>CM076687.1:52724513-53419513 GCA_038501925.1 Xenopus petersii | reverse complement strand
TGTACTGTTCTTACTGACCCTGTCAACCAAAAAACAGCTTAGATGGTTAAGAGACAAACAAGGGAAAGTTGTGCTCACCACTAATTTTTAAAACCATTAAGTGGGGTGCAATGAGGCTGTGATTACAAAACACATATAGACAAATACAAGAGGTCCTCTGCACTCAACCCATTATTAATATATTTAAGACATTGAGACATTTTGTGCATACAGTTACTAAAAAATACCTTAAAAAAATACACTAGAATATATGGATTGTTTGTCCATATATTCCAGTGTATTTAAGCTGGCTACGTCAAAGTCATCTCAATGTCTTAGATATATTGATAATGGATTGAGTGCAGAGGACCTCTTTTGTATTTGTTTAGATGGTTAAGGCGACATAGATGCTGGAATATAATACTGTGCAAAAGGTATGGGAAACCAGGGAGATCCTCCAAGATGAGCAGGCCCATGGTAAAATGGAGGAAGACTTAAGGAAGATGGAGTTAAAGGTGTGGAACCAGATTAGTGAACAGAGATGACTGGGCTGGAAATGATCAGGAGGCCAAGATCTTTAGGGACTATAACACAAAATAGAGATTAAGCATATTTTGTAGGGAATTCTTTGGCATAAGGTTTTGGTGACAGATACATTCATTTTCTGATATATGTAATATACTATCTTATTTTACAAACACAACCTAAAGTTCCATATTCCTAAAATGTGCAACATAAATTTTTACCTCTACCTTCGGCTTGGGTATGGAGAGGTGAGTGATTATTGGTAATTAGCTGAAGGTAATAAATATTTTAAAAAGATAAGCATCGTCATAAACTGTTTCTGATCTGTTAGAGATTCTGACCATATTTCTCCTTGCCGTTGGCTACAAAAAGTTAATTAGCTAACAAAGACGAATTTCTGTATTGTTTTTGGTAGAACTATTCTCAGATGAAATGACTGATTTGAAAAGCTCTGCCATTCATTTAGGTGTTTTTTGCCTCACAGTATTTTTGCCTTCTGTACTTCCTTAAAAAGCCCATTTGGGTTTTTGGAAGGTGGGTTGGGTAGGTGAACTAGCGTCAATCAAGATGGTCCCTTCAAGATATCACTTACACACCATGACTGTTATAGCCTGTGTTACAAATTACAGAATGGATAGAGGAATGATAGACCTGTGGGAGTGGTAAAGTTACTTCCATGTCTGTAAGAGATTTTCTCCTAACCCCCCACCAACTGTTTATCTGATACATAAATAAAGTTCAGATAATTAATGTTTAAATGATTTTAAACTAATGGTATGGAAATTCAAATCACAGATCTATCCCTTATTAGGAAAAAAACCCAGGTCTGGAGAATACTGGATAACAGGTCCAATAACTGTATACAAATCAGGTACACAGCTAGGCTAGTTCATGCATATTTCTCAGCAGCATCTCTGGAGTATTAGCAACCATTGTATCAATTCTAACAGCTGCCTGTAATGAAACCCAGAGATTCTGCTCATCAGGGACAAAAATAAGAATTGTATCAACTAAATGTATCAAATTAGAACAGTTTACAGGGTCGGCAACCCTTTAAGAGAATAAATCCGTCTTGCTCTATTCATATACAGTATCTCCTATCCAGAAACCAACACCCAGAAACTACTGAATTACAGGAAGGTCATAGACTAAATTTTAAGCACATATACATTTTGTAATGATTCCCTTTGTCTCTGTAGTAATAAAACAGTACCTTGTCCTTGATGGTAACATAGCTGCAGAAATCCATATTTGAAGCAAAAGAATCCTATACAGTTTAGTAAATGTTTAAATGGTCATTACAGAAAAAGAACCTGTAAGGAGGGCAGACAGCTTTTAAGTGATAGTATCCCTGTTGTTTCACCCTTCCATTACCTGGTTGAAATCATACTATGGGTAGCAACAAATACAGGGACTCCTTCTGGCTTGTAACATCCACGTTTTATTAACTCACAGCACACCAGAGACATACAATACAACACTCCTTCCACATACACAGTCTGTTTCAGTCATACAATCCAAATATTCGTTCACAGGACAGAACTTTGCAATTACTCTCTTTTTTTATTTCTGTTTTCTTAGGACTCATTCCCACCTAACCACTCCAGTGCTCCGGTATTTCACACCCTTATACCCCTACTCTCCAATAATGGCCCAATACCTTCTGGGTTATACCCCTCCACTCTTCCCCAGTTAGGTTCTTTCTCTTGTATTCTGGCAGGAAGCCTCTTGTGCTTTCATTAGCTACCCCTATACTGACACTGGTTCCCTAGCTAACGGGATGTCCGTTGGAATCTAATTCAATTTCCTCCTTGTAGGGGCCACAACTGCCTATAATACACACCCTCACTAGCTTGTGCTACTAGTGCTCGCTTACTTAAAATACTTACTATACTGACTTTTCCTCTCTTAACACTGCCAGGTCCTCACTCCTTGCTGGTTGATGTTGACTCAGCCACGCCCTCCTGACAAGTGCCTAAACTTGGGTGGAGCCCCTTCTTTTATACCTACTGTAAACGGAAAACTAAACTTAAGGGCATTTTCTCAAGGGTCAATTTTGAAGCAATGGGAGTTTTTTTTAACTCCCATAAATTTGAAATTCGAATAAAAAAACACCAATTGAAATTTATTTAAAAAATCAACGATTTTAACTTCGGGTGAATAGGCTATATTAGAATCGTTCGAATCAAAGTTTTAGCGCATTCGATCGAATTTGAATAGTATTTGCCCCAAAAAACTTTGATTTTGAGTCCACCAAATTACTCCAAATTTAGTCCCCCATAGGCTAAAATTCGGCAGGTTTAAGATGGCGAATGGTTGAAGTTGAAGTTTTAAAGAGACAGTACATGATAAATTTCAATATTCGAATAGTCAATTTTTTTTCAAATTCAAAACGAATTTTGGCCTATTCGATAGTTGAAGTACACAAAAATAGCTCGAAATTCTAATTTTTTACTTCGACCCTTGATAAATCTTCCCCTTAATATATTATATTATATTCCTTAGACACTTACATACACAGTTTTTAACATACATATTACCTCTTTCACCTTTTCATTCACCTTACAAACCATAACCAAAAATAAAAACCTCAGATCTCAAGCATTCCAGATAATAGACGTAATACCTGTATTTATGATTTTGTACATTTATTTTTATGAAAAATAGTGAACCACATTAAACTAATTTATTCCCTGCACATACTGTAACCAACAAAGATGAGATGAATATTATTTTTCAAAACAAAAAAGAAAAAGATTGGAATAAGCTGTTTACAGGTTACACAGAAAATCTTATTATGAAATTATGTAAAACTACTTTCCCAGCAAACATGATTAATTTTCCAAATATTTCAGACAGTCAAGCAGCTAGTGAACTGTAAAATCATTGGCTAATTCATAAAATAAACATATGTTGCAGACACGGTCTAAATCTATACTGACATAATGTATAACATTTAGCCATAACATAAATGACATGTAGTTCTCGTGAATACATTGTACATGTAAAGAAATTACATACTCATTAAACCCTGCTGCTAGAGGTTTGAAATAATAAAATATATGCACCTAATGAAGTCACGTTTTTAGTTGAGGAAATAATGTGGTTTTCATGTTTTGACAAACATGCTATATATAAGAGAATACTATCATAAAGTGAAATGCGGTGATTATTTCTCACTAGGGTATTGGGAGAATATTTGGGTGTATCATCACTTGCCAAATAATTTAAAAAAACAACTGAATACTAGTGATGGGTGAATCTGTGTGAAAAATTGAAGTCAAATATTTCTGAAGTGCGTCAATTTTCACGTGAGCGACTATTTGGTGCAAATGCATTTAAGGCAATGGACGTCCAAATAATTATGATGCGCGACAATTTTTATGCACGTGACAATTTTGAGGCGCAACAACGCCAAATTGTCTCTGCAGTTTTGCAAGTTAATTTGTCTGGAAACTCACTGCGAATTCGTGTCTGCCGAATTTATTCACAACTGAAAACATCCAGGATCATTTTTACAGAATATTCTAGGAATTTTGAGTTTATAATTATGTAAGCTACTTGTATTTTACATAGAACTAAAGTAAATCTTTCCTCAAGATGGACCCTAGAGCATTTATTAACAGTAAAGTTAACAATGCCAATTAGGAACAGATAATAGAAGGAACTGTCCTGCACTAAAGTGAGTGTAAATTAAAGGGGTTGTTCATCTTTGAGTTAATGTTTAGTATGATGTATGATGTCTGTATTAAACACTGCTGCCAGAATTCTCCTCTTCTTGTCAAAAATGGTACAGGCCTGTGCCCTGCTAAAGTATTTAGTATGGCTTCTCATAAAACAAAGAATAACTTGCAAACTCCTCCTCATAACCTTCAAAGTCCTTCACTCCTCTGCACCTAACTACATCTCATCTCTTGTCTCTCTATTTGCTCCTGGCCGAATCCTCCGCTCCTTTCAAAGGAACCGCTTGGTTGTATCCCCCACTACTACAACCACCTGTCTGGATTTGACCTGGACAGCCCAGTTTTCAGAAGGGTTGCCTGGGTCAAGACAGTCTGCCCGGTTTTCCAAAAAAGGAAAACTGGGCAGGATCTTCTGTGATTGAAATGATGATCAGTCAAACCATTCTGTCTTGCTGCTCCTTATATTTGGAATATCATTCCTGAAGTTTGCTGGAGAGAATCCACCCTCAAAGCCTTTAAAATCTAAACTTAAAGACTAAATCTTGAAGAACTTTGGGCAGGGACCTCATCATTTTGTCTCCTTCGCAATAAGCACTTAATATGTATTGTAACTATACTATATATTTATGTGTATTATATTTTTATACTAATTTGTACTTGTTATTGTAATGACCCCCTGTTTCTTATACTAATTTATTGTTCTGCTGTACAGAGCTATGCCTTCAAGGAGCACTATACAAATGTTGGCATTCTGCTTAAGAGCTGTGATAACCGGTAGCGCGATTGCTTTTAGATGAGGTCAGTGACCCCCATTTGAAAGCTGGTATGAGTCAGAAGAAGAAGAAGAAAGCAAATAATTAACAAACTATAAACCAGAAATAATGAAGACCAATTGAAAAGTTGCTTAGAATTGGCCAATCTATAACATACTAAAAGGTAACTTAAAGATTAACCATACCTTTAATGGGAGCACTCGTGTGGAAAACCCCATCCCTTTTGCATTGCAAATAGATTACTGAAAGAACTTTAATTTGAAGCAATTGAAGCAACGTCAGTGATTCTTCACAGTCTGCCAGATGATGTTGTGATGGCTGATTCTGTTAATGGGGCAAATTCGCCAGCGTTATGTCGTTTTGCTGCTTTGCAAATTTACTAAAAGTGTCCCTGGCGAAAATTCGCTAGCGAAGTAGATTAGCGCAACTTCGCAACCTAACACCAGGCGAGGTTGCACTCTGGTGAAGGGGCGAAACTACGCAAATTCACTAAGTTTTTTTTTCTAAACGTTACCTCTTTTGCCAGAGTTTACTTCGCCAGGTCAGAAGTCCCAAAATACACTGGCGTTTTTTTACTTTTTATAGGGTGATAGGCTGAAAAAGATCAATTTTTTTTAGGGTCCCTCCTTCCCCCCTACTTTTGTTAACATATGGCACCTAAACTATACTGTGGACACATGTGTAGGGCATTAGAACACCTCTATATAATTGTATTAATTTTTTTTGATTATCTGGATAAAATGGAGTCTATGGGAGACAGCCATTCTGTAATTCGGAGCTTTCTAGATATCGGTTTCCGGATAAGGGATCCTATACCTGTATCTTTATTTCTAGTAAAGTATTAATTCAGCAGGGGTCCATTAACCTCTGTGGTTGGTAAGAACTTCCCTTCTAGTACAAACTGGAAACAACTTTAGAGGCATTTTCTGCATCAGGTACAGGTCAAGCAGGGTTCATTGGACATGTACCTTTGCTCAAGCTCATCTACTGGGTAACTATATGTAGGTATGGGCATTTTGTTATCCAGAATGCTTGAGACCTGGGGTTTTTCCAGCTAAGGCATCTTTGCATTATTTGGATCTACATATAATCAACTAAAATATCATATAGACATTAATTAAACCCAATAAAAGAGTGGTTACCTCCAATAAGGATATCTTAGTTGGGATCAAGTATACAGTAAGCTACTGTTTTATTATTACATTATTTGATGAAAATGGAATATATGGTAGATAGTCTTCCCGAAAGTTGGAGTTTTTTATAACTGATCTGAGCCTGTGTAACTATGTAGGCATGTAATGCAACATGCACAAAAGCAATACAAAGATACAAAATATAAAGAGGATATTTACATTTGCTAATTACTACACCTCATTATGCTGTGTGGACTCAACATATGTGGTAGCACTGAGGGTACAATAACAATGGCGATAAAAGTAGTAGACAGTGCACCTTACTAAAAATGCATTGGACAGGATAACAGAAAAATTACCCATAGTGTCATGTCTCCAGCATAAGCCTTCAAATATGCTTTCATATTTCACAATCTATTTTCTCGGAGCTCCCTCCCTCCGCACCTCCATAAGGCCTATGGCAGAATTTGGACTAATCAGGCTACTGTACGCCCACCACGTGACCTAGAGCAATGCCTTGTGGGAGCCAGGACTCCATTTTACAGACCATGCTGCTGGAAGAAGCACACAGTTCTGCATCTCCCTTATGATAGAATCGCTGGTAAGGAAATAGTTACACTAAAACACCTCCACAGCTGCCAGAACCCCCAGATACATTGCTACATAAACATTTATGCCAGTATATATATTTATGCTGCAGTTATATGTTCATTTGCATGTTTTTATATACGGTAGTTCATTGCAAGCATACTTATTATATTTTCTGCTGTTTGTATTACAGTTTCACCTCTATTCCACTTGCTTATCCAGTAAAATCTACAGACTCCAAGCTTAGTCTCTTTATTGGATTGTGGGGAGGTTTAGCTGCATGTCGAACTACACACTGCCCCAGGGTAATACGTAGCGAGGACAGAACACATAGTCTAGTTAATTAATTGTTTTGGTTTCATAACCATTATAACACTAGGGTACATATTGTATTTATTAAAATTCAACTTTTCAAGTTTAAAAAATAGAAAAAATCTCAAAGGGGTTATTTGCATTTCATCATAGTGGAAAAATGCAATGACAGAAAAGAAAACCCAATCACAAAAAAAAAAACTTGCTTGAATGCTGAAAATACATTGCCTATTGATTTCTATTGTATCTTGACAGGTTAGCAAGAATCTTACTTTTGCAATCTCAATTTACTACATAATGAAAAATATCAGTGAGACACTTGGGGGGTTATTTTTTAAAATTAAATGTTTTGTAGTTATCTTTTTTTTGTGAAAAAACTAGAATTGTAAGAGAAAACAAATATTGTGCCCAGAAGCTGCTAATAGTCTGAATCTGAAAATACTCCATCTAAAACCTGTTGAATTAATGTAAAAGTCAGTGGTAGCTGTCCATTTAACCATTTGAAGATGTTTTTAATCTTTGTTTTTGGGCGTTTTGACGCGTTTTGCTCAAAAGCTTGAGTTTTTCAAATGGCATTTTGATAAAGTTAAATAATCCGAATTGAAACCCATTTTTTTCAATCTGATTTTTTCGAACTGAAATAATAGTAAAAAAGCCAAATTCGTGGATAGGAGTTTATTTCTGGTAAAATATGAGAAAAAAATATGAGAAAAAAACAAGTTTTAGTAAATAAGCCCCTTGATCATGTTTTATTCATTTTATGTTTTATTTTTATTTTTTTGCTTTGACTTTGCAGCAAATTGAGGCAAAGGGATCTGTTTACTAAAGTGCGGTAAATCTGACTTTAAGTTTCTGCATGTTATCGCTGAGAATATTTTTACGCCAGAATATTCGCAGCGACTAAGTTTACTAAACAGTGATATGCTCAGAAGTCATTGCGATCACTTGCGGTAACTACGTTAAGGAACCAGCTTATGTTAGCGGTAATTTTAGCGAGTTGCAAATTTTCTGGCGAAAAATTAAGTTTTTGCGAATATTTATGCTATAAAAAAGTCTTGTTTTATGGCGGTTATTATGGCAATTTTTACTGTGACATTTATGGCCAGAAATGCATCTTCAAAACTCACTACAAAAGTGTAGTGTATGCCTAAAAATAAATAATACAAATATATTAAAGTATATATTTAAACCCTGGGATATGTATTTCCCTCTTCCAATGGATTTTATTGCTTAGAACTTAATGTATGATAAAAGAAAAGTTTAAAGGGTTAATAAAGGTGGCAAGAATTTAAAAGCATAATTAGTTCTAAAAATTTTCCAAGTAACCCATAGAAACCATTACTGTGTCACTTAATGGTTAGTTATTGAAAAAACAGCATCCTGTTGGTTGCATTGTGCCAAATGATTGTTTTTTAAAACCCTTTTTTTGTTAAACTTAAAATAGTCAGATAATATTGTTCATAATACATGTGACCTGTTATTTTTCACCAAAAATCCCTACTCTGCAGGTGATAAAACAGAAAAGTATATTTTAGTCTTGATGAAAAAAAACCTCTCACTCTGAGGCATTTTTATAAGTGCATAATAAGGGTGTAAACGTTACAAATGATAATTGTATTTATTTGTTTACACCGTTATTTTACACCACTCTAGGCCAGCTACATCCCGCTGAACCAATGGGACAAATTTAAACAGAATTCCTGCTGTGAAAAGTATTTTGTAAAAAAATGTTTTAGAAAAGTGTTGACTTTTTGGAATTCGGCACTTGACTACACATTCACAGAAAATCATAACACAAATTTATAAAGCGACGACATTTGGTGCATTCACATTAATTTTTTAACATATGTATAGAAATATGTATCTTAGTAAATCCTAAAATGGTTTTAATTTAGCATTGTGAAGTTTCAAAATGATTCACTGATTATTTCAAGTGCTTTTTTTTTAAGTGGATCCAAGGACAAAATGCCTCGCCAGGCTTTTTCAGGCGACTGTTGAAAAGCGCATCGCCTCGTGTGGTTAGCACAGGCGTTTTTACATAGGCGCCCATACAAAACTGTCGCCTGCGCCGGTCGCGGCGACTGTCGCGGCGCTTTGTCGCCGCGACCGCAAACGCGTCGCTATCTCCCCGTGTGGACTAGCCCTAAAAATAATTTGTCTTACACTTTAAAAAAATCAATACTCATTTTGTTTTTCTCATATAATTGATTCACATTTGCACAGTACAACATTTTTTGTTGTTCTTTCCTTTGGTTGTATTGGAAGGTTGAAATATGATCTGAATGTCTGCTATTTGGAGAGATTCTTCCTATTCAGAAGCTCATGTGGGCTGGTAACATCTACTAGTAGCATTTTGGAAAATAATTATATGCTAATGTCGCTGATTGGCATCACTGGGAGGTGGACTTTGGTTTTATATTTGTTTGATTACTGCGTACAGCAGTGGAGATTAAAACAACTAGTATGCAAATGTATCAGAATTCAAGATTTTGGGGTCCGTTTACTAAAGTGCATTAAAAATATTCGCACAATATATAGACAGAATTTTCGCCAAATATGTTATCGCCAGTTTACTAACCTGCGGTAAATATAAATTTGCGAATTTTCTTGCACATGAATAATTGTTCGGCAGTTATCGCATTCGCTGAAAATAACGATATGTACACATTAACGCATGGTTTACTAAACAGCGAAATGTGCTAAAGACAAAATTAACGCCAGAATATTCACAAACTTTTACCGCCACCTATGTAGTGACGTAAAAGTATTTTTTTTGCCAGAAAATTCTCAAGGGGCAGGAAATATCCCATAATACTGTTTTTTCTTACCCATCATTCTTTGCTGACAGGGGAGAGAGATCTGTAGCTATTGCTGACAGGATGTTTTGGCTTCTGCTTCTATCTGTTGCAACAGCAGCAGTTTCAGCTCAGAGGTGTATTATTGGCAGCGGGCATCACAGGCCAAGGATTCATCAGCCTCTACACTTTTTTGGTTTCATTGTGATTGGCTACGTTAAACTGTGCATTTCTATGAAGCAAAGAGATTGACTGGTATGATTTCTTGTTCATATGATTCTATTGGCAGAAGGGTTTATATGATGCAGACATGTTTGATTGGTGTTACTCTGGTGATGTTGTTTGATGGTATAATCATCAGTCAATAAAGTTTATGAGTTTTGAAGATGCATTTCTGGCCATAAATGTCACAGTAAAAATTGCCATAATAACCGCCATAAAACAAGACTTTTTTATAGCATAAATATTCGCAAAAACTTAATTTTTCGCCAGAAAATTTGCAACTCGCTAAAATTACCGCTAACATAAGCTGGTTCCTTAACGTAGTTACCGCAAGTGATCGCAATGACTTCTGAGCATATCACTGTTTAGTAAACTTAGTCGCTGCGAATATTCTGGCGTAAAAATATTCTCAGCGATAACATGCAGAAACTTAAAGTCAGATTTACCGCACTTTAGTAAACAGATCCCTTTGCCTCAATTTGCTGCAAAGTCAATACACTATACACTACATACTATACATACACTATACACTATACACTACATACATATGTAGGCATACACTACACTTCTATGAAGCACAATGAAGTGAAAAATACCGTATATAGTGTGAATACAGCATTAAATATGTTGCCTCATTTATCCTCTATGTGGTATTGGCAAATACAACACGCAGTGCTTTACAGAGCATGGGGATACAAACACAAAATCTAATATTTACAACACATACAAAACAATAAAATACAATTTAAAAATGTACATCACTTGAGCAAACATTTATATAATTGTAGGGACCTTACAGGATTAACATGCCCCTATAACTTTAAATCCCTACCCGTCCTCCTTTTCCCTAGTTGCTGGGCAAAAGCCCACATATCTAGTGATATTTACATATCCAGTGTTATTGGCCAAGAGGTGTAATGACCACTTCCTACCACACTTCCATATAGTGTTTGGAAAGGGGTGGATCTTCCTCTTTGGCTACTGGTGTCCTTACCTACTGGAAGTTCCCATTGAGCCTGGGTACAGCAAGGCCCAGTAAAGCCATTGCCCTAAAGGGACAGCACCTATGCCCCCATATGTAGTAAAAGGCACTAAGTTTGCCCAAGAGCAGTAACCCATAGCAACCAAAAAGATGTTTGCTTTTGAACAGGTGATGAGTAAATGCTTCCTGCTGATTGGTTGCTATGAATTACTGCTCCTGGGCAAACTTAGTGCCTTTTTTTTACATAACCCCCTTAGTGTTTAAGTCGGGGACCAGGGAACTCTGTGAACGAGGTCAGCTAGCATAGGTTATATCTGTTATAAACTCTCTAGGACAGTAAGATAGAAAACTTTGATAGCAAGAGCAGCTTTGTGCTCCATCGAGGATCTGTAGTAGGGAATAGCTTCCCAAGGCTTCTAGATTGCCTTAAGTGAAGGGACCACAGTGGATAGGGTGCCAGGTTAGACTCCTTCTCCCTGACCACATCTGGCGGGGATTCCAAATCCTTCTTCTTGACTACAATGCGTTATGGGAGTCACATTCCTCAGCTGTGTCATCCAACCTGTTCTAGCATGTGATGTTATATCTGCCTATACATCATCATATGTAAGTAAACCTGTGGTAATTTGCCTTGAACAAATAAACTATCACCCTTTTTTGTTTCACCATAAGTACCTCCTGGTGTCCATCATTATTCCTATTTTTATGCACAGTGGCCTAGGAGTGTTAGTTCTACTACACCCTTACTAAATTCTTCCACTTAGTGAAGGCCCTGACCTTGAAGTGTTGTGTCACATGTAACCCATGCTCGTATCACTAGCTGGACATTACCCCTTTTTGGTCTGCCTAGCCAAATTAGCATTACATAATTAAGGAGTATTTACAATATAATAGTAATGTGTGTAAGGAGAGAGATCTAACAGAATGTTCCTCATTTATATGAAAGTAAAAGGGTTTGCTGACATTTATTAAGACACAGGTTCAAGCCCATGGTTTTTAAGAGACCAAATGAAGCAGGTGGAAAATGTATTACTGGAAGGAAGGGGGAATATGTTAGCCCTGAGAATATTTCAAGGATACCCTTCAGTTTTTTCAAGGATACCCTTCAGTTTTCAAAACTGCCTATTTAAATATTAGCCTTCATTATTTTGCTGTTCTAACAAACAAATGATCTATGTTATATCAAAGAGGATAGTTTGTGGGCAAACTTGTAAGAAATTCTGTAAACAACAAAAACCAGTTAGATCTTTCCTTCAAGCCCCATAGCTCCCCATCTTCTATTCTGTTGATTCACTGCACATGCTCTGTGCTGCTGTCATTTACTGAGCTTAGGGGCTGATGCATAATATATTGAATATATATTATAAATGTTACAGTATAAGGCTGATAGCATCAGAATTTAATTATCAGCCTTGTAGCTTCATCTTATATTACAGGCCAACCTCATTTTCTGCTTGATAATTTGTGATGACCCCTAAGCTTAGCTTCTCAACAGCTGCTCAGAGCTCACTGAGCATCTGAGTGTCGCAAACACTTTCCAAGATGGTGACCCCCTGTGACAAGTTTGAAGTCCTATATCATTGCTGCTATTGAGAAGCTGAAACTTTAGGCTGGTGCAATAAGTTCAGCATATACAATATGACATTTTTAGCCACATTCATTTTAAAGGTTTAGTTCTCCTGTAAGACCAAGTACCAGCATAGTAGTAACTGCAGTAGCTTGCATGCACTCCACCAAAATGAAAGCAAAGTTGTAGAACATATTTTTCATACTGTATTTCCGTGCAAATTGCATCAGTTCTGTCACTAAGGGGCAGATTTATCAAGGGTCGAATTTTGAATAAAAAAAAAAAATTCAAAATTTGAATAAAAAAAGACCAACCAAAATTTATTAAAAAAAAAGAACGTTTTTTTTCTCGGGCTAATAGGCCATTTTTGTTAGAAAAAAATCTCGGAATCCGAATTTTTTTAATTTGAATTTTGTAACATTGGAATCGCTAGCAAGTCTGAGCTGAGGGTAATTCCAATTATGAATGCACCGAATCCAGGATTCGGTTCAGGTCTTGGCCAGGATTCTGCCTTTTTCAGCAGGATTCGGACTCGGCTGAACCAAATCCAAATCCTAATTTTCATATCCCTATTTGCATATTCAAATCAGGGGCAAATTAGGGAAGGGAATTTTTTCCCCTTCCCACCCCTAATTTGCAAATGCAAATTAGGATTCGGATTTGTTTCGGTATTTGGCCAAATCTTTTGCAAAGGATTCTGGGGTTCGGCCGAATCCAAAAATGTGGATTTGGTGCATCCCTAATTCCAATTTTCCCTTGCATCTATGCACATAACTGAGCACAATTCATCAGAAGCTGGGTGGGTGCATTCATGCTTGCTACAAGCTGCTAAGGAGAATGTATGGATGTCACTTGTGTCTATGACTATATGGGTCATTTACTAAGGGCTCCTTCTTTGAAAAGTACAATCTGTGCTCTGTTCTGTGAAGCTTACAACACTGGGCACAGAGATCAGCTTGGGCAGGCATAAGGAAGCAACTCTTTGCACTATATTTTAGGAGAGCAGAGAATTGCACATCTAGGAGTCAGATACAAATTTTGTTATGGTGCTTAGCAACCAATTTTTACACTTTCCACCTTGCCCCTTTTCGGAATGAGGTTTTATTTAAACGGAACTGTGGAAAAAGGGCGAATAAAAGCAAGATCCAGATCTCCACGAGAAAGTGCCATAAATCATTACTGTATATACTCGAGTATAAGCCGACCCGAGTATAAGCCGAGGTACCTAATTTTACCTACGAAAACTGGGAAAACGTATTGACTCTAGTATAAGCCTAGACACAACTACAGCCCTGTCTCCCAGCAGCGCACATTCTGCCAAAGCGACCCCCCCCAGCCAGGGCCGGCCTTAGGCCAATTGGACCAATTGGGCCCTGCACTGCCCCTTTCCTTTCTATTTTGTGCCTGTATGCCCTTATTTTCCTAAATACTTGCTGTGTCAGTAGCCAGCAACACTTTGTCTAGGGGCCCCGCCAACATGGTCCCAATTGGGCCCCACATTTGATAGGACCAGCCCTGCCCCCAGCGATCAACCGGACTTCTTTGCAAAGTTGATGGTGACAGAGAATTGCCAAACGGATTACTGTGTACTTTGTCCCACTGTCCCACTACCATGTGCAGAGGGTGCTGTTTGATATTGCCATCACTGTTAATATTTTGTATAACCAACAGAGGGCGCTGTGTGATATTGCAGTCACTGTTATTCTTTCATATAACCAACAGAGGGCACTGTGTGATATTGCAGTCACTGTTAATCTTTCATATAACCAACAGAGGGCACTGTGTGATATTGCAGTCACTGTTATTCTTCCATATAACCAACAGATGGCGCTGTGTGATATTGCAGTCACTGTTATTCTTTCATATAACCAACAGAGGGCGCTGTGTGATATTGCTGTCACTGTTATTCTTTCATATAACCAACAGAGGGCGCACTGTTATTCTTTCATACAACCAACAGATTGCGCTGTGTGATATTGCAGTCACTGTTAATCTTTCATATAACCAACAGAGGGCACACTGTTATTCTTTCATACAACCAACAGATGGCGCTGTGTGATATTGCAGTCACTGTTATTCTTTCATATAACCAACAGATGGCGCTGTGTGATATTGCAGTCACTGTTATTCTTTCATATAACCAACAGAGGGCGCACTGTTATTCTTTCATATAACCAACAGAGGGCATTGCGGGATATTGCAGTCTCTCCCCAAGTGTACTGTTGGTATAGGAATGATTAAAAGTGACTGCAAGCTCAGCTACTCGGGTGGGGTACCGCTGACCCGAGTATAAGCCAAGGTAGACTTTTTCAGCACATTTTGGATGCTGAAAAACTCGGCTTATACTCAGGGTATATGCCTTGATAGAATAGCTCCATAGAGCAAGTGGAATATTGATAAACAATACTGTTTTGGGGATACCACTCCCTAAGGCAAAGTGGTACCTAATGTAACTTCACTTAACAATGACAAGACCAAGGTTACAGTACCAGTGTAAGGTTTTTTTAAATTCCATTTTACAGTTAAAAAGTCTGAGTGATACCTGCCATACAAAAGTACAGATCTATCCAGTCGTTGCCATGGTGCTCCAGAGGTGTACATCCATTGTTAGAATGGACTTCTCTTAAACACTTGTGGGATGCCATGAGCCCATTAAAGTTGGGATGAGTGCTGCTTCTAAGTGCATGGGCAATTATATCACAGAGGTGGTTCTGGCTGAAACTGTAAACAAGTAATTCAAGGGTGGGAGGGGGGGCTAGCCCGGAGACACTTAGAAGCAGTGAGCCCAGCGGTATTTCAAGCTGATGATTACAGTTACTTTCAATTGCTCATAACTCTATAATGTATGGGGGAAACTATAATTAAAGCCATATACTATTTAGAGAGACTTTTTAGTGAAAACTTTTTAGTTTTAGTGAAACATTGGCTTCATTTTTGTATTAGCCTATCTAATAATCATTTTAAAACATAAAACATATGATTTTTTAAAAAGATAGGATAAGTTGTCTATTATCAAAAATAGTATATGCTTGTGCTGAGAATGAGCTTTGAGTGCAGCATTACTGTACCGTTCGCTTGTGATAAGCAGGTTATTGAAAATGCAATGCCTTCTCGCTTTGTATTGATAGGGAATTCTGGCAGCATTGTTAAATTAGTCTGCAGTTTTTTCAATATCTCCAATTTAAAAAAAACAATAAAAACTTTGGAAATATGTTTTGCATAATCACCCTAGCAATTCTGTAAGTCAGAATGGCAGATCAATAAGGAAAGGACCTGAAAAGAACAAGAAGCCATTGGAAATATAAAAACCAACAAAACTAACTTTAAAAGTGAATCTGTTTTTAGGTTGCTGGGGTCAGTGACCCCTTAACCAGATACCATTTCCCATTGCAGTCAGGAATGCTAATCAAAAAGCATACAAAATAAATAATGAAGAAAAACTGACCATTTGCTTAGATGAGATCCACCTCTAACATTATAGTTAAACAGCCCATTTAATTCAGACCCAGACCTTTTGTTTTGTTACCTGCATACTAACCTAAGAAGCAATTGTCTGATACAATATAACCTGTCATTCTCAGGATGTTGTCTGCTTTCTACACAAGCACCCAATAAGAATGTTAGGTTATAGGTTAGATCTTTCATATCACTTTTGCCTCCACAGGGCATATATCATTAGATTTCATTTATCTATAAGCATGCTGACATAATCAACAGCACTTTCCAGGTGGGATAATAAAAAATGAATTATTATTTCTTGCAGTGTGTACAATTAAGTGCCATTTAATCAATCACGTGTGCCTCTGACATTAAGAGCGCCTCATTATTTATACAGGAACTCTTTGATTACAAGGTCTTACAAAGCTGTAGGTTAGAAACAGGGATCTCACGTTGCCACTAAAAGCACCAGGACTGACCATTATAGCCAATCTGCTCATACTTGTAATGGGGGGACAGCTCTTTCAGCTGTTAGTTGTGCTTATGCAATGTATTAGTATTGGCTTTCGCTAAAAGGAATGCTGTTATCAATATGCAATTGTTTGGAGGATATGTAATTATTTGAAACTTCATCAGCCTGTGGCATTTAAATAAGGCATATAGAAGATCGGGTAACAAATGGAGTGCTGAAGGGGTCTAAACTTGAGGCAGTCTGATTTAAAATGATTACATGCAGTACAAGGAGGGAACCAGAAGGAAAGGTTATGTAATCACACATCAGAACAAGAACTCTAGTCATGAAATAAAACACTGAACCTTCATCTTGACAAAATCTGTACTCCCTATTTATATCACCCCACCCACAGTAATGTACCAAATAATATGTATAAATTGTAATGATCCATATGCAAGGTATGCAGCTGATGTCAATATATAGATGATGACAATAAAGCCAAATGTTATTTTTCCAACATATTATAAAATAGTCTATTAGTCTCTAGTCATCATTATCTCTAGTCAAAGACCCAATAAGTCCCTCATTGTGAATTGCATTTGATATGTGTACAATAAATCTGAACAGGAAATACAGTTGAAAGGATTCACCCTGGTAGTCTAGTGGGTTGCGACGGGGGTGCGAAGAGGACCCCCGTCGCACCCTAGATGGGGACACCCGCCGCAGACGTCGTGCTGGGAGATGTTCACTTAACAACTAGGGATGTAGCGAACTGCCGATTTGGTGTTCGCAAACGCCGTTCGCGAACACCGGCAAAAAATGCGAACGTTTGCGAACTTCGAACACCCGCTAAAATCGTTCGATTCGAACGATCGAAGGATTTTCATTCGATCGAATGCTAAAATCATTCGAATCAAATGATTAGAACGATTTTTAGCGTTCGATTGAATGAAAATCATTTGATCGAATGCTTACAATCGTTCGAACGAATGGAAATCGTTCGATTTTTAGCGGTCGAAGGAATCGAATGGTCGAACGATTTTTATTCGAATCGAACGCGAACTCAAAATGCGAACGTTCCCAAATGTTCGCGAACATTCGGTGGACGCGAACGGTCGAAGTTCGCGCGGACTAGTTAGCAGGCGAACAGTTCGCTACATCCCTATTAACAACTGAAATGCAATATGTTTATCAAATGGGATCCCTATGAAAGGAGGTGTCATATACACAGTTCCATGAATCCCCAGCCTCTGTGAGACTCTAAAAAATGGCATGCATACCATGCAGCTGCACCAGTCCTGAACTTTCCTCCAACTTCCTAGACATACCAGTAACTGTGTGCCAGCAATGCAGACTGCACCTTACGAGAATTTGACCTTATCCCCAAAGACTTTGATTGAGGTCCTGCCACAACTAGAGGCCCTGCATTCAAAGGGTATGTTGCACTATTTTTTGTTTATTGTGGTTTAATTATCAGTAAATGCACCACAGCAAACCAGAGCCCACTTACAGCATATTATTATGTTATGTTCATTTTAATAGAGAAATGTTATTATACATTTTTTTCTCAGCTTTGTCTTTCCATTATTCTTGGGACTCTTGGGTCCCAGTTTATGATGCAAATAACATTTAAACAGAGAGCAGTCTAAAGCAAATGAGCCATTACAAAACATTAAAGTCTTTCACTCACCTGTCATAGTGATAAAACACACCCTACCCTGAAATGATAAAACCTTTTTTTCAAATGGAATAAAATAAATGTCATCCTCACATAATTAATCTTTTCCACTATAGTGAGCTCTGCCATTGTAGTGTTTAATGTCTTAAGTGTTTGTATCCGGAACATTTAGAACTTTCACCTAAATTATTTTGTGGTTGATCGTGATGGGCGAATTTGCACCGTTTCGCTTCGCCGCGAAATTCGCGAAAAGGGGAAAAATCCACGTCTTGTTTTTGAAGCCGGCGCCCGTTTTTGACGCCACTGAATTTTTTCAGGCGAATTTTCATGGGCGTTTCGCGAATTCATTCGCTGGGGCCGAATCGCGCAAATTCGCAGCGAATTCGCACCTGGCAAATAAATTCGCCCATCACCAGTGGTTGATGTTCAATAAACTGTACATTTTTTATCTTCATAATTGTTAAGATTTGAGGAGCATGGTAATAATTAACACATAAAAGTCAAGTGATCTTGCTGTACTCACAATGACTAAATCTGCAAATATCACAGTATAAATATAGATATAGTGGTAACTCAAATACTTTATTTTCTTACCTGACCTGTGTCTTGCACAGAGCAGCATTCATTTCAATAGACAATAGGGTGTAGCAGCCACATAAATTGTGTTCCATCTGTGGACAGCTTTTAATGAAGGCATAGGACTCTCCAAATCAGCACCAATGCATTTTCCACAGCAGAATAGAGTTTTTTTTACATGAAGTTGGCAATGCATTTATCCTGCCAGGTGTTTATTATATGGGAAACTGATTTCTTATTTATACTTGTTTGTGTTGTGGGGGCATTATATATATGGAATTGGTACTGTAATGATCTTCTTGTGTGTTCTGGGGTGTTATCTATGAAACTGACAACACTACAACTGTCTTTATCCTATGAAACCCTATATTTAATAAAAGGCACTAAGGTTGCCCAAAAGCAGTAACCAGGCAGCCTGATACCTCCCTTCCCATTGTGGTTTGGTAGGCTGAAATGGAGTAGCTGTTTTAAGGGACAAGGAGGAGGGTTACATAGAGGGACATGGCCAAACCTCATCAATTGGTTCTGGCCAGCAGGAGGAGCAGCAGCTCGCAATGTCCCACCCTCCTTTCTTATGGGGTGGGGGTTTGTGTTGTAGTGTCAGTTTGCAGAGGGTAGCTTTACTTTGAGCTCCAGGGGGAAGTAAAAGGGGGTATTTGCATGGGTGAAAACTTTCCAGGGGGGGCAAGGAAGAAAACATATTACACACATTACTTGTACCCATATTTTGGTTTCCACACAAACCTAACAACTGCTTTTCTATAAATATATAAAGTAGTAACTGTTGCACATGTATAGCATTGCCATTTTATTAGTGACACAAACTCCTTGTTTGCCAGGACAGCACTTGGTATTTTCTACCTTCTTAGCACAAATACTAGCCATCAGTTGCAGAATGTTATTCCCGCTAGAGTTCTAGTTACAGCTGGATACATACAGTGAAGCCTCCATTTTACATACCCTAATTTTATGTTTTTCCATATTTTATGCCATTTTTTTGGTCCCATCAATAAGGACTCATTTCTGACTGCAGCCACAGCTGTGGTTGAATATAAATGGACGCAACTTATTGCTGTAAGGCCAAAGGCCTCAGGAGTAGTGAGGACCAAGGGAGGAAAATAACAATGTCCAAGTTCGCAGTACAGTAGAGGATGAGACAGAAGAATGGTCAAAAACAGGCAACAAGATCAGTCCAGGCAGAAGAGGTTCAAGGTCGAGAATTCCAGGCAAGGGTCGGTACACAATAGACAAGAAGTTCGTAATGAATCACACCCAGGAGTAGTAAACCAAACCTATAATTGGGCACTGATGACTGTCCGGAGTTCCCTTATAAAGGCCCATGTTTGGCGCCAATTTTGGACGCATCGGTGTCATGGCGTATGCGCGGACGCGCTGACGTCAGCGACTGACGCGCTGACGTGTGCGACGGACGCCGGCGCCCATTATTGATGCCGACGCCCATTCCGTCGCCGGCGACCAATCAGAGTGTGGGAAGAGGTCGACATCATCCGTCTGCGTCCGTGAGGAACCAGGGAGCCACCATCTTGGACGCCATCTTGGTTATCCAGCTCAGATTCCATTACAGTACCCCCCCCTAGGGGGGGCCTCCGGACCACCTGGGTTAGAAGGAAATTGCCGGTGGAATTTTTGGACCAGGAGAGGGGCGTGGACGTCTGAATTTCTTACCCAGGAGCACTCCTCAGGGCCGAACCCCTTCCACTCAATGAGGTATTGTAGGGTGCCCCTCGAAATCCGGGAATCCAGGATTCTTTTAACCTCGAATTCTTGATGTCCGTCCACCAAGACAGGAGCTGAGGAAGAAGAAGAAGAAGAAGTACCTGCAGGTTTGAGTAAGGAGACATGGAATGCGTTTGGAATCCGCATCTCTGAGGGAAGTTGTAAACGGACAGCCACCGGGTTGATGATCTCAGAGATGGAGAAGGGACCAATAAACTTGGGACCGAGTTTCGGAGAGGGGACTTTAAGACGGATGTTTCGGGTGGATAGCCAAACCTTATCGCCAGGTGCGTACAAAGGGGAAGGGATTCTTCTTTGATCCGCGAACCTTTTCTGGACCAGGGAACTTTTTTCCAGATTGACGACCGTGGCGTGCCAGATGGCCGACATGTGAGCAGCTTGGTCGTTGGCGGCAGGGACATTAGTAAGTAATAAATCCTGAGGAAAAGCCAAAGGGTTAAGACCGTACATACAGAAAAAAGGGGACTTTTCGGAAGAAATGTGTAATGCATTGTTATGTGCAAATTCCGCCCATGGAAGCAGGTCCGCCCAATCATCTTGGCACAGTGATACATGGCATCGAAGAAACTGTTCAAGGGCCTGGTTAACCCTTTCTGCTGCTCCATTAGACTGGGGATGGTATGAAGATGAAAATTGAAGAGAAACACCAAGGGCTTTACACAGGTATCTCCAGAACTTAGAAACAAATTGGGAACCACGGTCAGAGACAATTTCGGCAGGGAAACCATGGAGGCGAAAAATGTGTTTAATGAATAATGAAGAAAGTTCAGGAGCAGAGGGAAGTTTTCGAAGGGGAGTAAAGTGGGCAACTTTAGTGAATCTGTCAATTACCACCCAAATAACAGTGTAACCAGAGGAGTTAGGGAGGTCCACGATGAAGTCCATAGATAAATGGGTCCATGGGCGAGAGGGAATGGGTAGTGGTAAGAGTAACCCCTTGGGAGGGGAACGCCCAGATTTGGATACAGCACACACAGAGCAAGAAGAAACAAAGTCTTTGACATCCTTTCTTAGGGAAGGCCACCATACAAGACGAGACAGAAGTTCAGTGGTTTTCTTGACCCCAGGATGCCCGGCCTGCTTGGAGCTGTGGGACTGAACTAAAATGGAATGACGGAGTTCAGGGGGAACAAAGGCAACACCAGGAGGGGTTCCTACAGGAGCAGAAGGTTGAACAGACAATAACTGGGAGGCCAAGGATGGAAAAAGAGCAGCGATGATTTTTGTAGGAGGTATAATGGACTCTGGTTCGATGGAAGCGAGATCTTCAATGAGAAAACTTCTGGAAAGAGCGTCTGCCTTCCTGTTTCTAACACCAGGCCGAAAAGTAAGTATGAAATTAAAACGGGAGAAGAATAGTGCCCACCTGGCCTGACGAGGGTTGAGGCGTTTGAGTGATTGGATATATTCAAGATTTTTATGGTCGGTATAGATGGTCACAGGGATAGAAGAACCTTCCAACAAATGTCTCCATTCTTCAAGGGTGAGTTTTACGGCCAGCAACTCTCGATTTCCAACATCATAATTTTGTTCGGAAGAGGTGAATTTCTTAGAGAAGAAAGCACAAGGATGAAGCTTCCCATCAGTAGACGCTCTTTGGGACAAAATTGCTCCGGCACCGACATCTGAGGCATCGACTTCAATAAAAAAGGGCTGGAATGGTTCAGGGTGTCGAAGAATGGGGGCAGAAGAAAATTAAGTTTTAAGATCCTTGAATGCTTCCAAAGCTGAAGGTGGCCATTGCTGAGGTTTACCCCCTTTTTTGATAAGTGAAAGAATGGGAGCAATTTTGGAAGAAAACCCCTTGATAAATTGTCTATAGTAATTCGCAAAACCAATAAATCTTTGGATGGCTTTAACACTGGTGGGGAGAGGCCAGTCCAGGATAGCGGAGATCTTGGCAGGATCCATTCTAAAACCCTGTTGAGAGATGATGTACCCAAGGAAAGAGATGGACGATACTTCAAAGGAACATTTTTCCAATTTAGCAAATAAGTTATTTTTCCACAGACGGGAAAGGACTTCTTGGACTTGAAGACGATGCTCAGCAAGATTTTTGGAAAAAATAAGGATATCGTCCAAGTACACCACCACGTACTGGCCCAGTAAGTCTCTGAAAATGTCATTTACGAATTCTTGGAAGACCGCGGGAGCGTTACAGAGACCAAATGGCATCACCAGATATTCGTAATGCCCGTCCCGGGTGTTGAATGCGGTCTTCCATTCATCTCCTTCTCTGATCCGGATTAAATTATACGCCCCACGAAGATCTAACTTAGTGAAAAGACAAGCCCCTTTGAGTTGGTCGAACAGCTCGGAGATGAGAGGAAGGGGGTAACGATTCTTAATCGTGATTTTATTTAGACCTCTATAATCAATGCAGGGCCGCAAACCTCCATCTTTTTTCTCTACAAAGAAGAAGCCGGCTCCAGCCGGGGAAGAAGGACGAATAAAGCCTCTTTGCAGATTCTCTTGAATGTACTCCTTCATGGCACAGGTTTCAGAAGGAGACAGTGGATAGATGCAACCCCTGGGAGGCATGGTTCCAGGAAGAAGTTCGATGGGGCAATCATAAGGACGATGGGGAGGCAGGACTTCGGCAGACTTTTTATTGAAGACATCAGAGAAGGCTTGATAAACAGAGGGCAAAGAAGAATTGGAAGACACAGATGAAACTTTAATAATAGATTTGGTAGGTAAACAGTTCTGTTGGCAAAAGGAACTCCAGCGGGAGATCTGAGAAGAAGTCCAATCGATTACAGGGTTATGAATATTCAGCCAGGGCAGACCAAGTACAATGGGAGTAGAAGGACAATCGATTAGGAGGAAGGACAATCTTTCAAGGTGCATAGATCCCACAATAACGGAAAGTTCATCGGTGGAGTGGGAAATTGTAGCGGAGGATAGTGGACGATCGTCAATCGCCAATGCTCGAAGAGGAACAGCCAGAGATCGCAGAGGAATGGAATGGCTTTCTGCGAAGACCTTATCGATGAAATTCCCAGCTGCGCCGGAGTCTAGGAAAGCCTCAGAAGAAATCGTCTGGGTTCCAAAATGAATCTGCACAGGAAGGAGGAAGCGTTGAGCAGAAGAATGGGGAGAGGGACCAATTCCACCCAGATAAGTCTCCCCAGTCTTACCTAGGTGTTGGCGTTTCCCGGCTTCACTGGACACTCATAGGCGAAGTGGGATTTTCCACCACAGTAAAGGCAAAGTCCAGCAGCCCTTCTCTGAAGCTTTTCCTGTTCGGTCAGACGAGCCCGTCCGATCTGCATTGGTTCTTCCGAAGGCAGGGAAGAAGAGGCAGGAACCGCAGGATTTGGAGAAGACAAGGTGGAAGCCGGGTTGGGAAGGAAGGGTCTTTGAAAACGAGGAGCCAGAGTAGGTTGGAACCTGTGGAATCTTTTGGTTGGGGAGCGCTCTCTGTCGAGTTCAGCTTGAAACTCCCTCTGCCGAGTATCTACCTTTATGGCCAGGGCGACTAGATCTTCCCAACGGGATGGAATTTCCCTGGACACCAGATCAGACTTTATACGTATCGCCAGGCCGTTGTAAAAGGCAGCGTGATACCCGTCGTTGTTCCACGAAGTCTCTGCAACCAGGGTGCGGAACTCAATGGCGTACTCCGAGACTGAGCGAGTTCCCTGTTGAAGATGGAACAGGCGTGCGGAGGCAGCAGTGGCACGACCCGGAGCATCAAAGACCACTCGAAGTTCCCGGACGAAGGCTCGGGCATTATCGATAATGGGATCCTCCTTTTCCCATAGAGGCGAAGCCCACTCCAATGCCTTCCCTTGCAGACGGGAGAATATGAAGCCCACGTTGGCTCGTTCAGACAGGAATTGGCTGGGTGCGAGTGCAAAGTGGACCTCGCACTGGTTAATAAACCCACGGCAGGCTGTAGGATCACCACTGTAGAGTGGGGGAGCCGGAATGCGGGGTTCGGTGGCGTGAAGCGGAACCACAGGTACAGGTGCAGGAATAGGATCGGCAGGTGTCAGCGCCGACAGCTTAGCAAGAATGGTTTCCAAAGCCTGACCAAAGTGAGATTTTTGTACCTCATAGGACTGCATGCGGGATGCCAGACCACGAAGCGCCCCACCGACATCAGGCGGCGCAGGATTCTCCTCCGACGGGTCCATGGCCCAATTATAATGTAAGGCCAAAGGCCTCAGGAGTAGTGAGGACCAAGGGAGGAAAATAACAATGTCCAAGTTCGCAGTACAGTAGAGGATGAGACAGAAGAATGGTCAAAAACAGGCAACAAGATCAGTCCAGGCAGAAGAGGTTCAAGGTCGAGAATTCCAGGCAAGGGTCGGTACACAATAGACAAGAAGTTCGTAATGAATCACACCCAGGAGTAGTAAACTAAACCTATAATTGGGCACTGATGACTGTCCGGAGTTCCCTTTATAAAGGCCCATGTTTGGCGCCAATTTTGGACGCATCGGCGTCATGACGTATGCGCTGACGTGTGCGACGGACGCCGGCGCCCATTATTGACGCCGACGCCCATTCCGTCGCCGGCGACCAATCAGAGTGTGGGAAGAGGTCGACATCATCCGTCTGCGTCCGTGAGGAACCAGGGAGCCACCATCTTGGACGCCATCTTGGTTATCCAGCTCAGATTCCATTACAATTGCATGCATTGATCAGATTCATTAAATGTCAAGTATCAATTGACAATCCTTTTAATTTTTCTATAGCTGTGCTTGGCAACAGTGCCTGTTTCCTGTCTCCTCTTTGAAATCACATGCACATGTATCTATTGCCATAGGACTACTGAAATTCCAAGGTTACAGCTGTGGGCTGCATCAGTAGGAATAGTAGACATGACTAGTATGTGCAAATGTCATGATATTGGCATGTGCCTGAAATAAAGCAATATACTTCTCTGACTTAGCATACATTTGTTTCAGATTCGTTGAAATGCTCACCCAGCATTGCATTAATTTTGAGACTTGGAACACAGGTGCAGCGCATGTAATACTTTGCTTGGCTACAGTGACACTGGAAATCTAGGGAAAAAAACAATGCACTGTGGCAATTTGTGTCTGAAATTGGACTTTGCACATTGCACTTGGTCATAAATAAGGGGCCCAGTTGGATAGTTTTATGAAGATTTATATCCCTTATATCTTTCTATTTTTAATTATTTTGGCAGTCTTTTTGAGAATAACAGTATTTGTGAACACGGTGGAAAAATTATATCTTTTAGAAAAAAGTAATTATTATCAATGGATATGACATACTGTAATGCTGCCTTGTTCATCAACAGATGCTATAAAATCTCACTTTGCCATAAAAGCTAAAAACTGCAACTGAGTTTTATTAGGTAAAAGAAAAACTGGAGGCTACAGCACAGATACAGATTTCGGTTAAGACTAATAATGTTCTGGTTCCATGTATGCAGAACAATGCTACATGCACAGCCTATTTGTACTGTTGTTACATCTCTAAAACAAATGTTGGTTATTGCTGTGCCCACCCATATATTATGATTATTGAAGATCAGAAAAAGTTAGCATTTTTTTATAAGGGAAAAAAAGGTAAGTTATGTTTGTTTCAAGTATTTTCAGGACTTTTCTCTAATAAGTTTATACTTTATTGAGTGAACATTTAGGCTCCCAGAGGAGTGCTTTTCCAGACACACAAAATGCACACGTCTGTGTACGCATACACTGTTATATACAGATTATCTGAGAGATCTAAGCACTGTGTAGAATGCATTGTTATTATAGACTGCAGTCATAAATAAAGAGCATTTCTTTAAGAAATGCATGTAGCTAAAAGGCAGAATGAAGCAATTTTAAGATTTTAGGGTTCATTAACACAAAAATGGACTTGACTCCATATTGACACCATTCATTACATTTACTTCTCTCCAATTATGCTACTTTTACTAACTTTCTCAGCACCAACAATGCATGTATCCTGCCTCTTCTTCTTAATAATGGGCAAGTGCACCAACTGGTACAGGGAAACCCTGCAGCTACTGTCACCTTCAAGCTGGTAATTGCAGGGTTAACTCTGTGGACTCTGGCAAAAGGTGCAGTAGACTAGCACCCAGTGAGTCTCACACAAACCGTAGAATGCTGGAAATGACAATACCCACTCTGAGAAACTTTTCCTCTGATTGTGTTTTTTTCAACATTTTTGATGCAGTTGCAGCAAATACAACATTGTGCTTTAGTACATACTGTGTATATATCGTATATATAGTAGATGGAAATGCATAGCAAACCAATAAAAATATAAATGTATTCATGGGTGTATTTCAATTAAGGCTAACACAATTAAGACTAACACTTTCCAAACAAACATCAAAGCATTTTCTACAACAAGATGGAGGTGTTACACAAGAAGATGCCACTACATTTTATCCTGTCTCTCACACACACGCCACACACACAACACACACACGCAGCCTACATATTTATTTTTTATAGTTTTACCGTTATTTGCCTTTTTCTTCTGTCTCTTTGCCACTTTCAAATGGACATCATTGACTCCCTACTAAAAAAACAAATGCTCTGTTAGGCTACAAATGTATTGTTACTTTTTAATACTGATCCTTCTATTCAGGCCATTTCCTAATCATATTCCAGTCTCTTATTCAAATCAATGCATGGTTGCTAGGGTAATTTGGACCCTAGTTACCATATTGATTAAGATGCAATATGAAGAGCTGCTGAATACAAAGCTAAATATCTCAACACCACAAATAATAAAAAATGAAAACTAATTGCAAATTGTCTCAGAATATCACTTTCTATATCATACTAAAAGTTATCTCAGGTGAACAACCCCTTTAAGGTCATCTCCCATAGACTCCATTGTAATAAAATAATTCAGAATATTACATTACATTTCCTTTTTTCTGTACTAATAAAACAGTACCTTGTACTTAATACCAACTAAGATACAGTACAATAAATCTTTATTGAAGCAAAAGAATCCATTGGGTTTATTTAATATTTAAATATCTTTTTAGTAGACTTGAATTATAGAAATCCAAATTATGGAAAGACCCCTTATCCAGAAAACCCCATGTCCCAAGCATTCTGAATAATTTGTCCCCTATCTGTACAATATGGGGCACATTTAATTAACCCTCGATATTCGACTGCAGAAGATAAATCCTTCGACTTCGAATATCAAAGTCGAAGGATTCACTGAAATTCGTTCGATCGAAGGAAAAATCGTTTGATCGAACAATTAAATCCTTTGAATCGAACGTTTTGAAGGATTTAAATCCATCGATCGAACGATTTTCCTTCGACCAAAAAATTGTTAGAAAGCCTATGGGGACCTTCCCCATACATTGAGGTTCGGTAGGTTTTACTTGGCGAAATAGGTGATCGAAGTTTTTTTTAAAGAGACAGTACTTCGACTATCGAATGGTTGAACATTTTTTAGTTCGATTCAAAGTCGTAGTCGAAGGTCGAAGTAGCCAATTCGATGGTCGAAGTAGCCAAAAAAATCATTCGAAATTCAAAGTTTTTTTTATTCTATTTCTTCACTCGAACTAAGTAAATGTGCCCCTAAATGTAACTGCATTTCCCGAGCCCAGGAGGCATATGTCCTAAGAGCCCATAGTGAGTTTGTGACTGGTGAACTATATTACGTCTCATATATCATTGCTGAACTAGCTACAGAATCTGAAAAACACATGCACCAATGCTCCCCTTCAGATTGCTCTGATGAATTACATTAAAGCACATACATTGGTGCAAGCAAAACCTAGAATTACTGATAGCCTGGACCTGCCTTTAATTTTACTGTTCCATATAGCCACGACTGACTGGTGGCAAGTGAATAAAACACTAATGCCATTAATAAATGCTGTTAATTGTCTGTAAAACATTGCATTGTGCGTAAAGAACATGGCAAATTCTATCCAGAATGTGCACTTTGTCATTAATGAGCCCTACAGTCATTTAAATAAATGGTGCTACATGTGCACTGTGTAGAGTCAATGCATCATTATAATGGTTAATCCATATATTGTGCTGGGGGTCAATAAGCTCATTCTATATAACAGTGTAACAAACTGTAACCCACAGCACCTTAATACCCCTCTGAATTGTGTCTGTACAGTATGTTACCCTCGGGGGTAGGGTCCTCTAGCCTTTTGTTTCCTTGACACTGAGCACTTAATCTGCATTGTATTACATACATAATAGTTAAATTGGGTTGAAAAAAGACAAAGTCCATCAAGTTCAACCCCTCCAAATGAAAACCCATCATCCATACACACACCCCTCCCTACTTTTAATTAAATTCTATATACCCATAGCCTTTGATATTATGTCTGTCCAAAAAAATCATCCAAGCCATTCTTAAAGGCATTAACTGAATCAGCCATCACAACATCACCCGGCAGTGCATTCCACAACCTCACTGTCCTGACTGTGAAGAACCCCCTACGTTGCTTCAAATGAAAGTTTTTTTCTTCTAGTCTAAAGGGGTGGCCTCTGGTATAGTGATCCACTTTATGGGTAAAAAGGTCCCCTGCTATTTGTCTATAATGTCCTCTAATGTACTTGTAAAGTGTAATCATGCAAGCGCCTTTTTTCCAGAGAAAACAACCCCAACTGTGACAGTCTACCCTCATAATTTAAGTCTTCCATCCCTCTAACCAATTTAGTTGCACGTCTCTGCACTCTCTCCAGCTCATTTATATCCCTCTTAAGGACTGGAGTCCAAAACTGCACTGCATACTCCAGAAAAGGCCTTACCAGGGACCTATAAAGAGGCATAATTATGTTTTCATCCCTTGAGTTAATGCCCTTTTCATGCAAGACAGAACTTTATTTGCTTTAGTAGCCACAGCATGACACTGCCCATAATTAGACAACTTGTTATCTACAAAAACCCCAAGATCCTTCTCATTTAAGGAAATTCCCAACACATTTAGTGTATAACTTGCATTTATATTATTTTTAAGTGACAGCATCCTGCATGAAACCTATAATTCTGCACAATTTCATATCATCTGCAAAAATAGAAACAGTACTTTCAATGCCCACCTCCAGGTCATTAAAGGAACAGTAACGTCAAAATAAAAGTGTTTTAAAGTAATGAAAATATAATGCAATGTTGCCCTGCACTGGTAAACATGCTGTGTTTGCTTAAGAAACACTATTATTGTTTATATAAATAAGCTGCTGTGTAGCAATGGGGCAGCCATTCAAAGGAGAAAAGGTTCAGGTTACACAGCAGATAGCAAATAAGCTCTGTCTGTCTAATAGTGTTATCTGTTATCCATTAGTTAACCTGTGCCATATAACCATTGCTCCACAGCAGCTTGTTTATATTAAGTATAGTAGTGTTTCTGAAGCAAACACATCAGTTTTACCAGTGCAGGGCAACAGTACATGATATTTTCATTACTTTAAAACACTTACATTTTTTGGTGTTACTGTTCCTTTAATAAACAAGTAGAAAAGCAAGGGACCGAGTACAGAGCCATGTGGTACTCCACTAACAACACTGGTCCAATTAGAAAATGCTGCATTTACCACCACTCTTTGTAGTCTATCTTTTAGCCAGTTCTCTATCCAGGTGCAAATACTATGTTCCAAGCCAGCTCCCTCACCAGTGCCAGCAATGGTTATTTCTTTAGTGCCAGCAATGGTTATTTCTTTAGTGCATGGCTTTAATTCAGGCTATACATACAAACACACTTCTTCACCCTTTTTAAACCTTCTGTCTCTCCTAAAAAGGGTATAACCATTTAAATTCACAGTCCGGTCAAATGTTTCATCCCACCAGGTCTCAGTGATACCAATTTTATCATAATTTTTAGAGCATGCAATGAATCCTAGGTCTCCCATTTTACCTGGGTAAGCTTTATTTCCCTACCTTAAGATATGTCTCTATAGACTTCTAACTTTTTGATTTACTGTATGTTTGGATATACAGGTATGGGACGTGTAACTGTTATCCAGAATGCTCGGGACACAGGGTTTTCCTGATAATAGATCTTTGTGCAATTTAGATTTTCATACCTTATAAAAATCATCTAAACATTAAATAAACCCAATAGGCTGGTTTTGCTTCCAAAGGATTAATTATATGTTAGGATAAAGTACAAGGTACTGTTTTATTATTACAGAGGAAAAGGAAACTATCCATAAACTGTAGTATAAACATGCATTGTGGAGAAAGCAGAATTTTGGGTTATAGTGGCACATCATCAGTCATAACTGAATGGAAAAAAGAGCAATCTACAAGCAAATTACAAAGGTGTTTTTCATCACCATCAGGACCATACATTGATAGGAGATTAATAATTATCTTGAAAGAAGATGGTGCTGTTGTATTTTTTCAACCCAATTTAACTATGTAACTATGTAACTGTTTCTACAGAACAATAAATTTGCATATGTGTAATATACTGGTCTCTCCAATGGATAAGAATCAACATCTGCACATTGTTCCTTCCAACAATAAGTTATTTTTTAAACATATTTTGTTTAATCTATTCCATTTTGGAGTTTGCACCTTTTGTAATGCTAATTGCTAGTTTTCTGCTCCATTCTTCTCCTATGAGAAAAACTACTTGGCCGTGGACTTCTCTAGCAGCCCCTATATAGAGCATAATGATAATACCCCTACCACAATATCAACCTAATCAGGAATGTCTACAATATTTCATTATTTAACTAACTGCTTTCAGTTGTTAGCTGGAGTTAACTGTAATTATTCCTAGTCTGGGTTTGAACCATATGATCAAATATGATAATTACAACATATACCAAGAAACTTTATCATGAGATTTCAGTAGTTCATACGAAAATTGTTCTTTTAGTTAAGTATTGCTATAAATCCTGTACTTAATCCTTAGTTGTACTCATTAACCTATTTGTTTTTTTAACGTTCCCATTGCCCTTGCCTACATATGTATGGCACCCTATTGTACAAAATTCTCCTACTAAGCCCTTTATTCCTCCACACCTCACTACATCTTAGCTCTCATGTCCCCATATGATCCTGGCCATCATCGTTGTCCCTCTCAGAGCTACCCTCTTTTTAAATTAACCACATCATCTTTCATCTATCATCTTAATCCTGTCTCTCTCAGTTCCTTGCCTCTGGAATTCTATCCTTGAATTTCTTCTCTTAGCTTCAGATCCTACATCCTGGAGCTCTAGAACAGAGAATGTATAGGCCATCTACCCAGCTAATGTGAACAGCAAGACTTGTATGTAATACTGTATGTCTCCTAACATGTAATATTTAACTATGTATATTTTTTGTTATTGTGCATACATATCTTTATATATTGCAGTGTTTGTCCCATGTATTATAAAAGCTGACTTTAGTTCAATATAAATAAATATATACATACATACATTGTAAGCTCCAATGATCCAGAGACTGATGTGAATCATGTATAATCTCTGTATAAATGCTTCAGAATATTTTGGCACTACTTTAAAAAAAGCACACGGTACAGAACTCTTGCTTCATTCATTGTATGACAAACTTGCCTAGTTCCTTACGAATATCTTGTGCATTATTATAGTTTCATACCTATATCATTATTGTACCAGCCTGCAAAATGTTGTCCTTGGGTTAGCAATCTAGTTTTGACCTTTTCTCAACTGATTCTGCCTGTAGTCAGTCCACCCTCAAGTAAACATATCATCATCATCATCATCATTTATTTATATAACGCTGTCAAGATACGCAGTGCTTTACTGCAGTTAAAGAAAACAGGCAATAAATGGTGGATAACAGACAAGGATTACAAAATACAATAGGGTTTACAAACTAAAAGGTTAGGGTACAATTGAGACATTAGGATTGTATAAACAATTTGTCATTTTTGATACAGCAATGATTAATTAAGGTACATCGAATAGGCCTCTTTAAACAGATGGGTCTTTAGGGAGCGCTTGAAAGTTTGGAAGGAAGGAGAAAGTCTGACAGCTTGTGGCAGAGAGTTCCAGAGAAAAGCAGAAGCCCGAGAGAAGTCTTGTAGATGACAATCGGCAGAAGTGACCAGAGGAGAAGTGAGGCGAAGATCAGAAGCAGAGCGTAGGTTTCGTGAAGGAGTGTATTTAGAGATTAGAGATGAAATATAGGGAGGGGTTTCATTATTAAGGGCCTTGAATGTGAGTGTAAGTAATTTGAATTTGATTCTAGAAGAGATTGGGAGCCAGTGAAGGGACATACATATGGGAGCAGCTGATGTTGAGCGGCGAGCTAGATGAATGAGTCTAGCGGCCGTGTTTAGAATAGATTGGAGTTGTGAAAGGTGACTTGTTGGAATACCTGTGAGGAGTAAGTTGCAGTAATCAAGGCGGGAGATGATGAGAGACTGAATCAGTGTTTTAGTTGATTCTGAACTGAGATAGGGTCGTATTCGAGCAATGTTGCGCAGTTGAATACGGCAAGATTTTGCAAGTGTTTGAATGTGTGGTGAAAAAGACAGATGAGAGTCTAAGATGACTCCTAGGCAGCGTGCCTGTGTGGTGGAATGAAAGGTGGTGTTGTTTACGGTGAGTGATATCTGAGGGACAGGGGAAGATCTTGGAGGAAATATGATGAGTTCTGTTTTAGAAAGGTTCAGTTTCAGGTGGTGCTGTGACATCCAGGAGAAGACAGCAGAGAGACAGTCTATGACTTGGGAAAGGACAGAATTAGAAAGATCAGGAGTAGACAAGTAGAGTTGGGTGTCATCAGCATAAAGGTGATACTGAAGTCCAAATGACTGAATGAGTTTTCCTAGTGAAGTTGTATAGAGCGAGAACAGCAGGGGGCCAAGAACAGAGCCTCGAGGAACTCCAACAGAGAGTGGGAAAGTAGTAGAAGTAGAGTTAGAGAAGGAAACTTTAAAGGAACGGTCAGACAGATAAGATGTAAACCATGAAAGAGCAGTGTCCCGAATGCCAGATGAGTGTAGAATGTCAAGGAGGAGTGAGTGGTCAACTGTATCAAAGGCTGCAGAGAGATCTAGAAGGATTAGAATGGAATAAAGACCTTTAGACTTTGCCAATAGAAGATCATTGGTTACTTTGGTGAGTGCAGTTTCAGTCGAGTGTGATGAGCGGAAGCCAGATTGCAAGGGGTCGAGGAGGGAGTTGTGAGTGAGATGCTGGATCAGGCGTTTGTAAACAAGCCTTTCTAGTAATTTGGATGCGAATGGAAGAAGGGAGGCCGGTCGATAGTTAGTGGGAGAGCTGGGATCAAGGGAAGGTTTTTTGAGGATAGGAGTGATTAGTGCTTGTTTGTATAATGATGGAAAGGTACCAGTAGAGAGTGAAAGATTGAATAAGTGGGTAAGTGCAGAAGAGAGTGGGTAGAGAAGGCGAGAGGTTATGGGGTCAAGGGAGCAGGTGGTGGGTTTTGAGCTGGCTAGAAGTTTGCTAACTTCATCTAGAGTTGCAGGGGTGAAGGAGTGCAGAGTAGATGTGAGTGGACTGCACATTGGTCTGAGATTGTTGTCGGACGGTATGCTCAGCCTAATGAGATCGATTTTTTTATTAAAGAAATGAGCAAGGTCTTGGGCGGTAACATTAATAGGTGGAGGAGGTGGAGGGGGGCATAGGAGTGAGTTAAATGTGGCAAACAGCTGCTGTGGTTTGGAGGACATAGTAGATATTAGATGAGAGAAGTATTGTTCTTTGGCTAATGATAGAGCTCAGTTATAGCAGGACAGCATAAATTTGAAGTGGATGAAGTCAGGATCAGTTTGTGACTTTCTCCACCATCGCTCAGCTGATCTACTACATCTTCTGAGGTACCGTGTTACACTAGTGTGCCAGGGTTGGGGTTTAGCTGGCTGGCTGTGACGGGTGGTAGAAGGTGCAAGGGAGTCAAGTGCTGTTGAAAGGGTATCGTTGTAGAGAGAAGCTGTCATATTGGGACAGGAGAGAGTATTAATATGAGATATGGATTGTGCTGATACTGTTGATAACTGTTGTGCTTCAAAGGCATTAAGGTTTCTGTACGTGTGGGTAGAGAGAGATGGTTGTGAAGGTGCAGGTCAAAGCAGTATCTGAAAGGAGAGTAGATGATGGTCAGACAGAGGGTAGGGAGAGTTAATTAAGTTGGATGGGCAGCATGAGTGGCAGAATATAAGGTCAAGAGCATGACCCTCGATGTGGGTAGGTGAGTCGGTCCACTGAGAGAGACCAAAAGAAGCTGTTAGAGAGAGAGAAGTTTAGAGGTGGCAGCAGAAGCAGAGTTGTCAATGGGGATGTTGAAGTCCCCTAAAATGAGAGCAGGTGTCTCACTGGAGAGAAAGTATGGAAGCCAGGCAGCAAAGTGATCCAAGAAGGTGGAGTAGGGACCTGGGGGGCGATATATGACAGCAACACGCAGAGAGATTGGAGAAAACAAACGTATGCTGTGGACTTCAAAAGAAGTGAAGGAGAGAGAAGTCGGTGTAGTTAGATTTTGAAACCTACATTTGGGGGAGAGAAGAAATCCCACCCCACCGCCATGACGGCCATCCGGTCTAGGAGTGTGAGTAAGTGAGAAGCCTCCATAGCAGAGGGCAGCAGGTGAAGCGGTGTCTGAGGGGGAGAGCCATGTTTCAGTGATTGCAAGAAGGTGAAGGGATTTAGCTATAAAGAGGTCATGGACTGCTGTTAGTTTATTGCAGATTGACCGTGCATTCCAGAGGGCACATGAGAAGGGCAGGGAGGGTGTTGGTTTTATGTGAATTAGGTTTGCAATATTAGAAGTGCGTAAAGTCTGAGAGACTGAAAAAGACCTTGTTGAATGCCTGAGAGTAGGAATAAGTGAGGGTACAAATGAGTGCGTTGGACCAGGGTTTGGGGAGATATCCCCAGCTGCAAGTAACAGTAATAATGAGAGTGAGACAAGGTGTGACCTAGATTTAACAGTGCGAGCAGTGTATTGTTTGATGGGATGAGAGGGGATAATAGATTTAACAATACAAGATAGTGTGCTTAGATTGAGAGAGGGTGATGGGAGCAGTGAAGAGGAGATTTCAATTTCAGGATAGTTTGATGGATGTTGGAGTCCAGAGGATATATGCAGAAATATAGAGGAGAGAGAGAAAAAGAAGGCAATCAGATTAAACATAGTTGGACAGTATAATTTGGCTTATCTTGTTGATAGAAGAATTGTTGAGCAGTGATGTCCAGTGTTTGATTGGAGATTCCAGTCCAACTTTGATCCAACTGCTGTCCAACTCTGTCTAACTCTATATGTTGTACTTAAACTTCTGTACTTTAACTTGATGGACTTAAGTTGTTAAATCTGCCATGGCTCTCCTGCCATGCTCACCCCTGCTATGCTTCCCCAACATATCATTATTGGATGTTTTGGCAGGGCATACCAACTATTTAGCACCACTCGTACTTTCTATTTTTGTAGAACTGGTTCTTCACCTGGCTTCATGGATGCCCAATATGCTAGTATGTGCTAATGTAATAGCTGGTGGTACCCAAACCGACAAGGAGTCAGACTCCTAGCCAAAGCAGCCTGTTATAGCCATAATAACTCTTTGAGGCTAGGTTCCTCTTGCTTATGGACACTGGGAAAAAACCCAGTGGGCGTTAGGCTCTTGTGGGCCCCGCCGGGCCAGATCCGCTCCTCAGTGCCATGACCCCTCTTTGTCGGGGGTCACGGTAAACTCAAAATTTAGCGCTTGCGCACTAGCGTGGTGGCGCTATGCGTGTGAGCACTGACGCATGCATGCACATATCCGGCACCGCACATATGCACAGACACGGCGCACCGGTGGCCACAGAAATACAGGTTACATAATGTCAAGGTGACTATTAATATTTTTATGAATTATAGCAGGGGGTACCTTCATTATAATCTACAGTTAAATGTATATAGGTTAATCAATAGCTTTTTCTCTTTGCTGCAGAAACATGACTGGTACAAATGTGGCATGTGGTATTATTCTACGGCACTTTTTTTTTACAAAATAATAACTGCTTATTTTAGGCTTTTAGACAAGTGACAGGCAGTGTGTAAGGGGAGAAAGATCTAGAAGAGATCACAGTGAGTTTTAAACAGCATGGTTATAATGACATAGGAGTGAGGTGTTCATAAGAATATAATTTACAATTTGGTCCCATAGAGATGTGCCTGTAAAAAAAACAAAAAAAAATCTAAATCCAATCTTATACTCACATGTGCTAAACTAGCATCCTCTACTTACTACTTTTACATTTTCCCAGCACCAGTTGCTGACCAATATGTCTTTCAATAATCTGCAAACCATGCTGGCAGCCTATAATATACAAAACAGACACCATCGCATTTGAACACTGTGATAAAAAAATGTCTTTCAATTTTAAAGGCAAAATTTTTTTAATCAAAATTTTTTGAGATTTATTAAAGCCTGATGCAGCATAAAGCCTGAATCCGAAAATCGGCCATCTCAGATCTGCCGATGTTGTATATAAGTCAGTGGAAGAGGTCTCACCTATTTTGAAGTTTCTGTGGTCTGCGCTGGATTTAGCCTGAAAATCTGTCCATTTCAGACTTTTCGGGGAAGAATCCTAAAAAGCCTAAAAAAATTGAGTGATTCGGGAAAAAACAAAAAAAAATTAGGTTTTGTCTCGATTTTATCGAGTTTTTGCCAAAACCAATTAAATCAAGCTTTTTTAATAAGAAATAAGGTAAAATCTGATATGGGAGTTTGGTCATGGTTTTTTATTTAAATAAAGAGATAAATTCAGATTTTCTTAAATAACCCTCCCCATCTGTTCTAATTTTGTAGGAGCTATTTCTCTAATTTGCATTGGTGTGATTCTAGACTAAGCTAGTATGTTAAAAATAAATAATAATAAAAAAATATATAAAATAAATAAAAAGAGCTGCTATTTTAGCTCTTGATTATCACTTGATTTTATTTGCAACATTTAATCTACATTTACAATTATGAACACGCATTTATCAGTAATTATGCATTTTTGTACTAGGCTGGGCATGCTTATTACTTTTTCATTTGCGGTTCTGAAGCCTTCATGCAAAAGCCATATTCACCATAGGAATAGGTAATGAGTGTCATAGAAACACAACAGAAAAATCAGCTAAAAGGGACTGGGAAAGAATCCAACACAGGTTTCATCTGCAATGCTCAGACAAGAAGCCTCCGTTTCTGCCTGTGCTTCTGAATTTCGTCATCCTTGTTCCCCAGCTGCAGATCATGATGTTAGTTAGGAGGAAGCCTCTCCAGTTTTGGAAATATTTATAGTTTTCTATTGAAGTGAAACGTGTGTAAGTGAAACGAGTGTAAGTGATTTTATGGGCTTAGATTTGGCTTTTAGACTTTTTTGGGGTATAGTTCTACATGTCCCTTAAGGAAATTAGCTTGCTGGAATACTAAAGAATGTGTTCCTAGCATTTAAATGTTCTCTGTTGCTTCATTCATTAGGCACAAACATGTGTAAATGCTCATATTAAAAAGAATTACACTTATTTTCTGACAAAAGTATCTCCTGAAGCATAATGAACTCCTAGACAAATAGGTCATCAAACTCTAGAATCAATTTATTTGTGGTTCCTTTTTATATTTCAAATAATGGGGCTTTTTCTCAGTATCTGTTTTCTAATGATCATGTTACTCAATGCAATAAAATCCTTAGTTTATATTTTTTATGTCCTTGGGTTGCATCTTAGTTTTACAGTTTACATTTGTTTTATGTATATGTAGCCAGGGATTTTGTCATATTAAAGGAGAATTAAACCCTAAAAATTAATATGGCTAAAAATATCATAAGTATATTTTATATACTGAACTTGTTGCACCAGCCTAAAATTTCAGCTTCTATATAACAGCAATGATCCAGGACTTCAAACTTGTCACAGGGGGTCAACGGGCTCTGAGCAGATGTTGAGAAACTAAGCTTAGGGGTTGTTGCAATTTTTAAGCAGAAAATGAGGTTTATCTGTAATATAAGCTGTTGCTACAGGGCTCATTATTAAATTATGATGCTTGTTGCAATGGTGTCTGTGCTGCCATGTAGTATTTATCTATATGAATTACTAATCAGCCTTATACTGTGACATTTATACTGTATACTATGTGTACTATATATTGTGAGTTGGTCCCTAAGCTCAGTAAGTGACAGCAGCACAGAGCATGTGCAGTGAAGTAGCAGAAAAGAAGATGGGAAGCTACGGGGGCATCTTCAGAGATCTTTACTGCTAAAGACATGTGGTTGTCTTGTGCTGGTACAGAAACCCACAACCAAATGTACAACATTTCTAGCCTACTTCTTTAGTTCTCCTTTAACCCTTTAAGTGCCAGCAGAATTTCACATTTTGGTTACGCGAAATGCCAGCCGTTTTTGAAACATTTTGTGCTCTCTCACTTTAGGGGCATTTTCTGAGGGGAAACCTATAGTTTACCTAGGAAAACTATACATTGTTTTTTTCGGTAGAAACTGAGCTTTCTAAATCTGCCTGAGTTTTCATGTATTTACACCTGTGCAAAAAAATTTATAGTGCTAAATACCAAAACAAAAATGAAAAATTACCATTTTTCATCGTATATCAATTTATACCAGAAAAATATTTCATTTTACAGATGAAAATCCAACTGATTTGGAAAGCCTTATGTCTCTCGAACGTGCCAATACCAGATATGTATAGTTTTAGGGAGATTTAGGATTTCTGTACAGCAAAAACTCCCGGCAGTATATTACCAAATTTTGAAAGCACTAAGGCAGAAAACGGCATGCTTTAGATTCCAAGGCAAAAAATCCTGAAACCGTAGGTTTACCCCAGAAAACCATACATTTTTGAAAAGTACACATTCTGCCGATTACAAAATGGGTAACTATGTCTCTCTACTCCCAACTACCAAACATAAAAGCTTGTCTGAACATAGCGGTTTTTCAACAAAAAATTCAAAATTCTGAAAAATCATTTCAAAGGTTTTATTTTGCTGCTCCGCATATCCCAAACTATATTAGGTACCAAGAAAAAGCACCTGAAATATGATTGCCAGGGGTCCACTGAACAATTTGATACCCATTATGCATAGGTTTACCAAAGTATCTGGCATTTAGAGACACCAATATGTAGTTAGCACATCCAAATTGTTCAGGACTTTACTTCAGCTACTGAGAAATCAACACATTGACTGCATTTTTTGTGGGGTAAAAACACAGAAATATATGTTTACCCCCCAAACCCATATATTTTTGGAAAGTACACATTCTACTGAATCTAAAATGGGTACCCATGCCTTTCTGCTCCAAACTACTGAGTCGCAAGGCTTTCCCAAAGTTGTCGGTTTTGGTGAAATATCTGAAAATTGCCTCAAAGCTTCAACTTCCCAGCACCATATCACCCATGTGTCATTACGTACTAAGAAAAAGCACCCTAAATATGATTGCCAGGGTTCCTCTGAACATTTTGGTGGCCATTGTTCATAAGTTTACCAAAGTATCTGGCATTTAGAGTCCCCAAAATGAAGTTAGCGCATACAAACAGTCCCGTGGGTAACTTCAGCTAATGAAAGATCAACACACAGGAGAAAGCTCTCTGTTTAGTGCTGAATTAAGCATTGAAATTCCTGTTTGAGACAGGATTTTTTGTTATCACTTGGTGTGTGAATGTGTTGTCCACTTGGTGGGTGAAATTTGGGAAGTTTTGAGTTGATTTTCTTTACTAAAAATCGATTTTTCTTTTGACCCTGAAGGTGAGTGATTCCTAGCCCAGTTCCTTTCACTTGCTCTGGGCTACAAACTCACTGTTAGATCCCCTACCCCTCCCCCGCACCTGGGTGTCAGTTTAATTTGCATTTTTCTCTTGTTTCAGCACAAATTGTTTAATTTTTGTACAGATTGAGTGGATATTTTGATTTTGCACTCAGTTCTGTGAAGAGAGAAAGCTAAAGGGAGAAGGATTTAATATAAGTATAAATATAAAATCTTTTCCAGCAGCAGCAGTGCAGCTCCCAGGCACCTGCTCACATTAACCCTCTCCCTGCCACAGCTTCTCAACTTAAAACTTATTATTTTTTTTTTTTTGTTAATCAAAAAAACCCAGCTGTAGCTCTGCAAGGAAACACCAGTCAGAGCCCATGTCAAAAAGCCCCATTGCCTCTACTTCTGCTGCTGCAGCCAATGTGACCCCTGCTAAAACATTTGCACAGGCGGACTGACAGCAACCCTAGCCAAGTCACTGCTGGGGTAGAGAAGCTTACAAGGAAGCATGGGGTCAGATGCCTAATGTCAAGCACTCATGGCATAGAGGCTTATATAAAGGCTGCAGCTGAAGTGGTGGGCCACTCTGCAGTAGTGGCAGCAAGTAAAATGTATGGGAAAGCCATAATCTTTGCCCGTACTCTAACTGCAGTGCATACTCTGGTACAGAGGGGTATCACAGTGGGAGGGAGTTATGTCCCTGTAGAACCCCTAGAAGGATTGGGCACAAGGGTGGTTTTATCTAATGTGCCCCCCTTCCTGCAAGACCACTTATTGTACCCCCACCTGCAAGCCCTTGGGGAGTTAAAATCAAATATGTCTAGAATTCCCCTGGGATGTAAGGAGAGCAGACTGAGGCATGTCCTTTCCTTTAAAAGGCAGGTGCAACTACTTTTACCTCGGGGGCAAGACACTATTGAGGGGTCTTTTGGGGTTCCATTTGAAGGGGTGCTGTATAAAATTTTTTACAGCACAGAGGAAGTGAGGTGCTTCCTTTGCAAGAACCTGGGGCACACTCGCCAGAGTTGCCCCAAAGGGCAAATTAAGACCACAGCCCCTGTTCCTGCTCCCAGTGCCTCAAATAAAACATCTTATCCTGCTGGGACTATTTCAGCAGGGTCCTCAAAGGGGATATCTCCTTCACTAAAGAACCTCAAGGTGGCTGTTACACAATCCACCTCTACAACATCCAAACCTCCTCCTTCTTCACTGAAGACATCTAAGGCTGCAGCATGTCTTACAATTGCGGCAAAAGAGAAGGGGGGAAAACATGTCAAAGCTTCCCCCAGGGTCACAGTTGTTCCTACCACAAAAGGGTGTACCCCTGTTATGGGCACCCCTGAAGGTGTGGGGGTACCCATGATTGCAACATCAGTGGTTAATGATGGGGCACCCCCATCCAAGGGTAAAAAGGGCAGCAAAATTCTGCTCCTCATGTGGTGACATTGTCTGGCCCAACTGTTGGTCACGATCAACCGGTGTCAGACCATGCACTCTTGCCTCCAGGCCAGGTGGGGAATAATGAGGTTAATGGTCTGCATGGCCTTGAACATGGCAGTGTTGGTTTCCCCACAGAGTCAGGGGTGCAGTATCTGCCTCAAAATCATTTGGAAGATCTTCCCTTGGAGTGTAAAGAGACACCTAATGAGACTCCTGCAGAGTGGGCAGTCAGTGTTCCTGAAGTGCTGAGATTTGGCAACTGCAACCAGCCTCAGTTTTTAGTGCCTCAGGGTATTTCACTCCAGGAGGGGGACAATATTGGGCTAACCCCCATACAGGACCCTGCAGATAAAACTGCTGGGAAGGATGGTGAGGGTGGAGTTGTAAATACAGAAGAGGGTAGCCAGACATCCTCTACTGTTCATGCTAAAATTTCTCCTCCCTTGTCTTCAACTGACCCAAATATTATTGCCATCCAGAAAGAACAGGAGGTAGTAGAGAGGGCAGAGGCTAACCATCGAGCCTCCAAAGCTCTACCTGTTGCTGGGGAGCTAATTAGTTCTGTTGCTCCTGTGTCAAACACTTCCAAATGTGTTTCAGGTGAAGTTGAGGGAACACCTGAGCCATTGCAGGGTCTCCAGAAAAGTGATTCTGATACTTTTCCTGTAACAACTTGTGGAGAGATTCTCAAAGCTCTAGTGGAGAGGGGAGATTATCAATCCCTTAGCCAGGAAGAGCTCATGGATGAGGGGAACATCGAAGAGGAGGTTGACATAGGAGTGGCAAATCCTTCTACCCCAATCATCCCTGCTGAGGAACTCAAAAAGTTTCTTGAGAGCACCCTTGGTGTTAAATTAGAGAAGAAGATGCACATGGCTCTGGAGAAGTGGCATGATTTGCCTTTAGTTATCAATTCTGTGAGACAGTACATTAAGGTCATAAAAGAGGCCAAGAACTATGGAACAGCGGAATATCTCCGTATAATGAAGTTTCACAAAAAATGTTTGTCTCATCAGACCTTGATGAAGGTTAAAGCACTTCCTAAGACTCAGTAATGGCCTTGAGTATAAGCACACTTAATACTAATGGCTGTCGGAATCCTTTCCGAATGTTTCAGGTACTCTCCTTTCTTCGTCAAGGAGGGTACTCTGTGAGTTTCCTCCAAGAGACCCACACCACTCCAGAGCTTGAAGCAAGCTGGAATCTGGAGTGGAAGGGAAGGGTCTTTTTTAATCACCTCACTTGGACATCATGCGGGGTGGTGACCCTTTTCTCAGATTCCTTCCAGCCAGAGGTCCTGAGTGCTACCTCTGTCATCCCTGGCCGTCTATTGCATCTTCGGGTCCGGGAGTCAGGTAGAACATATAATCTAATGAATGTGTATGCTCCTACTACCGGACCAGAGAGGGCACGGTTCTTTGAAAGTTTGTCAGCCTACATGGAGACAATTGACTCTGATGAAGCCTTGATTATAGGGGGTGATTTTAATTACACCCTTGATGCTCGAGATCGCAATGTACCCAAGAAAAGAGACTCGTCTGAGTCCATTTTGCGAGAACTAATTGCTCATTTCTCCTTGGTTGATGTCTGGAGAGAACAGAACCCAGAGACGGTTGCCTTTACCTATGTCAGGGTGAGAGATGGTCATGTTTCTCAATCCAGGATTGATAGGATATATATATCGAGCCATCTCATGTCACAAGCCCAGTCGAGCACCATTAGATTGGCACCATTCTCAGACCACAATTGTGTATCCCTGAGAATGTCAATCGCACCATCTCTGCCAAAAGCTGCTTACTGGCACTTTAACAACAGTTTATTAGAAGATGAGGGTTTTGCAAAGTCAGTCCGGGATACATGGAGAGGCTGGAGGGCCTTTCAGGATGAATTTGCCACATTGAACCAGTGGTGGGATGTAGGCAAGGTTCACCTAAAGCTCTTGTGTCAAGAGTATACCAAAAGTGTGAGCGGGCAGCGCAATGCAGAGATTGAGGCACTGAATGGGGAGGTGCTTGATCTTGAGCAAAGGCTATCAGGCTCTAAAGACCAAGCCCTTCAGTGTGAATATCTAGAAAGGAAAGAAGCGCTGCGTAACATGGAACAACGACAGGCTCGTGGTGCCTTTGTGCGAAGCTGGATGCAGTTACTTTGTGATATGGATCGTGGTTCCCGATTCTTCTATGCTCTGGAGAAGAAGAAGGGGAACCGAAAACAAATCACATGCCTTTTTGCGGAGGATGGAACCCCCCTTGAGGATCCGGAGGCTATCCGGGACAGAGCCCGGTCCTTCTATCAAAACCTTTTTTCTCCAGATCCCATCTCTTCAGATGCCTGTGAGGAGCTATGGGATGGGCTTCCAGTGGTCAGTGAGAGGAGAAAAGAGAGGTTGGAAACACCAATCACTCTAGATGAACTCTCTCAAGCACTCCGTTTAATGCCCCACAATAAATCTCCTGGGCTTGACGGACTGACCATAGAGTTCTTCCAGTTCTTTTGGGATACTCTGGGCCCTGATTTCCATAGGGTCCTAACTGAGGCCTTCAAGAAAGGTGAGTTGCCACTTTCGTGTCGTCGAGCAGTTTTATCACTACTTCCTAAGAAGGGGGATCTCCGTCTTATTAAGAACTGGAGACCAGTCTCACTGCTTAGCACAGACTATAAGATCGTGGCCAAAGCTATCTCACTTAGGCTCAAATCAGTGCTGGCAGAGGTGATTCATCCTGTCCAGTCCTATACAGTCCCCGGTCGGACAATTTTTGATAATGTCTTTTTAATCCGAGACTTACTACATTTTGCGAGAAGGACTGGTCTATCTCTTGCTTTTCTCTCTCTGGATCAAGAGAAGGCATTTGACAGGGTGGATCACCAATATCTTATAGGCACTCTGCAAGCCTATAGCTTTGGCCCACAGTTTGTGGGCTACCTGAAAACAATGTATGCCTCTGCAGAGTGTTTAGTTAAAATCAACTGGTCTCTGACTGCACCTCTGGCCTTTGGATGAGGAGTTCAGCAAGGATGCCCCTTGTCGGGACAACTGTACTCGCTGGCCATTGAGCCCTTCCTGTGTCTCTTAAGGAAAAGGCTCACGGGACTGGTGCTCAAAGAACCTGACATGAGGGTGGTTCTCTCAGCCTACGCTGATGATGTAATTCTTGTGGCCCAGGACCTAGTTGATCTTGAGCGGGCACAAGAGTGTCAAGAAGTCTACGCTGCTGCCTCATCTGCCCGTATCAACTGGTCCAAGAGCTCAGGCCTTCTGGAGGGTTCTCTAAAGGTAGATTTCCTGCCTCCTGCTTTCCGTGACATCTCGTGGGAGAGTAAAATCATTAAATATTTAGGCGTCTACCTATCAGCTGAGGAGTATCCTGTCTCACAGAATTTCATTGAACTTGAGGAGTGTGTTCTAACGCGCCTTGGAAAGTGGAAGGGTTTTGCTAAAGTACTTTCTATGAGGGGGAGAGCTTTGGTGATTAATCAGCTGGTGGCCTCTCAGATCTGGTACCGGCTGATATGTCTTAGCCCAACCCAAGAATTCATTGCTAAGATCCAGAGAAGGTTACTGGACTTTCTCTGGATAGGAAAGCATTGGGTTTCTGCAGGTGTCTCAAGCCTCCCGTTGAAAGAGGGAGGGCAGGGAGTCGTGTGTATACGTTCTCAAGTGCACACCTTCCGTCTCCAGCAAATACAGAGATACTTGTATGCAGATCCTTCTCCACAGTGGTGTACTCTAGCATCGAGTTTTTATCGCCAGGTACGAAATATGGGATATGACCGGCAATTGTTTATAATTGAACCTGAGGGTTTCCTAAGAAACCTTTCAACCCTGCCGGCTTACTACCAAGACACGCTAAAAACCTGGAGAATGGTATCCGTGTTAAGGCAAGGAGCCATTGAAGGGGAAGACATTCTAAACGAGCCCCTACTTTACAATCCATCTTTTAAGACTAGGATGTTAGAATCCATCAGCATCCGACGTCGCCATTGCCAGGCTCGGTTAACCAGAGTTGGAGATCTCCTGGATTTTGAGAAATCAGATTGGGTGGACTCTCAAGCAGTTATGCAACGCATGGGATTCCTCACCACTAGGGTTCCACACCGTCTTCTCAAGGAAATCAAGGACACAATCTCTCCTGATTCTCACACCTTCATTGATGGGGTTTTACATGCTGGAGAGCCACGTCCACCTTGGAACTCCTCACCTCCAGACATAATAATAGCACCTAAAACCCGTCAATCCCCCCAAGCACCTCCTTCCCCCAACTTGAGCCAGTTGGAGAATTTTCCATTGACACGCTTTCATGATATAACAAGAAAGCTGTTGTACTCTCTAATGCTTCACACTGTAAACTTCCTTGCCCTCATCTCCCGATATGATACCATCTGGAGACGTGTGCTTAATGAGGGTGAAAGACCTCAGTGGCGAGCTCTTTATTCCAGTTTGGTGCCTAGACCAACTGGAGACTTGAGTTGGAAAGTGCTGCATGGTGCATTGAGCACGGGAGAGTATTTAGCTCGTTTTACAGACTCCCCAGCTGCTTGTCCATTCTGTGGCAAAGGAGAGTCTGTGTTTCATGCTTATTTTACGTGTGCCAGACTGCAACCTCTATTGGCTCTTTTGAGAAAGCTTTACCTGCAGTTCTGGTTACATTTTTCCCCTCATGTTTATATTTTTGGACGCCCAGTATCCCGGGACAATAAAGAGAAAGACCTTCTCTCCAACTTGCTCCTGGCTTTAGCTAAATTAGTCATCCATAAATCTAGAAAGCAATGTTTGGAAGGTGGGAATCCTCTGCCAGCAGAGGTCTTGTTCTGAGTGCTGGTGCGTTCCCGCATCCGAGCAGAGTACACCCAAGCAGTGTTTACTGGTCGGTTGAAAGAATTTGCTGACCAGTGGGCAATAGATGGGGTACTTTGCTCAGTATCCCCAGACCTGGTTTCTGTTCAGACAATTCTCACACTCCATATTTAAGTGCACTTTAATTTAAGTGACAGTTGTATTTTAATCAGTTAATTATCTCCTTTGAGATGTGATTAACTTTGGTGAGCAATCACTCACCTGCAATTTGAATAATATATCAGCTAATGAAAAATCAACACATTGACTGCATTTTTGTGGGGTAAAAACACAGAAATATATGTTTACCCCCCAAACCCATACATTTTTGGAAAGTACACATTCTACAGAATCTAAAATGGGTACCCATGCCTTATTGCTCCAAACTACTGAGTCGCAAGGCTTTCCCAAAGTTGTCGGTTTTGGTGAAATATCTGAAAATTGCCTCAAAGCTTCAACTTCCCAGCACCATATCACCCATGTGTCATTACGTACTAAGAAAAAGCACCCTAAATATGATTGCCAGGGTTCCTCTGAACATTTTGGTGGCCATTGTTCATAAGTTTACCAAAGTATATGGCATTTAGAGGCCCCAAAATGAAGTTAGCACATACAAATTGTCCGGTGGGTAACTTCAGCTAATGAAAAATCAACACATTGACTGCATTTTTGTGGGGTAAAAACACAGAAAAATGTGTTTACCCCCCAACCCCATATATTTTTGGAAAGTACACATTCTACAGAATCTAAAATGGGTACCCATGCCTTTCTGCTCCAAACTACTGAGTGGCAAGGCTTTGCCAAATTTGGCGGTTTTGGTGAAATATCTGGAAATTGCCTCAAAGCTTCAACTTTCCAGCATCGTATTGTCCATGTATCATTACCAGCATAAAGCATCCTAAATATAAACATATGGGTCTACTAAACAGTTTGATGCCCAATGTGCATAGATATACCAAACTATGTGGCGCACAGAGACCCCCAAATGACAATATGTATAGACATTTTCACGGCTGACGCGCTGGCTGCTGCAATATAACCACCCGGTGTGTGTATTATGCGACATTAGACCACCTAACAGTACAGAGACCCCAGAAAACCATATATTTTCAGAAAGTAAACATTGCCTCAAAGCTTCAACTTCCCAGCACCATATCACCCATGTGTCATTACGTACTAAGAAAAAGCACCCTAAATATGATTGCCAGGGTTCCTGTGAACATTTTGGTGGCCATTGTTCATAAGTTTACCAAAGTATATGGCATTTAGAGGCCCCAAAATGAAGTTAGCACATACAAATTGTCCGGTGGGTAACTTCAGCTAATGAAAAATCAACACATTGACTGCATTTTTGTGGGGTAAAAACACAGAAATATGTGTTTACACCCCAACCCCATATATTTTTGGAAAGTACACATTCTACAGAATCTAAAATGGGTACCCATGCCTTTCTGCTCCAAACTACTGAGTGGCAAGGCTTTGCCAAATTTGGCGGTTTTGGTGAAATATCTGGAAATTGCCTCAAAGCTTCAACTTTCCAGCATCGTATTGTCCATGTATCATTACCAGCATAAAGCATCCTAAATATAAACATATGGGTCTACTAAACAGTTTGATGCCCAATGTACATAGATATACCAAACTATGTGGCGCACAGAGACCCCCAAATGACAATATGTATAGACATTTTCACGGCTGACGCGCTGGCTGCTGCAATATAACCACCCGGTGTGTGTATTATGCGACATTAGACCACCTAACAGTACAGAGACCCCAGAAAACCATATATTTTCAGAAAGTAAACATTCTGACGAATCCAATATGGGTAAATAAGTGTTTCTACTGCAAACTGCCAAACTACAAAGCAATGCTGAACATAACGGTTTTTATCAAATTTCGGAAAATCGTCACAAAGCTTCAATTTTACCCCATTATATGCCACACATTTCGTAACGTATCAGCATAAAACATCCTAAATATGAACGCCAGGGGTCTACTGAACACTTTGATGCCCAATATGCATAGATATACCAAACTATGTGGCGCACAGAGACCCCCAAATGACAATAGTGTATATACATTTTCACGGCTGACGCGCTGGCTGCTGCAATATAAGCACCTGGTGTGTGTATTATGCAACATTAGACCCCCCCTAACAGTACAGAGACCCCAGAAAACCATATATTTTCAGAAAGTACACATTCTGACGAATCCAATATGGGTAAATAAGTGTTTCTACTACAAACTGCCAAACTGCAAAGCAATGCTGAACATAATGGTTTTTATCAAATTTCTGAAAATAGTCACAAAGCTTGAATTCTACCCCATTATATGCCACACATTTCGTAACGTATCAGCATAAAACATCCTAAATATGAACGCCAGGGGTCTACTGAACACTTTGATGCCCAGTATGCATAGATATACCAAACTATGTGGCGTACAGAGACCCCCAAATGACAATAGTGTATATACATTTTCACGGCTGACGCGCTGGCTGCTGCAATATGAGCACCTGGTGTGTGTATTATGCGACATTAGACCCCCCTAACAGTACAGAGACCCCAGAAAACCATATATTTTCAGAAAGTACACATTCTGACGAATCCAATATGGGTAAATAAGTGTTTCTACTGCAAACTGCCAAACTGCAAAGCAATGCTGAACATAACGGTTTTTATCAAATTTCTGAAAATCGTCACAAAGCTTGAATTTTACCCCATTATATGCCCCACATTTCGTAACGTATCAGCATAAAACATCCTAAATATGAACGCCAGGGGTCTACTGAACACTTTGATGCCCAATATGCATAGATATACCAAACTATGTGGCGCACAGAGACCCCCAAATGACAATAGTGTATATACATTTTCACGGCTGACGCGCTGGCTGCTGCAATATGAGCACCTGGTGTGTGTATTATGCGACATTAGACCCCCCTAACAGTACAGAGACCCCAGAAAACCATATATTTTCAAAAAGTACACATTCTGACGAATCCAATATGGGTAAATAAGTGTTTCTACTGCAAACTGCCAAACTGCAAAGCAATGCTGAACATAACGGTTTTTATCAAATTTCTGAAAATCGTCACAAAGCTTGAATTTTACCCCATTATATGCCCCACATTTCGTAACGTATCAGCATAAAACATCCTAAATATGAACGCCAGGGGTCTACTGAACACTTTGATGCCCAATATGCATAGATATACCAAACTATGTGGCGCACAGAGACCCCCAAATGACAATAGTGTATATACATTTTCACGGCTGACGCGCTGGCTGCTGCAATATGAGCACCTGGTGTGTGTATTATGCGACATTAGACCCCCCTAACAGTACAGAGACCCCAGAAAACCATATATTTTCAGAAAGTAAACATTCTGACGAATCCAATATGGGTAAATAAGTGTTTCTACTGCAAACTGCCAAACTGCAAAGCAATGCTGAACATAACGTTTTTTATCAAATTTCTGAAAATCGTCACAAAGCTTGAATTTTACCCCATTATATGCCCCACATTTCGTAACGTATCAGCATAAAACATCCTAAATATGAACGCCAGGGATCTACTGAACACTTTGATGCCCAATATGCATAGATATGCCAAACTATGTGGCGCACAGAGACCCCCAAATGACAATAGTGTATATACATTTTCACGGCTGACGCCCTGGCTGCTGCAATATGAGCACCTGGTGTGTGTATTATGCGACATTAGACTCCCCTAACAGTACAGAGACCCTGAAAACCATATATTTTCAGAAAGTACACATTCTGACGAATCCAATATGGGTAAATAAGTGTTTCTACTGCAAACTGCCAAACTGCAAAGCAATGCTGAACATAAAGTTTTTTATCAAATTTCTGAAAATCGTCACAAAGCTTGAATTCTACCCCATTATATGCCCCACATTTCGTAATGTATCAGCATAAAACATCCTAAATATGAATGCCAGGGGTCTACTGAACACTTTGATGCCCAATATGCATAGATATACCAAACTATGTGGCGCACAGAGACCCCCAAATGACAATAGTGTATATACATTTTCACGGCTGACGCGCTGGCTGCTGCAATATGAGCACCTGGTGTGTGTATTATGCGACATTAGACCCCCCTAACAGTACAGAGACCCCAGAAAACCATATATTTTCAGAAAGTACACATTTTGACGAATCCAATATGGGTAAATAAGTGTTTCTACTGCAAACTGCCAAACTGCAAAGCAATGCTGAACATAACGGTTTTTATCAAATTTCGGAAAATCGTCACAAAGCTTCAATTTTACCCCATTATATGCCCCACATTTCGTAACGTATCAGCATAAAACATCCTAAATATGAACGCCAGGGGTCTACTGAACACTTTGATGCCCAATATGCATAGATATACCAAACTATGTGGCGCACAGAGACCCCCAAATGACAATAGTGTATATACATTTTCACGTCTGACGCGGTGGCTGCTGCAATATGAGCACCTGGTGTGTGTATTATGCGACATTAGACCCCCATAACAGTACAGAGACCCCAGAAAACCATATATTTTCAGAAAGTACACATTCTGACGAATCCAATATGGGTAAATAAGTGTTTCTACTGCAAACTGCCAAACTGCAAAGCAATGCTGAACATAACGGTTTTTATCAAATTTCTGAAAATCGTCACAAAGCTTGAATTTTACCCCATTATATGCCCCACATTTCGTAACGTATCAGCATAAAACATCCTAAATATGAACGCCAGGGGTCTACTGAACACTTTGATGCCCAATATGCATAGATATACCAAACTATGTGGCGCACAGAGACCCCCAAATGACAATAGTGTATATACATTTTCACGGCTGACGCGCTGGCTGCTGCAATATGAGCACCTGGTGTGTGTATTATGCGACATTAGACCCCCCTAACAGTACAGAGACCCCAGAAAACCATATATTTTCAAAAAGTACACATTCTGACGAATCCAATATGGGTAAATAAGTGTTTCTACTGCAAACTGCCAAACTGCAAAGCAATGCTGAACATAACGGTTTTTATCAAATTTCTGAAAATCGTCACAAAGCTTGAATTTTACCCCATTATATGCCCCACATTTCGTAACGTATCAGCATAAAACATCCTAAATATGAACGCCAGGGGTCTACTGAACACTTTGATGCCCAATATGCATAGATATACCAAACTATGTGGCGCACAGAGACCCCCAAATGACAATAGTGTATATACATTTTCACGGCTGACGCGCTGGCTGCTGCAATATGAGCACCTGGTGTGTGTATTATGCGACATTAGACCCCCCTAACAGTACAGAGACCCCAGAAAACCATATATTTTCAGAAAGTAAACATTCTGACGAATCCAATATGGGTAAATAAGTGTTTCTACTGCAAACTGCCAAACTGCAAAGCAATGCTGAACATAACGTTTTTTATCAAATTTCTGAAAATCGTCACAAAGCTTGAATTTTACCCCATTATATGCCCCACATTTCGTAACGTATCAGCATAAAACATCCTAAATATGAACGCCAGGGATCTACTGAACACTTTGATGCCCAATATGCATAGATATACCAAACTATGTGGCGCACAGAGACCCCCAAATGACAATAGTGTATATACATTTTCACGGCTGACGCGCTGGCTGCTGCAATATGAGCACCTGGTGTGTGTATTATGCGACATTAGACTCCCCTAACAGTACAGAGACCCCAGAAAACCATATATTTTCAGAAAGTACACATTCTGATGAATCCAATATGGGTAAATAAGTGTTTCTACTGCAAACTGCCAAACTGCAAAGCAATGCTGAACATAAAGTTTTTTATCAAATTTCTGAAAATCGTCACAAAGCTTGAATTCTACCCCATTATATGCCCCACATTTCGTAACGTATCAGCATAAAACATCCTAAATATGAATGCCAGGGGTCTACTGAACACTTTGATGCCCAATATGCATAGATATACCAAACTATGTGGCGCACAGAGACCCCCAAATGACAATAGTGTATATACATTTTCACGGCTGACGCGCTGGCTGCTGCAATATGAGCACCTGGTGTGTGTATTATGCGACATTAGACCCCCCTAACAGTACAGAGAGCCCAGAAAACCATATATTTTCAGAAAGTACACATTTTGACGAATCCAATATGGGTAAATAAGTGTTTCTACTGCAAACTGCCAAACTGCAAAGCAATGCTGAACATAACGGTTTTTATCAAATTTCGGAAAATCGTCACAAAGCTTCAATTTTACCCCATTATATGCCACACATTTCGTAACGTATCAGCATAAAACATCCTAAATATGAACGCCAGGGGTCTACTGAACACTTTGATGCCCAGTATGCATAGATATACCAAACTATGTGGCGTACAGAGACCCCCAAATGACAATAGTGTATATACATTTTCACGGCTGACGCGCTGGCTGCTGCAATATGAGCACCTGGTGTGTGTATTATGCGACATTAGACTCCCCTAACAGTACAGAGACCCCAGAAAACCATATATTTTCAGAAAGTACACATTCTGATGAATCCAATATGGGTAAATAAGTGTTTCTACTGCAAACTGCCAAACTGCAAAGCAATGCTGAACATAAAGTTTTTTATCAAATTTCTGAAAATCGTCACAAAGCTTGAATTCTACCCCATTATATGCCCCACATTTCGTAACGTATCAGCATAAAACATCCTAAATATGAATGCCAGGGGTCTTCTGAACACTTTGATGCCCAATATGCATAGATATACCAAACTATGTGGCGCACAGAGACCCCCAAATGACAATAGTGTATATACATTTTCACGTCTGACGCGGTGGCTGCTGCAATATGAGCACCTGGTGTGTGTATTATGCGACATTAGACCCCCATAACAGTACAGAGACCCCAGAAAACCATATATTTTCAGAAAGTACACATTCTGACGAATCCAATATGGGTAAATAAGTGTTTCTACTGCAAACTGCCAAACTGCAAAGCAATGCTGAACATAACGGTTTTTATCAAATTTTTGAAAATCGTCACAAAGCTTGAATTCTACCACATTATATGCCCCACATTTCGTAACGTATCAGCATAAAACATCCTAAATATGAACACCAGGGGTCTACTGAACACTTTGATGCCCAATATGCATAGATATACCAAACTATGTGGCGCACAGAGACCCCCAAATGGATATATAGTAGATAAAATTTACAAGGTAAAACAAAATAAGGCAGTAAAGAGTGAAATGCAAAAAAATCCAATAAAACCACAAAAATCAATGTTTTTTTTCCAGACTAGTGTTATCGGCCGTCAGAATCACAGTTTGAATATTTTAGCTGGGCCAAACAGGTTATACGGCTAGAAACAAGTGAACACAACATACGCAGAGCTGAAAATGCAATAAAATGGCTAAAAATTCAATAAAATGGCTAAAAATGCACCAAAATACCCCAAATTGCAATATAATCACCGAAATAACATAAAAAAGATATTGCACAGTACGGTTAGCGAATACGCTATTCGTAATGGCAATAAAACATTTTTTTCAGCCAAAAAAAGAGACGATGCAATAAGAAAAAAAAAAAAAAAAGCCACAATGCCATGTGTGTTTGTGTGTACAAATGGTAAATTACATGTTATGTGTGCGTGTGCACATGTGTGTAAGTGCAGTGAGTGTAAGTGACCCCCCCAATCCCCAAAAATGTATGTGTAAGTGTGTGTAAGTGTGAATCTAAGTGTGTATTACTGTAATAAGTGTGTGTTGGTGTGTTTGTGTGTGTAATTGTTGCACTAACCTGAAAAAGTCGCTGGAGACTGTTGCACATGATCAGGAAGAGGCCCTGGAAGAAATCTGCGACGTCTTCTGTGTCCCTGTGCTGTGGGGGCGGAGATCTCCGGCGTGGTGTAGGCTGCAGCAGCAGGACACGTAAGTAGTACGTGCCTGCTGCTGTTTTTGGGCCCCTGGGAGATCGCGCCCCAGGGGCCACTCGATCCCCTGCTCTGCTCGTTGCCTAGGGGCAGGGGATCGAGCAGGAACGGAGCGAGCGGCTCTAACAGCCGCTCCTCCGCTTCTGAACCCGGAAGTGCTGCAGAACGTAGAATCTACGTTCTGTGGCATTTCAAGTTACTTTTCCACAGAACGTAGATTCTTCGTTCTGTGGCACTTAAATGGTTAAGGTCCAGGGCCAAGTTAACACAACATGCTCTCCATTGAAGGTAGGATTTGTATTACTGAGTGGCAAGATTACATTATTTCATTAATTACCAAAATATAAGAATGTCAGGCAGGGAGACACAAGGCTTTTGTGGGCATATTGTGAATGTTAGCAGTATTATTATTCCATTGTTATTCGATCAAAAGCAATAAGCAGACGAAATAAAGCAAACATTCATCTTGCATTGATAATACTATATGCTTTTATAGGCCTTAGAATAGGTCCTACAAAATTCCTTTTATGCATTACATCATCAAAGAAATCTGGTACAGATGGTAAGCTGTGCATGAGAGATTTTATGTGAGTCAATATCAGGTTTGAAGAGACTTATCATTACACCAAGAGTCTTAGCCACTGTCCTTTTAATTGGGTCATAAGGTTAATTGTGTGTGGTTGATATTCAATGAACCTAAGGGTCTTTGTTGCTGGCACAAAAGTTTTTTCAGGTTAATTAACAAAACCATCATAAATTTGATGAGTGCTTTGGTACAAACTACAGCCACAGACATGAGTCACAATTCCTTATTCATTAGTACATAGAATGTGTTTGTGTTGGTCATTTAGTTGTGCTTAATCTGAATAATTTATATTAAAGGCTAAGGAAAATGTGCTGCTTTAGGGACATTTAATATTACATCATTTAGGGTTCTGGACAATTATTGATTATTTCACTTTCAGAGTCACACTACTGCCTGCTATTAACTAGATTGCTGTTAAAAACCAGCAAGGGCTGCAGAGGAATCTTCCCACTGTCCAGCACTAGAGAAACTCACCCAGCAACAAAGTAATTAACAGTACCTAAAATATATATTGATCCAAGGAGCTTAAAGTCAATAAAGAAACAGGATAGGCAGTTTTCCAGTTCATAGCAATTTACCAACAGAGCCTACAGCTGATAAGGGGCAAAGGAATACAACGTGCAATCTTTCAATAGACACAGCAAAGCAATTGAAATAAAGAGGCATTTGAAGCAGCAGCTGGCTCTTTTTAACCATAAAAGTATTTGTTTCCCTATCCCAAGGTATGGTATTCAAATTCTATACCCAAAAATACAATGCAGCAGAAAAGTTCTGAATTAAATCTAATGTAGAGAGTGAGACTCTGAGGTTTAGGTATGTTTTTACTCAGGCAGTTTCCCCTGTATTTGGACACCTGAGTAGCTCCATTGTAGTTTAAAAGGGAGAAAACAGGTGCTCAGGGCTCTGTCTTCCTGTATCCCACCTAGTGGGGAGGTGGGTATAGGAGTGGGTCTGGACAGTGTCAGGCCCCAAGTTAGGGAAAGATCATTTAGTGGTAGGAGTTTATGTTATACTCACTCTAGGAGCGAAAAATAGTGGCAGATTCTTTTAGTGAGCAGTTTTCTGGCTCCAACAGGGAGGGTAGGTAGGATTATCACACAGGGCCAGATTTACATAGCAGACGCCCCTCGGCCCACACCTGTCTCCTCCTCTTCCTTTGTGTATATGTGCAAATTTTCAGCATTGGGTTCGGAGTACTGGGGTTTTGTGCACAGGAAATATTAAAAACTATTGTATCTCCTATGAATCCCTAGTGCTTCTGAACCAATTTAGATGTGGTTGGGCCTCCCAGGCCCGGGCCTTTGTGGCCTTTCCACAAATTCGGGCCTGTTAGAACCCTTGCGGTGATCAAGCCGCCAGACAGGGACACGAGTGTGTGAGTGCAGGAGCAGGGATTGTGCCAAGTAGTAAGATACCGTGTGGGATCCCTAGTGCAGGAAAAAGTCACCAAGACAGGGTGCACTACCACTTGAGAGGGATCTACTGGAAATATCAGAAAGTGTGAAGGTTTTTCACTGTGTGCTTTGATTTTACTTGTAGAGCTGTACTGCCTGACTGCTGTGATCCATATCATTGTCCAATAAAGAAGTTATTTGTTTGAAGCAATTAACCTGAACTACTGTTACTTTCAGCTTGATTGATCTGTACACCAGGAGACACCCAGGATCCACTTGAGGGAAAGGTGATTAAAGGGGCCACTACTAGGGATGTAGCGAACTGTTCGCCGGCGAACTAGTTCGCATCCGCCGCAAGTTCGCCAATAGGCGTTCGCGTCAAAATCGTTCGACCATTCGATCGCTAAAATCGAACGATTTTCGTTCGAATCGAACGATCGAAGCCATTGGATTGAATGAAATCATTCGATCCAATGGCTTCGATCGTTCGATTCGAACGAAAAACGATTAAAATCCTTCGATCGTTCGAATCGAACGATTTTCGGATGTTCGAAGTTCGCTAACTGTTCGCGAACTGTTCGCATTTTTTGCCGGTGTTCGCGAACGGCGTTCGCGAACACATTGTCGGCGGTTCGCTACATCCCTAGCCACTACACACTGCTGGGAGTGGCAGGGAGCTGCCCACAGCCTAAGGGAGTCCTGTGTACACTATCAGCAAGTCACACTACTCACACACTTCTCAAGCCTACCCACGGGGGGCTACACTAATAAAGGCAGGAATGAGTCAAATAGAGTATGCTGCCCAGAACAGGGACAATTTGCCTGGGACATGCAGGAATTAAAGGACTATATACTTTATACAGTAACTGCAGTTGGTTAAGATTTAAGGGGAAATATACCCCCCTTTTTTGACATAAGCACAGTATGCTGGGCTTATGTAGAAAAGATGCATATACACTATTTTCCAGAACTAAATATGAATGTACAGGTATGGGACCTTTAATCCAGAATGCTTAGCACACTTTTCCAAATAATGAATATTTCTGTAATTTGATTTGCCATACTTTGTCTACTAAAAAATAATTTAAATATTAGTTAAACATAATAGGCTTGTTTTGTCTCTAATAAGGATTAGTTATATCTTAGCTTCGATCAAGTACAAGCTACTGTTTTATTATTACAGAGAATAAGGATAATATTTTTAAATATTAGAATTATTGGGATAAAATGGAGTCTATGGGAGACAGCCTTTCTGTAATTCTGAGCTTTCTGTATAACAGTTTTCAAGATAATGTTTTTTTTTTTACACAAACATACCTGATTCCACCAACTGAAAAGAAACCATGATAGCTTTGCAAATAATTTCCCAGCACCCTATAGGTTCACAGTGTAATAGAACCTCTCCCTCACCTTGTTACAGTTTGGCATGATGGAATTTGGGACTTGAAGTCCCTCTACTTTCCATATTGGGTGATGCTTATGTTCTCTGGAATCCAAAATGCATCACATTACACTAGAACAAGATAAGGGAGCAGTTACAGTACACTGTGTGCTTGTGATGGGAGTGGGTGGAAATAATCCCTGCACACAGAGTGTTTATATCCCTATTCTATATAAACTCAACTGAATGTGCTCATGTCAAAATAGAGGGTATACTTTCCCTTTAAAGGGGTTGTTCACCTTTCAGGTAACTATTAGCATGATGTAGAGAGGGATATTCTGAGACAATTTGCTATTGGTTAATTATTGTTGGCGGTTTCTGACTTATTTAGCCTTTTATTCAGCAGCTTTCCAGTTTGCAATTTCAGCAATCTGGTTGCTAGGGTCCAAATTACCCCAGTAACCATCTGAATAAGAGACTGGAATATTTTTAATTCGCAGAAAGATGTGCGAAAAAAACACCCTTTGACTCAAATGCATTTGCAGCAAAAAAAATCTGCTATTCAACAAAATGAAAACAAATTGATTTAGATTTTATTATACCGTATATGGGAACTTGCCTAAAGTGACAATGTTAAATAAAAGAAGGTAAAAGGATCCCTATGTGGCTATGATGAGGTGCGGACCAACTGTATTCTGCATTGTTACTATAATCAAACACTTGATCTGTATCCTGTTCTCCCCTTACAGAAGGATACTGAAAAGACTGACACTTTTAAGGTTAATCAGCATTCACTGGGAACAAAATGATTGTCATATTGACAATGCTACATCATTATAGACACTTTTAATTGTGTGGCAGTTGGCATGCATTCTAGCTTGCTCTAAATAGGATTTTACAATTCCCACTGCAATCTAAGCACATATTACACAGATGTGAGAATTGTAGATAGAAGGCTTGTTGCTTTAGTTTCCATAAACACATATCTGCAAGAGAAACGAGGATATGTTTTAGTTAGCAGAGAGCTGATCTGAACTGCATGTGCAGCTTTTCTGTAAGTGAGGACAGATACACCAACTTCAGTGTGAACAGTAACTTGGGTTAATACGCTGGTTCACCTTTTCTGTTTGTGACAACTTAATACATCCTTGGTTGTCTTCCAAGAGTTGGGTTGGTTCGTGTATGTCCATACCCAAGTCCATCAAGAGTTGATGTAACCAGATAACTTCTTGACAAGCTTGTGCTGTGGCAATATATTCAGCTTCTGCTGATGATAAAGCTACTGTGGCTTGTTTTCTACTGGTCCAACATATGGTGGCTTTTCCAAGTTAAAACAAAAATCCTGTAGTTGACTTGTGACTAGGCTTGGGCGAATTTGACCCATTTTGGCAAAAATTTGCAGCCAGTGAAATGAAGCCCATTAAAGTCTATGGGCGTCAACATTTTTTGACACACAGCAATTTTTTTTCGGCACACATAATTTTTATTTTGACGCACATCGCCACACAAGTCTATGGGTGTAATTTCCACGGCGAAACAAGGTGAAAAAATTCACCCATCCCTACTTGCGACCTTTTACACCACCTGCTCTGTGTCTACATAACCAGTTAACTTTGCTATGTGTACTGCTGCCAATTTCAACTTCTCAGTGATAGTCCCTTTCCGGTATTTTATGATATGCTTTTTAGCATTCCAATTACGATGTGATGGAGCTGAAACCTTTCTGAGAAGTATTCCTACTTCTGTGGCAATGTCTGGTTGCTTTGAACAACAATTTGCCAATAACTTTTCGATATTGGTGGTTGTATGTCAACAATCACTCGCCTTTTAGATATTTAACTTCCATAGGCGTTTTTACTTCCTTTGCTTCCTCCATTCGATAATAGGTTATCAGTTCTTGAATTTTATTTTTCTGATTAAGTAGGAAACTTCCATCCTCATCTTTCTTAATTTGTATTCCAATGTAATATGTGACATTTCTCAAATCATTAATTTCAAAGTTTGCCTTTAGTCTTTGAACAATATCAACACCAGGGCTGCCATCAGGGGGTCACAGAGGGGACAGTTGTCCCGGGCCTGCAGGATTTTGTGTCTAAGGGGGGGCATGGCCATGCTTCACTTACTTGATGTGCTGGGCCCCCCCTGCTTTCAGCGTGCTGCACAGCAGCTCTGTGCACGGAAGATTTTCTCCTATTAAGATTTGCTGTAAACTCATTGGTCCTTTAAGAATTAGTCTCGGTAAATCTGCATTGGGATCGGATCCCCTTATCCAATCCCTGTACAACTTTACCGGGACTTATTCTTAAAGGACCACGAGGGTACAGGAAATCTTAATAGGAGAAAATCAATTTTTTTTTACTTGCAGGGGGGGCCCTGATCACCAATGGCTTTTTATAACTTGTGGGGGGGGCAGGCATTATTTTTTTTATTTGCAGGGGGGCCCCAGATAACCAATGTTTTTTTAAAAAAAAAACTCTTCCTTTACATAGGAAGAGGATATAATTTGGATAACTCTAGATGTGACAGCCTTGTATTCTTCTATAGAACATCATCTTAAGGTGGCCATACACGGATAGATCCGCTCGTTTGGCGATGTCGCCAAACGAGCGGATCTCCCTCCGATATGCCCACCTTGAAGGTGGGCAATATCGGGCAGATCCGATCGTGGGCCCTAGGGCCCAACGATCGGATCCTAGCTCTCACAAACGGGCGGTCGGATCGTGGGACCGCATCAACGAACAGATGCGGCCGCGATCCAACGGGATTTTTAACCCCATCCGATCGAGATCTGGCCGACTTTCGGCCAGATCTCGATCGGGGAAGCTCGTCGGGGGCCCCCATACACGGGCCAATAAGCTGCCGTCACGGTCTGTCGGCAGCTTTTATCGGCCCGTGTATGGCCACCTTAAGTCTACAGGCTTTATATTTTTGGCTTTGTAAATCTAATCTTTATTCCAGAGAACAGAATGAATTTATTTTGGAATCTGTCCAGTACCTTTTGAAACACAACTACTTTATTTATGAAGGACGGTACTATCTCCAGCGATGTGGCACTGCAATGGGAGCGCGGTTTGCGCCCTCATATGCAAACCTATTCATGAGATGGATTGAGAAGTGTCACATCTTTGGAGATAAGTCAATCTGGAGTAAACATATATTTAAGTACTATAGGTTTATCGATGATTTGATTGTGATCTGGAAGGGAAACATTGAACAAGCACAAGAATTTGTGGCTTTCTATGATAACAATGAATGTGATATTGAATTCACCTATAAGATTAATGAAAAATGTGTAGAATTTTTGGATATACAGTTCTCACAAGAGGAAGGCTCAATAAAGACAGATGTATTTAGGAAATCCATTAGTAGAAATTCCCTTTTGTTAAGGACAAGTAACCATCTGGAACCGCTTCTGTAGGGGATCCCGATTGGTCAATTCCTTAGACTTAGAAGGATTTGCTCCACTTGGGATGCCTTCCAGAAAGCAGCAATGGATTTGTGGGATAGATTAGCGAAGAGAGGATACATTACCAAAACTTTAAAAAAAGGCAAATGAACGAGCTGTTCTCAGTGATCGTAACCTGATGCTAAGGGAAAGTGTTAGAAACAAATGTAATAGAATTAATAAACACAGGAGAGCAAAAATAATTGATAGAGATAAAGTTTATTTTGTGACTGATTACAGTAATGAGGCATCTGACATAAAATGGATAATAATGAAACATTGGCATATTATCTGTTCAGATCCATTATTAAAATTGATAAACCATGTTTCACATATAGGAAGAGTAAATCAATCACAAGCCACATATCCCCAAGTATGTTACCCGAAAAACGAGAACAGAGAAGACCCAATTGGTTATCTTATGTAGGTACTTACAAATGTGGAGCAAGGGTTTGTAAGGCTTGTAATTATATCAATGTATCAAAACGCTTTAGGAGTTTAGCTACAGGTAAAGAATATGAGTGTAAGTCCTATATAAACTGCAAAAATGTGATTTACTTGGCAACATGTATATGTGGATGTCAATATGTAGGTAGAACTATGCGGAGAGTGAAGGATAGGATTTTGGAGCATGTAGCATGTGTAGGGAGAAAAGATGTTTCATCCGTCATAGCTGAACCTATTCTGAATGTACATAATGGTAATGATAGGTGTATATCCTTTCAAGGCATAGAACATGTCAGATTAGATAGGAGAAAAGGGGATTTGGAAAAACTTATTAATAAAAGAGAAACATGGTGGATGTTTACTTTAGAAACAGAAAACCAATTGGTTTAAATAAAGATTGGGAGATCAAATATTATATTGAATAGAAAAATATATGAAGCTTGTAATAAGAAAAATAAATATCTGGCTACAGTTTTCTAAATAAATACCCACAACATGCAATCCACCAATCCCCAAAAGAGAAAAAACATACATGGAACTAAAAAGATTTTTTCTTTAATAATTTGTGATGGTTTTAATTATCTTAATAGATATAGGTATGGAATATAGATGTGAAGATATATCTTGTTATACGTGTAATATACCTTTAAGAATCACTTAGTGTGAATTGTTTGTAATTAAGGTTTGCTATAAAGTTGTGCCTTGCAAAAAATCTGTAACACTCTGAGGAAGTGCCGTAAGGCATGAAACGCGTCAGTGGTGATCACCATGCACTGTACCAAAGCTGACAAATTTTAAATGCAACAAATAAAGTTATACATTTTATAAATTGGAAATCGTGTAGAATATATCCGTATTCAAGATGTAAGAATCAGTTCCATAGCCAGGAACCCGGATTCTAGGACACGTGACATTTGGAGCCAATCGGAGATCCCTCACACTGATGTGAATTTCCTTTGTATCACAGTCTATTTGATCAAAGAAATGCTTATCACTTGTTTGATGAGCAGTTATCTTAAGTAAGCTCGACTGTGTATCTATACTATCTGGAGTTTTATGTGCAACACCCTTTGCAATTTCTTTTACTGTCTTCTTACTGTGCAAATGGGGGCCCCGCACCTTGGCTGGAATCCAATACATCACAGTTTACTTTTATATTGTCTGGGCTGAGAGTGACGTCGCTGACGCAACGTAGCCGACAATACTAGCCTTCCCTCTGCGTCACATGTACCACAGTCGGCGCACAGACTGCAGCCTGCAGGAACAGCTCCAACTCTGAGTCTCTGAACAGGCGTCAGACTCAGCACCTGGAGCTGAATTTCAGCTCCATCCAAATTAATTGGAAAATCCACAATTTTATGGTACATTGCAGAGGAGAATGACAGACTCTAAACAAAACAAGCATGGTTGCAATAATCCCTTAAAAAAAAAATCTAATTTCAGAATCTTCAGGGCCACAGTGTGTTTATTTGACTTGATCACATGCTAATTTCCTAATTAATTAATTATTAGTTTTTTTAATATATAAAATGCACCTGATCAGTGCCTTAATCAATTATTGACCTCTAAAGAATTAATTATCTCCAATAAGCTTACTGAATCACAATGGTGAATTAATCGATGTACCGGTATTCTAAAGCAATTTGGTTAAATTATAATCACCCTAAATATCTCCCATCAATTCATTATTCAAATTCATCCATTATAAAGTGACTTGTGCGATTAGTTAATACTAGTAAATTAATTGAATTAAAAAATTAATTGTTCAGGACTTGAATACCCCACGATTTTTCCTCATATAAATAAGGACATAGAAAGGTGAAAAATGTATAGAAGGTGGAGTTGCTTCCAAAACTCTAACTGTTAGGATTTAGCACCACAAAGTTGGAGAAGACAGAAACTGCAGGGCTGCGGTCTCGATTATTACCTTCCTACTTCTGTTTTGGAAAGAGTCTATTATAACCTACAAAACCGCAAACCCCACTGTTCTGCCCCACATCAAGGGTTGAAGAATCATTACTATTCAACAAGCTAGAATCTGTATTAGCTAGTTACGTAACAGCGCCATCTAGCGGCAGTAGAAATCCACTGCAACCTATATTTCTTACATTTGTATAAATAAAGTTGTTCTTAATTATGCAACTACAGTGCATTGTGGGTAGCCAGTGCATTCTGGGAAGGAGAAGGGAGCCACCATACTGTTTACAGCACATTTGTATAGCTCTCCTAGCATTCCTACTTCTTAAATCTCCACTACCCCACAGCCAGCATATCTGGTAAGAGTTATACAAGTCTCAGGATAGTCTGTTCTTTAGTGATGTTTTAGATAGTTCTAATCTGCACTTAGTAGTTGTTACGCTAGTAGATAGCCAGTCATGCGGCCTTATAGGTTGTCAGCCATCTTCAACATGTGCTTAGTGCTATGTAATATGTTCAGACATGCTGATTTAGAATGAATGCTGCTGTATATGTTATTCATATGTTTTTGCTATATACTTATACAAACCATTTGTATCTTTATAGTTTTACCATGCGAACATGCATCGACACACATACATTGATGCTCCTGTTTACTAATTGCAACTGACCACTTACAGTCAAACAACCTGTTATCAATAAACAAGTTAGATTACAAGACGGTCTGCTTATTTGGAAGACAGGGATGGTTAAGCTGAATGTTGGATTGCACACTGTGAGAACGTGTATGAAGGCAGAACACCCACAGTTCTTGGAAAGAAAAAAGATCCAGTAAAAGAGTCTAGGAGAATTATTAAAAGAATTGATTTCCGCAATACCAACCCACTTTCCGGTGGATAAATAGCTAATAAACACAATAGAGTCTAGCTCTGCCATGACATCAGCTTTTTCAAAAGGCAATCAGTAGGCACAGGGGGAGGGCAGTTATCAAGTGATGGGGGTTATAGAGCCACAATGGAAGGGCCCTAGAGCTGATGGTGATTCATCAGATAAAGGTGCTGTAATGATTAAATCAATTGTTGTTCTGCCTATGATCCGTATATAGCACCATAGTACCCTTTTCCATTCAGCTGCTAACTTCCCAAGCTGAAATCTCCTTTCCTCCCCACTAATAAATCATTCCCCCTTCTCTGGTAGGAAATCCCATAACCTGACTGCATTTACAGTAAAGAACCCCTTCCTATGCTGATGATGAAATTTCCTTTTCTCCCCACCAATTAATCACCCATCCCCCCTCTCTTGGTAGGGAATCTCATAACCTGACTGTACTTACAGTAAAGAACCCCTTCCTATGCTGATGGTGATATTTCCTACCCACCAATGAATCACTTGTTTATGCAAAATAGCATTTCTTTAAACACTGAATGCTTATATTGAGATGCAGGGAAGTCTTTATGGGTGTTATGGGATAAACTTACCAATGGTAAATGGCATGGACATTTTATGTATATAAATTAGAACAAAAACTCCTTTAGTTGTTGTCAAACAATTATTCCTAGGATCTCATTCAATCTTCTTCATCTGTTGTTGGGCACCATCTCTCCCTACTATACCTGCTTTGGCCACCTTAAATACCTTTTCTCATGATTGGACACATCTGCCTATGAAGTTCAAGGCTTAATGAGCTAATTCAACCAATTTGGTGTTGCCAGTGATCAGTATTGATCAATTACATGCTTTTTTTTATATGACTGTAAGTATGTATAAAAATATGCATTATGCTCAGTGTTGTTTTGCATACAGTTTAGTTTTTATACCTGTCTAACTCTAAAAGTAAACTGTCATCTGAATAAGTGTTCACTTTGCCAGAAAACAATGAGATATATTGTGTTTGTATAGAGTAGTTTTGGGGAAAATTTTAATTTCCTTTATGTAAAATACAGAGAATTTAAAATATCCAGAAGGTTGGAGACCTGCTGTTTTCCAGTTATCGGATCTTTCTGTAATTTAGATAATTATACATAAAGTCTACTAGAAAATATTACTGGCTCTTTAAATTTGGGGGGCCACACCAAAGTTGCTCCAATTGGGCCCCGCAGTTGGTAAGACCGGCCCTGGCTGTCTTTGCCATATAAAACAGTCTTTCTTTAAATGGCCTGGCTTTTAACAGCGAAAACATACTCTGCTTTGTGCATCTCCTTTTGCAATTTGTTCAGCTTTAAGAGCTGTTTCTGGTGCTATAGTTTCTTTCACAGCTCTGTTTTTCTTTCTGCGATTATATTCATCAATTAACTTGCCTTTGACATATTCTAGAGTTATCTCCTGATATGATTCAGGAAGGCTGCATATAATGAGAGCTGCTAAATAGCTGTCTTTAATTTCCACTCCAATTCCTCTGAGCTGTTCTGCAATTTCTAAAGTTACATTTAAATGTTCCTGCATTTCCTGATTTTTCTGCAGTCTCATGCGGTATAGCTTACACAGCAGGTACAGTTTACTGTTTGTTTGATCTCTCATGGAGTGCCTGCAGTGCATTCCACATACCTTTTAATGTAGTTTATTTCCTGATGTGAATCAGTTGATCATCTTCCACTAGTAGGCTAATAACTGCTTTAGCCTGTCTGTTTCTGTTTATCCTAATTCTCAGGATTGTTTTCTGGTCTCTCTGTACTGAGTACCTCCCACAGGTCATCCTTACATAAAAGCATTTCCAACTTAAATTTCCATAGCTGATAGTTGCTGTTATTCAGCTTTGCTAAGCCTGACCTGAACTCCAGACTAGCTGTCATTTTACCACGTGCTCAGCTTCTGTCTGTCTCTCCAGTGATTCTCAGGATCAGATACCAGTTGTGCTGTAATCTGGACCTATAATCCGTTAGCAGAGAGCTGATCTGAACTGCATGTGCAGCTTCTCTGTAAACAAGGACAGATCCACCAACTTCTGTGTTAACAGTAACTTGGTTGCTTTATAGAACTCAGCATAAACACTTCAGCATAACATGTCTGCAACAGGAACTTTTCATAGAGAGCATAAACAGGAAGAGGAAGAAGAAAATCCACACAGGGTTTCAGGTCAAACATGACATCACATTCTGTCTGTTGTTTTCCAACAGTTTTCACCTGATACAATATTGCAATGATATTTTAATTTTTTAAAGCGGTAAAAATGTTTTACTAATCTGAGCATAGATATCTGCTGTGCACTTTGTTTTGCTTTATTCTGTTTTTCATGGAAGAAAAAAATGACTCCAATGCATTTGCCACAAACCCTTTGACTTGAATTGATTTGACAAGACAAAACTTACATTTGACTCTAATGCATTTGGCGTTAGAATAAAGTCAAGAAAAAAACACCCATCGTGGCTCATTTATAAACACTGGGCAAATTTTCCCCTGGCAGAAACCTATGGCACAAAATCAAATGCTTGCATACATTGTTTAAGCCCAGTGTTAATACATGAGCCATGTTGACTCCAATGCATTAGGCATGAAAAAAAGTAGTGGAAATGCTTATAGAAATGCTCATAATTTTCTCGATTTTGCTAATTTTTTAGTGAAGAGAAAAGGGTGGTTTTGCTCATCACTAGAAATATATAGTTAATTTAATAACAGATTAGTGCTGGAAAGCTAGTAAGGATAACTCCTACTAGAGAATTTTCTTTGCATCTATAATTAAGCCTGATATACTGACTTTGGAGAGCTAGGAGTATAAAAAATGAGCCAGTTTCAGGGAAGGTGTGAGTGTGTCTCCTTTAACTGGTACCTTGAAATTGAGGGCAGTGATATTGTCTGATCTGAAGACAGAGCCTCCACGTACACACTGCAATGAATTATGCTTACTTGATAACCTTTACTTGTAAACCAATGTAATCATCCTTTCATTCTTTTCTATATGACTTTGCTCAATTAAATTTAGGTTAATAATAAGTGAATAATGGAAGATGACTGTGGTCATAATAATCAGGTCAAAGGAATGTGAATGAAATCATTAACAGTTTAATTCGTACAGAACAGTTATTGTCATTGATTCGCAAGATACCAAGATGACCCTCAGAGGAAGATCCAAGAATTAACCTGAAATTGAATAATTCTTAACAGTGTAAATTATACAGTTTAAAGTGTTTCCAGTATAAAGTTATAACATAATATTCTATATATAAAAATACTACTGTAAACATAAAAACATATATACTGAACTGGATATAGTTATATAGTTACATAGTTAAATTGGGTTGAAAAAAGACAAAGTCCATCAAGTTCAACCGCTCCAAATGAAAACCCAGCATCCATACACACACCCCTCCCTACTTTTAATTAAATTCTATATACCCATACCTATACTAACTATAGAGCTTAGTATTACAAAAGCCTTTGATATTATGTCTGTCCAAAAAATCATCCAAGCCATTCTTAAAGGCATTAACTGAATCAGCCATCACAACATCACCCAGCAGTGCATTCCACAACCTCACTGTCCTGACTGTGAAGAACCCCCTACGTTGTTTCAAATTAAAGTTCTTTTCTTCTAGTCTAAAGGGGTGGCCTCTGGTACGGTGATCCACTTTATGGGTAAAAAGGTCCCCTGCTATTTGTCTATAATGTCCTCTAATGTACTTGTAAAGTGTAATCATGTCCCCAGCTCCAGCTCATTTATATCCCTCTTAAGGACTGGAGTCCAAAACTACACTGCATACTCCAGATGAGGCCTTACCAGGGACCTATAAAGAGGCATAATTATGTTTTCATCCCTTGAGTTAATGCCCTTTTTTATGCAAGACAGAACTTTATTTGTTTTAGTAGCCACAGAATGACACTGCCCAGAATTAGACAAGGTGTTATCTACAAAGACCCCTAGATCCTTCTCATTTAAGGAAACTCCCAACACACTGCCATTTAGTGTATAACTTGCATTTATATTATTTTTGCCAAAGTGCATAACCTTGCATTTATCAACATTGAACCTCATTTTCCAGTTTGCTGCCCAGTTTTCCAGTTTAGACAAATCACTCTGCAAAGTGGCAGCATCCTGCATGGAACCTATAGTTCTGCACAATTTAGTATCATCTGCAAAAATAGAAACAGTACCTTCAATGCCCACCTCCAGGTCCTCAGGACCACCGAGGCTAGGGGAAGAAGGAAAAAGTCTGTGGAACTTACGGACCAAGACAGGAGCATGAACGTCAGAACTTCTCACCCAGGAACACTCCTCTGGACCGAACCCCTTCCATTCGATAAGGTATTGAAGAATGCCCCTAGAAATACGAGAGTCCAAGATTCTCTTGACTTCGAATTCCTTATGATCGTCGACCAAGACAGGAGCTGGAGAGGAAGAAGAAGAGGGGCAAGACACAGCAGGTTTAAGCAGGGAAACATGAAAAACATTGGGTATCCGCAGCTCAGGAGGAAGTTGAAGACGAACAGCCACAGGGTTGATGATTTCGATGATAGGGAAAGGACCGATGAATTTAGGACCAAGCTTGGGTGTAGGAATCTTGAGACGAATGTTGCGTGTGGAAAGATAAACTTTATCACCAGGAACATATGGAGGGGACGAAATCCTTCTTTTATCGGCAAACCGCTTCTGCACCAGGGAACTTTTCTTCAAGTTTGCCGCAGTAGCATGCCAAATAGCCAACATGTGAGCAGCTTGGTCATTGGCCGCAGGAACGTTGGTAAGAAGAAGATCCTGGGAAAAAGCCAAGGGATTCAGACCATACACACAGAAGAAAGGAGTCTTCTGGGAAGAAGAATGCAGAGCGTTGTTGTGAGCAAACTCAGCCCAGGGAAGAAGATCAGACCAATCCTCCTGGCACAGGGACACATGACAACGAAGAAACTGTTCCAAGGCCTGATTGACCCGTTCTGCGGCTCCATTAGATTGTGGGTGGTAAGCAGAAGAAAATTGAAGAGAAATGTTAAGAGATCTCCAGAACTTGGAAACAAACTGGGAACCCCGGTCGGACACAATCTCGGCAGGAAAACCATGAAGACGAAAAATGTGTTTAATAAAAAGTTCCGAAAGTTCAGGGGCGGAAGGCAGTTTCCGAAGCGGCGTGAAGTGAGCCATTTTGCTGAATCTGTCGATCACCACCCAGATGACAGTGTGGCCAGAAGAAACAGGGAGATCAACAATGAAATCCATTGCCAGGTGAGTCCAAGGTCGAGATGGAATGGGAAGCGGCAAGAGTAAACCCTTGGGGGGGGGAATGTCCGGACTTGGAAACAGCACAAATGGAACAAGAAGAGACAGAGTCTTTAACATCTTTCCTTAGGGTCGGCCACCAAAGCAAACGAGACAAGAGCTCGATTGTCTTCTTAACCCCGGGATGACCAGCCTGTTTGGAACTGTGAGATTGGGATAAAATGGCATGACGGAATTCCGGAGGAACAAAAGCAACACCAAGAGGAGTCTCTACAGGAGCCGAAGACTGAGCAGAAAGTAATTGAGAGGCACAGGAGGGAAACAAGGCGGCAATAATCTTGGTAGAAGGCATAATGGGTTCAGGATCTTCAGGGCAGGAATCTTCAGGAACAAAGCTTCTGGACAGAGCATCAGCCTTCCTGTTTCTGGAGCCAGGACGAAAGGTGATAACAAAATTAAAGCGAGAAAAGAAAAGTGCCCACCTGGCTTGCCGGGGATTGAGGCGCTTGAGGGATTGAATAAATTCAAGATTTTTGTGGTCAGTAAAGATGGTCACAGGAACTGAAGAAGCTTCAAGTAAATGTCTCCATCCTTCCAGGGCCAACTTAACGGCAAGTAGCTCGCGATTCCCAACATCGTAATTTCGCTCTGGGGAAGAAAATTTTTTAGAGAAAAAAGCACAAGGATGAAGTTTACCATCAGAAGAAGATCTTTGAGACCGAACTGCTCCAGCTCCAACATCAGAGGCATCAACTTCCATGAAGAAGGGTAGGTTCAGGGTGTCTAAGAATTGGAGCAGAAGAAAAGGCTTCTTTGAGGGTCTTGAAGGCTTTGAGAGCTAGAGGGGACCAGTGTTGAGGTTTACTCCCTTTACGGATCAAGGCAAGAATTGGAAAGATTTTGGAAGAAAAGTCTTTGATAAACTGTCTATAATAATTGGCGAAGAACCTCTGAACTGCCTTGACGCTGGTAGGAAGGGGCCAATTTAAGATTGCAGAGACTTTGGCGGGATCCATCTTGAAGCCTTGTGGAGAAATGATGTAGCCAAGAAAAGGAATGGAAGAAGCTTCGAAAATGCATTTCTCCAACTTGGCGAAGAGATTGTTTTTCCTCAACCTGGAAAGAACTTCACGTACTTGGCAACGACGATCCAGAAGATTCTTAGAAAAAATAAGAATGTCGTCTAAATACACGACCACACACTATCCCAAAAGATCACGAAAAATGTCATTGACTAATTCTTGGAAGACCGCAGGAGCATTGGCAAGTTTTCCGATTTCACTTCATGACAGTCGGCGCATGCGCAGTAGAGCCGTACCGGTAACTGTTCCTACTGCGCATGCGCCAGAAAACGCCGGTCAGAGCAGGAAGAAGACGCGCGTGGGAGAAGATGCCGACTGTGAACTCCGTGGACAGGACCTGCGCAGAGGGGTGAGTAACAAGTTAGGGGCATTTGCCCCGGGGGACAGGTAGGCCAGGGGGGAGGAGGGAGGGGGGCAACACGGGGAGGGGGGAGGGGTTTTGCGCCCTGGGGCTTTCCTTCTCCTTTAAAGGTACATTTACAGTGAAGTTTTTACCAGTATTTATAACCTTGACTTTTAGCTCCTCTTTGTGAATTAAACATTTTCAGCCACATACTGTGTAGCAAATGCCAGTTCAGAGGGTGAGAATCGTAACTCCATTGTAGCTTTTGGGATATCATAGGGCACTATACTAAACCATAATATAGCATTAAAGATCTAAAGAATGGCTTCTTTAATGCTTCAAAGTATAAGGACAGAGGAATGCAGTATGTACTGCTGGGGTGGCTTATCATCCATCAGCTCACTGTCTCCCCTAACTCTTGCTCTGTCAACTGGTCTGTACCCACCACCACCTCTTCCAGATATGGGTGGTTATTATGTGATCTAGGGGACAAGAGATAGATAACAGCCCTTGCCTGTGGTGTCAAAGCTCACTGGCCCAGTTCTGTGCTCTGCCTTAGGTACTAGAAAAGTATTCTAGGAAATGGTGACTAGTTTTCTTTGATAAGAAGATAATGGATGCTGTACAGGTGAAAACATTAAAGTATAAACCATAAAGATGTAAACCTTTTGCAGATGATTAAATTCCTTTACAGTATCAATCTATCAAGTAAGCTCTCTTTGGGCAGAAATAATGTCAGACTTTTTTGTTTTATTCTAAAATAAAGTATTTGTTTTATCATAATTATACTTGGAATCTTTTTCTTCAGCCGCATGCTGTTGCTATGGCTACTAGTCCAGGTTATTTTTATATCCTATTATTAATATTTCTTATGTGGATTTGAAATGTGTTTACTGAATCTCAGTAAAGTTAACATGCACAGATTCTATTACTAAGTCAACCTCTGTTCCCCTCAGACCCGATTAAATGTTACAGTTACACTATTTTGGATTCGGCCGAACCCCCGAATCCTTTGTGAAAGATTGGCCGAATACCAAACTGAATCCGAACCCAAATTTGCATATGCAAATTAGGGGTGGGAAGGGGAAAACATTTTTTACTTCCTTGTTTTCTAACAAAAAGTCCCTCCCCGCCCCTAATTTGCATATGCAAATTAGGATTCGGATTCGGTTCGGCTGGCCAGAAGGATTCGGCCGAATCCTGCTGAAAAAGGCCGTATCCTGGCCGAACCCCAAGCCGAATCCTGGATTCCGTGCATCCCTAGTACATAGTTACATAGTTAATATGGGTTCAGAAAAGACCAAGGTCCATCAAGGTCACCAAAGTCAACCCTTTATATATAAAATATATATATATATATATATATATATATATATATATATATATATATATATATATATATATATATATATATAAGAATCTGCCATTACAACATAACCCAGCAGAGTGTTCTGCAACCACAATGTCCTCCCTGCAAGGAGCCATTTTTGCTACATTAAATTAAAGTTCAGTTCTTCAAGTTTAAAGACATAAACTCTGTTTCTTTCTTCTTTTCTATGTCTCTTTTTTCTGTTTGTAGAGCCTGTGCAAGTGCCTTTTTCTCAAGAGAAAACAACCCAACCCATGCTAACTTTACTTAAGGTGAGGCTTTGCCAGGGATCTATAAAGAGGCAATACTATGTTGTCATCCCTCAAATTGATGTCCTCTGCCTAGAGCTTCACAGTTTGTTATCCACAACAACCCTCAAATCCTTCTTAGTTAAGGAGGTCCAAAACATTTACCATTAAATGTATAACTTGCATTTATTCTTTGCATAATCATAATTTTATCAACACTGAACCTGATTTGTCCAGTTTGCTGGCCAGTTCTTCAGTTTGGTCAAGTCTCTGCAAAGCAGCAGCATCCTGCATAGAACTCATAGTTTTGCACAATTTAGAGAGAGTACTAATGAATGAACACCTCCAGGTCATTAATAAACACATTTTAAAAAAAAAAGGGCCAAGGACAAAGCCCTGCGGAACTCCACTAACAACACTGGCCAATTAGAAAACTGTTTCATTTACAACCACTCTTTGTAATTAGCACATTGGTCTTGTAGTCCCAATGACATCATGTACAATTTTGCTAATGTCATTTTTTTGTTCTTTGGTTTCTGCCATCATGAATTTTCTCCATATTTTCCTTCAAATAGTGAAATATTTGCAACTTCTTGTGCCTTTAGATTAGGCACCAATACATCTATTTATGATTATTCTTGACAATCATATGTAAGAGGAACCACGTTTTAACTGCATGATACAAAGTGCTTTTTCATTAGTTGTTTCCATATTTTTAATTATTTTTTAACAGTGTCTCTCCTGTTGTGCCAAGTGAATCAACAATGAATTGGGGATACAGGCTAAGAGAGGAACAGCACTAGAACAGGCTTTAAGGTAAATAATTGTTGAAAAAATTGTTCCAAGTCTGGCAAACCATTTCACCCAATATGCAGGTAGCATGTATTGGCCTACTCCTTATAAAATAAATAAATGACTGGGGGATCAGAACCGTCACTGAACCACGCTATTGCAGTTAGTTGCTATAGACTGTAGTGGTTCACTACAGACTCTATGTATTAGCGTTACATTTGACCCAGGGGTGGCAAATTCCGCTTTACCTAACCAGGGTTCGTTGTCTCCCTGTGCCTAACTTGGTTTTAAATGCTCTCCTGGACAATTTTTTTAAATTAATTATTAGTAAAAGTTAAGTTTTAACCTTGTTCCGTGGGTTTCAAGGCTCCTGGATGGGGTGGTGCAGTTTCAAGGGTTAACTTTCCCTTTTTCTCAATACTTATCTCTTTAACCCTGCACACCATCCGCTGGTTTTCTCAATTGATGGGTGGTGCTCCCTTATCTTGTTTGTGATTATATTATTATTTTCCCTGCATTCTTTCACTTTGGGAATCCCTGGTGTAGCACACCGCATCTACTAAGTTGTCATTATACGATGGCGACCCCCATTATGAATTTACAATCTTGGTTTACAATCTCGGAAATGGTCTAGCCAGCTTTCGGATGTGTTCCAAGCTGGATCCAGTGGCAATAGCTCGCCAGCAGGGAATGACTGGAGAGCTTTGCTAACTGATTACCAACAAGAACAAATCAAACTTACGAGGGCATGGTGGACTGTCTCCACCTATGAGAAATATGTTGACAGTAACATTATACCTTGGGGGTTACGCATAAAAATTCTCCCAACTTTTGATACACATGATGAGAACTTCAAGTCTATGTGGGAAGAGGTACTACACAAATGCTCAATGCAATTATTGAATTTAGCATGCGAACATGAAAGACGTGTAGTATCCAAATTAACGACTAAAATAAATGACATTGAGAAACAGCTAGCCGAATTTTCCCAAAATTAACTGTATATTACACGTATGTCCAGAATTAATTCTGAAATAGACCGGGTGGCTCAAGAGATAATAGATAGGAAAAGACAAAAATATATTCGAGATACTACTGATTATACAATTGGGACTATCTATAAATGGGGTCGGAAGGGGACCAATAAGGACATGTCCAACAGCGACTATTCTAGATCAGAAAGGTCAGGGGATGCAACCACGACCCGTACAGGGCAAGCACAGATGACTGACTCCTGTTTTTTAGGGGTAAGCAACAGAAGAGGGTCAGAAGAGGGAGAGAACTAAGAGATCGCGAAAAGTGGGCTTACCGTCGACAGAATCATTGGGAACGGGGCAGTACAGGAGGAGATGGAATCAGAGATACTAAACATTATCAACCTCAGTGACTATGTACTTACCCCAACCCAGAATACAATTCTAAAGAAGGGTTTATCCTTCTCCCCCATGCATTGCATCAGCGTTTTTTCCCTATACAAAGATCTTTTTTTGTTTTGTTGGAAACTGTTATTAAAAAAATATTTTCACAGAGACACTGACCCAGAGGGACGAGTTTTGGCCAATCCCCTCATGGCCATCTATGATTCCCAAAACCCATATGATTTAGCCTATTCGTCAGTAACCGCCACACAAGAACAGACAACATTGGATCAGGCTATCGATGATCTACAAGATCTGTTGTTAGAGCAAACAGAACCAACACAAACGTTGAGGCCTAAGAGCAAATTTATGCCCCCTAGGAACACTAGCTCTGCTGTCACAACGTTCGGGGAATTGGTGATGAGAGACTTTATGAGCATGCCCAATAACAGTAGTGATAATCTAAAAATGGCCGACAAGCTAGCATTACAAGAGATTGCTTCTTGGGAGGATGTGGTTATTAAGCCTTCGGCAACATTGTTATATGGCCAAGAGTTATGTACCTTACGGAGGCCCTCAATCAACTTAACGATACCTCCTGTTATAAAAAACTCCCATCCAATCCCTCTATAAGATTCAGGTCCCTGTACAATGGACTGATCACTGATAGTTACCAGACAGGTTTAATTTCTAAGAATGAATACAAAGCATTACTGAATGAGACTTCTGTGACTCCAACTTTCTATATGCTGCCCAAAGTACATAAAAACCTACAGAAACCACCTGGTCGACCTATTGTTTCTGGAAATGGCAATATTTGTGAGAAAGCTAGCCAGTACATTGATATCAAATTACGTCAATTTGTTGTAACGTTACCACCATACATCCGTGACACTAGTGATCTATTATACAAACTTTCACCAGTAGACAAAGGAACCCTGCTGGTTGGTTGTGATGTTGAATCACTTTATTCCTCTATCACACATAAACGGCATTAAAGCAATCCGCTTTTTTATAGAAACAGAAAGCATGTGGGGAGGTGAATATAGATATTTCTTGGCGGACCTCACAGATTTTTGCCTCAATCTCAATTTCTTCACATTCCATGACAAGTTTTATTTACAGGTTAGGGGTGTCGCAATGGGTGCTGCCTTTGTACCAACATATGCGAACCTATTTATGGGATGGTGGGAGGCTAATTATGTTTTTGGTGATCAGATGGCCCCGTATATTCAATATATCTCACACTGGTTTCGTTATATTGACGACCTGATATTCCTTTGGACAGGGGATATGGCAGCTCTGACTGAATTTCTGAACCTTCCCAATCAGAACAATTTGAATATCAGACTAACCCACACAATCAGTGAGAAAAGCTTAGACTTCCTTGATGTGACATTGATTATTCAGGAAGATGGTTCTATCAGCACAGATCTATTCCGCAAAACAACTGCGACCAATTCTATTCTGCATTTTGATAGCCACCATCCCATCTCCACCAAAAGAGGTATTCCAGTTGGTGAATTTTTACGTCTAAGACGCAATTGTTCAGATCTATCAATCTTCAAATTAAGGACAGATAAACTAACTAAACGCCTACAAGAGAGGGGATATTCATTGAATATCATTCGGCGAGCGTACTCTAGAGCTCTGAAAACTCCTCGAAACTCCTTACTAGAGGGCCGCAAACGAGTTACATCAGATGCAGATCAACCTGTCCGTTTTATCGGTACTTATTGCAAACAGTGGTCAACTATTGATACCATACTGAAGAAACCCTGGCACATTGTACACACAGACCCCATAGTGGAGAAACTACTACCCTACCCACACGAGTAGGCACTTTTGCCTGTGGCAGATGTAGGGTTTGCGGCCTTATGTATAGTCAGAATACTGTCACTGACAGGTTTGGTAAGATACATAAGATCACACAATCATTCACTTGCAGGACTGACAATGTGATCTATATGTTATTGTGCCCATGCAATAAGTTCTATATTGGCAAAACCAACAGGCCTCTTAAGAAACGCCTTCTGGAGTATGTCTCTAGTATCAAGAATGCACCAGAAAGCGTTAAGAATCACAGAAAATGACCACCCGTCAGTCGGCATTTCATGGAATTCCACAACAATTCCAGTACTAATCTCAGAGTAATGGGTCTTGTAAAAGTTTCCCTTGGGATTAGAGGTGGTGATATGGAAACGTTATTACAATCTAGAGAAAGTGAATGGATCTTCAAAATGAATGCATTAGGCCAAATGGGACTCAATGAGAGCATCACAATGAATGTATTCATTTGAGGATATTCACTATTCATATGGGAAGTGGAAGATAAATAGTTTCCATTCTGTTGTCTTGTCCTATCTGTATCCTTTTCCTCTGGTATTTAATGATTCTATGGTGCCTAATCCTTCTCTCCATGACTAAGTCTCATACACACATGTGTTCTAGTTGAAGGCTTATCAGATAAGTTTCTGCAAAATGAGTCATAGGTAGAGTGAGATCTTTCCAACAGACACTACTGGCAGCGGTGGCAATGCTGCCATTATCATCCATAGCGCATATGCATTTGCACATTCAATGTAGATAAGGCAGTTGTCACTTCATTTGCGATAGGTGACAGGTGACACTAGCCGCATCATAAATTTTCTATCTAATCGAACCGCCGCAGTCGGTTCAGTGACGGGTCTGATCCTCCTTCCGGTGACGCACTGACCCGTGATTGGCCGGTTTGAATCTCAACGGCTCTATGCTCGTCTATTTATAGGGGCGAGCCTTTGGCAGCCAAATGCCTTTGAGAAAGCCTGCTTAATGCGGGCGAAACGTGTGTCAGGCGCATTTTAGTTTGGTTAGGCAGGGTGACTGTATTTAGGCCACGGCTTTGCTCCACGAATGGGAGGGAATCTCTGTGGGTGAAGGGGTGGGTGATCTAGTCTAGTTAAGACTTAAGCCCCTAAAGCACCACCATCGACTCTGTACTATTAATTAGTGGACCAATTTTTGATGCCACCTAGACACAGTAATTCCTCCAAAGCAACGGAGGGGTGCGTTTGAGGGTGAATGAGTGGCGGATCTATTAAGACTACGAATTGTTTGGTGGTGGATAAACAAGGGGGGCAAGCTGAGAGGTTGCCTATATTGGTTACAGCCTATGAGACCCTTGTTCTCTTCTGCTTTACGCCAGTATCGCAGTTGTGTTCCACACCACGCTATTGCAGTTACTATAGACTGTAGTGGTTCACTACAGACTCTATGTATTAGCATTACATTTGACCCAGGGGTGGCAAATTTCGCTTTACCTAACCAGGGTTCATTATCTCCCTGTGCCTAACTTGGTTTTAAATGTTCTCCTGAACAAAATTTTTTTAATTAATTATTAGAAAAAGTTAAGTTTTAACCTTGTTCTGTGGGTTTCAAGGCTCCTGGATGTTGTGGTGCAGTTTCAAGGGTTAACGTTTCCTTTTTCTCTATGCTGTATATTGCCAAGCAAAGACAGAACAAAAATGGGATATCAAATCACTCCTTACCCTCACACCTATTTTTTGTATTTAGTGGATTTGAATTCAGTTTGTATCTATTAATTAATTGCTGGGAAGCTTAAGATATAAAATCGCTCTAATTTTGAAGGAAGCTATTTAATTTTGCTTTTCTAATTAGCAAGAAAAACAAAGATATCATTTTAGTTGCCTATGGGAAAAGCTATTTTGATTTAACTCAGTTTCCTGCAGCATATTAAGCATATCCAACAAAAAAAAAGATGAAGGCACATGAAAAACACCAGCAATACAAGAGGGTGTTCATTGCTTCTGTGCTATGGTACAATGACTTTCTGTCCCAATCTTCCACACTCTGCAGCAGATTTACTGTGATCCTATTAAAAACAAATATTGATTAAACTACTCAAACGTATAAAAATATGGAGCAACAACTGTTTGACAAACCCTTGTCATCAAAGGTGCCTGCTATTTTAGTTGTTCAAAGAACCTATAAGGTCATTATTGCCAGTAGATCTCTAAGGAGATGTAACAATCTCACCTGGTGGTCTAGCGGGAGGGGGTCTGCAGGGATGCCTGCAGCCCCCTCGGCAGGAACGCCCCCTATGCTGCTCCTCTGGGCCGCAAATGGTGAAGAGTTAGGGCGCGCGCGGCGCGTCTTCCTGATTTATGTGTGCATGCGCACTGGCGTGTGACGTCAGTGCGCAGTGGCGCGAAATTTAAAAGTATTAAAGGCACAGTTTGGATTTTTATCATTGCCCATGATAGGATTTTGTTCCTGGTGCTTCTGAGCCTTGTGCTATATTCTGAACCTGTTTGATTCCTGTTTTTGACCCCTGCCTGGGTATTTGACTATTCTGACTTCTGGATTCTGACCCATGCCTGATTACTGACCACCGCCTCTGATTAACCCTCTGATTGACTCCCTGGTTTGACCCTTGCCTGTCTGATAACGTTTGTTCTCTGCCTGCCTCGACCCGGCCTGATCTGACTACTCTTTTGCCTAAACGCCTTGTACTGCGATCTTCTGTCCAAAGACTTTGCTTAACTGTCGTGCCCCCCTGCCTATCCAGAACCCTCATCTTGCACCTCTCGTTTAAGTCCAGGTGGCATCCAAGTAAGCCGAGGGAGCTCCAGAGGCCCAAAGGCGGTCACACTACTGGTGAAGCACGAGCCGAGACCAGGGTGCCTGGTGTTTGTTCTGGTGTTGGGTGCCGACCGTGACAGGAGATGGTCCAAGAATTAAATGGAGTCTAATAGTGTAGTGAGAAGGGGACTTTTATCAGAATGGGGTATAGAAAAGCATGGCCAATAAACAATTATCATGTTCAGAAAAACACAAGATATTATACTTATTATTGCATCACAGCATATTTATGCAAGGTTGCAAGATACAACCCAACATGTCTTACAATTTTAAGAAAGAATGCATGCCTTTGTACTTCAGCTTATCAAAACTGGACATGACATGATATTTATGTGGGTGAATGCATGTGTGTGAGATGCATATATACATTTTCAAAACATAAAATAAATGACCCTCAGAACATTCAGTCTCTATGGTAATTGAAGGGAAGGGCTGATATTTAACAGGAAAAATTATGGATTATGTGGATAAAACTGGCATTGGGCAATAGAATTTGCATTCACTATAATTTCAGCATACTCTCGGGCATGAAATGAAAGATGTACAAGCACTCTTCCATAACTTCATATGGGTACAGTGAAGCCGCGCCATAGCCTCACCTAAATCTGGGGGGGCTTGGAGTTCCACAACTCCAAAAATACTATGAAGCTGCTCAGCTAAGACAGCTTCTAGCCTGGTATATGCTCTCTCCAGCTACAATTTGGAGCTGGAGAGATTTAATATCTGGGGAATTAGGAATAAACCCAAACAACAAACCTTTTACCATCTGCTATACTTACACTGCAGATGTCGAATAAGTTAAAACTTAAACACAATTTACTGTCCCAACTGCCTTTAAATACTATCTATCTTGGTAATCCCAATTTCCCTCCAGACATCTCTCTCAAAAAATCCGTTTGGCAATTCTCTGTCACCATCAACTTTGCAAAGAAGTCCAGTTGATCACTGGGGGGGTCGCTTTGGCAGAATGTGCACTGCTGGGAGACAGGGCTGTAGTTGTGTTTAGGCTTATACTCAAGTCAATACGTTTTCCCAGTTTTCATAGGTAAAATTAGGTACCTCGCCTTATACTCGTGTCGGCTTATGCTCGAGTATATACAGTAATAACCACTTCTATTTTCAATGGTAGAAATATAATCCATCATTCCTTTCACTGTATGATCCATCATGCCTTTCACCTGCTGAATCATAAAGAAAGCACTGCTGTTTTCTGTTCCAGGCATAGGAGTCAAGGACGTCTTTGCATCCTTTTTTTTTAAAACACTCATTCTGGATATTCATTGAATTAATGGAAATATCTAGTAACTCTGCTCTTTTTTTTGTAAAGTATTTAAAATGTAATGAAATTTACATTGATAGCACAAAGACCTGTGACAACTACCATGAATACAGCCCTGCCTGCATTTGACAGAATTATATTCATGGGGCATGTAGGGGGAAGCATGCTGGCATTTTTTAACAGGTAGGAGGTGCAGAATGCAGTCATACCATGAACTGAATTGCTCTCCGAGTGAGAGCTTCTGCACACCTTCGTGCTTTTGCACTTTTTTCAGGAGCCTCTGTGTATGAGCCCTTATATCTCAAATGTCACTTCATTTAAAGAGATCACAACCATACAAAAAGTTGGAAGCTTTGTTTGATAGGGCAAAAAGTGTTCCACCAGAGTTTTTCTAACATTACATACTGTAATCAAAGGAGGCTCATTTTCTAACACAACCACATGTGCTGCACTAAACTGTTACATAGTAATGAGGGAAACTGCCCAGTTTTGCTTTTTCAAAGAAAAAAATTTAATTGTGAAATTCATGAAATTTCAGGAGCATCAACAAGTTATTGAAGTCACATTGAAGTCAATGGCCTTTCTTCTTGTGTTTTTTCAGTTGCCAAATGCATACAGTATATACCTGCATGATGAAATTGTGGTGCAGATTTGTGAAAATATTTGCCACTTGCAAGTTTGTATCAAACAATCAGGCTTTTGTAAAAGGTACTTACATCCTTGCAATTGAGCTGATGTGCCCTCCCAGCCTGCTCTAATAAAGTGCATGCTAGTGCACAAATTAGCAAAATGGAACCTATAAATTACTGCCAATGTGGGCATGACTGTATTTCTAAGGTCCCACTAGCAGGTTGTGTCTAAAGATGCTTCTGACTTCTGCCAAATATCTTGGTACATCAAGTACAAAAGTCACATGTGTGTCTGCAATGTGGACAGAAAAGTACAATTTTGAGTGCAATCACTATGTTTTTTCCACGATGCAGCATATTTTCCTCAGAATTCCCTCAGCTTTGCAGTCGCAAATAGGTGGTGCATTTACCACAATTGTGCAGCACCAATAGATAGTGATTACATTTTTAACAGTAAGTATAATATGAGGAGCTTCATGTTTCTTGAAAAAAATCCATCTTGAAACAAAACCAGTCCAGCAATTTCTTACTAAATTAGATGAAGCAATGCAACGGTTCAGAGATAGACTGTGGCTGACATTCATTAGAATGATAGAAAAACTAAGATATTCTTTTTGGGAATAATGTTCTCCTATAACTCAGTAATGTTTTGTTTGTGAGGTTGCAAACAGCATTAGACACTGTGGCATTCTTTCTTTCCGCATTTGGGTTCACAATATTAAGACAGAAGAGAATTATTCTGTAAACAGTTTAACAAGAATCAATACTGATCTCCCAGCAAGATGTTCCGATTATCAACTGTATTACATGCACAAAGCTGCTGTAATTCTGTTGTGACTCATTTCTTTATTTATTAATTTTAAGGGCAGATTATGGATCAAACTGGGAAAGTCAGGACTTAAAGCAGTTCAAACTTTTTCTATGATCACCAGATCATTGCTGCTACCCTGGGATTGTGCATATGCATTCGAGCAAAACATATGGGTTTTTTCTTAACTAATTTTTTACTTTACTTTTGTAAGTGCACAGCACACTGAAAATGTTTACTGGGAGAGTCAAGAAGACGGTAGCATCATGATTACTATTATAATCCCCAAAGCTGGAACATTTTTCAAAGAAGCCAGAATCTGAGGTCAATAGGGCTGATGTATGTCCACAAGTTCATTCATGCTACCCATACTTTTTCCACAGTAAGTTTCACCTAAAATGTAGAAAGAGGGAGAGAAGACGCGCTCTATTTTTCAAATAGTAAAGATAGCAGCACCTCAATAAATGGATCCACCAATCCTTATATGAGTTAAAAAGCAAAAGAGGGTTTTCGGTGCGCTTACTAATCAGGGATTACAAAAACCTTTTTTTAAAGTTCAGTTATATATAAAGAGAGTCCTGTGCTTGACTCCAGATAGATTCACCGGGGATCGTTGAAAAATAACTGCTACAGGCTTCAGTTGATTAGATCGGCGTGGTAACCTGTCAAAAAAGAAACTAACATATCGCAGAAGAGTCGGCTGGTTGCCTGCGGGAAAGCAGTTGGTATATGCTTACCGGACGTAGATGTTTAATAACACTCTGAACCTGTGTTGGAAGCGGTCCTGTAGCGCCTTCCTCCTAAGTTTTTTTTCCCAGATCCGTTAGGCGGCGAGGGTTCGTCTAGTCGGTCTGGCCGTTGTAATACCTGTCGGAAAGAAAACTCACATAGCGCAGAAGAGCCGGCTTATGGATACAGGAAAAGCGGTGGGTATATGCTTACCGGATGCTGATTTTTGATGGCAATGTAAACTTATGCAGTTAGCGGTCCTGTCGTGCCTTCTTCCTGGGAATACTTTCCTGATCTGTTCTGCAGTCTGTAGAGGTAGTGGGTTACTACCTGGAGTTGGTTTCCTCTGTGTATTCGATGTTAGCGTTCACGTGCGCTAGTACTTTTTTCAGACACTAGTTACAGCACGGTGTTTGTAAAATTAAATTTATTCACAAAATTGTATCAGTTAAGAATTGACAGAGCATTGATAATGTCAATTCTTAACTGATACAATTTTGTGAATAAATTGTAAATATAAGTTTACATTGCAATCAAAAATCAGCCTTTAAATCAGCCTTTAAATGTACGGCTACCACAAAAAGTCAACACGCACATTGTGCGCTCACCTCGCGGACCCAAACCAGATCACCATAACTAACTGACTCCGCCAAGACACTGATTGGTAAGAGTGTATACACCCGATCATACTATAATAGGAGAGACCCGGTTACGGGAGGGCGGGGAGCACAAAGTCTAAGGCCCTGACGGACTTACCGGAAACCGGAAGTACACACTGGAGCGCAATATAATCCGGAACAGGGAAAAAATATCTGACCGGTGAACTGGATTACACCTGACGTATACCGTCAAAGGGAAAGAACTGAACCCGGGTCATATTACGGCATAAATGGCGCATTTAACAAAGGCCAATACAGAACCCATTGGACTGACGTACTGATTGGACTCTCCCAGTCTATCCGCACAAATGCACTACCTGATTTATGACTGCACATTGCAGTAAAGGCTGTAAATAGTCATTCTACAACTACCACAGCCCGCATTGGAACTTTTAAACCTTATAACCAAATACAGTATCTGGCATGCCAAATGCTTCATGGACTAAAAATCCATATATATAGCTTCAAACATTCATAGCTATATATAGCTTTACACAGCTATACAACATCTTATAACAGCGCCATAAGCTTCCAAGAAAATAGACAGCCAAAGAGCTACACAATTCAAACCCATTGAATGTAATGGGGCCATAATAGACTGAACATTCCCAACTTGCCCACAAGGAGGAGACAAACATACCAAATCGTACAAACAAATTGAATTCATTCCAATATTGGAGTTCTAACCATAAATATCCACCTTACGACTTTCCAGTACCAACCATGGACAAATATCTGGGCCACTCAAACATAAAATCACAAAAACAAACAGAATCAAAATCCAAGAAGGCAGCTCAAGAAGCTGACCCAACAGACTCAGAAACGGAACCAAACCAAGCAGAAGACCTGATGAAAATACTGGGCCTATGGCTGGATCAAAGGTTAGACACTATGGGGTAAATTTATCAAAGAGTGAAGTTCCGCCACTAGAGTTATATTCCGCAGATCTCAATTCATTTCTATGGGATTTTGAAAGGCCTATTTATCAATGGGTGAAAGTGAAAGTTCACAGTTTGATAAATACACCTTTAAAAATCCCATAGAAATGGGGAGTGGCGGAATTTCACTCTAGTGGCGGAACTTCACTATTAACTTCACTCTTAATATAGCCCAATAAAGGAATCAGTGACAGAACTAACAAAAATCAGAGAATAACAGATGCTGAACAGAGAATTGGTACATTGGAAGATGAATTGGAGAAAACACAACAATTAGTTGACACACAACAAAGAGAAATTACAATTCTAGCCAATAAAGTGGACGACCTAGAAAACAGGAGCAGGAGAAACAATCTCTGCATAATCGGCATCCCAGAATCGATCAAAGGAACTGAGCTGGAAATATTTCTACATTCTACCCTACCATCTCTCCTAAAAACTGAAGAAGACCGATCTCATTTCCTGATTGAAAGGTTCCACAGAAACGGCCCGCCACTAACCACAGAAGCCAAAAAACCAAGACAAGTTATATTCAAACTCCTCAATTACACAGATAAAATTAACATTCTTTCAGCTTACAGGAAAACAAAAAATATATTATATGAAAACAACCGCATATTAATATTTCAAGATTTCTCTGCCTCATCACTACGAAAAAGAAAGAATTCTCATTGATCTACACAACTCTCTTCAATTCTGCATACAGTTTTCCCTGTTATTCCCAGTAAAGCTTAAAATCATAGACAAGGACAATGGGAAACCTCTGTTTTTTGAAAACCCAAAACACGCTAAGGCATTCTACGAAGTAAAAACAAAGGATAAAGAACACACTTAACCTAGCAACTGGGAAATGTCCTTTTGTGAACTACTGTACAGTGAAGAAACACCCATATTCCAAATTGGAATCTTTGAAAACAATCTCCTCAATAAGAGTGAAATGTCAAAGACAATATTATAAAGGGCAAAATGTGAAATGTTTATTATTTCTAAATTCTTTTAATCTCTCTTAACTACCATGTTACTTTCCAGATTGAATAGTTATTGTTTATGTCAGCTCAATGCAAATCCAGATAAGAAACAAATTATGTTATGTGGTTTCACCCTAAATACTATGTGGTTTATTATCTAGGGACTTGGTCTGCTCACTGGAACAGACCTCTCCCAAAACACAAAAAGCAAGAAAACACTGGCACAGCATGGGTTACCTCTAGCAGGGAAACCCCTTGCTCATTTATTGCGGATGCAACGTTTCAGGACGTAACCCCTTTGTCAAGCAACCCCTTTCGTAAGAAGAATTTAATATAAAAACAATTTTAACATGCAATAGCAAGAATATTATTTATCTACTACAATGCCCATGTAATTTACAGTATATAGGAAGGACGAACAGAACATTGAAAATCCGAATAAGGGAACATATGAATAACATCAAAAAGGGACTACTGACACATAGCGTGTCAGCTCATTTTAAAACGCACCATAATTCAGACCCTTCATTATTAAAATTTATGGGCATTGCACAAAAAAAGAAACACTGGAGAGGAAATGATATTGTACAGGCCATATCACGAGAAGAAACATATTGGATACATAAACTTAAAACACTCACTCCAAAGGGCCTGAATATAGAAATCGATTTAAAATGTTTTTTAATGGAATAAGTTTTTTATGCATTTGATCGATTCTCACCTTTATAATTATTTATTTAATTTTGTATTAATTCTTTATTGTGATTTTTAACCTATTTATTGTTAACCTATTTAAGGAATATAAATTTAACTGTGATTGTTTTTAACCATAAGGTATTGTTACCAATTAGCTAATTGCCAATTAGGCTAATGTGTTGAAACCTCTATTTATTCTGTGACGTGAAAATACACGTGTGATGCCCCTGAGGAAGTATCAGGAGATATGAAACGCATTGGGCTTATATTAACTAAATAAAATCTATTTGAAACTGATCCTTAAATTATTGGTGAAAAGTTTTTCCCTAACATACTGGACCGTTAGCAAGGCAGAGAAATTCAAGATCGGCACGAACGCCAGCACATGAGGTGAGCTGTAATTACCAGGCCTAGCAGCTGCTCCAAGTGGACGACACCGTTCCCTGTCTGCCGACAAGGGAGCGCACCCTGAGGAATACACGCAAGACTACATGCTTTCATTGCACTACGATCTGGTAAGTGTAAAACATAGCGCAGGGTGAAACCGGCGGTTCCGACGATATAACACCATTTGAAGCCTCTGTATTGCAGGATTACATCGGAGACAATATACACGCATTTGTACTTCAAATTTGTGAGTAGTTCCATGAAAAGTCTGTAAGGATTTTCTTTTGAGCGTACTACTCTATATATTGTCTCTCCACACAGGTCCCTGGAAATATTTTTTTCTGCAATTATTAGCGCACTCTACCCCACAATATCCAAATCTGAACACAGTGGACAGGTGGATCCACAAAAATCAGCGGTGCAGCTTTAGTATAATTTAAGTGTTCGCGCAAACCTCAACCCCACACAGTACACAAGCCTACTGCACACTCACATAACAGAGCAAAACCCGTACACATGACATGTGACACAAGAATGCGAACCTCCTCCCTTCTCCTCTCTTTGGATGCACAAAAAGCGTTTGACAAATTGGGCTGGGGTTACATGTTTGCGGTCCTGGAGAAATTACAAATACCTAAACCGTTCCTTATGGGATTCAAACAATTATATGTGGCTCCTTTGGCTCGAGTGTTGAACATGGACCTCCAGTTTTACCGTATTGAGATCCGGGGAGGGACGAGACAGGGATGCCCATTGTCTCACTTAATGTTCGCTTCATCCCTCGAACCCCTAGCCCACGCTATCAGAAATAACCCTAACATCAAAGGCTTTCAGGTGGGTGAATAGATGCACAAGATAAAATTATTTGCGGACGATATCCTTCTTACACTTACATCCCCTCAAACCACATTGCCAAATATAATACAGACGTTGGATCAGTTCCAACGTATTTCTGGCTACAAAGTTAACCCTACGAAATCTCATGCACTCCCACTGAAAATGTCAAAACCAGAACTGAAATTATTGCAGCTCAATTTTGATTATAAATGGGAAACAGACTCTTTAGCGTATTTGGGGATCCACTTGACTTCATCAGACTATACTTTATACAAGACCAATTATCCTAAACTGTTGGACAAACTTAAAAGAGACTTGCTCACCTGGCACAAATACCACCTCTCTTGGTTCGGTAGAATAGCAACTATCAAAATGACATTATTACTGAGACTATTATACCTATTCAGGACTTTACCAATACACTTCCCAGAAAGAACGGCACATGCCCTTTAAAAGGCTATATCAGACTTTATTTGGGAAGGTCAAAAACCTAGTATTAAGGCAGCAATCATGACTAAACCCAAGGCTATGGGGGGATTGGGTGTCCCAAACATACATCGATACTATTTGGCGAGCAGACTAGAATCAATTATCCATATACATGCATTGACTAGTGAGCCTTGGAAGGAAATTGAGAATCATTTCATACGCCCTCTACAGTTAGCCCATTTATTCTGGATACCGAAGGCTTCCAGAATTACTTCTCTGGATATCCTACCTACATCACAACATGCGTTAGACTTGTGGGATGCAATATATCTTAAAATGAAATTAAGCACCCTCAGCTCTAGATTTCATACCATTTTTTATAATACAGATTTCACACCGGGCTGTACCCCATCAGACTTCATCCCCTGGATAGAAGCGAATATGATCACACTTAATGCCTTTTTGTCGGACCAGTCTGTGATTTCTTTTCAACAATGTAAAGAGAAATATGATATGCCGCACGCACACTTTTTCAGATATTTACAAATCAGACATTATGTGGAAGCTGCACTTAAAACTAGAACAGACAGTACACTCACATATTTTGAAACCATCTGTTATAACCAAACATACCCGACACATTTGATCACCAGCCTATATAGCAGCCTAGCTTCAGACACGACAAGCTTGAACCAACCCTATATGACGAAATGGAAGGAAGATTTAGGCCTCACAACATCTGACAGATATATGGGATCCGGCGAAAAAAACTTCTGTCTGTGCAGTCTCAAACGAAAGAGCATATAAGATCATATTTCGTTGGTATTACACCTCCACCCGCATTAGTAAACTTAGTGGCAACCCAGACCATGCTCGCTGTTTTAGAGGTTCTGGGGAAAAAGGATCCTTCATACATACATGGTGGACATGCACTATAGCCCAGGACTACTGGACGAAGGTAGCAACTCTGCTCTCCGAGGTTCTCCACTGCACTATTCGAACGTCCCCTCATACATTTCTCTTAGGCATGAGAATCCGAGCAAATCAATCCCAAAGCTCACACAAATTGGCCACACACATTCTAATTGCAGCAAGATCTCAACTAGCAGCAAATTGGAAAAAGACACAAATACCAGGAGTGCAAACACTTATTGCTAAAGTAAAGTGGATCAGAGCAATGGAATCAATAAGAGCCAGACTTTTGGATAGAAGTTATGAGGAGGAGCTGGAGTGGCATCCCTGTGCCCAACACCTGGCAACACTTCAGATGGGGACCATTGCTGCAACTTAAGGTATCACACAAAGATCATGCAAACAAAAAATAAAAAGAAAACTTCGGAAATACAAAAACACAATACCTTCCAAATGATGTACAGATGAAGCCACTTGGATTTGTGAGTTAAATGCATCATGACTCAGGGGTAATTGAAGAAACTGTGTTATCTTAAGTCATCTTAACTCATTTAATGCATTTAACCTTTTCATTAGCATACCAAAGCTCCATTGTTCACAATGGTGAATGCTTTAATTAGATGGGATGTTGTGACGCAGTTTTCTGTGTTAAATGAGATAAATGGGATATCTGTGTTTAGTTATTCTGTGTCAAACAGACAAACCAAAGTGGCTGCATCTGTACACAGGTAGCTAACCTCATTCTTGCTATTTTCTGTATCCTTTTTGTTTTCTCCTCTCCGTATTACTCTTTTCCTTTCTTTTTTTCCCCTTTCTCTTTTTGTCAATTAATAGTACAGTAGCTGTGGAATTGTCACGAAATTAGCTTGTTCACGAGAACTACGTTTCATGTTCTACTGGGAAGATACATTCATTGTTGATAATCATATAGATGTTTCTCTGTTGAACCACTTCTTGAACACTATACTGTATTAAAAAAATTCAATAAAAACTTAAATATTAAAAAAATAAAATAAAATGGGAAAACATCGGGACCAGATGGCCTTTCGGCAGAATTTTACAAACAAAGAGATTTAACAGACCCAACTTCATACAGACCAATATCATTACTGAATCAAGACCTTAAAATATTGACTAAAATAATGGCAGATAGATTGCAACAAATACTACCCTCAATACTTACCGAACACCAAGTAGGATTCATCAAACACCGTCACCCAGTCCAAGCACTTATAAAAATAATAACAGCAGTCTACCACAGCTACCTGGACAATAAAAACATGGAATGTTAATAAACTTAGACGAAGATAGGATATCACATGTACATTTACGTCGCCTGTTTAATTTCAACATTTTGGCATTCAAACATTTAATCTGTATAAAACATTGTATTTATCACCCACTATATTCCTAACAGTTAATAACACTAATACAGACAGGTTTTTTATCAGCAGGGGCACACACCAAGGCTGCCCGCTATCGACTCTTTTCTTCAACATAGCAATTGACCCACTGTTCCGACACATATTGAAGTGCCAACAACTACAGGGGATACAAATAGGCCAAACAAATCTCAAAGTGACAGCTTTTGCTGATGATATCCTGCTCAATCAACCAAAAATGGATATACCTTGCAGCTCATACAGAGATTTGGAAAAATAGCAGGATTTTAAATCAATTTAGACAAATCAGAAGCCCTCCACTGCATCATACAGAAAATACAGACTTGCTTTCATAGTTCCCCTTCAAAAAAACAAAACATTAAATACTTAGGAATCAAAATCCCCTCACACTACAAAGATTTATACTCCTTAAACATAAGTAGAATAATAGACGCTATACAACAGGAAACTCAGCAATGGAAATACATTAACCTATCATTCTTGGGCAGAATACATTTCATTAAAATGATTTTATTCCCCAAACTCATTTTTTTTAAAGGTTAATTTTTATTGAATTTTAACAACAGAAAAAATTAGAAAGGAAAGCAAGTTAGAAGGAAAGAGAGAGGGGGAAAGTATAGAAAAGAGGTATGGCTGAAAAAGGGACTATCATTGGTTGGTCGAGGTGGCTGGTGACTCGAGCCAAGGGTTCCAAATATTTTCAAATTTCTTCGGGCATCCGTGTGCTAAGTACGTGAGTTTATACAGTTCCAGTTGCGAATTTATTAGTCCAATCCATCTAGTCAGAGTTGGTGGTGATGGGCCCATCCAGTGCAGGGCAACAACTTTCTTTGCGTAAAAGAAAAGTAACCTCATCAGGCATCTAGTACTTACTCTAGGTATCACGGAGTCAAGGAGACCCAGAAGACAGGTAGCAGGGTTGAGTATCTGGGGAAGATCCAGTTCTGTAGCCATAAAGTTCACAATTGCCCTCCAATATCTAAGTACCACTGGGCAATCCCACATTAAATGCATGAAATTAGCGACAGAAGCACCACATCTTGGACAGCTGGGTGAAGCTACTTTCCCCATCGTAAAAAGTTTCTGAGGGGTGAGGTATGTTTGATGCATGATTTTAAACTGTATGAGCCTGTCTCTTACACTCACCAATGGGACATATAAGTTGTCTATAATTTCTTCCCAATCATCAGGGTCTATACAAACCCCACTACTCTCCCACTTATACTTCACCCTGGGTCGGGTTTCATATCTATTAGAAATTAAGTGCTTATATGCATTGGATAGGAGCTTGACTTTGGTGGGTTTCATGTGGGTCTGCTAAGTATAGGAGCGTATCATCTGCATACAATGAGACCTTCTCCTCTATTGTTTTATAGATGAATCCCCATACCCCCTGAGATTGCCTAATTGCTTGGCCATGGGTTCAATTGCCAAAGCAAATATGAGCGGGGAGAGAGTGCACCCTTGACGAGTACCTCTTGTAAGGTGAAACGGAGTGGAAGTAATGCCGTTAACCCTGATGGATGCCTTTGGTTCACTGTACATCAACTTAAGCCACTTTGTAAAGGAAGGGCCAAAACCCATTCTAGTAACAACCTCCCACAAGTATGGCCATTCCATTGAGTCAAATGCCCTCGCCGTGTCTAATGAGACCACCAGCTGGGAGCCCATGTTTTCATGTTTTAGTTGTAAATTAAGGAACAATCTTCTCAGGTTAAAGCTGGTTGATTTAGAAGGCATAAAGCCGGTCTGATCAGGCTCCACCACCGTAGATACAACTTTAACAGGACGCTTAGCTCATTTTTGCAAGAATTTTGATTTCCATGTTGAGCAGCGAGATTGGTCTATCAGAGGAACACAGCGTGGGCTCCTTCCCTGGTTTGGGGATGACCACAATTGTCGCATCTGAGAACGTTTTAGGGAGAGAGAAATTTTCAAAGGCATACATCAGGGTCTCATGCAATTTGGGGACTATCTCGCATATATATGAATACGATACCATTCTATAACAAATCCATCCGGGCCTGGGGATTTGCCGGAGGGAAAGGATAGTATGGCTTCAGCAATCTCAAGAGGAGAAATCGGGGAATCCATGTATTTTGCTTGCTGAGGCGAAATATTTGGTATGGGAATCCCATTAAGATACTCATGAAGGTCAGCATTAGAATAATGCGCAGTAGAGGTGTAGAGAGAGGAGTAGAATTTAATAAATTCCAAAGCTATCTCAGGTGGGGAGGTCAACATTTCCCCTGTTGAGGAGAGTATCCTGGGGACAGCAGAAGTACCATTGGGAGGATTGGCTAGGAAAGCTAGAGGCTTGCCATTTTTATTACCATACGCAAACGTAGTGCTGGTGGCATGTAGAAGTTGCTTTTTAGTCAAATCTGTCCTATGCAAATTGAGATGCCTAAGAGCAGTAGCAAATTCCCCATGCGTCTGTGTCTTGGGATTGTCAATATAAGCCGCTTCAGATTGGGTAACTGCCGATTCTAGGTGTTGTAGAGTGTCCATGGAGATGTTTCTAGCTCTGGCCACTACAGCCATTAGGGTACCTCGGGAGACTACCATAAAAGCCTCCCAGGCAATCGAGGGATCCGCAGAGCCATGATTTACACTCCAATATTGTGCAACTGAATCAGCGGTTTCCCCGACCACACTAGGGACCTTCAACCAGTATGGGCTCAGCCTCCAAGTTCTATGTGCGGGGTCGGAGAGGAGGTCTAACGAAAGAAGCAAAGCCGCATGATCCGAGATTCTCGTGGCAAATATCCAACCTCTCTAACTTTGGGGAGGAGATCCGGGGTAACCATTGCCAAATCAATTCGAGACAATGACTGAAAGGTAGTAGAATAACAGGAGAATTGTCTGCGTTCCAGATACTTCCAGCGCCATACATCTACCAAATTGTACGCCTGGGCCCAATCTGCAATTTTAGAGGTAGTTACTGGAGGAGTGGACAGCCTATCCAACAGAGGGTTACAACAATTGTTAAAGTCACCCATGATACACACCGGGGCGGTTGTAGCAGTGTCTGATATAGATCATGAAGTACCGTTTCTGCGAAGGGGGAGGGACATACACATTAGCTATGAGGATAGGGAATCCAGCTATAGCACACGCCAAAATTTGATATCTGCCTGCCCTGTCCGAACGCACCTCTATGAGATTAAAGGGGAAACCTTTCCTAACCAGGACCGAGGTGCCCCTAGCATAAGTTGAATAAGTAGTATGATGAATATACGGAACCCATGGTTTTCGGAGAGCCAAGACCCGACTCCCAACTAAGTGGGTCTCCTAAAGTAGGAGTATGTGGGGTATAAGATTTAATAAAGTTGAAGACTAATGCCCGCTTTACCTTATCGTTAAGGCCCCGAACATTCCAAGATACTAATTTAACAGTAGCCATTCGGTGGTGTGTAAAAGGGGATGGGTACTCACTCTATGATGAATAAGTTTCAGGCTTCCGGACACCCTGCGACTCAATAGCCTGCCAAGTACATACATTGTTATCCAGCCAGGGAGGGAAAGAAAAGAAGGAAAGAAAGACTGAAATGAGACAGAAAAGACATAGTTAAAACAACATACAAAAAAATAAAACCCCAACCCAACTGCCCCCCACCCTGGCCAACCCTCACAGTCTGGTGGGCTTAGTATCCCAAACATAATATCAACTGGGGAGTTTGGTTGCCCTCAACAAGGTCATTCCAAATCTTGTTGTGGCCAAAGAGCTTCCGTGGTGATCGGTCAAAAGTTCACAGGATAATGAAAAGTAAACTGCAGAACTAAAGGTTATCATGCAATCCCAAGGAAAGTATATCAAGTTGCATATCCGTAATATGAGATGCCTTGTGCACAAGAAGTTCCAAAGCAGGTGTTAACGTCCAAGTAAGGTTAACAGCAGCACCTACATGAGTTCAGATTACTCGCAGAAGGCACTGTGTCTGCCACTGACAGAATCTCAATACTGTAGATTGCTTGATCACCTGGTACTGCCGAGACATACAGAGGTCTAGCAACACGAGATAAACACTTGCACTGACAGCTACATCTTGCAATAGGGATTACACCGAAAAGGTATATGCATCAGTTTCTCCTCTTCACTTAACAGTGGAAGGATATTGAAACCATGTATAACAGGTCAAATAACTATCGAAGAGGCTCAGTGAAGAACAATTACGGCCTGGGACTTCTGCCGGACCGTGTTTCAATCCAGCTCAACGCCTCTTCAGGAGTATTGAAAAAATTAGATTTGTTGGCATCAATGACCTTGAGTTTAGTCAGGTATAGCATGGCATAAACCAACTACAGGTCACGTAACTGCTGCTTTACACCGGTAAAGGTGCTATGCTGTTTCTGCAGATAAGTAGAGTAGTCAGGATACAGAGATATATTGGCCCCTTCATGCACCAGCTGGCCCTTCGATCTTGTTTTGGAGAGAGCCGCATCTCTATCTCGAAAGTGAAGTAATCGTATAAGAAAGGGGCGCAGGGGAGCACCCGGAGGTCTAGGACGACCTGGGACGCGATGAGCCCGTTCCACTGTATAGTGTGTAGTGAAGGGTGCATTAGGTAGAAGTTGCTTGAGCCATCTTTCAGCAAAATCAGTAGGTGAATTGCCCTCTGCGCCCTCCGGGAGCCCCACCACCTGCACATTGTTACGACGTTGACGGTTTTCGTAATCATCTAAGAGAGAAGCTTGCTGCTTTATTTGCTGCTGTAATTCAGTGGTTCGTTCCCTTACAGCCTGCAAATCCACTTTGATCAGAGATAGGTCAATTTTAACCTCCTCCATGTGTGTAGTGAGTGTGGTTTGGCAGGTCGCTATTGCGGCAAGACTTGGCGCAAATGCCGTCTCCGAAGCATCTTCGGTTGGTATGGAAGAAGGGGATGAGGGTGCAGCGCCATCATGACCAGACCGCCTCACAAACTGACCCATCTTCTGTGACGTTTCACCAGGCTTTTTCGATGCTCTGCTACTATGCATAATAAACGTGTGTAGGAATGCTCAGCACAAGGAGAACTACAGATCGTCAGTAGATTAGTATAGATTAATAACACCACAGAGCTCTCAGAAGTATATCCTGTTAATTCAGCATGGAGACAATAGAACAAACAGTTCCGTTATATCAGTGCAGTGGGAAAGTGGTACATTTAACTTGCAGCTTTAGAGATCCACTTCTTTGCAGAAGAGAGAGAGCAACAGGGATCACAGAAATGACACGTAGCTATGGCACTCTTTACTCCCAAGCCACACCACTGAGGCACCAAGGATAGCAATACAATATCATAGAGGAGCTTATGGGGTACCTCAGTTGTGGGGCCAAAGTGGTACTGCCGGCACTTCCCCCATCTCGAGAGCAGTGCAGGATCCGGCAATATGCAGCACTAACTCACTATGGCGACCTGCGCTCTCAGTAATGGCTGCACAGTATCACGTGGTATATGCGTTCCAGCTTGGAACGCTTCCTCGGCGCAAATTGTACAGGCACTGTCGGCCCCAGGGAACAGAGAATGGAACCGTACGATTTACCGGATTAGCTTAGTCCGTGGATTAGCTCAGGCAGTTTTCTGTCTGCGGTGCAATGCTGACGTCGCAACGCTTTGGGTTGACGGTGTCACGGGGGACCAGGCCAGGCAATCCAGTGTCTGGGAACAGCCATCGCTGTCAGAGCCACTGGGGCCAAATGTGAAGGGGTCTTTGGCACTCATCGCTTATTGAGACCAGCTGGGAGGCTATCGCCGATGTGGAGGGAGCAGTGCCGCGGCTCCAGGCTGTTCGCAGCTACAGGCCACAAGTGAACGCCAGTCCCCGGCGTCTGGCCGTGAGGTAGGTCCCAATCAGCAAGGCGGCTCTGTTAGTGTCGGAGAGCCGGATTTAACCTCTATTGCAGCGGGTAGCTTCCCAAGCTGGTATCACATAAGCAGATAGTAATAGAAGCTTTTTAGATATATAAATGGGGCGAAATTGTTCGTGAAGTCCATAGAGCTCTGGTGTAACACGTCTGCTCTGTTGTACAGCTAGCCACGCCCCCCTCCCCAAACACTTATATTGGATACAGATGCTGCCATACTGTATTAAGCCAACTTATCAGAAAAGATTAAACCAAATATTTAGAACTTTCATATGGAATAAAAAACGCCCACAAATTAGCCTCTTTAACCCTTTAAGTGCCACCCCACGTAGAATCTACGTTCTGTGGGAATGACATTTGAAATGCCACAGAACATAGATTCTACGTTCTGCAGCATTTCAGGGTTAGGGAACGGAGGAGCGGCTTTTCCCTAGCCCCCAGGCAATGAGCAGGGGCTGGGAACGAGTGGCCCCTGAGGGGCCCCAAGGCAGCAGTAGGCACGTGCAATATATGTGCCCTGCTGCTGCCTGCACTTTCAGAATGGAGGAGCGACTTGTAAAGTCACTCTCTCTGTTCTAAGTGCTATGCTCGGGTTCCCCAGCCCCTAGGCAACGAGCCTAGGTGAAGAACAAGGGGCCCCTGGGTCGTGATCGCCCAGGGGCCCCAAGGCAGCAGCAGGCACGTGAAATCTACGTGCTCTGCTGCTGCCTGCACTCTGTGAACAGAGGAGCAGCTTGTAAAGCTGCTCGCTCTGTTCAGACTCATTCCCCAGCCCCCAGGCAACAAGCCTAGGCAGGGAATGAGTGGCCCCTGAGGCTCTATAGCCCAGGGGTCCCAAAGGCAGCAGCAGCACGTGCAATGGACGTGCTATGCTGCTGCCTGCACTTCTTGGCCGCTAAGCTCCGCCCCTTTTACCGGATCATCAGAAGAGGACGGTGCCATTTCTGCCTGCAGCTCTCCTGGACAATCTGGACCCTACTACACCCAGGTTAGTGCCCATCCACACACACAAACACACACTTATTTTCCCATTACACACTTACATTCACACTTACACACAATCACATACATTTTTGGGGGATCAGGGGGGTCACACACATTCACAGCACCCCCACACACTTGCACATGCACATAGCATGCAATTGGTCAGTTGTACACACACATACCTGTACACACTTACACTATGTTGTGTCTTTGTTTTTTTGTTTTTATCATATTGTCTGTTTTTTTTGCCTGAAAAAACTGTTTTATTGCCATTGCGAATAGCGTATTCGCTAATTGCACTGCGCAAAACCTTTTGTATGTTATTTTGGTGATTATACTGCAATTTTGGTGATTTTTGTGCATTTTTAGCCATTTTATTGCATGTTTAGCCATTTTATTACATTTTCAGCTATACGATGGTGTTGTTCCCCTATTTCTGTCTGTAAAACCTATTTGGCCATGCTAAAATATTCAACCATTGATTCTGACTGCTGATTACAGTAGGCGGAAAAAAAAAAGCATTGATTTTTGCTGTTTTGTTGGATTTTAGTGATTTTATACCATTTCGCTTTGTTCTTTGTTACTTCATTTTGACCATGAAAATTTTGTCTGCTATATAACCATTTGGAGGTCTCTGTGTGCAAAATAGTTTGGTAAATCTTTTCATATCAGGCATCAAACCGTTCAGTACACCCCTGGCGTTCATATTTAGGATGTCTTTTGCTGGTACGTTACAAAATGTGGGGTATATAATGGGGTAAAATGCTTGCTTTGTGACTATTTTCAGAAATTCCATAAAAACTGTTATGTTTAGCATTGCTTTGCGGTTTGGTAGTTTGCAGTAGAAAGATGCAATTACCTGTTTTAGATTTGTCTGAATGTGTACTTTTGGAAAATATATGGTTTTATAGGGTTTCCATACTGTTAGGGGGTCTTATGGTGCATAATGCACATACCAGGTGCTTGTATTGTAGCAGTGTCATACGTGAAAATTCATTTGTACTATTTTCATTTGGGTGTCTCTGTATGCCACCTAGTTTGGTAAATCTTTTCATATCAGGCATCAAACTGTTCAGTACAGCCCTGGCGTTCATATTTAGGATGACTTTTGCTGGTACGTTGCAAAATGTGGGGTATATAATGGAGTAAAATGCAAGCTTAATGACTATTTTCAGAAAGTTAAAAAAAAAGCCTTATGTTTAGCATTGCTTTGCGGTTTGGTCGTTTGCAGTAGAAAGATGTCCTTACATGCTTTAGATTTGTCAGACTGTGTACTTTCGGAAAATATATGGTTTTCTAGGGTCTCCATATTGTTAGGGGCTCTCATTGGGTGCTTATGTTGTAGTAGCCAGAGTGTCATACGTGAAAATTCATATCCCCTATGTGGATTTGGGGGTCTCTGTATGCCACATAGTTTGGTAAATCTATGTTTATTGGGTATCAAACTGTTTAGTAGACCCCCGGCATTCATATTTAGGATGCTTTATGCTGGTAATGATACATGGACGATACAATGCTGGAAAGTTTAAGCTTTGAGGCAATTTTCAGGTATTTCACCAAAACTGCCATGTTTGGGAAAGCCTTGCGACTTGCGAGTAGTTTGGAGCAGAAAGGCATGGGTACCCATTTTTAGGGATGTAGCGAACGTCGGAAAAAAAGTTCGTGAACATATTCGCGAACTTGCGTCAAAAATGCGAACGTCGCAAACCCCATAGACTTCAATGGGAAGGCGAATTTTAAAAGCTAGAAAAGACATTTCTGGCCAGAAAAATGATTTTAAAGTTGTTTAAAGGGTGCAACGACCTGGACAGTGGCATGCCAGAGGGGGATCAAGGGCAAAAATGTATCTGAAAAATACATTGTTGACACAGCGCTGCGTTTTGTGCTGTAAAGGGCAGAAATCACACTACGTCACTCAGGTGATGTTTCTGGACACGGAATGTGAAAAAGCTCACACAGCTAGGTGGCACTTGGACTGGGCAAACAAAGGTCAACGTATACACTACAGCAGTGGATACGGAATATATTATTGCTGCTTGAAAAACGTCACTCGGGTGGTGTTTCTGGAGACGGTATTATTATTGATATTTAGACAGAATGTGAACAAGCTCACACAGCTAGGTGGCAGTTGTTTGAAGAACACACTGGGCAAATAATGCCTGCAAGTGCACTACTATTGGTGCACTACTATGAAGAACAGCAAACAGCACTGGACACGTTAAAGAACAGTAAGATGAGTAAAATAAAAAAATATATATATGTATATTAAAAAAAAAAAATTACTCGGGTTGGTGCTGAACTACTAGGAGCAGCACAGTAGCACACCAGTCCCACTCCCCAACACAGCTAGACTAATAGCACTGGGCTCTTATAGTAGCAAAGTAAAAAAACAAAAAAGAAAATAAAAGCAGTCCTTACAAGGACTATTGGGTTATTACAGCAGTCAGCAGATGAGATCAGAAGAGATCAGTGCCCACAGCAGCTACATACAGAGCACTGCAGTAGAAGGTAGATTACTAGCCAGCAAAGCTACCTAACCTAAAATGTCCCTCAAATCCCTGCAGAGTTCTGTCCCTACAATACAGAGCAGTATCAAGTAGATTACTAGCCAGCAAACTTACTATCAACTGTCCCTCAAATCACTAACAGCTCTCTCCCTACACTAGCTCTTCCAAGCACACACAGGCAGAATGAAAAAACGCTGCAGGGCTTCAGTTTATATATGGAAGGGGAGTGGTCCAGGGGGTGTGGGGGTGGTCCAGGAGGGAGAGCTTCCTGATTGGCTGCCATGTATCTGCTGGTCTAGGGGAGAAATTGCAAAAAAAAGAGCCAGCTAAGGCGAACCCAAATTGGCGAACGTCGCGCGACGTTCGTGAACATTCGGCGAACGCGAACAGTCGATGTTCGGAACAGTCCGCGACATCCCTACCCATTTTTCAGTAGAATGTGTAATTTCCAAAAATATATGGTTTGGGGGGGGTAAACGTATATTTCTGTGTTTTTACCCCACAAAAAAATGCAGTAAATGTGTTGATTTTTCATTATCTGAAGTTACCCACAGGACTATTTGTATGTGCTAACTTAATTTTGGGGCCTCTAAATGCCAGATACTTTGGTAAACCTATGAACAATGGCCACCAAACTGTTTGGAGGAATCCCGGCAATCATGTTTAGGGTGCTTTTTGTTGGTACGTAATGATATATGGGTGATATGGTGCTGGGAAGATGAAGCTTTGAGGCAATTTTTAGATATTTCACCAAAACCGACAATTTTGGGAAAGCCTTTGGGAAAGTAGTTTGGAGCAGAAAGGCATGGGTACCCATTTTAGATTCGGTAGAATGTGTCCTTTCCAAAAAATATATGGTTTTGGGGGTAAACCTATATTTCTGTGTTTTTACCCCACAAAAAATGCAGTCAATGTGTTGCTTTTTCATTAGCTGAAGTTATCCACAGGACTATTTACATAGTTAAATTGGGTTGCAAAAAGACAAAGTCCATCAAGTTCAACCCCTCCAAATGAAAACCCAGCATCCATACATACACCCATCCCTACTTTTAATTAAATTCTATATACCCATACCTATACTAACTATAGAGCTTAGTATCAGAATTGTCTTTGATATTATGTCTGTCCAAAAAATCATCCAAGCCATTCTTAAAGGCATTAACTGAATCAGCCATCACAACATCACCCGGCAGTGCATTCCACAACCTCACTGTCCTGACTGTGGAGAACCCCCTACGTTGCTTCAAATGAAAGTTTTCTTCTAGTCTAAAGGGGTGGCCTCTGGTACGGTGATCCACTTTATGGGTAAATAGGTCCCCTGCTATTTGTCTATAATGTCCTCTAATGTACTTGTAAAGTGTAATCATGTCCCCTCGCAAGCGCCTTTTTTCCAGAGAAAACAACCCCAACCTTGACAGTCTACCCTCATAATTTAAGTGTTCCGTCCCTCTAACCAATTTAGCTGCAAGTCTCTGCACTCTCTCCAGCTCATTTATATCCCTCTTAAGGACTGGAGTCCAAAACTGAACTGCATACTCCAGATGAGGCCTTACCAGGGACCTATAAAGAGGCATAATTATGTTTTCATCCCTTGAGTTAATGCCCTTTTTTATGCAAGACAGAACTTTATTTGCTTTAGTAGCCACAGAATGACACTGCCCAGAATTAGACAAGGTGTTATCTACAAAGACCCCTAGATCCTTCTCATTTAAGGAAACTCCCAACACACTGCCATTTAGTGTATAACTTGCATTTATATTATTTTTGCCAAAGTGCATAACCTTGCATTTATCAACATTGAACCTCATTTTCCAGTTTGCTGCCCAGTTTTCCAGTTTAGACAAATCACTATGCAAAGTGGCAGCATCCTGCATGGAACCTATAGTTCTGCACAATTTAGTATCATCTGCAAAAATAGAAACAGTGTCCTAAATCTGGCTAAAACTATACATATCTGGTATTGGCACGTTCGTGAAACATGAGGCTTTCCAAATCAGTTGGATTTTCATGCGTAAAATGAAATATTTTTCTGGTATAAATGCATACATTGTGAAATATAGGGTTTTTTCATTTTTTTTGTATTTAGAGCTAGAAATCTTTTTGCAGAGGTGGAAATACATGACAACTCAGGCAGATTTAGAAAGCTCAGTTTCTCCTAAAAAAAACAATGTATAGTTTTCCTAGGTAAACTATAGGTTTCCCCTCAGAAAATGCCACTAAAATGAGAGAGCACAAATGTTTCAAAAATGGCTGGCATTTCGCTTAACTGAAATGTGAAATTCTTCTGGCACTTAAAGGGTTAAACTACAACAACCCAAAACTCTAGGCAGTCTCAATTTCCCTAACATTAAAGCTTATAACGAAGCAGCGCTTCTTAGATATGCAGGAGATTGGATTATACACAACACTCTCTTTAGACCAATATCAAACTGATAACCATTTTCTAAATTATCTATTACATACGACTATACAAAACATTCCAACACACATAAGAAATAACCCATTACTCCTAGATACATATAAAGCATGGCACTCAGTCAGGAAAAAACAAAATATGTCACAATACATTTCCCCCTACTTATCATGGATAGACAACAAAAACTTCCCACCAGGTATACGAAATCCTATTCTCTATCACTGGAGTGAAAATGGTTTATATAACATACATGATATACTAGACGATAAATATTTAGTATTCTCGCCAAATAAACTTGCAGAAAAATCTCCATTTACAAACACCCATATATACTTAAGTTTACAAATCATTCACTTTGCGAATACTACAATAAGACTCTTAACAAATAACGACAAAAATAACTTATTAAATCAACTCTAGAAAAACAAGAACATATGTAGCGCTATAGTAAAATGCTTTGTGCGAGGGCAGTTCTAGCTACTTTCCTTTGTGGGCTGAGACCACAGATGAGCTCTCTTTCTCAGGGGCAAGCCCTCGCAATGCGATGGAGGCAGGGTGTAGTGTAACTGTAACTGGGTGCGATAGCACAATGATGGGCGCCAGTAGTTCTTTAACAGTTGAACATAGAACTGTATTTATTGAACAATAGCACATAGATCATTCAGCACATTGATCCACAATGGAGCATAGAAAATACACAGCAGCATAAAGGAAGCATATACTCACAGCATGTATATGCTGAATCCCCACAGGCTAGGGAATAAACAGCAGAGAGTAAATTGACAGCATGTGATGGGTATTGCCCAGTTTTCAGGATATCTTCCAGTGGCAGACTAGGGGAATTCCTATCATCCCTAGCTCAAAACTTTAGTCCTTACTCCGGGTCAGTAATACCCTGGGATCATAATCCCTCTAATCTCCTCGGTGGAGCCTTGAGCTACTCAACTATTTAACCTCTCTATCACTCCTAGAGTGACCTATAATTGAGTATAGCTGTCTAATTACTAGGGCCAAGGCGCCTAGGGTCGACACTACCCATTCCCTTCCAGCCTGCTTGGTTGGGCTTAAAGCAATGGACCCAGACCTCATGGTTCCTAAACCTTTTATACTCTGGCACAGTGCCATCTGGTGTACACTGTGTGAACTACAGGGGTTACATAAGCACAAGGTCCCCATAAGGACCCACTGAGGAGCCCATATAGCTAGGGATGTGCCTGTCTGTAAAGTGTAAGGGTGTCTAAGATTTTCACATCCCTACACAAGAAACTCACAACCTCACACATACATCAAACCATTAAACTGTTAATAAACATAGATAATGAAGATAAACTCAACTTTAAATGGATTACGGAGATACCTTATACCACAGAATCAGACATTTTAAGACAACATACTAAAATTATGACACTACTTCTGGCAAGCAGGTATCAGGAAACGTCACTACAGATTCTCTATAACTCATATCTCACCCCAATTAGAAGATTTAAGATGGGTAATCTCTCCTCAGATGAATGCTTAAAATGAAGCACTCCTACAACAAATCTAATACATACCATATGGTCATGTCCCTTAATGCAATGCTTTTGGAAGGAAGTTATTTCATACGGTGCACAGATGATTGGAAAACCCCTCCAAACACATATAGAATGGGCATTATTCAGCAACACAACTTCTTTCACACAAAACTGAAAAACACCTAATGGGGAGACTGGCAGCAGCAGCCAGGAAAACAATACTGCAACAATGGCTACACACTGACCCTCCACCATTAATACTGGTGAAACAAAAACTACACCATATTTTCCATATGGACTGGCTAGAAACAATAACCAGAAAAGGCAGTATTTCACAGGTAAGGGGGTGTTTAGACTGAAGAACTGCAAAGTGTGCACCTAGCGCGCAGCCCCAAACTTTTTAGCTGAGATTGCTCTTGTGTATTGACCCTGTTTTGGGGTGTTTGGAGGCCATGTCTTTAGGTGCACCCATCTATGCAGGGTATCATTTTGTTTGGGAGAAGTTGGAGATTGATACTTAGTAGGATGTTTTTTGTTGTCATGGTAATTTTGGGGAGAAATCTAACTTTGGACCTTTTTTTCTTTATTTTATGTCAAACCACACATTTCTATGGAGAACTGCATCCACAGATCTGCATGTAGGTACAGGTGTGCACTTTCAAGCAATATATAGTTTGTGGGGGGTATTTCAAAGCTAAGGGGTTGTTTAGACTCAAGAACTGCAAGGTGTGCACCTAGAGTGCAGCACCTAACTTTCTAGCTGAAATTGCTCTTGTGGATTGACCCTGTTTTGGGGTGTTTGGAGGCAGGGTCTTTAGGTGCACCCATACATGCAGGGTATCATTTTGTTCGGGAGAAGTTGGAGATCGATACATAACATTTTGTTGTCATGACAATTTTGGGGAGAAATCTAACTTTGCAACATTTTTTCTTTATTTTAGGTCAAATCACAAATTCTATGGAGAACTGCGCACACAGATCTGCATGTAGGAAAGCAAGGATGGCGCTGCTGAATAGCTACTGGTGTGCACTTTCAAGCAATATATAGTCTGCACAAGTGAACACAATACATAGAAATTCTTTAATACTTGGTCAACCTACATAACACACCTCCCACAACAAATCAAATACTGTACCTCACAATTTATACTTTTAGACATACATCATGGTACGATATGGAAACTTTGAAAGATCACCCTTTGATCATGGAATCATCCCAATATCTAGCAGCACTACAACAAGAACAACTACAACTTGATAATGAGCCTCCCAGAAATCACCAGATTAACAGATTATTAACCTCCTATCTAAATTAATCCTCATAGGATCTACTTCCCCACGCTTTTAACCACAACTGAGTTGAATGTTCTAAAAGTTATTAAAATGTTTTATATTTGATGTCATAATCACTATGAATTTTGGACCTTCCCCATAGGCTAACATTGGTGCTCAGTAGGTTTTAGGTGGGGAATTAGGTGGTCGAAGTTTTTTTAAAGAGACAGTGCTTCGACTATTGAATGGTCATATAGTCGAACGATTTTTATTTTGAATCGTTCGTTTTGAAGTCGAAGGTCGAAGTAGCCACTTTGATGGTCAAAGTAGCCAAAAAAATACTTCGCAATTCAAAGTATTTTTCATTCTAATCCTTCACTCGAGCTAAGTAAATGTGCCCCTATAAGTACATGGGTTGCATCTAAATCCTTTCCTGATTATGTTCCTAAATTTTGCTTAGGCATCTGCCTAAATAAAATGTTATCAATCAACAGCTATTTCACTTAGTATTGTCAATTTTTTTCTTACTTGCATTACTACACATATTAGGAAGACCTTGAATTTTTATACCAAAGATTTTATAAGTTCAGTAACACAAAAAAGCCATATACCAATATACAAGTAATAGCAGTATAAGATTTATACACAATAGAGAAAGAGTGGAATAGGCAATCCACTAAATAATGAATTCCTATACAAGTTAATAGGGCTGGCCCTGAGTCAAAAGTTGCTTATTCAATATTAAATAGAAGTTATTTTATTTTTTTCAGACTCACTGGGCAGGTATCCATTACTTTACAAGTAAAACTATACCTTCAGTAAGAATACCTAACCAACAGATAAATTAAAGCATACACAATTTCTATAATCATATACATATAAGAGTGTTTTATGAAATTATTTTTTTTTTTTATATAATCTTTATTTTTGTTTGCACATTCAATGTCAACAACAAAAATGTTATTATAGCTTCATATATCAAGCCATGTTGACAGGCGTAGATTGAACATAAACATATATAAAATAAAAATCAAATCATAATCAAAGGATACAATATAACTGCTAAAGAAACATATTATTAAAGATCCTGTATGCTAGGCCAGTCCCCCCATTATACATTATTGTTACCTTTACTAAATAGTTTCAGTATCTCTACTGAAACCGAGTTGCTCCTGTCCGATTACATATTTTTAATAGAATCCGATTCCAGAAACATAACCCAGGTAGCCCACGTTTTAATAAAAACCTGTTGTTTATTGTTTACATATGACAACAATTCCTCCATACGCATTATGTGACCCATCTCAGAGATCCATTCACTGAACGTGGGTGGAATCTCAGATTTCCAGTGCCTGGGTATTACAGTTCTTGCGGCTCCCAGACAATAACCTATTATTGACTTTGTGTGTTTCCCCGTTGGACCAATTAGCATCGACAATAGGCCAATAGATGGTGTCTTTTCCACTAAAGTCCCCGATACAATATTGATCGCCTCGAAAACTTTGCCCCAAAAGGGCTTCAGTTTCTGGCAGTTCCACCAAATATGTAGCATTGACCCCACTTCCTTATTACATCTCCAGCACAATGGATTAGGGGTATGGTATATTTTATGAAGCGTGTCGGGGCACCTATACCACCTTGATATAACTTTGAAATTTGTTTCTTGTACCTTACATGCTATTGAGAATTTATGGGTGAGGAGAAAGCATGATTCCCATTGTTCAGTAGTATATGTAACCCCTAGTTCCCGTTCCCAATTGAAGGTATATTTTGGGCGATAGTTGGTGGTCCGACACTCATCCATATTATATAGCAGGGAAGTCAGGTGGGTGGGAGGCTGTTTGGCTAGACAAAGGTCTTCACAGGGAGTCGTGGTTTCAGTGGTTATTTGCCTATTTTCAGGTCTATGAAGCCATGCAGTCAGTTGAGCATATTTCATTTTGTATAGAAAAAACCCTTCTTTACCGGGACAAATGTCTGCTAACGGTTGTAAGGCCTTGTTACGTAATAAACTAATACACATCAAATTGTCAACCGGTTTTTTGCCTAGGAACCTGCTATTCATCACACCAGGAGCAAAAGAAGGGTTTCCCATAATTGGTGTACACGGACCTTTGTGTGAGATTAAATAATGTGATTTTCTCAGAAATTTATCTGCTGTGTGCAGGGTTTCTTTACAGATCAAAGGCAGGAGGTTGAATTTCGGTCTTTGGGTAGTGTGTAACCACCATAGGGCCTGAAGTGGCCTATCAATCACGGACTGTTCGATCTGAATACACCTCTTAGTGTCTTGGTGGTGAAACCACTCAACTATCCTACCTAGAGTAGTTGCTTGCATGTATCGTCTGAAGTCTGGTAGTCCCAACCCACCTTGGCGTTTATTACGTGAGAGAACTTTTTTGGCTAGCCTAGGTTTCCCTTTAGCCCAAATGAATGAAGTGACTATTGAATTCAGGGTGTCAAAAAATTGTTGGGGGGGTTCCATCAGAATGGTGTGTAGAAAATATAAGACCCTGGGTAGTATGTTCATTTTAATAATATTGTTTCTCCCAAACCAAGATACGGTTGGGAGCTGCCAGTGTGTGAGATCTTGCCTTATTTGTTGTAACAATTTCGTATAGTTTAATGTGGTAGTATGGTGTAAGTTGGATGGTATACTGATTCCCAAATATGTGATTGCTTCCGTTTTCCATCTAAAGGGGAAGTTAGCTTGTAGTTGTTGTTGTAGGGCTGTGGATAGGGAAACATTGAGAGCTTCAGATTTATCATAATTGATTTTAAAATTGCTATAGAGACCGTAATCCTTGAACTCCCGTAGCAATGAGGGTAAAGAAATGTGTGGATGGGTTACAAAAACCAATAAGTCGTCGGCGTATAACGCTATCTTGTGGTGAATGTTCTTAATTTGTACACCTGTTATGTCTTGGTTAAGTCTGATCGCATTAGCTAAGTGCTCCATCACCAATGCGTACAGCAATGGGGAAAGTGGGCACCCCTGGCGTGTTCCATTATTTATCTGGACCGAGTCAGACAGTTGACCATTCACTTTGATTTTAGCATGCGGTTTATTATATAGAAACATAATTCTATCAAGCATTCTAGGACCTATGCCTATCTGGACCAGAGTTTCTCTGAGGAAGTCCCAGCTGACCCTGTCAAACGCTTTTTCAGCATCCGTGGACAGGGCCAGCATGGGTATCCCCTTCCTTTGAGCATAATCTATGAGAGTTAAAGTTTTCAAGGTATTATCTTTTGCTTCACTATGTGGGATAAAGCCCACTTGATCCTGGTCGATGAGCTCCGGGAGGAAAACCTTTAATCTTTCAGCTAGTATTTTGGAGTACAGTTTAATGTCCACATTTAATAAGGATATGGGTCTATAACTGGAACATGCCAAGGGGTCCTTGCCTGATTTCAATATCAAGGTAATGTGAGCTTCTAGGGTGGAGATAGGTGGGTTAGGGTTCTGTGCATAGTTATTGAATGCTTTCAGCATATGTTCCGTCAATTCTTTTTTAAGTGTTTTGTAAAAGGGGGTGGAATATCCATCCGGCCCCGGGGCTTTCCCATTTGGGGAATTCTTAATAGCAAATAGTAACTCTTGCTCTGATATCGGAGTTTCCAGACTATTAGAAGCTTCTGAGTTTAGAGAGGGGAGTGCTGTGCGTCCAATGTATTGTTTTAGTTTATCTAGAAATTTCTCTCTATTTTGATTATATGGGGCTTTAATGTTGTATAGATCTGTATAGTAGTGCTGTAGAGTTTTTGCAATTTCCTGAGTTGTGTGTACAATTTTATCCTGCTTGTTTTTCATAGCATGAATGAACGAGTTTGCTTGCTTTTGTTTTATTGCTCTCGCTAGGTACCTGCCAGGCTTATTACTATGCTCATAAAACAGGCTTCTGCACTTTTGGAGAGCAGATAAGGACCTTTTGTTAAGCTCAGATTTAATCAATTCTCTTGTTGCCGTTAGCTCTTGCATTGTTTCATCCGCCAGTGACAGTTTATGAGCCTGTTCCAGAGTGGATGCTTTGCGAAATAAGCCTGCCAGGTACTCCGCCCGAGCTCTCTTAATTCTTGAGCCATATTTTATTAAAATCCCTCTAAGTACAGCCTTCAGTGCCTCCCATTTAAAAGACGGATGTGTCGTGTCTTCTCTATGGGTGTCAGTGAAAGTCTGAATTACTTCCCTTAGTTCTTGTAAGCAGTCATTATCCTTAAGTAAGGAGACATTCAACCTCCATGTCCAGTCTCTTCTGTTAAGGACAGGAATCGAAATTTGTAAGAGAACTGGAGCATGGTCTGACAACAACTGCACTCCAATGTCACATCTCCTAACCCATTCCAGGATATAATGTGAGACGAAGATATAATCAATTCTACTGTAGCATTGATGCACCTGTGAGAAATATGTGTAATCCCTATCTGGGGGGTGAGTTATCCTCCAGGTGTCCATCAATTGATTGGAGTGTAACAAGGATTTCACTCTTTTCAACATTTTGAAGGGGAGGCTAGTTTTCCCTGTGGATGAATCTAATGATGGATCAATTGCTACATTAAGGTCGCCTCCAAAGACAACGGGCCCTCCACGAACCCCTCCAAAGATGTAAAAACTCTATCCATAAAACCAGCTTGCATTGTATTTGGGGCGTAGCAATTAACCAGCGTTATTTTTTGGTTATGAATTTCTATTTTGGCAAAGATATATCTCCCTGAGGGGTCAATTTTAGAGTCAAGCAATTTAAAGGAGAGATGATGGTGGAATGCAATTGCCACACCTTTACTCTTACCATCTGGGTTGTCACTGAATAACCAATTCCTATAGTGCCTATGCGCCACGTGTGGCCTGTTCCCCACTTTAAAATGTGTTTCCTGGAGAAACGCTATCATTACTTTTTGTTTGTGAAGGCCATGTAATATTTGGGATCTTTTGGTAGGTGAATTAAATCCTCGGACATTAAAGGAGCAAATAGTACAATTAGCCATCATAAATAAGTAAAAGCATACATTGCAGAACAGGGTGACCTAGCGAGTACAGCAAAAAAAATATAAAAAATAAGCAAAAGAACATCAATACGTGAAACGTTAATGTTAACTAAAACCCTTCTGGGTTAAAACGTTTTGTAAATCTTACCACTGGGTTTTCTAGCCCGTAGAAAGAGAACCTATATGGGGGTATAGGTTGAAACCAACTCAAAAGCAGACCAGCTCAAAACCGACCGAGCCAGCTCAAAGGTTTACTTTAAACAGCAATGCCCTGAAAAGCAAAACAGTTATTGAGTCTCTATAATGGCGAAATAAACATAACCATATGTTTGGAAAGGGAAGTGACAATGTCACTAAGTGATAGGGTAGATTAGTGGCATATCAAGTCTCCAGATTCTGTCTCTTCATGGGGGATTTGCCATCATTCTTGCGGTTGCCATCTGCTGGTTGGCGGGCATTTGATGTTGCAGCATATTTGCCCGGTTGTGATGTTGGTGTGCCCCAATTCAATGTTTCCCAGTTTGCCACTGAAACAGGTGGGAGGTTTAACGCCTTCATGAAGTGAGGTATATCCCTGGGTGTTTTTATGAAAAAAGATTTCCCTTGTTTCATCACATTTAGTGCAAAAGGGAATCCCCATCTGTATTTAATGGAGTGTTCCTTCAAGACATCCAGGACCGGTTTTAACGCTCTCCTTTGTCGCAGCGTGTTTCTGGATAAGTCCTGGAAAAACTTTAACTGTGAGGACTCAAATGGGACAGCTCCCAAATCTCTGGCTTTTAGCATCAGGGTCTCCTTCACGTTATAGAAATGAATACGGCATATCACGTCACGTGGGGTTTCTGAGTTAGGATCCTTAGGCCTGAGCTCTCTGTGTGCTCTATCAATAATAATATTATGATCAGGAGGTTTACCCAACATAGAGTTAAAGATTTTGCGTAAGGTTGGGAACAGTTCCTGTTGTCCAATAGCCTCTGATAACCCTTTGATCCTTATATTGTTCCTTCTGGAACGGTTTTCCTGATCATCTAGTTGGTATTGCAGTACATTTAGGTGGGATTCAAACATCTCGACCTTGGCCTCTAGATCTGTGATTTTCCCCGTATTTGTTTGGACCGATTTCTCCAGGCAGTCATATTTCTCTCCAATGAGAGATATTTGAGTCTGTACCGTGTTTAGTTCAGACTTAAGTGCCGTTTCTGTGTTCCTCATTAATATTTCGATATCTGCTCTAGATGGCAGTGAAAGTATGTGTGCCCTTAAGTCCTGGTCCACGGAAGGTAATTGGGCCTTGTTTATGTCTGCCTGGGTCGGAGTAGGGAGATTCAGTTGGGTTGTGTAATAATTCCCCCCTTGATTAGAAAGAGGTGACTCACCCATTACATCGATGGATACGACCCGGGAATGCGGCCGCGAGATCTCCAGTTGCATGGTGTCATTGCCTGCTCCCCCTGTGTCCTTAGTGTGATGCTGTTGCGGTATCGGCAACTGCCATTCATCCCCGCTCTCCCATTGCGGAGACTGAGCCGGGTCCGACATCGGGCCTGTGGGAGTAGAGTGGGTAGCTTCATTTTGTTGGGTCTCGGCAGCGGCATCCTCCATGCCGTAATAATCCTCCTCTCCGTTTGAGTCACTCGCTTGCAGGGACTGTTTCAAAAGCTGCGATGCGTTCCAAGATGGCGCCGCTGCCCGAGCCTCCTGCGTTACACTGGAGCACGAGGCAGAGCGCTTCTGAAAAAACCTCGTTAGATGAGATTTTTGCGGTGTATCTTGATGGTCCGGACTTTTCTTGTTCTTTCTTGTCCTTCCCATCATGATTCTGGAGTAATTAGGGCCAATAAATAGCGTATTAGCTGGCTTTAGGACGGAGCCCTGCTCAAACACGTCTGCTTCCGTGCATAGTCAGACCACGCCCCTCATGAAATTATTTTTATAAAAACTGTGTAGGTTCTATCTTGGACCTTTTTCAAAACATAGAAAATGCTTGTCTTGAGAAAAATCCCTCAGAGGACTAAAAGTTTTCTATATTTTAAGACCCTGAGTGCAATTATTTGAGGTGTGCACTTCCTACAACTACATACAGTATATAAACCATAAAGGCAGCACTTCCTTAATTATTGTAAAGGTATAGAACCTGTTATCCAGAATGCTCAGGATCTGGGGTTTTCCATATAAGGGGTATTTCTGTAATTTTGATCTTCAAAGTCTATTAAAATATAATTTAAACATTAGTTTAACCAAATAGGATTGCTTTGCCTCCAATAAGGATTAACTATATCTTATTGAGGATAAAGTACAAGATACTGTTATATTTACCTGTACAATTTTATTGTAGGCAAACATTCAATTCTAATGTGGACCAACAACATATTTTATGCACAATAATTAATTGTAATAATACTTATTTGTGTTGTTCAACCTGAAGCTGTTAATTACAGGAAGGCCATATTAACAGGGGCGATCCTGGCCCCTCCGCCACCTGAGGCAGCAGCAGTTGCTGCTGCCCCCCCCCCTCCCCTGGAAATTCGCTCTTAAAATAGCAGGAGCAGCATTTTTGCTGCCCCCCGTACCTAGCAGGGCGCTGCCGCCTGAGGCGACAGCCTCAACTCTCCTCATTGGCGAAGCACCCCTGCATATTAATAGATGTCCATATTAATAGAGTCCATATTAAGATCATTTAAATACATTATTGAATTATATTATTTTGTAAGTATTATAAGGTGAATGTGAATGTCTTTATCGCAGTGTGCAATTTAAGATGAAAGTTCCTTGTTTTTTACCCACAATGCATTATTACCTCCCCCCCCACAGTGGGAGCTGAACCTCAGACAATTGTAGCTGGTGTGTCAGCATTTGGGCAGTTGCAAGTGCACTGCACTGACTGACCCAGGCAGCTGTTGGGAAATCTGCAGCTATCAACACCTTTAATGAATGGGAAAATGTTTTGTTTGCATGACTGCTAGGAGATTTATACAAGCACAACCACACACGTGGTTATAAATGGTCTCAATTTGGTATTCTGTTCCATTAATCCAACGTTTCGGTCCCACATGGGGATCCTTGAGAAAGTTCCCCATGTGGGACCGAAATGTTGGATAAAGATGTCATCTTGTTTGAAAATAAAATAAAATTGTTTTCACCTTCACCACAGTGTGTGCTGATCCTCCATACACAGTACACACACACACACACACACACACACACACACACGGGAAGCTAGTTTGAGGCTTTAGTTGCCAATTAACATTACTGTTCTTTCAGTGCAAAAGATAACTAAAATTTACTGTAGCTACATTTATTGTTATAGGTCTATGTAATGATTGGAATAAAGCTTGAGAAATTTGGTCTCACCTACCTTGTTAGATTTAGCCACATGCCGTTTCATTTGCTACACAGAAGACACAAATTGATTAGCTTATCACTTCTGTGCCTCATTATCATAATTGAGCGATTGAAAACATGTTGATGTAGCACAAGGCGTCAGCATTTGCTATAACCTTTTCTAAAGATAGTAGGGAATTTTAATTGAGCTACCAAAGAACACAACACCTAGCAATATCTAGCGAAGCAAGAAGTTTTAGTCTGCTGGCACTGTGAATATTTTTTTTTTGGTACAGCAGACAGCTGTGCTGGGGAACTCATAATCATTCAAAGTAAGCAGCCTTGAATCAAGCTCAGTCCAGGAGAATGTCATGGTTCAACGCATCGTCTGCAAACCATAGGCTAAAAGTTAAGCAAATGCAAACTTACATTAAATTATTATTGACTTTTCATATATTTACGTTGATGTGTGGGAGCTGACCTGAGGTTTTCAGCTGAGATAATCGCATGGAATGTTTCAAGTTCAAGTGTGCTTCCTGGGTGTTATTAAATGAGAATTCATTGCAGTTCTGTGGTTGTGCAGACTGGGTCTTTCTGCTGTTCAATTTACAGATGCAGCCACTTTGGTTTGTCTGTTTGACACAGAATAACTAAACACAGATATCCCATTTATCTCATTTAACACAGAAAACTGCGTCACAACATCCCATCTAATTAAAGCATTCACCATTGTGAACAATGGAGCTTTGGTATGCTAATGAAAAGGTTAAATGCATTAAATGAGTTAAGATGACTTAAGATAACACAGTTTCTTCAATTACCCCTGAGTCATGACGCATTTAACTCACAAATCCAAGTGGCTTCATCTGTAGCTTTCGGTGAATCGATCATCAATTATGTGGAAAACATTTAAAAACCTTCTAGTTCCAATATGCTCGAATCACCCAAGGGCCACAGTGCTCATCCTGTTGCAAGCAGTAAATGGTGATTATGAAAAACTGTAAATCAGTGATATCCCATTTTACTACATCCATTTCTATCAGAGATATGTAAAACTATTTACAGTACATTCCCTAATAAATATTTTATTTGGAAAAGTTGCTGCTAAGGCAAGCACAATTTCATAGAACAGCTAGGGAGTGGAATGGAAAGTATAATTGATGTCCCTGTTCTGTTGACCATGTCCCAACCATGCAATGCTGCATTCCTGAACTTTCATCCCACACCATTAGCTTCTTGTATTGGGATATAGAGTAAAAGTTAAAGCCAGCCTGCTATTGAGAAATGGTTTCTTAGCCAAGGGTAAAATAGCAAGCTCTGCCAGCAACAGCTTGATCATAGAAGCATAGGAGATTGCCACTAGGCAATATTAAAAATAAGGTATCGATATATAGGTATGTTATCTAGAATGCTCAAGACCTGGAGCATTCCAGATAACAGATCTTTCCGTAATTTGGTTCTTCATTCCTTAAGTCTACTACAAAATCATGTAAACATAAATAAACCCAATAGGCTAGTTCTGCTTCCATAAAGGATTAATTATATTTTAGGTTGGATCATGTACAAGGTACTGTGTTATTATTACAGAGAAAAAGGAAATAATTTATAGAAATGTGGATTATTTGGATAAAAATGGAGTCTATGGCAGATGGTCTTTCCATAATTCAGAACTTTCCTGCTAAGTTTCCGAATAACAGATTGTACATATACAGTATGTAAATAGAGGCCAGACCTTTCGTCAGCGCTAGGTGAACTCTCTTGCCTAGCCAAAGTACCTTCTGTTGCTGTCCATGACCATTTTTCCAGTGGAGTAAAACCACAAAAAGGTAAATCATATATTTGTTGGAACGTACACATTCCCCCAAATCTAAAATGGGTTAATACTGTATGTCTTTCTATTACAAAATAACCAAGCTGCAAAGCTTTCCTAAAGTGATTTTTATAGAATTTCTGAAATTCCACATTGCAGCATACATATCATTGGGTACCAAGATAAATCACTGTAAATATGAAGGTCAGGGCTAAGCAGTTTGATGTCCAATGTGCATAGGTTTACCTAAGTATGTGGTCTGTAGGATCCCCAAAATGAAGTCACTCCATATGAGCCATCATTTCCGTCATTCCAGCTACTGCAAACACATTTACTGTGTTTTCATGTTGGTTCATCGCCGTCATTAGAAATCACTGAGCCCCATACAACAACATTTTCGGGGCCCCCTGGCCCCCCCCTGGTGACCAAGCCCTGCCCACCCTGGTGACCAAACCCCATCCCAGACCCCACCCACTCCACATCACAGTTAAAAGACCACACAGACATCAGCGCTAAAAATGTAACCCCCCCCACACACAAGTTATAAAAAGCTATTGATGGTCAGGGCCCTCTTATAAGTTTAAAAAAAAACATTGGCGCCAGGACCCCCATAAAAGTTTTTTTTTAAAAAAAAACACTGGTGCCAGGGCCCCCCTTACAAATAAAAAAAATCGGGACCCCAGAATAAAATTTATAAAAAAACATTGGTGCCAGGGCCCCCCTTACAAGTAAAAAAAAAATTGGGGCCCCAAAATAAATTTTTTAAAAAAACATTGACGCCATGGCCCCCCTTACAATTAAAAAAAATTTGGGCCCCAGAATAAAATTTATAAAAAAACATTGGTGCCAGGGCCCCCCTTACAAGCGCCCTGATGGCGGCCCTGTGTGGGGTCAAGCTACAAAAGAATATGCTGACCCCACAAAGTCATATAATTTTAGAAATTATACATTCCCCCCTAACGCAAAATAGGCCGCCCAGCTGAATCCTAAGAGGCACAGGGGAGCTGTAGTGAAGTGGTTTCACTCTCGCATGCTCAGGGGGTGGTGCGTGAAACTAGGTGGACACTAGGACCTAGGGGACCAGGGGTGCTGATGGAGAAAATTTCTAAAAATTAACTCAAACTATTGCAATTTGCCGCATTTATGTCACACAATTAGGGCAAATAACCCTATATATGAATGCCAGATGTCTACTAAACATTTTGATCAAGTATTAAGGTTTCTCCAAATCTAATTAGGATGATAACAATACAATCAGATTTTCCTGAAACAATGGGCTTTTTCTTTCTTTCTTCTCTTTTTATTTGTCTTCACATCCACTGGTTTAGTTAATTTTTTCTGTATTTAACAATTAATGTTATTAATGTTTGAAAATGTCATGCCACTGTATTTACTGCAGTACATTCTCTAAGTCTGCTTAATATATGCTGTCATATTGATTTTTCTTGTTTATGAAAATCAAATAAATATATTTTAAAACATAAACATTTTGATACCCAATATGTATAGTGCTACCAAAGTATGTGGTTACGTACAAACCCCAAATGAAAAACGTGCATATGAATTTTCTCAGCTGCCAACTCGGCTTTAGCAAACAGAGTCCCCTGACTGGGTATTGTGTGTCCTAAGCCCCCTGTGTACAAAGACTCATAGAAAACCATTTATACACATTCTGATGAATACAACATGGGTAAATACATCTTTCTACACCAAACTACCAAACTGCAAAACTTTTCTAAACGTAGAAGTTTTTACATTTCTGAAAATCACAGAAAAAAATATTGCAATTTGCCGCATCCTTCTCCTTCTCATACAATGTTTCACATACAAAGAAAAGTAACCCTAAATATGAACGCCAGAGGTCTACTGAACAGTTTGATGCCCAATATGCAAAGATTTACCAAAGTATGTTGTATGTATCGACCCCAAATTAAAAATGTGCATAGGAATTTTCTTGCCTGCCAACTCAGCTTTTGCAAACAAAGCCCTTTCACTGCATATTATATTTCCTAAGACCCCCTAACAGTACACTGACACAGAAAACCATACATTTTTAGAAAATAAACATTCTGACAAGTCCAACAGGGGTAGAGGTATTACAACATTTCTGAAAATCGCTTTAAAATTTGCAATTTGCCACATTTATCTTACACAATGTTTTATATTCAAAGGCAAATCACCCTAAATATGAATGCCAGTGGTCTACTGAACAGTTTGATGCCCAATATGCATAGCAATTCCAAAGTATGTGGTATGTACGGACCCCAAATGAAAAATGTGTATATGAATTTTCACACCTGTCAACTCAGCTGCTGCAAAACGGAGTTGGTTTTCATTTTTTAATATTTGTGGTTTTTGAGTTATTTAGATTTTTATTCAACAACTCTCCAGTTTGCAGTTTCAGCAGTCTGGTTGCTAGGGTCCACATTACCCTATCAATCATCCACTGATTTGAATAAGAGGCTAGAATATGAATAGGAGTGGCCTGAATAGAAAGATGAGCAATAAAAGGTTGCAATAACAATAAATGTGTAGCCTTATAGAGCATTTGAAAGCTGGACAGTTTCAGAAGAAGTAGGCAAATAATTAAAAAAACTATACTAAATAAATAATGAGACCAGTTGAAAAGTTGCTCAGAATTGGCCATTCAAAAACATTAAAAGTTGTCTTAAAGGTGAACCACCCCTTTAGGTACTTTACTGTATGAGTATGAGTACTCTAAGAGCTACACATGTAATAGTAGAAATCACTGGACACATTTGAATCTTGGGTTGAAAGTTTAATATATTAAAAGTGTTTTTAAGAGTTCACCGATTAGAATCCAAATTTGTTGATGATATTTAGCTTATGGCACAATGTTTTAATATGGAACAGGTTCTACCTGCAGGGAAGAAACAATGGTATGATTTATTCTGCATTTTATTGGCAGGTGTATCATTTTTCTGTCTCTCATTTTAATGGTAATGGGGTTTAGTATTATGAGTACATTGAAGCAATGAATCTAGTAGATGTCTTCTTATGTGTTTTACTATCTCTATGGATGCAAATGATTTTGTTTTGAATGCTGAGTTTAATATATCTGATCCATGTTCCCAGACTTATCCTCTCTCTTCAGTTATTTATTTATTAAGGAATATTTTCACTGTACAAAATCACTGCATATTGAGTTTGAAAGATTTTATTGGTTTATTTGTTCTGTGCACTGTGTATTTTGTCATCCTGGCTGTTTAACCTTCTTCCAACCACTTTACTTTGCACTTACCATCTGTTTTCTGATAAGAGCAGTTAAATGATATTGGAAAAGGTTGCATTTGTGTATGAATCAGCCCATTTGCAATATCCAGATATTTAACCCTTTGCCCTTACAGTGTATGTCCAAATGACTAATGAGCCTCAGCAGGAATATCAAAACACTGTTTTCTAAGTTTGGAACTACAGCTACCAGGAACCTCCTGTGCTGGTAGTTCTTATGTGGTCGGCAGTATGTAATGTCAATATTTAAACTTAGATTGGGAAGATTGGTTGATAAAGCAACATATCTGTTATTGAAACAGATTGTATTATGATTTGAGTAAATATCTATTTGTTTGACACTGGAAGAATATTGAGAAGAGTGAAAGGAGGTAACAGTTTAAGGGGTTGTTCACCTTTAAATTTTTAGATTTTAATGATTTCTGACAGTTCCCTAAGCCTAGCCCCCTGCTCTTCTGCTGATCATTTTGACTACTTTGCTGAGCTGGCTGACTACTGTTACTTTGTATCAACAGCCAGCTGTCCTCAGCCTGCATCATCCAAACCCCACAATTCCCCGCACATGTGATTTCAATAAGGAATGACACATCACAGTGCAATGCATTGTAGGTCATGTAGTTTCTGCATGCTGTCTTCAAGCTGAGGAGAAGTTGTTACAATTGTGTTCCCTGCCAGGATTTCAAATGATGCAGTTAACCAGCTGGATTGCAGCTAAGAAAATTACATTTATTCATACTTTTTTAAGAAATGGGTAACTGTGATTGGTATATTAGGAATTTCTGTGTTATGTGGGCCTCTTTATCAAATTTTGGTTTGGAAGCCAGAGTTCCCCTTTAACTTTTATCATGATGTATAGAGTGATATTTTGAGACAATTTGCAATTGGTTTTTAGTTTTTATAATTAATTAGCTTTTTATTCAGCAGTTCTCCAGTTTGCAATTTCAGCAGTCTGTTTACTAGGGTCCAGCATATACTGATTTGAATGAGAGACTGGAATATGAATCGGAGAGGACTGAATAGAAAGATGAGTAATACAAAGTAGCAATAACAATATATTTGCCAGTGACCCACATTTGAAAGCTGTAAAGAGTCAGGAGAAGAAGGCAAATGATTAAAAAACCTATAAATAAATAATGAGGGCCAATTGAAAAGTTTATAAGAATTGGCCACTCTATAATACTAAAAGCTTACTTAGTATAAAACCACCATTTGAGGGGAAAGTGGCAACAAGTGATTTCAAAAGGTTGCAGTATTGGGAGGGTTACTGGTGGAACTACACCACTACTGGTGGACAAGACTTGGCTTGTCAAGGAGAAACAGGAAGTACGTGTGAAATATATGACTGTAGCTAAGATACTGTAAATACAAAAATAGATTTTGCTAGTTTGCCAGCAAATGAGAATACAATTTACCACTGCTGACATCCCATATGGCTTTTTATGATCCATTACTTGTGACTGTCATACAACTGATTTAGATAGTAGACTAGGAATGTAACATCTCACCCTGATGTGGAATCGGGCCGGCGGGTATCCCCATCTGTGTGAGAAGGGTCATTTCCTTAACTATTGTCCTAAGAGGCTGGGAAACTTCAAAGCTTAAATAAAGAAGGGGAGCTCCATTTGGTTTGAGAAGCTTCCTCTCCCCAATTTACCTCTAGGATCTTGGTACCTGTTATTTTGTCTTGGTCTGGGGTTTCAGTTAAAATATCAGCATTTGTGGATTCCGGGGCAGCGGAATATCTTAAATGCTGCCTTCGCAGTAAGGTATAATATTCCTCTAGTTCCCCTTACACCTCCTATGAGAATTTTGGCAATTGATAAGAGCCCACTTGGGTCAAGTCTGGTAACCCAAAAATCTATGGCGTTAACCATGTGTACAGATAATATGCATTTTGAGGAGTAATGCCTTTAACAAGTGGCAGGAACTAAATGGAAGACCTACAAGAACAAGTGACTTTATTATTAATAACAATTAAGGATGCACCGAATCCAGGATTCGGTTCGGGATTCGGCCAGGATTCGGCTTTTTCAGCAGGATTCGGATTCAGCCAATTCCTTCTGCCAGGCTGAACCGAATCCTAACCCTAATTTGCATATGCAAATTAGGGGCGGGGAGGAAATCACATGACTTTTTGTCAGAAAACAAAGAAGTAAAACATTTTCCCCCTTCCTACACCTAATTTGCATATGCAAATTAGGGTTTGGATTTGGTTCAGTATTTGGCCGAATCTTTCACGTAGGATTCGAGGGTCCGGCCGAATCGAAAATAGTGGATTCAGTGCATCCCTAATAACAATAAAGTAATTTCATTAGCAGTTATACAAAAGATATGGGGATATATGGAATTATCATCAGTTACATAATTTTATTCATAAAGATAAGGTAGCAGACTGGAATAGAGTATTAACAAAGAGGGAAAACCTACTAGACCGGAAAGATAACATAAACAAAGTAATCTCAACAAAATATAAATTATTATAGTCCAATATTTCTCTCCCTAAAAATGTAGCGCATAAGGAATGGGAAAGAGATTTGAACATTACAATTACATCCTTAACATGGGACAAGATTTTAGCTACAATGCATAAATCATCTAGAGTAAGGAAGATGAACTATAAATTAACCACTACATGGCACCACATTCCAGCTAGATTAAAAAAAATATTTCCGAATAGTTCAGATAGATGTTGGAGATGTAACCAAGTCATAGGCACACAAGCCCACATATGGAATAAATGTGATGTTTTGAAGGAATATTGGAGTAAGATACTACAAGCTATAGGTGAAACTACACATATTGCAATTAAGGAGCACGACATACCACTAATTTTGTTGAATATAGCAATGGAAAAAAATAGCGTAATGGTCGACAAACTTACCCTGCACTTGTTAAACACAGCCAAGACACTGTAAGTCAACATCTCTGCTGAGTGGCAACACATAGTAGAGGAAACTAGAAAAATTGAAGAGATGACATTTAAAATGTACTGGAAAATCTGGGAACCTTGGTTAGCTTTTCTCAAAAAATAGACTCTTAGAAAATCACTAAAGTAAATTAAGATTAGTATGATAGAAGACATATAATAGATGAAGCAACAATAGAGATATCTGAAAATGAAAAGAGGGAACCTTTCTGTTAAAGTGTCTATGGTTAAAATATGCTGTCTTAAATTGTAAAAATGTCCTTTGTAAATGAGATTGGTAATATAGAATAATTATCTATCAAATGAGCCTTTGAGGAATGGAGACACTTGTTGGAGGGGGTTAAACATACTATCACTGTTTAAACTGACCATAAAAATCTTCTGTATATTGAGTCAGCAAAACGTTTGAATCCGAGACAGGCCAGATGGACTTTCTTCTTTACCAGATTTAATTTTTCTCTAACATACAGGCCTGGTTCCAAGAATGTTAAGGCAGATGCACTCTCTAGAAGCTTTGAATCAAGTCTGTCTTGATTTAGAGTGTGTGTGTTTCCATTATTACCAAAGAGGTGATTGTGACAGCTTTAGGGTCAGACCTTCCACACTCCTGTCTATAGCGCAGACATTGGCCCCAGATGATACTCCTTCTGGGAGACTGTTTCTCCCCGAGAATCTGAGGGAGCAGGTACTCCGTGTAGCTCAGAATTCTAAAATGGCGGGCATCTAGGTATTAACAAAACTACTGCTTTATTGTCTCAAGACGTTTGGTGGCCTTTAAACAAGATGTGCAAAAAATTGTCAATTCTTTACTGTTTGTCAAAATCCTCTAGAAATCTATCACAGTGGTTGTTAAGGTCATTGCCTATTCCTAATAGACCCTGTTCCCATCTGTACATGGGAACAGTCATGGAAATGCAAAATAACAAGGCTGGTAGAGTTCAAGGAAGGGCAGGCAGTCAGGCAAGAAATAGGCACATGTTATTAGCCTATGAAATGGGCAAAATAATTGGCATCAGTGGGTTTTACATTTTTTTTTTTGCACCATATGGCACTCTTCCATCAGCAGGCATCAGAAATGACCAAAGAGTGGTGCTAAAGACGGGCCAACCTCACAGGCATACATTTGCCAATGAATGGGAAGCAAAATACTACTCAAATATTACTCATGGATGGAATACAATTCCAAAATCATAAGGCAAAAAGTTGCAGTTAATAAATACTGCCTATTCAATGTTCTGAAGAATAAACTCAAATTACATACTTCAACCACATTTTCCTAGTCTTTTTCGCAATATAACATTAACTTAAATTTCCCTTGCTGTATTTGTGACTTTAAAACCACTGGAAATAGCACTTTGCATATTGTCAGAATACTTAAACTGAATAATATCCATACAGTAGCTCGCTGAAAATGGCCCTTTGTATAAGTTCATTCTCAAATAATCAAATCTCTCCTGAATGCAAAACATCTGCATTCCATGAAATTCCATGAAATACCATAAATTGAAAGTAGCCTATGAAATATAATTTTGCATAAATCTTGCTAGAGGTGACAAAAGGTAAGCCACAGAGTTATTTAACAAAGGTTTTATTTAAAGATAGGCATGAAGAGTTTGTAGGAGTAATTGCCAGTTTGTCAGCTAAATTACTTTAGCCTGTGGAAAAGCTTTTTGTCATTATATTAGATTATTCCTGATGTCAGCACAGGGCGATTTACTGACTAAATGTACAATAGTTCCATTGCATTTTGACAATACATATTTGCATGTTAGTGGATTTAGATAAAACTGAATCTGGCTGCCATATTAGGCCGACAAACAAAATCATTTAGTAACAATAGCATGTGCTTGGTACTTGGCAAACACAAATAAATATACTGTTCTAGAAAGAAAATATTAAGAATGACAAAAGACATGATTGCATGACATGAAGACGTGTAATGTGCCAGTGGATTGGAAGCAAAATACTGCTCAAATGTTACTCATGGATGGAATACAATTCCAAAATCATAAGGCAAAAAGTTGCAGTTAATAAATAATGCCTATTCAAGGTTCTGAAGAATATTCTCGATTATATCAGATATCAGCCCCTGTTTATATTAAACACCACATTGATAAAGGTCCCCGCTGTGTCTGCCAATGGTAAATTAAACAAGAGATTTCCTAAATTTTTCACAAAATATCCCCCCTTGTACTGTAGTTGGGCACCCAAAAAGTTGAACCTTTATCAACATTGTGTTTAGTGCACATGGCAATTAACTATGTGCATATATGTTCCCTTCTTTATAAGATACTTGTTTCCGGACATTTGCCATTATAAATATCCAAGTGGCTGCGGGTAGGTGGTAGTCAGGGTAGAAATGTAAGAACTACACTACAGTTTGAATCACACCTGGTCTGTTAGCTACAGGAAATTATTTAGAATTATCAAAACTAGTGATGGGCGAATTTGTGCAGTTTCGCTTCCCCGAAAAATTCGCGGAACGGCGCCGGCGTCTCTTTTTTGACCGTTTTTTCGAAAAAAAAATTTTGACGCCGGCGAATTTTTTCCGCGAATTTTCGCGGCCGTTTCGCGAATTTATGCGGCGAATCGCGCAAATTCGCGCCTGGCGAATAAATTCGCCCATCACTAATCAAAACTTTAGAATAGGTTAAAAGTCTGCTTAAAGTTTCCATTCAGAATGAAATATACTGTAACTTGGGGTTGCTATGCTGGCACTTGGGCATCCAAGTATATATTATAACTGCACATTCACTCTACAGAAATAAAGCCTGTTTCTCCCTGAATAAAAATGATTAGAGCACTATTCCAAGGGAAAACATTGCACTGAAGAACATTATAATATTAATTTTCACAACTGATTATTAGCCTTAAATTGGTTCTAGTTTAAGTGAATATACTGTATACCACCCTCTTTAACATGACCTTATTTAGCTGGGCATACCTGTAACAAAAATATATTTTCTTTTCATGTAATGTAATATATAATAATAATAATAATAATTACAAAAACAGTATTACATACTGTACATACATACTTATGTAGAAGTTTGGATATCCAGTATGCTTCAGTATGCTTTCCTACCTATGTCTAACTGAATGAGCTCATGTCAAAAAGAGGTTTATATTTTATCATTAATGTGAAAGGAGCTTTGTCTTTATTCTGTCTACAAAGAGCTAGATTTTCAAAAAGAAAAAAATCAATACTATTCATGATCAAGTGTAAAAAAACTACTCTAGTCACAACAAATTTGACAAATTTGGCAGAAGAATGAATTGTTGAGTTCATGTGAGGATATGTATTACTAATGTCATATTAGGGGCAGTTTTATCAAGGGTCGAATTTCGAAGTAAAAAATACTTCGAAATTCGACCATCGAATTTAAATACTTTGAATTCGAATATCGAATTGAAAAAGAGAAAAACAAATTTACATTATCTAAGCTTTCTCTTGTTTTACTGTATGGGCACATTAAACATACTGAGTGAACAATATATAATATATATAAATATATATAAATAAGTCAAAGTTTTTTTAAAGAGACAGTACTTTGAATTGATTTCGAAGTAAATTCGAAGTCGTAGTATCCTATTCGATGGTCGAAGTATCCAAAAAATTACTTTAAATTTCGAATTTTTTGAATTTTTTTACTTGATAAATCTACCCCTAAAAATAGTTATTAGTCCTTCCATAAGGCACAGTGAGCAAGAGGGCATTCTGTGCCATCAAACACTCAGCTCTGGGGCCGGTGGTGTGTGAATGTATGTACAGTGTATGGGTAATGCTGATGGCTGGTTGTTATATTCATAGAATTCTATTGGTCTACATAGCAGTGTTTCTTTTCTTACTCACTGGCTGCTACTTTACAGCCTAGGATGAAAACAAAGGTAACAGAATATTATATATTTATTATATAATAATTAGTGATAAACAATGTTCCCTCTAAGGTGAGGCCACAAATTGTGGTGCGCACAAAGAATTGTGAGAATGCATATTGCATGAAAAAACATGGTGCAAATGTTTTACAAATTTTCTGTTTTGCCAATTGTCCCATGGTAAAAATATCACAAGACATATGACAAGTCCCATTATAATGCAAAAGCAAGTCACCAAATTTCAGAATGCTATGACAACAGGAAAGGGGGTGAGTGGGGTTGGGAGCACCTTCAGTATTCCATGCACCCAGGGTGAAAGAGGTAGGGAAGGCGCTCCAATTGGCTTTTCTCCTAGTGCCTCCTGGATTATGCAGTCAATCCCAAAGGGAGACTGCTGCAGCCCAGAATTACTTCCTGCCTGACATTCCCCCTCACAGTCCCAGGCACCTCCATTAATCCCTGTGGTGCCATACATGTTGCTGATGGTGGTGTCAGACCCATCTTGTTGTGAAGCGCTCTGATGTCAGCACATTCTCTTACCAAGTAGTTGTTTAGTATCCCCAATACATAGTGTCAAAACAAAATTATGTTCAAGCAAACAAACCAGTAAAATCTCAAACTGTAGTACCCATAACTCTAGTTCTGTCCTTCTCTTTTGTAACTGATATTTTTGGGAGGTTTAACATGATTCACAGCACTGAATAGGGAGAAAGTTCTCATGTATTATGAAGTAAAGTTTTTGGCAAAATACTCCATAAAACTTATAATTACTTATGGAGAATATCTGATTGTAGTAATTAATAAATTTGTTTTATTTAAGCTTTTTAATAAGAAAACATTCAGATGTTCTTTTATCCTTGGGAACACATTTCCTCCCCCACAAATACTAAGGTATAATTATTTTTTGTGATTGCTGTCATATCCATTAGTTCCTACATTGTGAAATAGATATCCAATTTGGAAAAAAACTTCAATTATACATAGTCATTATATTAAATGTCAAAATAATGTTAATGTCATGAAATAAATATTTTTAAATGGTTTACAAAGACTGAAAGAACAGTTCAGGAGCAGCATATTTGCCACTAGGTCTGCCTGTATCTTCAGAAGCAGACATTTCAAACAATTAGATATATAGCTATATATCTATATCTATTTATATACTTCATAATAAAGGTATCTTTGTTTAAACCATTCCACAGCACAACAAACTATAATATCAATGTGTTTGTGAAGATTCTCATTCATTCAGGTCATGTTATATCTATAGAAATAAGTCAGATCAAATGGACTTGCTGTGTTTTTATTGAAGACGTTTCACCAGTCATCCAACTGGTTTCTCAATTCAGAATAACTTGTACATAGGACCTTGCTTCGCTATATATCCTCTGGAATGTTGCTCCAATCAGCATAATCTATTTATCATAATCCACAGTGATGTCATTAAATTAGGTGTAGATTGTATTAGCAAGATTGGAGCTTTGATGTGTAATTAAACCTTCCAGGGAGAAGTGCCAAAACAGCATTGTATGTGGTAGACAACAGATGTTGCAACCCCCCCTGCCTCTATTCAAACTTGGTTTTTCAGTTTTACTCACTTCCTCCATGTCTCTTTTTCTCTCTCTACGAATGTTGGATGGTGTCTCCTGCAGGAGATGTTTATTTTCTTTTGTGGCTCATCCGGTCCTCATTAGGGCTGGATTCTGGGTGCAGTTCTGCCTCTCTCCACCCAAAGCTCCAGCAAAGTGTTTGCCTAGTACATCCACTCTGGGGGTCCCTCTTAATGGCCGGGGACTTTGGTGTCAGTGGTGCTGGCTTCCTGGTTGCGCTGTCGCGTGAGACACGATGACGTCATCAAGTGGCGCCAAATTTTCGGCGGCAAAATGTTAAAAATTCATCCGCGTGTCTCTGCCTATTGTCCGGTACTGTGCTAAGGCTCCTAGCAGAATGCCCCCCTCAGGCATGATGAGTCATTGTTCAGGTAGGTTACTACTACACAAAGAGATTTACAGCAGCCTGCCCCAGCCAAGAAAAATTCTAAATCTCTGGAGCAGGATATTCTGGCATCTGCTTTGGGTGCAGAGTCGGCGGCTGATCCTTCCCCTGCAGATAGTCTATCTTGGATCTCACGGCTGTGTGACTCAGGGTATTAAGGAGATGACCGTTCAGTAAGGTCCATCAAGAGGGACACCCTATGAGGAACAAGACTCAGAGGAGGAGGAGACAGAGGATGACTATGAATCTTCTTTTGATATTAAATTAGTTACAGCCTTGATTAAGGCTGTCAGACACTCTCTTGTACTGCAAGATTAGGAGCAAGCAACCACATCTATTTTCATCTCTAAGAAAAGAAAGCAAACTTTTCCCATGCACAAGAAGGTGGAGGAGTTGCTTTCAACAGAATGGCAGAAGGGACCTAGGAGGATTCCAGTGGAACATTGAGATATTTTACCCCTTCCCTTCTGGAGACTCTAAAGTGTGGGATTCACCCCCTACAGTGGATGCTCCTGTAGCTTGTCTGTCTAAGAAGACAGCTTTGCCGATTTGTTAGCATTAAAGCATCCAATGGAGAAAAGGATGGAAACAGAATTAAGGAAGGCATATATGGTAGCTAAAGCTAGGTTTGCCTCTAAGAACATTCTCAGCAGGCTCCCCTTTGAGGGACAAATGCTTTTTGGGAAAGCTATGGAAGAGATCATTAATAAGTCTTCAGGAGGGAAAAGCTCTTTTCTTCCCCAAACTCGGAAACGCTTTAGAAATCCGCCCAGACATCAGAATTGTTTCATGTCCAAACAGAGGGAGGAAATGCGTTCCTACAGACCAGGCAAGGAATTTTTTGTTACACAGTCCAATGTTTTCAAAGGATTTAGACCCAAAGGTCACTCTAAACAACAATGATATAAGGCCTCAGGCTCCTGTGGAGGCAAGATTGCTGAAATTTGCAAGAGTCTGGGCAAGAGAGATGGAAGATGCTTGGGTAAAAGCAATTATGGGTTGAGGAATACAGAATAGAGTTTCTGTGGAAACCTATTTACAATTATTTCATTCAAACTCCGGTCCCTTCGAGAAGAGGACAAAAGATTTATCTTGGTGGAATACATCGAAAAATTACAGATGAAGCAGGCTGTGGTGCCAGTGCCCAGCTCTTAACAAGGGAAAGGTTTTTATTCCCCTCTTTTTTTAGAAAAAATCAGATGAGATGAGGCCAATTTTGGATCTCAGGAAGCTAAACAGATACATATCAGTCCGTTCCTTCAAGGTGGAATCGATTCAAACAATCAAGAGAATAGTAAGTCCAGGAGATATGCTCATTTCTATAGATTTGAGGGATGCATATCTCCATGTTCCCGTTGCTATAGAACATCAGCACTTCCTCGGGTTTTGTTTTCTAGAGAAGCATCTTCAGTTTACTTGACTTCTATTTGGCCTTTCTACGTCATCCAGAACCTTCTCAAAGGTGCTGGTAGTTGTTATAGCAAAGTTAAGGAGGCAACGTATAGAAGTCTACCATTATTTGGACAACTTCCTAGTGGTTGCCAGGGATCCAAACACCTTGATGAAACATTGACAAGGTGATGAATGAGTTGGGAAAGTTTGGATGGCTGTTAAATCTGGACAAAATTCAGCTGGAACCATCTCAAAGTCTGGCCTACCTAGGAGCATGGATGGATACCAGTTTAGAAATGTATCTGTCTCAAGAGAGGATTCTCAAGATAAAGGAAATGTCGACTGCAGTTTCACAGGTGCAGGGTATTCCTGCAAAACAATTTATGAGGTTTCTAAGCACCTTGACCTCAACGATCGGTGTGGTTCAGTGGGCCAGAAGGAACATAAGGAGAATACAAGAATTTTTTTTTATTAAACAGTGGAACCAACAGAGAAAAGATTGTGAGCAGATCATTTTTCTGGCAGAGGAAGCAAGAGACCTGATGGAATGGTGGAAGCATGTCACCAATCTTTGGAGGGGGTTCCCTCTTCTAGAACAGAAGCCATTAGATATTTACACAGACGCTTCAGCCTCAGTGCCAACAGTGGTCGTTGGAATGAAGATCTGTTTTATCTGCAGTCCAATATCCTGGAGTTGAGAGTCATTATAAAAGCATTAGAGACCTTCCAACCTTTGAAATTGGAGGAGGAAGTTTGTATAAGATCAGACAATGTAGCAGCAGTAGCTTACATCAGGTGTCGGGGGGGCACCAAGAGCAGAGCAATGATGAGACAGTTGAGCCCCATTATGGATTTTGCACAGATGTATTTTACGGGGATTACAGCAATCCATATACCAGGGTGCTTGAATAAGAGAGCAGACCTGTTTGAACAATAATGAGGAGATGGGGTGGCCAGATCTAGATCGTATGGCATACCCAGAGAACCACAAACTTCCATAGTTCTGCTCCAGGGGTCCATGCAAGGAAGCTTTGGCTACATACACATTTGCTTACAGTTGGAACAACCTTTGGCCTTATGTTTTCCCCCATTATCAATGATCTTCAAAGTGCTGAAGAGGATTCTGAGGTCAAGAGTCGAGATGACTGCCGTTCTGCCATACTGGCAGAGGAGCCCTTGGTATTCTCTTTTGAGGAGGTTATCCATAGACAGCTCGATGAGACTTCCTCACAAGCAAGATCTGGTGAACCAGGGCTACCTATTCCGTCCTGCGCCTCAACAATTTAGCGGCATGGACACTCAGCTAAACAGGATGAGAGAGAGGGGTTGTTCTGAAGCACTTATTGGTACATTGTCCAAGACCAGGAAGATTAGTAGTTTTTTGCTGTCAAGAGGTGTCTAGAGGTGAATCTAAACACTATGAAATCTTTTAGAAAGTCTGAAAGACTCTTCATTATCCCTTGTGGAGCAAACAAGGGCCAAGCTGCTTCAATTGCCTCAATTCATAGATGGATCATAACGGTAATAAAGAAAGCCTACGGTTACAGGGGCAGGAAGCACCTGAGGGGGTCAGGCCTCATTCGACCAGAGGGGATGCAACTTCTTGGGCAGCAGAAGCAGGAGTGTCTACAGATGATATTTGCATGGCAGCTACCTGGGCTAATCCTAACAATTTTATCAAACATTACCGTTTGGATGTTAGGACGACCAAAAGAACTAATTTTGGTCAAAAGGTTATTCGGGCAGTATTAAGTTCTGAATAACGTTCTGATTCATTCTCGTTTTGCCCTCCTTTATTATTGCTTGGGTATTTACCTGAAAGTTAATTCTGACAGGGATGGCCAGGAAAAAATGCTATTATACTTACCATGATTCTCCTTTCCTAGCCATCCCCCTGGTCAGCATCCCTACCCTAATCCTAGAGCTTTCTACATAGACATGGAGGAAGTGAGTAGGCAGGGTTTAAATGCTGCTAGGGGACACATCTGTGGGAGGGGGGAATACCCAAGGTTAATGCTGACCAGGGGGATGTCCAGGAAAGCAGAATCATGGTAAGTATGCTGTGCTGGAGAAAGTATTTGTATATATTTTGGCTACCTCCCAGGGTGAGGACAGGTCTTTCTCATGTATCTGCCATGTGGGAGTGGCTGTTACTTTCAAAGGGTAAGTTACCTTAGCGCTTCCTGGAGACATAAGAGCTCTCGGGGAAGGGACATTGAACCTGCACTTTGCTCCATGGGGCTGGCCTTGGTTCTTCAGAATAGGACCTGTGCTCCTTCCATGATAACGGTACTACCGGTGTTCAGCAGTACTGTATTCATGAGAGGCACTTAGGGTGCATTTTAAAACCCTCAATGCTCTACTCTGCATCTGTGTCATCTGATCTGTTTGTACTTTGACCTTGACCCCTGAATTACTTCTCACTGTTTAGAGGTTTACAGAGTTGGAAAGACACTAAGGGCTTCATTTAGAGATGCCTCTCAAACCAGAGCAGTAAAACAATGCTCATTTGAAGCCTGTGCTAGCCAGTTCTCCCTAAATTGAATTCCTTAATGATTAGGGAGAAATCAAGAGCAGGCAGGGGGTGGGAAAGTGAATGCCTACATGCCACTCCTCCTAAAGCTCATGCAAACAGCACTGCCAGAATACTTTACTGTTAGGGGGCATGGTCAACGATTGAGAGGAATGATCGCATAAACCAGAGCTCTGCTCATACCTAACCCACAGACCGCTTCAAAAACTCTGCTGATATGGGGAAATCGCAGGGCACCCAACCTCACAAGGAGGGTAGTAAGACCTCCAAACAGGTGGGAAAGCAAAAGGATAATCCAAGATGGTGTCCAGAAATGATAACAAGGGAAGAAATAATACCCACATTACAATGTATCTTTAATAACATACTAGAAAGAGACTCAGCGATCCCCATGGACCGTGCCCGCAGGGTGTTTAAACCACGAAATGTACACCCAGAGGCCCCCAGAGACATACTATGTTGCATTAACAATTTTCCACTGAAGGAAGAAATCCTGGCTAAAGCAAGGACAATGAAAGACCTCACTTTGAGGATAGTAATATTATCCTATTACAAGACTATTACTACTCTGATTAAACGGAAACAACTAAAGCCCATAACAGAGCAACTGCGTCACAAAGGGATTCAATTCAGATGGGGATTTCAGTTCAGTCTAACAGCCTCTAAGGATGTTACACAGGCTTCAATAAGACTTCCAGAGGATACAAAGGACTTTATACAAAAATTACAGTTGGAGGACATAAACATCCCAGGCTGGAATGGAATAGAGTCATATCTCCAAGCGGATACCCCTGAACTGGACAACATCTGGCAAGAAGTCCCACTGATGCAAAGAACCCCCAAAATACCGCGCACCAGAACAAGCAAGTATAATACCCCAAATGAAAAGACTTGGCCAAAGTTTGGTCTGAAACCTGAGCGGATAAACATATGAGTAAACCTACAATCCTTTTTATTGGTTGTTTACCACGTTAAGTGGACAGTGTTATATTTTATTCACTATAGATGTTTAATGTTTGATGATGTTTGCATAACTAGTTATTTGATATGAGCAGAAGCATAAAAGAGCAAAACTTGCTATGATATCCATACCAAGAATCCCGTATGTATGTCGTGGATAATACTTTAACAATGTTTGAGTAATATGTTATATGTTATAAGGCTAAGCAAATGCGAGCATAATTCTCTAATCTACCCACACTAAGTGGTCAAGTTTTGTGTTATGAGTTTATCAATAATTTAATAATGTTCACATAACCAGACATATGTGTAGCACTGATAGACAAAGTAGATGAAAGTTACAATCACCATGCTAAGATATTTTACTGAGAACAAATAGGTCACCCAGTGGGATAGGCCTAAAAGCAACATAACCCTCTCGATCATTATCCACCACCCCCCAGCGGTTAAAGGAACAGTAACATCAAAAAATAAAAGTGTTTTAAAGTAATAAAAATAGAATGCAGTGTTGCAGTGCTGCACTGGTAAAACTGCTGTGTTTGCTTAAGAAACACTACTATTGTTTATATAAATAAACTGCTGTGTAGCAATGGGGGCAGCCATTCAAAGGAGAAAAAGCTCGTTACACAGCAGATAGCAAATAATCTCTGTCTGTCTAATGGTTTTATCTGTTATCCATTAGTTAACCTGTGCCATATAGCCGTATATCAAATTTCCACATTGCTCCACAGCAGCTTGTTTAACTATAGTAGTGTTTCTGAAGCAAACAGATCAGTTTTACCAGTGCAGGGCAACAGTAAATTATATTTTTATTACTTTAAAACACTTACTTGTTTTGGTGTTACTGTTCCTTTAACTGCACTAAAGCTTATAAGCAAGGCAGGCAAAACCCAACAGTCATAAAAGGAAAACCAGATAAATGACTGAACTATCATACCTAAACCCAACCCCAAGTTTTAACCAAGTTAGTTTTCTACCCCACCTATTGACTTACTTAGAACCTAGAATAAACCATGGGTCATAATTTAGTATTAACTGTGTGGTCTCAAAATGTTAACGGACTGAATAAACCTAAGAAAAGAGCACAAATACTTAAAAGTTGCCATAGACAAGGTGTCATAGTTGTGTACCTCCAAGAAACACATATTAAAATGAAAAAATGTTAAGGAACAGATGGTATACTTAAATATTCCTCAGTACAAATCCAGACAAGAAAGTGAAAGGCACAGCAATATTAATACAGAAAAATGTACCATTCACAGTGATAGATACTATAATAGATGAAAAGGGCACTATTTGCTAGCTAAGGCCAAATTATTTAATGTATTAGTCTCAATGTGTTCAATGTACATCCCGAATAATGATCAAGATAAATATATGAAAGAAATCTCTTCAAAACTACAAGAATTCGCAGAGGGAGTAATCATAGCAGGAGGAGATTTAAATGTAACCCTCAACCCAATGATTGACTGTTCTTCACAGAAATCTTTCATTACATACAAAAAGATTAAGAAAATCAAAATTTATCTCAACAATCTAAACCTAGTGGACGCTTGGAGAACACATAATCCAAAACAAAAAGATTTCACTTTTTTAGTATAGCCCAAGAAACAGTTACTCCAGAATTGATAATGTTTTTATAAACCCTTGAAAGAATAATATTTGTGGAAATTTAATGAAAGACTTTTAATAACAAAACAGATATACTATAAGAGACTTTATAAAGGACACTTTGCAATTACCTGGGACCGGTTCTGCAATACTGTGGGACACGGTGAAAGTGATTACAAGGGGCAATCTTATTGCACTAAGCACTAAAATAAAAAAAGAACATGAGACGAAAACACAAGAAATGATATATTTAATACAAGAAATAAAAGTACTTGAAACCAAACACAAAGAAACATTGATGAGACAGATACAAGACCAGTAAGAAGAAAAAAGAATCCTATTAAAATAACTCTTAGACTTATATACAGAACAAGCCTTATATACATTACAATCTGAAATGTAAGTGAGTCTACTACTCATTAGGGAACAAACCCACAAAAATTCTATCAAAACTAATAAAAGAACAAACAAACAAAACTTTATAACTTAAATGAAAGACTCTAAACAAAAATTACACCATACTTCCCCAGAAATAACAAAATGCTTCCAGGAATCACGCATTGTACAACCTAGACCCAGAGACACAACCTGAATCCAAAGAGAAGAAAATAAGGAACTACTTACAACATTTACAAATTCCAAAAATATCAGAAGCAGCACAAAAACAATTAGAAAAGCCCTTTTCCAAAGAGGAGCTACTAAAGATTATCAAAGAATCAACCACTTTAATGCTATGTCGGAACAAATACAATTTCAAAAACAGGCCCAAGCAGCACAGATAACAGTCTTACACAAACCAAATAAGGACTCATCCCTATGCAGGAGTTATAGACCAATTTCTCTAATAAACCTGGACCAAAAAATATACGCCAAGATGCTAGCAAATAGGCTACAAACATTCATCCCCACACTTATACATCCGGAACAATCTGTCTTTATAAAGGGAAGAGAAGGGAAGGACAATTAAACAAAATTAATTAAACTTATACACTACTCAATGAGGAAAAAAATCCCAACCCAATTGTTAACAAAGGACACTGAAAAAGCATTCGATCAAGTGGATTGGGCTTTTTTTAAAACATACTCTACAAAACTTTGGGTTCGGACCTAAACTAACTGCAAAAATAATGGCACTCTATAATTCTCCCTATGCAAGAATTAAAGTCAACGGGATCCTGTCCCCTCCCCTGGAAATATCCAACGGCACGAGACAAGGATGCCCCATCTCACCAATCTTGTTTATCCTTACCATGGAGACTCTAGTAGCCTCCATAAGAAGAAACAAGTAAATATCCGGAATAAAATTGGGAACCCAAGAACACAAAGCAGCAGCATTTGCTGATGATCTCCTACTAGTTATAACTAACCCAGAAACATTTCTCCCAAGCGTTCTAAAAGAATTCCAAAAATTTTGTAGCGTATCAAACTTCAAAATAAACTTCTCCAATTCTGAGATCCTAAATATCAACCTACCAACAAACAAAGCAAAGAAACGTGAAGGTGAGCTCCCCTTTAAATGGGCACAAAAATCAATAACTTATTTAGGAATAAAACTGCCGGGACACCTAAACAAACTATATGAAGAAAACCATGTGCCACTCCTAAGGGAAATACCAGAATTATTAAATAAATGGAAATCCAAAACAATTTCCTGGTTTGGTCGAATAAAATTATGATAAGGCCTAAGCCAGTGATCCCCAACCAGTAGCTTGTGAGCAACATGTTGCTCTCCAACCCCTTGGATGTTGCTCCCAGTGGCCTCAAAGCAGGTGATTATTTTTTGAATTCCTGGTTTGGAGACAAGTTTTGGTTGTATAAAAACCAGTTGTACAGCCAAACAGAGTCTCCTATAGGCTGCCAGTCCTCATAGGGGCTACCAAATAGCCAATCACAGTCCTTATTTGGCTCCCTATGAACTATTTTCATGCTAGTGTTGCTCCCCACCTCCTTTTACTTCTGAATGTTGCTCACGGGTTCTAAAGGTTGGGGATCCCTGGCCTAAGCTATTATACCTATTCCAGATGATTCCAATAAAACTACCACAACAATTCTTCAGAAAAATAAACTTACTATTCTCACATTTCTTATGGGCTTCTTAAAAAACCTAGAATTAAATTGTCCTGCCTAACAAAACCAATAGCCAAAGGAGGATTAACACTCCCAGACCCGGAAAAAATATTACATAGCTACTCACGTGTACAGGATATGGATCTGGAAACAATTTACAAGTAGCTAATTATGTAAAGACTATAGGTATCGACAAATTGATTAGACCATTGATGCAATGGAAAACTATATTACAGCAATCACAAATAAAACATCCTCTAGCGAAATGTTATAAAAAAACTGTCAGAAGGAACACGAGTGAAAGACACATGGTGTAAAGGAAAATGGGAGATGGAGATTAACATTAAGTTCAGTGAAAAAACTTGGGAAAACATATCTAGTATAGGCCAATCTAAAAACAACTGGACTTGCTGAGTAATCAATGAAGACGTTTCACTACTCATCCGAGCAGCTTCTTCAGTTCAACTGACTGGTGTGGGAAGTTCTCGGCATATAAACTCTTCCACTAATCCATTTACAATGGCACATTGTAACTCTTCAAAGAGGTGACATCTGAAGAAACTCACAGAGGTGTTGATTCTGTGTAGTTGTGATAGGATTATCCAATGTGTCATGCAACTCCTAGATACAGGTCTCTCCTGTCGAAGGCCCCCACCTCTGTTCAGAGATGGTCTCTCCACCTTGACATGAATCGCCTCTTTCACGCCTCGTTCAAACCAGCGGTCTTCTTTATCCAAGATTTGGACCTTGCTGTCTTCAAAGGATCAAACACCAAAAGAAAAACAAAGCAATGTGGTATACGGAGTCCAGTGTAGCAAGGAGTGCACAGATCTATAGATCGGGGAGACAAAACAACTGCTCTCCAAGCGAATGGCTCAGCACAGGAGGGAGAACTCTACAGGGCAAAACTCAGCTGTCTTTCTACACTTAAAATACAAGGGACACTCCTTTGAAGACAGCAAGGTCCAAATCTTGGATAAAGAAGACCGCTGGTTTGAACGAGGCGTGAAAGAGGCGATTCATGTCAAGGTGGAGAGACCATCTCTGAACAGAGGTGGGGGCCTTCGACACCACCTGTCTGCTACATACAATGCTGTTCTAACATCTGTACCCCGGCGAATTCAGAACACTTCACACATCCATTCATGCAACTCTCACAAGTAACACCTGTATCTAGGAGTTGCATGACACATTGGATAATCCTATCACAACTACACAGAATCAACACCTCTGTGAGTTTCTTCAGATGGCACCTCTTTGAAGAGTTACAATGTGCCATTGTAAATGGATTAGTGGAAGAGTTTATATGCCGAAAACTTCCCACACCGTTAAACTGAAGAAGCTGCTCGGATGAGTAGTGAAACGTCTTCATTGATTACTCAGCAAGTCCAGTTGTTTTTAGATTGACCTATACTAGATATACTATGACCTGGATGAATGAAAATCTTCATAGTCATATTGGGAAAACATAATGACATTAGCCCATAAAGGCTCAAGATCAATAAGAGTGTGAGAAGCTAACTTTAAGTGGTTAGTGGTAAATTGAGTAAGTGGTATAGAACCCCTACTATATTACATAAAATTTACAACATTCCTAAGACATGCTGGAGGTGCAATAAGGAAGAAGGATCCTATAGTCACATCTGGTATACCTGTGAGAAAATTAAGCTCTACTCGGAAGAAGTATTCGAAACAATAGAGACATTAAGACCCAGAACATACAAAAACTGTATTGAAACAATAATCTTTAATGTAAATACATTAACAATGGATACAATAAAAGATAAGTTGATCATTCATATATTACAAGCTGCTATAATGGCAATCCCAAAGTTCTGGAGGAAAACAGATGCACCAGGGAAAATAGAATGGATGACAGAAATGGCAGAAACAAAAACAATGGAAGAAATGATAGCAATAAAAATTGGGACAATGAAACAGTTTGAGAAAGGATGGAAAGTCTGGAATACGCTAAAAATACAATAAATAAATAAAGAGACACACAAAGGCTAGAGAAATAAGCAGTGTCGGACTGGGGTGCCTGGGGCCCACCCCACCACAAATAAATATCAAAATTTACATTTTTAATTAAAAATATGGAATGGCGTAACAATATTAATTCAAATTACAATATTAGTCATAAATACAAAATTGTAACCTGACAGAGCATTTGTTTATCAGATGGGGTCAGTGACATTTGAAAGATGGAAAGGGTCAGAAGTATAAGGCAAATAATTGAAAAAAACTATAAAAAATAAATAGTGAAAACCAGTTGAAAAGTTGCTTAGTATTAGCCATTCTATAACATACTAAAAGTAAACTTAAAAGTGAATCACCCCTTTTTTTTCTTTGCACAGAACTTCATGTATCAGTGTAGCTTTAGTCCAAATTCTCACTCAAGTACAACCATCAAGTCAATTTTCCAGTTGTATTGCTTTGCTCAAAAAAGTCAAGCAAATAATGGTACAGCTCTGTTGGCATTTTCCTGGACCAGATACGCTTGTTAAGTAGGTTTCATTCTTTTTCTGTTTTTTCTTTGTGATCATACTAGGTCAGCTGTTGAGTTTTTTTCAGAGAGTGGCACTTAAAATTGGAAATAAAAATATAGTAAAATGAAAAAAACTTACTACATGTGTCACCTTATGTAATGAAATGCTGCAGATGCATAGTAATGCGAACAGCTGGTGTGTACAGATTGCTCTTACCAGTGCTCTGTTGATTTGATGGGGGCACACCGGGTTTTTTCACGGACCCAGCTGGCCAGTCCGACCCTGGAAATAAGATGTAAATGAGACAAGAGTGAGAATAAGGAGAAGAAATAAGAATAGGTTAACCCAAGGCATAATGAGTCATAGACGGAAGGAAAAACCAAAAATAAGCCTAGATAAGGGAAAGGTGGTTACTGTGGATTAAATCATCACCTGCTTCCAATCATCACCCCCCCCACACCCATTCCTTCCTCCCCTGACATTCCCCTTCCCCCCTCCAGTTAAAATAACAGTACAGTACCCATGAGATAGCCTAGTTTCTGTTAATGGTAAATAGAAGAAAATTTTTAGACATATTATCGAGGTAGATGGAGGTCAAAGAAAAGTTCTATACTGTGAATGAACCTTTATTACGAAATGTATAATGTATGTTATCAAAATGTTTATACTTTGAATATATTATGTTTCCCCACCTTTTTCCGTTCTGTACCCCTCCAAAATACAAAATTTAACTAAATAAAGACTTACAAAAAAAAAGAAAACAGCACTGCCAACCCCAGACAATATGATATTCATGCGGAAAGTGTAGGGCTTTGTGCTCCATAAAGTTACAAGTGCCAGGCAGGATGCTAATAACAAGACAGTGTGTGCCAGTTTTTTTGCACTTTGCATCCTACCCTGCTCTTTTGAAAGGCCATCTCAAATGTTTTCTGCATTTTCAGACAAAATGATTGTTTTGATAATTTAAGTTGACTATAGTTTGTCTCTAGCCTGCTTTCTCAAATTGTAAATAATTGTAAAATTTTTACAAATCTTATTTTTTATAAAACTGTAAACATTGTAAACCCAACAAAATATATCAACCATAACTGGAAGAGAATAAATACAAGAATAACCCTCTTCTGATTTTAAACAGAATTCTACACTTTTTCCAAAAACAAGACATCTTTTGGTTTTTACCTGGAATAACACATCCACTCCATATGGTAATGCTTTCTTTGGCATGGATTTCTCTCCAGGATGATATCCGGTGGAAATTTAGTTCCATCTGCTCAAACTGTTACTGTTATTCTTGAGTTTTCATTGCCATTTAATTTGATGATTGCTGATATGATATAGCCTGAAGAAATTCTTAACATGTATGGTTAGTTAGGCTCAAGACTTGATCATGCTTTTACATTTCCATAATGTTAGCCTATCATGCGCATCATTATTGAGCACCAGCCCAGGCTTGCTTTCAGTACAGATGATGTAGCCATAAATATATAGCAATTTCACATCCTTTGAACTGAATAATTTGTTCTAGTTATGGTACATCATTTGCCACAAAACTTATAAATGCCCTCATCCATTTTTCTATTGTATTCTCCAAAGCACTAATTTTCAGCAAATTTAAATGCATATTATTTCTATTAAATGGTAAACTAGGAGGTATTCCATGTATAAGATAAATATGTAGACTTTCTATAAAATACATAGCAACCTTAAACACCAAACATACAGTATAATGTTATTTGATACAATAGTAACCTTAAACACCAAACATCCTCATCCATTTTTCTATTGTATTCTCCAAAACACTAATTTTAAGCAAATTTAAATGCATATGTGAGATTCTTCTTCATATTATTTCTATTAGGGATGGTAGCGTAGTAGGTATTCCACGTAAGATAAATATGTAGATTTTCTATTAAATACAGGGCAACCTTAAAGACCAAAGACATAAAGTTATTTGATACAATTGTACATTTGAGGCTTTAGAACAGAGCAGGAAAAATGGTCCCAGAAATAACTATTGCACATGTAATGTGAGAAAGATGTTAGTTTGAAATAGCTGATCATATGATCCATGCCATCTTTATTTACAGCACCTTAGTACTGTGTACATTATAACATACTTGATCATTGTTAATACAATTATATGTAATAGTTTTTGATGGAAGTATTGTATATAAAAGATATAAGGCCTTATGTACGAATACAGGCACAAGCGCAAGGTACAATTTTTAGATGCAAATAAGAGCAGGCAGAAGGGGTGCATTGGTGCATAGGAGCATATATTACATTAATTCTTTTAAAAATCATGCCCAATGGTAATTTCATTCTAGTGCGTCATATGAAGCACTGTTTATTATATACAGATTATAGAGATGTTCCTAGGTAGGTTTTGTGTCTGACCTGTCTAGCTATGGTTTCAATAGTAAATCCCTTAAAATGAGCCTGCTAAATTCTAAAGATAAATGAAAATAGCCAGAAATAGAGAAATAATGAAACAATACTTGTTTTTACAGTTTATTTTAGGCACTTATCTAGCCCTAACAATCCGTGTATCTTTAGGTGAAATGAAAGAACAGTCAGTATGGCCCTTCCATTACATTTCCCTTATCTCTGTTTCTTGCTACCACCCCTATTTTTTCTTGCTTTACTGCCACAGACAGTCTCAAATATGTGAATGTATCATGTACATTATATGTAAGCCGCCTATAGCACTAGCTAAGTTCAAATGTTCAAATGGCTAAATTGTCCTGTTTACTCTTGCACCTCTATGTTTAACTAGTTTTTATGTGGCTGCAAGTGGTTTGAGCTTTCAATGCCCATTCCCAAACTAGTTTAACCCTTTCCCTGCCAGCCATTTTGTCCTGAATGTGAACATCTACTGTCAAGCAGTTTGTAGACATTTTGTACTCTTTCACTTTAAGGGCCTTTTCCTGGAAGGGGGGGAGGGGTCTTTTAGTTTACCCAGGAAAACAATATATTGTTTTTTTGTTTTCAGGACAACATGAGCTTTCAAAATATGCTAGAATTTTGGTGTAATTCTTAGGCTTCTAAGTGTCTAATAAAATGAAATAAAAATCATGTTTCACATAGTAAAATCACATATATCAGAAATATAATTTATTTTATGTACGAGAACACAGCTAGTTTGAAAAGTTGTATGTCTCCTGAATGTGCCAATACCAAATATATATATGTAATTTTATGGAGATTTCTCACTTGTATATATTAAAATCTCCAGGCAGTACACTACCATTTCAAAAGCACCGCTCCACAAATGGCATACTTCTGATTTCAAGGCCAAACACTCCGCTAACAGTAGGTTTATCCTAGAAAACTACACTATTAGAAAGACCAGATTCTGGCAAATCAAAAATGGGTAAATATATCTATGTACAGCAAAATACCAAGTTGCAATTCTTTCTTAAAGTTATCATTTTTTTATAGAAATTTAAGAATTTTTCTAAAAAATGACCTCAAAGCTTCCAATCTACAGCCTAATATCTCCCACACATCATTAGATACCAATGTAAAGCAACCTAATTATGATTGCCAGGAGTCCACTGAACAGTTTGATGCCCAATATGTATGGGTATACCTAAGCATGTGGCATATAGGGGCCCCAAAATGTAGACACCCCATTTGAGCTATCAGTTCTCTAATTCCAGATACTGCAAAATCAACACATTTGCATAGATTTTTTTGGGGGGGTACAAATGTAGAAAAAAGTACGTTCACCCCAGAAAACCATATATTTTCAGAAAATACACATTTCCCCGTATCCAAATCAGGTATTCATGTCTTTCTACTCTAAAGCACCTAGCCGCAAACCTTTCCTAAATTTGGCAATTGGTGTCATTTCCAAAAATCACTTCCTGAATTCCTGTATCCTGACCCTTGCCTGATATTCGACTACCTCTTCTGCTTAACCCTTCTGATTGACTTCCTGGTTTGACCACTGCCTGCCTGACTTCTTTTGTACTCTGCCTGCCCCTACCTGGCCTGATCTGACTATGATTCTATTTAACGCCTTGTACCATGACCTTCTACCACAAAGACTTTGCCTTACAGTTGTGCCCCTCTGCTTGTCCAGAACCCCTCACCTTGTACCTCTCGTTATAAGACCCTGCAGCATCTGAGTAGCTGAGGGCTCCTCCCTAGGCCAAAGGGGGCTGCTACAGGCAGAAGCACGAGCCAAGACCAGGGTGCTTGGCATCGGTTCTGGATTTAGCGTGCCAACCGTGACAGAAAAATCACCCTGGACATCAGAGGTCTACTGAATAGTTTGATGTCCAATATGCATACATTTACCAAAGTATATGGTATGTATAAACACCAAATGAATACGTGCATATGAATTTTCACGCTTGCCAACTCTGCTGCTGAAAACAGAACCCCAATTGTGCATTAGGTGTCAAAAGACTACCAAACTATAAAAAGACATCCATAACACCATATATTTTTGGAAAGTACATATTCTGACAGATCAAAACAAGTAAAATATATCTTTTTATACCAAAACAATAAACAGCAAAACTATACTAAGGATACATAAGGAAAAATTAGGCAGGAATAAAATAGCAATAAACCACAAAAATTGTGTAAATCAATGAAATAACAAAGTAAATGATCCAAAAGCATAATTAGTGGCCAAAATCAATTAACCAATAGTCATGCAGCCAAAATAAACAGTTTTTAGGGGTAAAAAAAAACAATAAATTGGTATAATGAAAAAGTAAAAAAATGAAAAACCCCTCTTTTTGAGTTTTTTGTGTATACATGTATGTACACTTCTAAAGTTGAGTGACAGTGTATAAGAGTGTATAAAAGTGTTTATGAAGGCATATAAGTGTATATAAGTTTACAAAATGAAAAACAAAGAATCTTTACTAAAATGAGTGTGTAAGAGTGTATAGATGTATGTCAGTGTGTGTAGCGTGTAAATAAAGGCCACTTACCGTTCCTGGAGCTGGATGAACAATCTGATGGCTGGAGGAGTCCTGGAACAGTGTTTATGCAGAGTCTTGGCAACCAGAAAGTGCGTGGGAGTCGACAATGAAGGAGAAAGCAGAAGCAAGCCAGAGGAAACAAGTAAGTGCAGCAGATGCTGCTACTTTCAATTTTAAGTCAGCCCTGCAACAATCCTGTTGCAGGACCGACATGACAGGCCCCAGCCTCATTGCCCAGGGGGCTGTCACCACTGTTAAGTTTTTGCAGAGGGATTTGCGCCAATTTCTGACAGAACGTACAGAGTATGTGCTTGGCAGGCAAAGGGTGGAACTCCAATCAGTTACTAGAGAAGATCCCTTTCAGACCCAGAATGTTAACAGATCGTAAGAAGTGGTTACTTGGTGCCAGGGTTCGGCATGTGGCTCAGTATGTGGTGTGGCATGTGTTTGATTGGGTAGACAAATTATTGGGTGGCGCTGGGCATGACCCAACTCTCTTCGTACAAAATAAGAAATCAGAAATTTTGCCTGTGCCACTTGCAAGTTTAGGAAGACAGCGGGAGCTTAGGGAGCTAAATGTGGGGCTCAAGTCTTGGTGTAGGAAGGAAGGGTTTGGGTTCCTAGAGCACTGGGCTGATTTTTCCTTGGGGTACAACCTATACAGTCATGACAGATTGCACCTCAATGGAAGGGGGTCCACTGTGCTAGGGGAAAGAATGGCTAAGAGGTTGGAGGAGTGTTTAAACTAGGCAAGGTGGGGGTGAGATAAATAATTATGGGTAAGCTAGGGTAGATGGGGCAGTGGGATTAGTAAGGGGTCATGGGGGAGGAGTGAGGGGGATACCATTTACCAGCTAAGGAGGTCCCTCTGTTACAAGGAAAACAAACTAATACCAAATTAAGATATAATACTCCACTAAGTAAAGCCTGAAATAAATCCATGCACTAAAGAAATAACCATTGCTGACATTGGTGAGAGCGTGGAATCCCTCTGGGTAGAGATTTTAACTGGGCAAAAGGTTACAAAGAAAATTATCTTTGGTGTATGCTATAAACCACCTTGTATAAGTGACGAGAATGAAGCCCAGCTAATCTTACAAACAGAAGCGGCTTTGCAGCTAGGTCAAGTTATTACTATGGGTGACTTCAATTATCCAGACAATGACTGGGGTAATGGGGTTGCCAAGACAGAAAAAGCTAGTAGGTTTGTAAATATGCTGAATGACAACTCTTTATTCCAGCTCGTTCAAGAACCTACTAGGAATAACTCTCTTTTGGACCTTGTAATAACTAATAATACTGAACTCATCTCTAGCATTTGTGTGGGTGAGCATTTAGGGAATAGTGATCATAACATGGTCTCCTTTGAGCTTTTGAGATTCTGTTGCAGAGGAAATTCTATAAGGGAGTAACTAAAACGCTAAATTTCAGACGTGCAAACTTTGACAGGATAAGGGCATCTCTGCAACATATTAAGTGGGAAATGCTTTTCACAGGGTTAAACACAGAACAAAAATGGGAAGTCTTTAAAATTCTGCTTAATAAATAAACATTTCAGTATATTCCCCTTGTAAGCAAGGAACATTGTTGCAAAGCAAAACCTTTTTGGTTCAATAGAAGTATTGGTTCCAAGTTAAAGTACAATGGACGTATGTGTAGCACCAAATACATTACACTACACAAGCTGGGAAAGGTTCGTAAAATAAAATAGAGTTGTTCTTTTGCCCTATACATGTGCCCACTGTATAGTTTAGGTGCCATATGTTAGGAAATGTAGGGGGGAAGAAGGGTACCCCAAAAAAATGTACAATCTTTTTCAGCCTATCACCCATAAAAAGGAAAAGATGCTAGCGTTTTTTGGGACTTAGAAATTTTTTTTTAGAAAATTTCAACTTTTTTTGAAGCAAGCCCTATCTAATCTATTGCACTTTGGCTGGTCTCAGTTGGCGAAGGCAAGTCTGGCGCAAGAGTTAAAGTTCATGAAAATCCGCAAGTTAGTGAATTAGCGTAGTTACGCCAGCACCCGTTAATAAATCAGCGAAGTAGCGAAATGACGTCACGCTGGCGAATTTGCGCTATAGTTAGCCACTTCGCGTTTCAGTGAATTTGCCCCAAGGAGTCCAAATCATGCAAAAAAGCTATCAGGCAACCTAATATATATATATATATATATAAAATATGTAAAAGGATATTGCAGCAAGCAGTAAAAAAAATATATTTTAATAGTAAAAACGTGAAGCAGGAAGTGGTGGGACCCATAATATCAGAGGGGGGGTCAGCTGGTTCATGTGAACAAAAAACTGAGATTCTGAACTCATATTTTTCGTATGTCTACACAAATGATGAACCAGTTAATGAAGGTTTCCTTCTTAATAGTCCCAATTCTAGTAACAACTAATCGGTCCGGGGCCAAATGGTATTCATCCCTGGGTACTTAATAAGCTTAGCTCTGTGATTGCCAAACTTCTTTACTTAATTTTTCAGGATTCATTGAGGTCTGGCATGGTGTCAAGAGACTGGCAAATTGTTGTTGCCGCAATTCAAAAAGGGATCCCGTTCTCAGCCTCAAAACTATAGGCCAGTTAGTCTGACTTCTGTGGTAGGAAAACTTTTCCAAGGGTCAATAAAGTATAAGATACTGGACTTCATAGCAAATTATTATGAGTTTGTGCCAGCATGGCTTTATGCATAATAGATCCTGCCAGACTAACTTAATTTCTGTTTATAAGAAGGTGAGCAGGGACCTCCATTATAGCAGTGGATGACTTCCTGTTCGGCGCCTGAGGTGATGGAAGCGCAGAGGTAGAGCTCCTGCTTACCAGGGTCGAGAGTCGGCACATAGAAGCTGTTCTCTTTATTTGAAATTTGTTCGTGTTGGTTCCCAGAGTGAGGAGAGCCAGAGGAGCAGAGAGGAAGCAGGTTTTTTGGTGATTTGGCTTCGTATGACTGCTGAGGTGTTCCTGATGTGCTGAGCTCTTTAGTTACCTTGCATTCTGCCATTGCATTTGTCAAGCCCACGCTGTTTTTGAGATTCACCTGTGAACTTGCGGTTCTCTTAACCGGGGGCTCTGCTGCATACTGGTTATATGCTACATTTTGAGTCAGTTGTGGCAAGTTCTAAGCAACATATTTCTAACAAAATGGTGGCCTCTGATTTCCTGCTGGGACACTGAGTTATCAGCTAACTTAGTCAGAGCTGCTTGCTGAGTCTTATTTTGTGTCACATTGTATCAATCTTAGTGACAGGAATTTGTCACAGAAAAACAGTTATCTCTCTGCTGACTAAGACTACTAAACATTGTTAGTGATTGCTGTCATTACTGAGACTTTTGTTACACCTTTATTGTATACAATGTTGCAATAGCTTGAGGAGGATTGTAACCATAGCAACAAATCAATGGTTACTTCTTTGTGAAAGGAAAACAGAGACAAAGAATAAAACAAGAAGGAAAAATTGACTTGTAATAAAAGTTTTATTAATATTGGGATTGTTGCTCAGGTTTTCTAATATATGAAAACGTATTCTCCTTCCTTGACAATGTCTTTTAAAGCTAATGGCAAAACATATGAGAAGCCTAACAAGAAAAATATAAAGCTACAAAGTAGGGATACAAATAGTATTTTCTTATCTCACAACTCTGCTCCTACAAGAACATCTTTATCTGACGACTACTCTCTTATTGCGGCTGAAGTAGCCAGACTCATCAATCCAGTTATAGAGTCAACAATTAGTAAGGCCATTGACAAACTGCAGATCAAAATTACTAGCATCTCAGAAAAGCTCTCTACACAGGATAAAAGATTTAGCGAGATCAAGGATGTGGTTTCTCAACTCCAAGATGATATGATTGATTCTTCATCCAGGTTGGACTCTTTAGAGAAACAAAATCAAGAGCTTAAGTTGAAAGTGGATGATCTGGAAAATAGATCTCGGAGAAACAATCTCAGATTCATAAACATTCCTGAATCTTTCCAGAATGATTCCTTAAGCATGTTAATTTCCAAAACAATTCCCATCAAACTGGGTCTTCCTCAGGATTGTCAATGTTTCAAAATAAAGAGACTTCATAGGATTGGTCCACCTAAAGATCTCCAACCCAAGAGACCAAGAGCAGTAATTGTCAAATACCTGGACTACACAGATAAAAATAGATTATTTCAAGACTACAAGAAATTGAATACACTTGATGTTGAAGGAAATAAAATTTTGATATTTCAAGAATTTTCCAAAACTTGCCAATCACTGGCTAATCTTCATATCAATTTTGCCTTGATGTATCCTGCTAAACTTAAGATTTTTCTGCCTTCTGGAGCCAGGGTTTTTAGTGATCCTAGAGAGGCGCACACTTTTGTTTCACATATGGAAAAGAAGAATAGTGGAAATCTTGCTTTGGTAACACCATCTAACTCAAAATGTGGCTCTCGGTCAAAGGATCAAAGATGGAAGAGATACGATACCCCTCGACAGTCTAGATTTTCTAAGGACTCAAAACCTTCTCAAGTTCAGACCAAATCTAGGTCTAGGTCGAGATCTCCACTTCCTCCTAGAACAGGCAGTCTTCCACATTCCAGTGAAGAAGATATGATCCCTGATACTTGACTCTAAAAGGGAATAAACTTTTTCTTCAATATGACCCTGTAGTGGGTGTTATATTCTCTGTTTAACTTGTCTCATAGAGAGAGAGTTGTTAGTTTTCCATTCTTAGGGAAAAAAGGAAGTGTCCTATTACTTAGTATACCAAATTTGTTATTCGGTTCTATAAGTCACTATCTTTTAATTTTACATGTTATTACTGCTCAGTATTGTTTGCTCTGTTTTGTTTATACCAGTGGATGTAGCTATATATGTATTATTTTACTTAAATCAGCTCAAGCTCATCTTTCAGGTCGATGTTTTCATCTAGATCATATTCCTTGTCCTTTGTTTCCTGGAATGTCAATGGATTAAATCACTTTTCTAAGAGAAGGAGTATACTTAGTAGTTTAAAAAATACCAAATGTGACATACTGTAGCATTCCTACAAGAAACCCATCTTAATGGTTCAGAGAATGCTTGGTTGAAAAAAGATTGGGTTGTGAGCTAGCCTTCTCCCCTGCTGTTAAGAAAAAATGTGGAGTAGCTATTTTATTTCATCGTAAACTGAATATTGCTATAACAAAGTCGATAGAAGATGAACTTGGCAGATTTATTTACACTGAAGTACTCATTAATGATGTTGTGTGGCACTTGTGTTCCGTTTATGCTCCAAATAGTTCTAAGTCTGATTATTTTAATTGGCTCAAAAAACAAATTTCTATGCTTCCTGCTAACAATATAATTCTAGCAGGAGATTTAAATTAGTCTTTTCTTAGTTCTTTAGACAGATCGGATTGGAAATTGAATAATCCTTGTAAGAAATCTATGCTCCTACATCATTTTTGCAGAGATACTAACCTTAATGATGTTTGGAGACTTTTTCACCCTGCTGAAAAAGATTTTACCTTTTTCTCATCTGCTCATCATGTAGGTACAAGAATAGATTATTTTCTAATTTCCAATAATCTGATAAATAGAACTATTGAAGCAACTATAGGAGACATTAATATCTCAGACCATGCACCAATCTCATTTGTGGTCTCCATTTCACCTGCACCTAGAAACTATGTCTCTTGGTCCTTTGCTGATTCGCTTAAAGATAATCCAGACTTCATTAAGATGCTACATAGCAGATGGGATTTGTTTTTCAAGGAAAACAAATTACATTCAAAAGATCCATCCTTATTATGGGAAACTTGGAAGGCAGTGGTTAGAGGGGAAATATCTTCTTTTAAATCTCACTTCTTTAGGAAAGTTCACAAAAACTTTCTTGAGTTGAGTAAAAGACAAAGCATCTCTTACATTCGATTTAAACAACATCCCTCATTTGAGAATGCTCAAAAATATAAGAATATTTTAGATGAACTTAAAATTTGGATTAAATTGAGACAACATTTTTTTGCATCTTTTTTGCAGGCTAGGCTTAAAAACTTAAGTAACAAAGCAAATAATTTGCTTTTTAATCTTACTAAGGCTGAAAATAAGCAGGCTAAACTTATTAAGATTAAAGATACTCATGATCAGCTAACAAATGATCCCAATAAAATTGTAAGCATTTTCAAAGATTTTTATAAAGATTTGTACTCTAATCCAAATATAAACTCTGAGAAAATGCAAGAATTTTTTGTAAATTGTAAAATCCCCCAGATTTCAAAGGGTCAGTTGGAAAAGCTAAATAGTCCAATTTCCTCTGAGGAAGTGTGCACTATTATTAATAATCTGAAAACTGCAAAGGCAGGTGGCCCTGATGGCCTAACACCTTCTTTCTACAAAATTATGAAAGATAAAATCTCACCCTTTTTAACAAACCTATTCAATGATATATTATTCTTTGGAAAGAGCCTACCTTCTAGTGAAATTTCAAATCTTAGAGTTATCCCAAAAAAAGACAAAGACTTATCCCTTCCCTCCTCCTATAGGCCTATTTCCTTGTTAAATCAAAATATCAAGATACTATCCAAGGTCCTTGCTGATAGGCTTTCTTTAATTCTTCCCTCTATAATATCCGAGGCCCAAAATGGTTTTATTAAGAATAGGTCAGGAGTAAAGAATATTAGGGCTCTGATCCATATCTTATACTTCGCCAAAAAACATAAAATCCCCAGTTCTATTTTTAATATTGATGCTGAAAAGGCGTTTGATAATATTACCTGGGATCATCTATTTGTTTGCCTTAAGAAATTTGGTATCACAGGCCCCTTTTTCCAATATATCAAATATCTTTACAAAAATCCCAGAACACAAATAATTTTGGGGGGAGCTAGGTCACCACCTTTTGAAATATTTAAAGGGACAAGACAGGGTTGTCCTTTGTCGCCCCTTTTATTTAATATTGCTCTAGAACCGCTAATTCGTTTCCTTGATCAATCCAAGTTAATTTCGGGAATTACCATTAATAGAAGACATCTCAAGGTATTAGCCTTTGCCGACGACTTATTACTAATTTTAAAAAATCCTGAGTCCTCACTTAAGGTTGTTTTTGATTTATTCTGAGACTTTCAGTCCTTCTCTGGTTATAAAATTAATGTTGAGAAATCGGAAGTAATGAATATTTATGGTTCTTTTTCTAAATCTTTACTTAAGAAATTCCAACTTAAAAACCCAAAGAATCAGATCAAATATTTAGGATTAATAATTCCATCAGATCTAAATAATTTATATTCTTTGAATATCACTCCAGCCTGTCAAAAGGTTTTTTCCATGTGTGAAAAATGGGCTAATTCTCCCCTTTATATAAAGGGACGAGCACTCTTTTTTAAATCTTTGATATTTCCCAAGTTATATAACAAAGACCATGGAGCTAGGGGGACACTAATATGTGAAAAGTATCCATCTTACACTCCAAAAGCAAACCAGTTCAGTGTCAAATCACAACAGTGTATCCAATGTTTAAAACGTAACATTTAATCAACTGATTAAAAAGTTGCAAAAGCGCTCCAGACCACACACCCACTGCTGTTGAAAAGTCACAGCAGTGCTGGACAAATGTCCATAAAAACACTTAATTAAAAACTGCAAACGGTGGATCGATGAGGTAAGTATCGTCTTAAATGCAGAAGCCACAATAAGGCCAACTGTGCATGAATCACGGGGTAGCAACCCCCACTCCCACCCTTCCGTTTTTTCCCCCACAGTGCTGACACTACCTAGCTACGTAGGGACAGGGTGATAGCTAGACTTCTCACCGTCCACCAATGCCGCCCAACGCGTTTCGCCGATTCGCTCGGCTTCTTCAGGGGCATTAGTGGTGAGCGCTCCTCATCCGAAAGTTTAAATAGAGAGCCATTGATCATTAACTCGCGTATCGCGAGATTTCGCGTATAGCCTATTTCCGGGTCAGCGACGTAGCGCAAAGGATAAGTTTTAACTGGCCGCATAAACTTAAATAGGCTATACGCGAAATCTCGCGATACGCGAGTTAATGATCAATGGCTCTCTATTTAAACTTTCGGATGAGGAGCGCTCACCACTAATGCCCCTGAAGAAGCCGAGCGAATCGGCGAAACGTGTTGGGCGGCATTGGTGGACGGTGAGAAGTCTAGCTATCACCCTGTCCCTACGTAGCTAGGTAGTGTCAGCACTGTGGGGGAAAAAATGGAAGGGTGGGAGTGGGGGTTGCTACCCCGTGATTCATGCACAGTTGGCCTTATTGTGGCTTCTGCATTTAAGACGATACTTACCTCATCGATCCACTGTTTGCAGCTTTTAATTAAGTGTTTTTATGGACATTTGTCCAGCACTGCTGTGACTTTTCAACAGCAGTGGGTGTGTGGTCTGGAGCGCTTTTGCAACTTTTTAATCAGTTGATTAAATGTTACGTTTTAAACATTGGATACACTGTTGTGATTTGACACTGAACTGGTTTGCTTTTGGAGTGTAAGATGGATACTTTTCACATATTAGTGTCCCCCTAGCTCCATGGTCTTTGTTATATAAGTTTATGTCTCTACAAACCTGCGGTATCCTTTAATACTACTTAATTATTTACTAATGGGCTCCCTATTTTTCTGTGTTATATTTCCCAAGTTAATATATCCATTAATTAATCTCCCCTTGCTTATAAAACATTTTGATATTAAGAAACTTGACTCTGCCTTAAATAAATTTATTTGGAATGGTAAAAAAATTGCACTTCATAAATTAAGAGCTCCAGTTAAACTAGGAGGGTTAAATCTTCCTAACTTTAGAGCTTTTAATTTATCAGCCCTCACTAGATACTGTATTGAGTGGATCTCTCAAGGCAATAAATTTACCAACCCTGACATCGAGATCTTTCAAGAACCCTTCTTTGATATTTTATCTGTTTTACATAGCAAATGGGGAAATGTTCCTTGTGACTTTAAAAGGAATCCTCTTTATCGTGATTCTATTTTTGTGTGGAAACATTTATTCTCTCAACATGGGTATAGTTATACAGAAACCCCTTTCATGCCAGCAAAGCTCTTACTTAAACCCTCAGATTATCAAAAGTCTGATTCCTTTCTATTTTCTGCTAAGAGAAATTTACTAGTCTTAGTTAAAGACTTATTTGATCCACATAAGAAAACTTTATTGTCTTGGTCAAAACTCAAAAATGAGTACAAGCTTAATGAATCTGATAGATATTATTACTTAGCTTGTCAATGCGGTCTTTCTCTACTGCATGAGAAAAACAATTTGATTTTAGCTGACCACAAGCTAGCAGATGATTTGGCAGAATTTTTGGAACTCCCCTGTTTGATTTCAATTAACTCTTTATCTAAAAAATTTTGGAATATTTATGGTACAGACTCACATCCATTATCAAAATCGTCCATTAAATGGACTGAGTTTTTACAATGTCAAGTGTCTCCCTCAGATTTGGTGAAATCTATTAATTCTTATAATAAATTAATTTTGGCAGAGAGTTGGAGAATACAATACTTTAAGCTTATTCATTTAGGATATGGGAAAATGTTTGCTAAAAGTACCTCTAATAGTCCTATATCATTTTGTCCTAAATGTGACGAGACTAATGTGTCAATTTTTCATTATTTATGGTCCTGTCCAAAAATTAACCTTTTTTGGAGGGAAGTTATTAATTTTTTGAATTCTAGACTGAAGATAAAAATTAAACTATCTCCGTGTATTGCTTTACTGCATCTAGATATTAATATGCTTTCTGCAAATCCTAAGTCAAATATTATCTCCCATGAGAGTAAATTATTGACTTCCTTTTTCTAGCTGCTTCTAGGAAAGCTTTATTTAATTTCTGGTTACAAAAGGAACCCCCATCATTATCGGACATCATCTCTTATATGAATCAGCTTAGTTGGCAAGAAGCCTTAATAACTAAAACTAAAGGAAGTATTTCCAAAGATTCTTTTAGGCTGGTTTGGTCTCCTTATTTTGAAATCTGTAACTCCAATACTGGCGATCAAATAATGCGCTTTCTTCAATAGTTAGATGACCTATCTGACACTCCAGATGATAAATGGGCTTTTTCTTTCTTTTATTACTTGTGCATCCACTGGCTTAGTTAATTTTTAGTTCATTTTTTGTTATTTTTCATGAATGATATAGTTTTGATACTATCATGCCATTGTCTCCTTTGCAACATATTTTCTTCATCTGCATAACATTTGTTGTTATTTTGATTTCATTTGTTTAATATGAAAATCAAATAAAATATTTTAAACATATAGCAGTGGATGTGATTTACTTTGCTAAAGCTTTTTATACAGTGCTACATAGAAGGTTACTGGTTGAATTAACGTTTTCGCTGCCGGACAATTTGGCTCATTTGGTACTTCTATTGTAGGCCATTTTTGAACATTTTGTACTCTTTCACTTTAAGAGCATTTCCTGGGGGGGTGTTTTAGTTTAACCAGGGAAACAATATATGGTTTTTTTCAGGACAACCTGAGCTTTCAAAATATTTTAGAATTTTTGTGTAATTCAACTTCTGTAAAAAAATATAGGCTTCAAAGTGCCTAATAAAATGCAAAAAATCAGGTTTCACATAGTACAATTACATATATCAGAAACATCATTTATTTTATGTACGAGAACACAGCAGATTTGGAAAGGTCTATGTCTCCTGAACGCAACAATACCAAATATATATAGTTTTGTTGAGATTTCTCACTAATATAGATCAAAATTTACAAGCAGTACACTAGCAAATTTCCAAAGCACCGCTCCACAAAACAGCATACTTCTGATTTCAAGGCCACTCAACATTCAACATTCCACTAACAGTAGGTTCACCCCAGAAAACCATATATTTTCAGAAAGTACATATTCCCCCAAATCTAAATTGGGTATGCATGTCTTTCTACCCCAAAGCACCAAGCCGCAAATCTTTCCTAAATTTGCCAATTTTGGGGACATTTCCAAAAATCACCTCAAAACTTCCACCCTGCAGCATCTTATATCGAACATACTATTGGTTAACAAGACAAATGACCCCAAATATGAAAGCCTAGGGTCCACTGAACAGTTTGATGCCCAATATGTATAGGTGTACCTAAGCACCTGGCATATAGGGGCCTCAAAAGGAAGACCCCCATTTAGTCTATCATTTCAGGTGCTGCAAAATCAACACATTTACATCATTTTGGGGTGGGCAAAGGTAGGAAACAGTATGTTCACCCCAGAAAACTATATATTTTCAGAAAGTACACATTCCCCCGAATCTAAATTGGGTATGCATGTCTTTCTACCCCAAAGCACCAAGCCGCAAATCTTTCCTAAATTTGGCAATTTTGGGGACATTTCCAAAAATCACCTCGAAACTTCTACCCTGCAGCATCTTATATCGAACATACTATTGGTTAACAAAATAAATGACCCCATCCATGAAAGCTTAGGGTCCGCTGAACAGTTTGATGCCTAATTTTTATAGGTGTACCTAAGCACGTCGCATATAGGGGCCTCAAAAGGAAGACCCCCATTTAGTCTATCATTTCAGGTGCTGCAAAATCAAGACATTTACATCATTTTGGGGTGGGCAAAGGTAGGAAACAGTACGTTCACCCCAGAAAACTATATATTTTCAGAAAGTACACATTCCTCCGAATCTTAATTGGGTATGCATGTCTTTCTACCCCAAAGCACCAAGCCGCAAATCTTTCCTAAATTTGTCAATTTTGGGGACATTTCCAAAAATCACCTCAAAACTTCCACCGTGCAGCATCTTATATCGAACATACCATTGGTTATCAAGACAAATTACCCCAAATATGAAAGTCCAGGGTCCGCTGAACAGTTTGATGCCCAATATATATAGGTGTACCTAAGCACGTGGCATATAGGGGCCTCAAAAGGAAGACCCTGTATTTAGTCTATCATTTCAGGTGCTGCAAAATCAACACATTTACATCATTTTGGGGTAGGCAAAGGTAGGAAACAGTACGTTCACCCCAGAAAACGATGTATTTTCAGAAAGTACACATTCCCCCGAATCCAAATTGGGTATGCATGTCTTTCTACCCCAAAGCACCAAGCCACAAATCTTTCCTAAATTTGCCAATTTTGGGGACATTTCCAAAAATCACCTCAAAACTTTCATCCTGCAGCATCTTATATTGAACAAACTATTGGTTATCAAGACAAATGACCCCAAATATGAAAGCCTAGGGTCCGCTGAACAGTTTGATGCCCAATATATATAGGTGTACCTAAGCACGTGGCATATAGGGGCCTCAAAAGGAAGACCCCCCATTTGGTCTGTCATTTCAGGTGCTGCAAAATCAACACATTTACATCATTTTGGGGTGGGCAAAGGTAAAAAAAAGTACGTTCACCCCAGAAAACCATATATTTTCAGAAAGTACACATTCCCCCGAATCTAAATTGGGTATGCATGTCTTTCTACCCCAAAGCACCAAGCCGCAAATCTTTCCTAAATTTGCCAATTTTGGAGACATTTCCAAAAATCACCTCAAAACTTCCACCCTGCAGTATCTTATATCGAACATACTATTGGTTAACAAGACAAATGACCCCAAATATGAAAGCCTAGGGTCCGCTGAACAGTTTCATTCCCAATATGTATAGGTGTACCTAAGCACGTGGCATATAGGGCCCCAAAAGGAAGACCCCCCATTTGGTCTGTCATTTCAGGTGCTGCAAAATCAAGACATTTACATCATTTTGGGGTGGGCAAAGGTAGGAAACAGTACGTTCACCCCAGAAAACTATATATTTTCAGAAAGTACACATTCCCCCGAATCTAAATTGGGTATGCATGTCTTTCTACCCCAAAGCACCAAGCCGCAAATCTTTCCTAAATTTGGCAATTTTGGGGACATTTCCAAAAATCACCTCGAAACTTCTACCCTGCAGCATCTTATATCGAACATACTATTGGTTAACAAAATAAATGACCCCATCCATGAAAGCTTAGGGTCCGCTGAACAGTTTGATGCCTAATTTTTATAGGTGTACCTAAGCACGTCGCATATAGGGGCCTCAAAAGGAAGACCCCCATTTAGTCTATCATTTCAGGTGCTGCAAAATCAAGACATTTACATCATTTTGGGGTGGGCAAAGGTAGGAAACAGTACGTTCACCCCAGAAAACTATATATTTTCAGAAAGTACACATTCCCCCGAATCTTAATTGGGTATGCATGTCTTTCTACCCCAAAGCACCAAGCCGCAAATCTTTCCTAAATTTGTCAATTTTGGGGACATTTCCAAAAATCACCTCAAAACTTCCACCGTGCAGCATCTTATATCGAACATACCATTGGTTATCAAGACAAATTACCCCAAATATGAAAGTCCAGGGTCCGCTGAACAGTTTGATGCCCAATATATATAGGTGTACCTAAGCACGTGGCATATAGGGGCCTCAAAAGGAAGACCCTGTATTTAGTTTATCATTTCAGGTGCTGCAAAATCAACACATTTACATCATTTTGGGGTAGGCAAAGGTAGGAAACAGTACGTTCACCCCAGAAAACGATGTATTTTCAGAAAGTACACATTCCCCCGAATCCAAATTGGGTATGCATGTCTTTCTACCCCAAAGCACCAAGCCACAAATCTTTCCTAAATTTGCCAATTTTGGGGACATTTCCAAAAATCACCTCAAAACTTTCATCCTGCAGCATCTTATATTGAACAAACTATTGGTTAACAAGACAAATGACCCCAAATATGAAAGCCTAGGGTCCGCTGAACAGTTTCATTCCCAATATGTATAGGTGTACCTAAGCACGTGGCATATAGGGCCCCAAAAGGAAGACCCCCCATTTGGTCTGTCATTTCAGGTGCTGCAAAATCAAGACATTTACATCATTTTGGGGTGGGCAAAGGTAGGAAACAGTACGTTCACCCCAGAAAACTATATATTTTCAGAAAGTACACATTCCCCCGAATCTAAATTGGGTATGCATGTCTTTCTACCCCAAAGCACCAAGCCGCAAATCTTTCCTAAATTTGCCAATTTTGGGGACATTTCCAAAAATCACCTCAATACTTCCACCCTGCAGCATCTTATATCGAACATACTATTGGTTAACAAAACAAATTACCCCAAACATGAAAGCCTAGGGTCCGCTGAACAGTTTGATGCCCAATATTTATAGGTGTACCTAAGCACGTGGCATATAGGGGCCTCAAAAGGAAGACCCACCATTTGGACTTTCATTTCAGGTGCTGCAAAATCAACACATTTACATCATTTTGGGGTGGGCAAAGGTAGAAACAAGTACGTTCACCCCAGAAAACCATATATTTTCAGAAAGTACACATTCCCCTGAATGTAAATTGGGTATGCATGTCTTTCTACCCCAAAGCACCAAGCCACAAATCTTTCCTAAATTTGCCAATTTTGGGGACATTTCCAAAAATCACCTCAAAACTTCCACCCTGCAGCATCTTATATCGAACATACTATTGGTTAACAAGACAAATGACCCCAAATATAAAAGCCTAGGGTCCGCTGAACAGTTTTATTCCAAATATGTATAGGTGTACCTAAGCACGTGGCATATAGGGCCCCAAAAGGAAGACCCCCCCATTTGGTCTGTCATTTCAGGTGCTGCAAAATCAAGACATTTACATCATTTTGGGGTGGGCAAAGGTAGGAAACAGTACGTTCACCCCAGAAAACTATATATTTTCAGAAAGTACACATTCCCCCGAATCTAAATTGGGTATGCATGTCTTTCTACCCCAAAGCACCAAGCCGCAAATCTTTCCTAAATTTGGCAATTTTGGGGACATTTCCAAAAATCACCTCGAAACTTCTACCCTGCAGCATCTTATATCGAACATACTATTGGTTAACAAAATAAATGACCCCATCCATGAAAGCTTAGGGTCCGCTGAACAGTTTGATGCCTAATTTTTATAGGTGTACCTAAGCACGTCGCATATAGGGGCCTCAAAAGGAAGACCCCCATTTAGTCTATCATTTCAGGTGCTGCAAAATCAAGACATTTACATCATTTTGGGGTGGGCAAAGGTAGGAAACAGTACGTTCACCCCAGAAAACTATATATTTTCAGAAAGTACACATTCCCCCGAATCTTAATTGGGTATGCATGTCTTTCTACCCCAAAGCACCAAGCCGCAAATCTTTCCTAAATTTGTCAATTTTGGGGACATTTCCAAAAATCACCTCAAAACTTCCACCGTGCAGCATCTTATATCGAACATACCATTGGTTATCAAGACAAATTACCCCAAATATGAAAGTCCAGGGTCCGCTGAACAGTTTGATGCCCAATATATATAGGTGTACCTAAGCACGTGGCATATAGGGGCCTCAAAAGGAAGACCCTGTATTTAGTTTATCATTTCAGGTGCTGCAAAATCAACACATTTACATCATTTTGGGGTAGGCAAAGGTAGGAAACAGTACGTTCACCCCAGAAAACGATGTATTTTCAGAAAGTACACATTCCCCCGAATCCAAATTGGGTATGCATGTCTTTCTACCCCAAAGCACCAAGCCACAAATCTTTCCTAAATTTGCCAATTTTGGGGACATTTCCAAAAATCACCTCAAAACTTTCATCCTGCAGCATCTTATATTGAACAAACTATTGGTTAACAAGACAAATGACCCCAAATATGAAAGCCTAGGGTCCGCTGAACAGTTTCATTCCCAATATGTATAGGTGTACCTAAGCACGTGGCATATAGGGCCCCAAAAGGAAGACCCCCCATTTGGTCTGTCATTTCAGGTGCTGCAAAATCAAGACATTTACATCATTTTGGGGTGGGCAAAGGTAGGAAACAGTACGTTCACCCCAGAAAACTATATATTTTCAGAAAGTACACATTCCCCCGAATCTAAATTGGGTATGCATGTCTTTCTACCCCAAAGCACCAAGCCGCAAATCTTTCCTAAATTTGCCAATTTTGGGGACATTTCCAAAAATCACCTCAATACTTCCACCCTGCAGCATCTTATATCGAACATACTATTGGTTAACAAAACAAATTACCCCAAACATGAAAGCCTAGGGTCCGCTGAACAGTTTGATGCCCAATATTTATAGGTGTACCTAAGCACGTGGCATATAGGGGCCTCAAAAGGAAGACCCACCATTTGGACTTTCATTTCAGGTGCTGCAAAATCAACACATTTACATCATTTTGGGGTGGGCAAAGGTAGAAACAAGTACGTTCACCCCAGAAAACCATATATTTTCAGAAAGTACACATTCCCCTGAATGTAAATTGGGTATGCATGTCTTTCTACCCCAAAGCACCAAGCCACAAATCTTTCCTAAATTTGCCAATTTTGGGGACATTTCCAAAAATCACCTCAAAACTTCCACCCTGCAGCATCTTATATCGAACATACTATTGGTTAACAAGACAAATGACCCCAAATATGAAAGCCTAGGGTCCGCTGAACAGTTTTATTCCAAATATGTATAGGTGTACCTAAGCACGTGGCATATAGGGCCCCAAAAGGAAGACCCCCCCATTTGGTCTGTCATTTCAGGTGCTGCAAAATCAAGACATTTACATCATTTTGGGGTGGGCAAAGGTAGGAAACAGTACGTTCACCCCAGAAAACTATATATTTTCAGAAAGTACACATTCCCCCGAATCTAAATTGGGTATGCATGTCTTTCTACCCCAAAGCACCAAGCCGCAAATCTTTCCTAAATTTGGCAATTTTGGGGACATTTCCAAAAATCACCTCGAAACTTCTACCCTGCAGCATCTTATATCGAACATACTATTGGTTAACAAAATAAATGACCCCATCCATGAAAGCTTAGGGTCCGCTGAACAGTTTGATGCCTAATTTTTATAGGTGTACCTAAGCACGTCGCATATAGGGGCCTCAAAAGGAAGACCCCCATTTAGTCTATCATTTCAGGTGCTGCAAAATCAAGACATTTACATCATTTTGGGGTGGGCAAAGGTAGGAAACAGTACGTTCACCCCAGAAAACTATATATTTTCAGAAAGTACACATTCCCCCGAATCTTAATTGGGTATGCATGTCTTTCTACCCCAAAGCACCAAGCCGCAAATCTTTCCTAAATTTGTCAATTTTGGGGACATTTCCAAAAATCACCTCAAAACTTCCACCGTGCAGCATCTTATATCGAACATACCATTGGTTATCAAGACAAATTACCCCAAATATGAAAGTCCAGGGTCCGCTGAACAGTTTGATGCCCAATATATATAGGTGTACCTAAGCACGTGGCATATAGGGGCCTCAAAAGGAAGACCCTGTATTTAGTTTATCATTTCAGGTGCTGCAAAATCAACACATTTACATCATTTTGGGGTAGGCAAAGGTAGGAAACAGTACGTTCACCCCAGAAAACGATGTATTTTCAGAAAGTACACATTCCCCCGAATCCAAATTGGGTATGCATGTCTTTCTACCCCAAAGCACCAAGCCACAAATCTTTCCTAAATTTGCCAATTTTGGGGACATTTCCAAAAATCACCTCAAAACTTTCATCCTGCAGCATCTTATATTGAACAAACTATTGGTTAACAAGACAAATGACCCCAAATATGAAAGCCTAGGGTCCGCTGAACAGTTTCATTCCCAATATGTATAGGTGTACCTAAGCACATGGCATATAGGGCCCCAAAAGGAAGACCCCCCATTTGGTCTGTCATTTCAGGTGCTGCAAAATCAAGACATTTACATCATTTTGGGGTGGGCAAAGGTAGGAAACAGTACGTTCACCCCAGAAAACTATATATTTTCAGAAAGTACACATTCCCCCGAATCTAAATTGGGTATGCATGTCTTTCTACCCCAAAGCACCAAGCCGCAAATCTTTCCTAAATTTGCCAATTTTGGGGACATTTCCAAAAATCACCTCAATACTTCCACCCTGCAGCATCTTATATCGAACATACTATTGGTTAACAAAACAAATTACCCCAAACATGAAAGCCTAGGGTCCGCTGAACAGTTTGATGCCCAATATTTATAGGTGTACCTAAGCACGTGGCATATAGGGGCCTCAAAAGGAAGACCCACCATTTGGACTTTCATTTCAGGTGCTGCAAAATCAACACATTTACATCATTTTGGGGTGGGCAAAGGTAGAAACAAGTACGTTCACCCCAGAAAACCATATATTTTCAGAAAGTACACATTCCCCTGAATGTAAATTGGGTATGCATGTCTTTCTACCCCAAAGCACCAAGCCACAAATCTTTCCTAAATTTGCCAATTTTGGGGACATTTCCAAAAATCACCTCAAAACTTCCACCCTGCAGCATCTTATATCGAACATACTATTGGTTAACAAGACAAATGACCCCAAATATGAAAGCCTAGGGTCCGCTGAACAGTTTTATTCCAAATATGTATAGGTGTACCTAAGCACGTGGCATATAGGGCCCCAAAAGGAAGACCCCCCCATTTGGTCTGTCATTTCAGGTGCTGCAAAATCAAGACATTTACATCATTTTGGGGTGGGCAAAGGTAGGAAACAGTACGTTCACCCCAGAAAACTATATATTTTCAGAAAGTACACATTCCCCCGAATCTAAATTGGGTATGCATGTCTTTCTACCCCAAAGCACCAAGCCGCAAATCTTTCCTAAATTTGGCAATTTTGGGGACCTTTCCAAAAATCACCTCAAAACTTCCACCCTGCAGCATCTTATATCGAACATACTATTGGTTAACAAAACAAATGACCCCAAACATGAAAGCCTAGGGTCCGCTGAACAGTTTGATGCCCAATATATATAGGTGTACCTAAGCACGTGGCATATAGGGGCCTCAAAAGGAAGACCCTGTATTTAGTCTATCATTTCAGGTGCTGCAAAATCAACACATTTACATCATTTTGGGGTGGGCAAAGGTAGGAAACAGCACGTTCACCCCAGAAAACTATATATTTTCAGAAAGTACACATTCCCCCGAATCTAAATTGGGTATGCATGTCTTTCTACACCAAAGCACCAAGCCGCAAATCTTTCCTAAATTTGGCAATTTTGGGGACATTTCCAAAAATCACCTCAAAACTTCCACCTGCAGCACCTTATTTCATACATACTATTAGGTATCAAGATAAATCACCCCAAATATGAAAGCCTGGGGTCCTCTGAACAGTTTGATGCCCAATGTACATAGGATTATCGACGTACATGGCATGTAAAGACCCCAGAATCTACCTTTTGCATACTTATTTGATGTCTTACATTTACACTAATTTCCAAACATTACCAGTTTTATATGGGATAAAAGCTACAAAAAGTTATGGTAACCCCTAAAAGCCATATATTTTTGGAAAGTACATATTCTGACAAATCTAAAATGGGTAATTATGTCTTTCTACTCCAAACTACCTTACTGCAAAGCTACGCTAAAGGCAGTGGTTTTTAGGACATTTCTGAAAACTGTCTAAAAATATTGCAATTGGTCGCATTTATCTCACCCAATTTGTTACATACAATTGTAAATCACCCTAAATATTGACGCCAAGGGTCTACTGAACAGTTTGATGCCCAATGTGCATAGATATACCAAAGCAGCTGGCATGTGCGGACCCCCAAAAAATTTGTGTATTTGAATTTTCTCCTCTGTCTTTTCGCCTTCTGTGAAGAATGGCCCGTGACTGTGTATTATTTGCCAAAAGAGCCTCCTAACAGCACATAGACCCCCCAAACCATATATGTTTGGAAAGCACACATTCTGACGAATCTAAAATGGGTAATTATGTCTTTCTACTCCAAACTACCTTACTGCAAAGCTACGCTAAAGGCAGCGGTTTTTATGACATTTCTGAAAATTGTCTAAAAATATTGCAATTGGTCACATTTCTCTCACCCAATTTGTAACATACAATTGTAAAACACCCTAAATATTGACGCCAAGGGTCTACTGAACAGTTTGATGCCCAATGTGCATATATATACCAAAGCAGCTGGCATGTGCGGACCCCCAAAAAATTTGTGTATTTGAATTTTCTCCGCTGTCTTTTCACCTTCTGTGAAGAATGGCCCGTGACTGTGTATTATTTGCCAAAAGACCCTCCTAACAGCACATAGACCCCCAAAACCATATATGTTTGGAAAGTACACATTCTGACGAATCTAAAATGGGTAATTATGTCTTTCTACTCCAAACTACCTTACTGTAAAGCTACGCTAAAGGCAGCGGTTTTTATGACATTTCTGAAAATTGTCTAAAAATATTGCAATTGGTCGCATTTATTTCACCCAATTTCTTACATACCATTGTAAAACACCCTAAATATTGACGCCAAGGGTCTACTGAACAGTTTGATGCCAAGTATGCATAGATATACCAAAACAACTGGCATGTGCAGACCCCCAAATAAAATTAGTGCATTTGAATTTTCTTCTGTCTTTTCACCTTCTATGAAGAATGACCCGTGACTGTGTATTATTTGCCAAAAGACCCTCCTAACAGCACATAGACCCCCAAAACCATATATGTTTGGAAAGTACACATTCTGACGAATCTAAAATGGGTAATTATGTCTTTCTACTCCAAATTTCCTTACTGTAAAGCTACGCTAAAGGCAGCGTTTTTTTTGACATTTCTGAAAATTGTCTAAAAATATTGCAATTGGCCGCATTTATCTCACCCAATTTCTTACAAACAATTGTAAAACATCCTAAATATTGATGCCAAGGGTCTACTGAACAGTTTGATGCCCAATATGCATAGATATACCAAAGCAGCTGGCATGTGCGGACCCCCAAAAAATTTGTGTATTTGAATTTTCTCCGCTGTCTTTTCACCTTCTGTGAAGAATGACCCATGACTGCGTATTATTTGCCAAAAGACCCTCCTAACAGCACATAGACCCCCCCAAACCATATATGTTTGGAAAGCACACATTCTGACGAATCTAAAATGGGTAATTATGTCTTTCTACTCCAAAATACCTTACTGCAAAGCTACGCTAAAGGCAGCGGGTTTTATGACATTTCTGAAAATTGTCTAAAAATATTGCAATTGGCTGCATTTATCTCACCTAATTTCTTATATAGAATTGTAAAACACCCTAAATATTGATGCCACGGGTCTACTGAACAGTTTGATGCCCAATGTGCATAGGTATACCAAAGCAGCTGGCATGTGCGGACCCCAAATAAAATTAGTGCATTTAAATTTTATTCTCTGTCTTTTCACCTTCTGTGAAGAATGGCCTGTGACAGCATATTGAGCCGCAATAACCTCCTAACAGCACATAGACCCCCAAAACCATATATTTTTAGAAAGTACACATTCTGACAAATACAAAATAGGTAATTATGTCTTTCTACTCCAAACTATCGTACTGCAAAGTTACACTAAGGCAGCGTTTTTTATGACATTTCTGAAAATTGTCTTTTCGCCTTCTGTGAACATAAAGCAGTGACTGTATATTGTGCCACAATACCCCCTAACAGCACAAGACCCCCCAAAAACATATATTTTTGTAAAGTACACATTCTAACATATACAAAATTGCAACAACAAAAAAAAGCCTGAAAAGAAAAAGAATAAAGCTAACTTAGTTAAATGTGTATTGTGTATTTGTACATGCATGTAATTAGTATGTAAATGTGTGTATAACTGTAAAATAAATGCTACTTACAGTTCTGATGTCCAGCAGGGTCCTGGGCAGCTGGGGGGGTCCTAAAGCAGAGTGCATGCAGCAGGAAGCAGCAGGCTGGCTGGAACAGGCAGAGGAGATGCAGCACAAGGAGCAGACTCGTGTCTGCATAACTGTAGACGGGTCCTGCGACGATCGCAGGACCCACGTGACCTCCCCCCTAATCTCCCTCTGCTCATTGCCTAGGGGGTGGGGAGAGTAACAGATCCCTCTGCTGAAGTGGCAATTGCCGCAGATGCAGAGAGGAGCAGAGGAGAGGAGAGGCAGCACAAGCAGCAGACACGTGTCTGCATAACTGTAGACGGGTCCTGCGACGATCGTGTCGCAGGACCCACGTGACCTCCCCCTCCTCTCCTTCTGCTTGTTGCCTAGGGGGTGGGGAGACTAATGAAAGCCTCTGCTGAAGCGGCAATCGCCGCAGATGCAGAGAGGAGCCCTTTACAGCCAAGAACGTAGGTACTACGTGCTTGGCAGTTAGGGCTTTTCCCTGCAAGAACGTAGTACCTACATCTTGGCAGGTAAAAGGTTAAGGAATGTTGCCTGGAACATAGTATTTGTACCTGGATAGAAAACTAGCTAAAAGACAGACTGCAAAGAGTGGTGGTAAATGGAATATTTTCTAATTGGACCAGTGCTGTTAGTGGAGTACCACAGGGCTCTGTACTAGGTCCCTTGCTGTTCTCAGCTTGTTTATTAATGACCTGGAGATGGGCATTGAAAGTACTGTTTCTTTTTTTGCAGATGATACTAAATTGTGCAGAACTATAGGTTCCATGCAGGATGCTGTCACTTTGCAGAGTGACTTGAATAAATTGGAAAACTGTGCAGCAAACTAGAAAATGAGGTTCAATGTTGACAAATGCTAGGTTATGCACTTTGGCATAAATAATATAAATGCAAGTTATATATTAAATAGCAGTGTGTTGTGGGTTTGCTTAACTGAGAAGGATCTAAGGTTTTTGTAGATAACAAGTTGTCAAATTCCAGGCAGTGTCTTTCTGTGGCTACTAAAGCAAATAATGTTCAGTCTTGCATAAAAAACGGCATTAAAGGAGACGTAAAGCTTAACTAAAGAAGTAGCTAGAAATGTTGTACATTATGCTTTGTGCTTCTGTACCAACCCAAGGCAACCACAGACCTTTAGCAGTAAAGATCTTTTCTGCTGATTCACTGCACATGCTCTGTGCTGCTGTCACTTACTGAGCTTAGGGACCCACTCACAATATGCAGTACACACAGAATAGAAATGTCACAATATAAGGCAATACATATAATTACTACATGACAGCACAGAAACCAGTGCAATTAGCATCAGAATTTAATAATCAGCCCTGTAGCATCATCTTATATTACAGACAGACTTCATTTTCTGCTTGATTATTTGTGATGACCCCTAAGCTTAGCTTCTCAACAGCTGCTCAGAGCCCACTGAGCATGTGAGTGTCACAGACACTTTCCAAGATGGTGACTCCCTGTGACAAGTTTGAAGTCCTGGATCATTTCTGCTATTGACAAGCTGAAACTTTAGGCTGGTGCAATAAGTTCAGAATTTTAACCATATTAATTTTTAGGGTCTAGTTCTCCTTTAACTCAAGGGATGAAAACATAAGTATGCCTCTTTATATGTCCCTGGTAAGGTCTCACCTGGAATATGCAGTGCAGTTTTGGACTCCAGTCCTTAAGAGGGATATAAATGAGCTGGAGAGAGTGCAGAGATGCGCAACTAAACTGGTTAGAGGGATGGCAGACAAATTATGAGGGTAGACTGTCAAGGTTAAGGTTGTTTTTTCTGGAAAAATGGCGATTGCAAGGGACATGATTACACTTTACAAAAACATTAGAGGACATTATAGACAAATAGTAGGGGACCTTTTTACCCATAAAGAGGATCACCTAACCAGAGGCCACCCCTTCAGACTAGAGGAAAGTAACTTTCATTTGAAGCAACTTAGGTGATTCTTCAGAGTCAGGACAGTGAGGTAGTGGAATGCACTTCCAGGTGATGTTGTGATGGCTGATTCTGTTAATGCCTTTAAGAGTGGCTTGAATGATTTATTTGACAAACATAATATCAAAGCCTATTGTGATACTAAACGCTATAGTTAGTATAGATATAGGTATATATAATTTATGTGAAGGTATGGAGGGGTGTGTGTATGGATGTTGGGTTTTCATTTGGAGGGGTTGAACTTGATGGACTTTGTCTTTTTTCAACCCGATTTAACTATGTAACTATTCAACTATGTAACTTCCAAATTCTGCATTAGGCACTTTACAGAACTCGACTGAAGATGTGGATTTGGTTGGAATTATGACTGTAAATGGTGGCTTAGCAGTTCCCATTGCTGTGTACAAGCCATACTTCCCTGCTGAATCCTTCCCATCCAGCTCAGCTTCATTTGCTGCTTGGGGGTTCCAGACATACCCCTTGGTGCCTTTACATGGACATCATATACTGTAGTTCTAATGTGCTTTTTTGTAAGGATGTCTGCATGGAAAAAGCATCCTTAGAATTCTGTGTTTGTATGTTGCCAATCATCATCAGCGGCGATGCCTGTTTAACTCTATGCATGTCTACTTTCAACTTCTGCTTCATTCTCAATCTATCCGTTTACCAATGATGTTTATAAAGCTGTTCAGATACCAATTAGGGACTAGCTGTATTTTTATCTCCAGTTAATGCATGACTCATGTCCTCATTGTTCCTAAGACACAAACATGCACAGGACAGCTACTAATAATTGTGTCTTTCACAATTGACTATTCTCTTTATTAGTTACTCATACAATCATTGTTACTATGACTGATTTAATCTGAATAGAGTTCCTGGGGGACAAGTATTGTGCAATGAACTCAAAATGATCCTGATTATCTAGCCTTTAGCTGCGGTTGCATGAAGTCAGCAAGCATATATGGCAGCATGCCCACAGCTACACCAAATGAAGCTCAGCGCATCTGAGCCTTCGGCAGTGGGGAAATACCATTTTGTTGCTTTATTACAGAGCCTTTTATCTGCAGAAAGCTAAAACATCAGATCCAATTGTATATTTTATGAGATGGGACTAAAGATTCAAAAATAATACAAACTAAAGCATTGCCTTAAGCTTAAACTTGGAATAGTGCTTCAGTGTGAAAGTGTAATGTGTATGCTTATTTATATTCCTTATTTATATTGCTTACTGTTTAAAATATTTTATTTGATTTTCATATTAAACAAATGACAACAAATGTTATGCAGATGAAGAAAATATGTTGCAAAGGAGACAATGGCATGATAGTATCAAAACTATATCATTCATGAAAAATAACAAAAAATGAACTAAAAATTAACTAAGCCAGTGGATGCACAAGTAATAAAAGAAAGAAAAAGCCCATTTATCATCTGGAGTGTCAGATAGGTCATCTAACTATTGAAGAAAGCGCATTATTTGATCGCCAATATTGGAGTTACAGATTTCAAAATAAGGAGACCAAACCAGCCTAAAAGAATCTTTGGAAATACTTCCTTTAGTTTTAGTTATTAAGGCTTCTTGCCAAGTAAGCTGATTCATATAAGAGATGATGTCCGATAATGAGGGGGGTTCCTTTTGTAACCAGAAATTAAATAAAGCTTTCCTAGAAGCAGCTAGAAAAAAGGAAGTCAATAATTTACTCTCATGGGAGATAATATTTGACTTAGGATTTGCAGAAAGCATATTAATATCTAGATGCAGTAAAGCAATACACGGAGATAGTTTAATTTTTATCTTCAATCTAGAATTCAAAAGATTAGTAACTTCCCTCCAAAAAAGGTTAATTTTTGGACAGGACCATAAATAATGAAAAATTTACACATTAGTCTCGTCACATTTAGGACAAAATGATACAGGACTATTAGAGGTACTTTTAACAATTCTTTATTTATATAAGTTTCAAGAAAGGGGGAACAGAAAGAAAAAGGAGGGGGTAGAAGGGGCAACAAGTTCAGGTTTCCACAATTGCCACAGGAATATACACAGCAAAGAATTCAAATAACAGAGTAGCAGGTAAACAGCAAGTTATTACTACAATCAACTTTTCACATAGACATAGTCATCTGCATTATATATCCAGACCTCATATAGGGTAAGGTGTATAAAGCCAGGTCACATTTAAAGGCACACTGTTACTATATTCCCACCTGAAAAAGTTAAGATGCCATAAAATGGACAAACTGAGGGCGAAGACCCTAAACAACCTTATGAATTTACTATTAGTTATTTTGACAAAAATAAATCCATGGGCACCATGTCTCCCAATATGCCTTGCTTTGGTTGCGAGTGAGAAGGGTAATCTCTTCCATTTGTCTCACTTCCTCAACTTTCAATAGCCATTCTCCTATTGACGGGGCTTCGACTGATTTCCATTTTCGGGGTATTAAAGCTTTAGCTGATTGCATGAGGTGCAAGGTAAGTGGGTCTTTTATTAGGTTTATATTATCGTGATGTATATTAAATAGAATAGATTCTGGTTTTTCCAGCGAGAAGTTAGATTGTGTTACGGCATTGACTATCTCTAATACCTCTTTCCAGAATGGTTGTAGAATAGAACAGGTTATCCACACATGAGTGTGATTCCCTTCAGCAAGATTACACCTCCAACATAATCCCGAACTATTAGGGTACATTTTCCGCAACCTTATAGGCGTATAGTGCCATCGAGTAACCAACTTATAAATTGCTTCTCTCGTTTTGGCCGCCTTATTTGTTTTGTACATTAGTTTAATAATGTCATTCCACAGTTTGTCTGAAAATACAAAGTTTAACATCCTAGTCCACTCCATTCGTTGATGGTTCAGGTTCGTGCCTTTTGCGTCAATCAACAATTTATATGTTTTGGAAAGAGGTTTGGTAATCTCCACTGACGAGGATGCCAACGTCTCCCAGGAAGTTTCAGATCTCTTCTAATCTCCGATTGAAAGTGTACGAAGAAATACATATAACTGATTGTAACTCCAAATATCCCTAGGATGGCATCCCCATCTCTTTTGTATCTCTGCCAAAGCAATGATTTTCCCATTTTTAATGAAGTCACCTATTTTGGTCACCTTCGAACCCCAAAGTCCCCATCTTTGGAAAGCCCCTTTTTTCATGCTTGGAGGGAATTGGGGATCAAAGGTCAGTGGCTGTAATATATAAGGGTACATAGTTAAATTGTAAGTGAGTTTATTTTTGTGCCATTCTCTGAGTGTAGCACCTATTAATGGGTGCTGTAATATCTCCTTCGGGATAAATTCCAAATCAGTCCATAAGTTGTTGATCAGTGGGTAACCCACTGTCACGTGTTCTAAAATCCGCCAGTCTTTATTCCTTATTCCCTCCCTCCAATCCAATATTCTAGCTAAGTGGGTAGCAATATAATAAAGATATGAATCGGGCAGGCCGAGACCCCCTTTCTCTTTCGGAGATATAAGGAGAGTATGTTTTAGCCTAGGGTTTTTGCCATTCCAGACAAACCTGGAAATCATAGATTTGACAGATTTAAAGAATGCCTGAGGGACTGTAACTGGAAGAGCTTGGATAAGATATAAAAGTTTGGGCATAAAGGTCATCTTAATGGCCTGCAGTCTACCAGACCAAGATAAGTTAAGTTTCTCCCAATTCACTAACAATTTCTGCAGAGAGGTCAGAAGTGGCGAATAGTTATCCTGATATAGATGTTCCATATCTGCCCTTAAATTTATCCCTAAGTATTTAATGGAGGGCTCCGCCCATTTAAATGGGAAGCTTGATTTTAATTCCTGAACTCTAGGAAGGGGTAAGTTAACATTTAGTATCTCTGATTTTGAGTAATTGACCTTGAAATTAGAATAAACTCCAAATTCCTTCATGAGAGCTATTACCTTAGGAAGAGAAGTATTAGGCTTTGTTATGCACAAGAGCAGGTCATCCGCGAATGCAATACATTTGTATTCTACACCAGCCGCTATTATTCCTGAGATATCAGTGTCACGTCTAATGTGAGAAAGTAAAATTTCCATGACCATAATAAAAAGTAGAGGCGATAAGGGACACCCTTGTCTTGTTCCATTACAAATCGTAACCTTGGGAGATAAAGTACCGTTGACTCTTATCCTAGCGGTGGGGTTTTGATATAGTGCCATAATCCTATTTATTATTGCAGGGCCAAAACCAAAAGTATACAGTGTTTTTTGAAGAAAAACCCAGGAAACCCTATCGAATGCCTTTTCAGCACCTGTGGTGAGGAGAATAGTGGGTAGACCACTTTTTTGTACATATGTCATCAAGGATATGATCTTAAAAATGTTGTCTTTTCCTTCCCTTTTAGGAGTGAATCCGGCCTGGTCTGTATGAATGAATTCAGGTAAGTATCTCTTAATTCTATTGCTTAGAATGTTGGCATATATTTTCATATCAATATTGATCAAAGAAATTGGCCTGTAGCTCGGGCATAATTGTGGGTCTTTATTTGGTTTAGGAATTATAGTTATGTGTGCTTCCTGTGCTTGAGGGTGGAAATGCGTACTATCAGAAATACTATTAAAATAATCGCAAAGTTGTGGGGTAATGACTTCTTTAAATGTCCTATAAAATAGAGCAATATAGCCGTCAGGGCCCGGGCTTTTCCCCGTTGGTAAGGAGTCCATACAGTCCCGTATTTCCGCTTCATTAAAAGGGGCGTCTAAGAAGTCTCTATTTTCTTGTGAAAGTTTATGTATGCCTGCCTCCTCCAGAAACTGTTCCATTTTGAATATAGTTTCGGGTTTTGGAGGTGAAGTGTTCAGTTTGTATAGTGACTGATAGTAACTCTGAAATGCCGCAGCTATTCTCTTAGTATCATAATATATGGCACCATCTTTGTCTTTGTATTAGGTACTTTTAGCAAACATTTTCCCATATCCTAAATGAATAAGCTTAAAGTGTTGTATTCTCCAACTCTCTGCCAAAATTAATTTATTATAAGAATTAATAGATTTCACCAAATCTGAGGGAGACACTTGACATTGTAAAAACTCAGTCCATTTAATGGACGATTTAGATAATGGATGTGAGTCTGTACCATAAATATTCCAAAATTTTTTAGATAAAGAGTTAATTGAAATCAAACAGGGGAGTTCCAAAAATTCTGCCAAATCATCTGCTAGCTTGTGGTCAGCTAAAATCAAATTGTTTTTATCATGCAGTAGAGAAAGACCGCATTGACAAGCTAAGTAATAATATCTATCAGATTCATTAAGCTTGTACTCATTTTTGAGTTTTGACCAAGACAATAAAGTTTTCTTATGTGGATCAAATAAGTCTTTAACTAAGACTAGTAAATTTCTCTTAGCAGAAAATAGAAAGGAATCAGACTTTTGATAATCTGAGGGTTTAAGTAAGAGCTTTGCTGGCATGAAAGGGGTTTCTGTATAACTATACCCATGTTGAGAGAATAAATGTTTCCACACAAAAATAGAATCACGATAAAGAGGATTCCTTTTAAAGTCACAAGGAACATTTCCCCATTTGCTATGTAAAACAGATAAAATATCAAAGAAGGGTTCTTGAAAGATCTCGATGTCAGGGTTGGTAAATTTATTGCCTTGAGAGATCCACTCAATACAGTATCTAGTGAGGGCTGATAAATTAAAAGCTCTAAAGTTAGGAAGATTTAACCCTCCTAGTTTAACTGGAGCTCTTAATTTATGAAGTGCAATTTTTGCCTTTTTACCATTCCAAATAAATTTATTTAAGGCAGAGTCAAGTTTCTCAAAATGTTTTATAAGCAAGGGGAGATTAATTAATGGATATATTAACTTGGGAAATATCAAATATTTAAAAAAGAGTGCTTGTCCCTTTATATTAAGGGGAGAATTAGCCCATTTTTCACACATGGAAAAAACCTTTTGATAGGCTGGAGTGATATTCAAAGAATATAAATTATTTAGATCTGATGGAATTATTAATCCTAAATATTTGATCTGATTCTTTGGGTTTTTAAGTTGGAATTTCTTAAGTAAAGATTTAGAAAAAGAACCATAAATATTCATTACTTCCGATTTCTCAACATTAATTTTATAACCAGAGAAGGACTGAAAGTCTCGGAATAAATCAAAAACAACCTTAAGTGAGGACTCAGGATTTTTTAAAATTAGTAATAAGTCGTCGGCAAAGGCTAATACCTTGAGATGTCTTCTATTAATGGTAATTCCCGAAATTAACTTGGATTGATCAAGGAAACGAATTAGCGGTTCTAGAGCAATATTAAATAAAAGGGGCGACAAAGGACAACCCTGTCTTGTCCCTTTAAATATTTCAAAAGGTGGTGACCTAGCTCCCCCCAAAATTATTTGTGTTCTGGGATTTTTGTAAAGATATTTGATATATTGGAAAAAGGGGCCTGTGATACCAAATTTCTTAAGGCAAACAAATAGATGATCCCAGGTAATATTATCAAACGCCTTTTCAGCATCAATATTAAAAATAGAAGTGGGGATTTTATGTTTTTTGGCGAAGTATAAGATATGGATCAGAGCCCTAATATTCTTTACTCCTGACCTATTCTTAATAAAACCATTTTGGGCCTCGGATATTATAGAGGGAAGAATTAAAGAAAGCCTATCGGCAAGGACCTTGGATAGTATCTTGATATTTTGATTTAACAAGGAAATAGGCCTATAGGAGGAGGGAAGGGATAAGTCTTTGTCTTTTTTTGGGATAACTCTAAGATTTGAAATTTCACTAGAAGGTAGGCTCTTTCCAAAGAATAATATATCATTGAATAGGTTTGTTTTAAAAGGGTGAGATTTTATCTTTCATAATTTTGTAGAAAGAAGGTGTTAGGCCATCAGGGCCACCTGCCTTTGCAGTTTTCAGATTATTAATAATAGTGCACACTTCCTCAGAGGAAATTGGACTATTTAGCTTTTCCAACTGACCCTTTGAAATCTGGGGGATTTTACAATTTACAAAAAATTCTTGCATTTTCTCAGAGTTTATATTTGGATTAGAGTACAAATCTTTATAAAAATCTTTGAAAATGCTTACAATTTTATTGGGATCATTTGTTAGCTGATCATGAGTATCTTTAATCTTAATAAGTTTAGCCTGCTTATTTTCAGCCTTAGTAAGATTAAAAAGCAAATTATTTGCTTTGTTACTTAAGTTTTTAAGCCTAGCCTGCGAAGTAATGCAAAAAAATTTTGTCTCAATTTAATCCAAATTTTAAGTTCATCTAAAATATTCTTATATTTTTGAGCATTCTCAAATGAGGGATGTTGTTTAAATCGAATGTAAGAGATGCTTTGTCTTTTACTCAACTCAAGAAAGTTTTTGTGAACTTTCCTAAAGAAGTGAGATTTAAAAGAAGATATTTCCCCTCTAACCACTGCCTTCCAAGTTTCCCATAATAAGGATGGATCTTTTGAATGTAATTTGTTTTCCTTGAAAAACAAATCCCATCTGCTATGTAGCATCTTAATGAAGTCTGGATTATCTTTAAGCGAATCAGGAAAGGATCAAGAGACATAGTTTCTAGGTGCAGGTGAAATGGAGACCACAAATGAGATTGGTGCATGGTCTGAGATATTAATGTCTCCTATAGTTGCTTCAATAGTTCTATTTATCAGATTATTGGAAATTAGAAAATAATCTATTCTTGTACCTACATGATGAGCAGATGAGAAAAAGGTAAAATCTTTTTCAGCAGGGTGAAAAAGTCTCCAAACATCATTAAGGTTAGTATCTCTGCAAAAATGATGTAGGAGCATAGATTTCGTACAAGGATTATTCAATTTCCAATCCGATCTGTCTAAAGAACTAAGAAAAGACTAATTTAAATTTCCTGCTAGAATTATATTGTTAGCAGGAAGCATAGAAATTTGTTTTTTGAGCCAATTAAAATAATCAGACTTAGAACTATTTGGAGCATAAACGGAACACAAGTGCCACACAACATCATTAATGAGTACTTCAGTGTAAATAAATGTGCCAAGTTCATCTTCTATCGACTTTGTTATAGCAACATTCAGTTTACTGATCAGTAATAACATGTAAAATTAAAAGATAGTGACTTATAGAACCGAATAACAAATTTGGTATACTAAGTAATAGGACACTTCCTTTTTTCCCTAAGGATGGAAAACTAACAACTCTCTCTCTATGAGATGAGTTAAACAGAGAATATAACACCCCCTACAGGGTCATATTGAAGAAAAAGTTTATTCCCTTTTAGAGTCAAGTATCAGGAATCATATCTTCTTCACTGGAATGTGGAAGACTGCCTGTTCTAGGAGGAAGTGGAGATCTCGACCTAGACCTAGATTTGGTCTGAACTTGAGAAGGTTTTGAGTCCTTAGAAAATCTAGACTGTCGAGGGGTATCGTATCTCTTCCATCTTTGAACCTTTGGGGGAGAGCCACATTTTGAGTTAGATGGTGTTACCAAAGCAAGATTTCCACTATTCTTCTTTTTCATATGTGAAACAAAAGTGTGCGCCTCTCTAGGATCACTAAAAACCCTGGCTCCAGAAGGCAGAAAAATCTTAAGTTTAGCAGGATACATCAAGGCAAAATTGATATGAAGATTAGCCAGTGATTGGCAAGTTTTGGAAAATTCCTTTCGTTTTTGAGACAGAAGCAATGAGTAGTCTTGAAATATCAAAATTGTATTTCCTTCAACATCAAGTGTATTCAATTTTTTGTAGGCTTGAAATAATCTATTTTTATCTGTGTAGTCCAGGTATTTGACAATTACTGCTCTTGGTCTCATGGGTTAGAGATCTTTAGGTGGACCAATCCTATGAAGTCTCTCTATTTTGAAACATTGACAATCCTGAGGAAGACCCAATTTGATGGGAATTGTTTTGGAAATTAACATGTTTAAGGAATCATTCTGGAAAGATTCAGGAATGTTTATGAATCTGAGATTGTTTCTCCGAGATCTATTTTCCAGGTCATCCACTTTCAACTTAAGCTCTTGATTTTGTTTCTCTAAAGAGTCCAACCTGGATGAAGAATCAATCATATCATCTTGGAGTTGAGAAACCACATCCTCGATCTCGCCAAATCTTTTATCATGTGTAGAGAGCTTTTCTGAGATGCTAGTAATTTTGATCTGCAGTTTGTCAATGGCCTTACTAATTGTTGACTCTATAACTGGATTGATGAGTCTGGCTACTTCAGCCGCAATAAGAGTGTAGTCGTCAGATAAAGATGTTCTTGTAGGAGCAGAGTTGTGAGATAAGAAAATACTATTTGTATCCCTATCCTGTAGCTTTACATTTTTCTTGTTAGGCTTCTCATATGTTTTGCCATTAGCTTTAGAAGACATTGTCAAGGAAGGAGAATACGTTTTCATATATTAGAAAACCTGAGCAACAATCCCAATATTAATAAAACTTTTATTACAAGTCAATTTTTCCTTCTTGTTTTATTCTTTGTCTCTGTTTTCCTTTCACAAAGAAGTAACCATTGATTTGTTGCTATGGTTACATTCCTCCTCAAGCAATTGCAACATTGTATACAATAAAGGTGTAACAAAAGTCTCAGTAATGACAGCAATCACTAACAATGTTTAGTCTTAGTCAGCAGAGAGATAACTGTTTTTCTGTGACAAATTCCTGTCACTAAGATTGAAACAATGTGACACAAAATAAGACTCAGCAAGCAGCTCTGACTAAGTGAGCTGATAACTCAGTGTCCCAGCAGGAAATCAGAGGCCACCATTTTGTTAGAAATATGTTGCTTAGAACTTGCCACAAATGACTCAAAATGTAGTATATAACCAGTATGCAGCAGAGCCCCCAGTTAAGAGAACCGCAAGTTCACAGGTGAATCTCGAAAACAGCGTGGGCTTGACAAATGCAATGGCAGAATGTGAGGTAACTAAAGAGCTCAGCACATCAGGAACACCTCAGCAGTCATACGAAGCCAAATCACCAAAAAACCTGCTTCCTCTCTGCTCCTCTGGCTCTCCTCACTCCGGGAACCAACACAAACAAATTTCAAATGAAGAGAACAGCTTCTATGTGCCGACTCTCAACCCTGGTAAGCAGGAGCTCTACCTCTGTGCTTCCATCACCTCAGGCGCCGAACAGGAAGTCATTTCTATTGCTTAAAGCCAGTGGCCTTTTGTAGTATTTTTTTTTTCCTTTGGGAAATTACTTTTGTACTGATAATACAAAACTGGATATTTATTGAATCAACTCCATAAATACTCTTTTGTGCTCTAATTTTTTTTTCGCCTTAACATTTTTGTTATTGCAGGTATGGGATCTGTTATCCGGAAACTTATCCAGAAAGCTCCTGAATACAAGAAGGCGTCTTCCATGGAGACCATTTCAATCAAATAATTAAAATTTTAAAAAACGATTTCCTTTTTCTCTGTAATAATTAATCAATGGTTAATTAATTAATTAATTAATTAATTAATGTATTTATTTATTTATTAATACTTGGTCCAAGATATAATTAATAGTGTTGAGCTAAATTTTTCACCACGAAAAAGAAGACCATAGACTTCAATAGTATAGGTGACAGTGTGATACATTGTCTCGCTGTAAAAAAAAATTTGTGCTGTAAAAAAAATTGTCACCTGTCAAAAAAATGGTTGCATATAGACTTTAATGCATTTTTTCGCCGTTTCGTGAGTTTTCGGCAATGTGAAATGGGTCAGATTCGCCCCTTAACTGAAATCCTTTTTGGAAGCAAAACCAGCTTATTGGGTTATTTTAATGTTTACATTATTTTCTGGTACAGTTAAGCTATAAAGATCCAAATTACAGAAAAAATCTGTTAAACAGAAAACTCCAGGTTTTGAGCATTCTGGATAAGAGGTCCCATACCTGTTTTTCTAGTAACTTAATCCTATTTGGCAAAGGGTTTTTAAATAGCTGACTCAAACTGACAGTTTTACACTGATACAACCAACTGCTTTTAGTATCCCCCTGTTTGCAACAGGAAAAAAATGTTAGGGTGCAGCAACAACAAACATGAGGTAATGGGTTCAAGTAATAAACGTGTAAAGTTTACAACGAACTGCTTTTAGTGCCCCTCTTTTGTTTGCAGCATGAAAAAAAAGTGAGAGTGTAACAACAAACAGTTGGTGGAGTAATGGTTTTAAGTAATAAACGTGCACAGTTTACAACCAACTGCTTCTAGAACCCCTCTGTTATTTGCAGCAGGAAAAAAAATGTAAGGGTGTAACAAACTTATTAAAAGGTGCACAGCTTGCTCTAGGTCTAATTATCTATAGCAGCAGATTTAAAAAAATCATGCAGGGATGGAGTCACATAATTGCTGCCTGGCAGAATGCAGTTTTTTTATGTGTTCCCATATAATAAGGTGATCTAATTCATTTATAGGGGTTACCTTTTAAAGAAATAATTTTGACGTTTAAGAGTAAGATTTAATCTGCTTGCACCAAAACTGGACACCAATAAAATATGCCAATATGACGGGTGATGCAGGGCTCATTGCTCAGATTCCAGATGTATTTTATGTGTCCCCTCAGTTGGCCTGTGCCATATAGAAGATAAAAATGATTTTAATGGTTTCTACGGGGTAAACAACAAGTTTCATGCATTGTAGCACTCAAACAAAGCATTAAGCCATTTAAAGTAGTTTAATACAAATCCATAATGTGACATGGCACTAATGTGATTTGGTCAGGTTAACATATTGTAAAATACTGGACACCCAAATAAATAAAGCAACTACTACAATTACACTACAATATAACAAAATGAGGCTAGCATTAAAAGGTACACATGAAAAAAATATTTCAAGGTCCAAGACATTTGCAATGGGCGCAACAAAGTATATGAATTAAAATGTGTTGCTATGCTACTGTAAGATGAACTAATTATGAGCCATTGGACAGGCCTTGCAATCCAGTCTCTTTAAAACTTCAGACATATAAAAATTACGATGCTGCATAGTTAGCAAAAAGTTAATTTATTAAAGTCTGAAGGAACTAACTAGTTTGAGTTTGAGTTTAACTAACTAGTTTGAGTTTATTTCACTAGAACGCACATATTTTTGGATGAAAAAATCTTGAATTTATCAAGATTTATAATACCCTGAGGCTGCTGAATCCGAAAATACTTCATCTCCAACTTGTCGAGGTCCTGTAGAAGTCAATGGCAAATGTCCCATGTCAAATTTGAAGATATCCCAGTCTGCACTGAGTTTTGTCCAAAAATTGGGTTTTCAAGCAATATCACGAAAAATTTGAGCATTTTCGACATAAACCTGGAATTATTATTTTTTTTATCAAAAACTCAAATTTTTCGAGTTTTTTTCCTAACCAAATTTGATGTGTTTTTTTAATGATAAATAAGGCAAATCATGTATGGGAGTTTGAAAGGCTTTTTTATTGAGATAATGAGAAAAATTAGTGTTTTAGTAAATTTAGTAAAATTATATTAGATTCAACTTTATTGTCATTACACATATAAATACAGGGTAATGAAATGTTGTTTAGCATCCAATCAGTCAGGGCCGCTTCTGCCATGAGGCAAGGTGAAACCCTTGCCTCAGGCGGCAGCGAGCGGCCAGTTACAAGGGGCGGCAAAAAGCCGCCTCTTGTAACTTTAAGAGCCGAACTTCCGGGTTTTAATCCGGAAATTCGGCTCAGCTAGTGCAAAGAGCGCTATAGCGCTCAATGCACTAGCGATACTGCCCCCTGAAACCCGCTCCGACGCTAATTTTTAAGCGCGGAGCGGGAGAGGAGGGGGGCGGCATCTGGGCTGCTGCCTCAGGCGGCAGCAGCCCCAGGATCGGCGCTGCAATCAGTAGTGCAAGAAGCAGCAATTGCAATATATATAATATATTTATAATATTCAATATAGTACAATGTACCATAAAATGCAATGTAATTTGTAGTAGATTATGTACAAATAAATAGGGAGCAATATGAACAGATGTACAATTGACAATATACTGTAAAAACAAAAGTATTGAATTAGATACAGACATGGTTATTGGGAAAGAAGAAGAGAATGGAATCATGACAATTTAAAATACTTGGCGCTACAATGTGGAACAGAGTTCAGAAGGGAAACTGCTATGGGGAAAAAACTGTTCCTAAACCCAGGGGCGCTTCGCCAATGAGGCGAGTTGAGGCTGTCGCCTCAGACGGCAGCGCCCCACTAGTTACCAGTGGCAGCGAAAATGGCACTCCTGGTACTTTAAGAGACAAATTTCCGGCTCTTCTAGCACAGAGAGCACAGTTAGGCTCTCTGAGCTAACGTACTGTTCCTCTATGCCGCTCTCGTGGACCCCCCTGGACCCCCTCAGGCACAAAAAGGTAAGAGCATGGGGGGAGGGGGCGGCGGAAACTGCTGCTGCCTCAGGCAATGGAGGGGCCAGGATTGCCCCTGCCTAAACCTTGTCCTCAGGAAGAAGTCGCTGATGGGCTTTCTTAACAAGGCTGGAGGTGCTGATTGTCCATGACAAGTTCTCAGGGATATGAATTCCAAGGAACTTGAAGCTGGTGACACATTCAACAGCCATAACATTAATACGGATGGGGTTGTGTGTGTCACCCTTCTCCTTCCTAAAGTCCACAATAAGCTCCTTAGTTTTACTTGTATTGAGGAGCAGGTTATTATCAGTGCACAAAACAGCTAAGTGCTGAACCACTGCCCTGTACTCTGATTCATTGTTGTTCCTGATGAGTCCGATCACCTTGGTGTCATCCGCAAACTTGACGATGGAATTGGATCCATACATAGGCTTGCAGTCATGAGTGAAGAGGGAGTAAAAAAGCCAGCTCAGCACACAGCCGCGGCCGTATTGAGTGTGATGGTGGTGGAGAGGCTGTAACCAGACTTAACATGCTGGGGTCTATTGGTCATAAAATACCTTAATCCAATTGCAGAGGGGAACATTGATTCCAAGATCCCTAAGTTTAGTGGTTAACTTGGAAGGAAAAACAGTGTTAAATCCCAAGCTAAAATCAATAAACAGCATTCTAGCATATGTGTTCGTATTGCCCAAATGTGAGAGCACACAGTGCAGCGCTGCAGATACTACATCCTCTGTACTTTTTGCTTCGATATGCAAATTGGTAAGGGTCCAATGTATACACTTCTTAAGGTGTGCCAGGACCAACCGTTCAAAGCACTTCATAACAATAGGTGTAAGTGCTACTGGGCGCATCGGAGATGAGTGTTTCGGGACCGGCACTATGGAGGTAGTCTTAAAGAAATAGTTCAGTGTGAAAATAAAAACTGGGTAAATAGATCGGCTGTGCAAAATAAAAAATGTTTCTAATATAGTTAGTTAGCCAACAATGTAATATATAAAGGCCGGAGTGAACAGATGTCTAATAAAACAGCCAGAAACCAACTTCCTGCTTTTCAGCTTTATAACTCTGAGTTAGTCAGCGACTTGAAGGGGGGCCACATGGTACATTTCTGTTCAGTGAGTTTGCAATTGATCCTCAGCATTCAGCTCAGATTCAAAAGCAACAGATATGACCCATGTGCCCCCCCAAGTCTCTGATTGGTTACTGCCTGGTAGCCAGGGTAACCAGTCAGTGTAAACCAAGAGAGCTGAAAAGCAGGAAGAAGTGTTCTGACTGACTTGTTATAAATCAAATCACTCTAGCCTTTATACATTGCATTTTTGGCTAAGTAACTATATTAGAAACATTTTTTATTTTGCACAGTCTATCTATTTACCCAGTTTTTATTTTTACACTGAACAATTCCTTTAAAGCAAGCTGGAATTACTGCTTGGGCCAAGGACAGATTGAAAATGTCAGTAAAAACTCCAGCAAGCTGCCCAGCACATGCTCTTTGCACACGTCCAGGGATGCCGTCAGGGCCAGCAGCCTTACGTGTGTTAATTTGGCTCACTGCATTATAAACATCTGCAGGTGTGAATGTAAGGATCTGATGATCAGAGAGTATTATGTTTTGACAGCTTTGTCCTAGTTGTCCTTATTGAAATGGGCATAAAAGACATTTAGCTCATCCAAGAAGGACAGATCCATAACTATTGATTTTGCATTATAAGACTTATAATCAGCAATGGCCTGAATACCCTGCCACATACGTCGGGAGTCGGAGTTAACAAAGTGTTCCTCCACCTTCAGCTTGTGCTCGTGCTTAGCCTTCTTAATGCCCTTCTTCAGATTAGCACTGGATGTACCATAGGCCTGTGCATCTCCCAATCTAAAGGCCCTGTTGCGTGTCCTCAGCAGCAATCGCACTTCCCTGTTCATCCATGGCTTCTGATTACGGTATATAGTAATCTGTCTCTCTATGGTGACACTATTAATTATAATGTTGATGTATTCTAATACTGAATGGGTGTAAGAATCAATGGGGGTCATTTATCAACACTGAGCAAATTTGCCCACGGGCAGTAACTCATGGCAACCTATCAAATTGATGCATACATTGTTCTACTTGTAGCTGGCTTCAAAAAGTTAATCACTGATTGGTTGCTATAGGTAACTGCCCATGGGCAAATTTGCCCAGTGTTGATAAATGAGCCCCACTATTTACAAGAGAGCCACAAGTAGCATTAAAGGCGAACCTACTCCAGTCTGTATCTTTAAACCTGTTGGAGTACCGAATCTACCCCCACTGGCCACACTTTGGTTTTCACTGATGGTTTCACACGGTTAATGAGTGGAGTGTATTTAGATGTAAGAAACAAAGAAAGGTGATCAGACTGCCCCAGGTGGGGGTGGGGGGTTGCTTTGTAAGCTTCATTGATGTTTGTATACACATGATCCAACATTTTTTCACCTCTGGTACTGCAGGAAACATGTTGGTGAAATTTGGGGAGCACTGTTTTGAGGTTTGAGTGGTTAAAGTCACCAGCCACAATAAATGCAGCCTCTGGGTGAGCCATTTGTTGTGTGCAACTAGCTGCATGCAGTTCTTTCATAGCAGATTTAGCATCAGCATCCAGGGGAATGTAAACAGCAGTTATAACTAGAGAGGTACATTTCCTGAAGAAAATGTGAGTGGTGCTTGCCGTGGCAAAACTCAGGCCCCCCATATATGTTGGGTGTCTTGCCCAGTCGCCCCTGGTGCCTAGAGAGTACACAAAGTCGGTACACAAAGTCGGTAGAATCCGGATTAAACCGGTGAAATTTAAAGCCAACCAAATTTTACCATTGAAATCAATCCAAACAAACTGGCTATTTTTGGCTCCGCCCACTTTTAAAAATTTGCAACCCAGTCACCAAATGGACCAAGTTTGAGCACTCTTACATTAACAGTGTAAGAATGACAGGAATTTAAATATTATAAAAAGAAAGACTTACACTCGCACACCCTGGCCGTCCAGACTTCAGCGACTCCCAGGTGCTCGATGTCAGAGGGAATGGGCAACCTCAAAAACAACGTAGGAACAGGACACACCGGCACAGCATGGGTAAGTTCAGCAGGTTAAACCTTGCTCATTTATTGCGGATGCAACGTTTCGGGGCGTGACCCCTTTCTCAAGCATACCGGATATTAGTGCACATTAGTATTTAAAAGCATATCAATTAAGTTAATTAGTGAAACATGTTACATTCAATTAATGACAATAAGTGCAAGTGCATACATGTAGGCCAAAACGAAAAATTAATCCAAACTACAAAAATTCGATGAAAAAAACTTAGTAAAGAATTTTTTTGAAAAAAATTTTTTTTATAAAAAAGTGACAAAAAGTTCTTAAATTCGTTTTATAAAAATGTATAAAAACGAATAAAAATATATTTCAATTTATACTTGCAATATTTTCGTTTGTATTGATGTAAAACGGTGTGAACCAAACATTATTGTTTTACTTAGTGCACTTAGTGCACTGGACACTTTAGTCTTGCAGATGTTGATTAAGCATTTTTTGAATATAGCTTCGTTCTAATATAAATACAAGTAATGCAAGAATCGACTGAAATACATTTTTATTCGTTTTTTTCCATCTATATGGAACGAACACCACATTGTTTTTGCCACTTTTTTATAAAAAATGTTTTAAAAATTTTTTTTCCAACAATAATGTTTGGTTCACACAGTTTTACATCAATACAAACGAAAATATTGCAAGTATAAATTGAAATATATTTTTATTCGTTTTTATACATTTTTATAAAACGAATTTAAGAACTTTTTGTCACTTTTTTATAAAAAAAAATTTTTTTCAAAAAAATTCTTTACTAAGTTTTTTTCATCGAATTTTTGTAGTTTGGATTAATTTTTCGTTTTGGCCTACATGTATGCACTTGCACTTATTGTCATTAATTGAATGTAACATGTTTCACTAATTAACTTAATTGATATGCTTTTAAATACTAATGTGCACTAATATCCGGTATGCTTGAGAACGGGGTCACGCCCCGAAACATTGCATCCGCAATAAATGAGCAAGGTTTAACCTGCTGAACTTACCCATGCTGTGCCGGTGTGTCCTGTTCCTAAGGAATTTAAATATTCCCATTGAATAGCGTTAGGTAAAATTTGATTGGCTGTCTTAAGCTCCGCCCATTTTTCTGAATTTTAACCCCAGTTACCTAGTCATGGTCAGTGCCAAGTTTGGGGCCTCTGGTTTTAAAACGGTGAGAACGGCGGTATTCCAAAATTTTATATTGAAGTCAATAGGTGAAAACTGATTGGCTGTTTTTGGCTCCACCCACTTGTCCTAAATTTTGACCACGGTCACCCAGTGAGTAATTGAGCCAAGTTTGGTACACCTAGCATTTAAACTGTGATAATAGCAGCAGTTTATCATTTTTCATTAAGGTCAATGGCTGAAATCTGATTGGCTGTTTGCGGCTCCGCCCACTTTTCCTAAATTTTGACCGCAGTCACCCAGTGACGCACGGTGCCAAGTTTGGGAGTTCTGGCTTTGATACTGTGAGAATTACAGCTGTTTACATTTTCTCATTGAAGTCAATAGGGAACATCTGATTGGCTGTTCTTGGCTCCACCCACTTTTCCTAAATTTTGACCGCAGTTACCCAGTGAGTAATTGAGCCGAGTTTGGTACACCTAGCATTTAAACTGTGATAATAGCAGCAGTTTATCATTTTTCATTAAGGTCAATGGCTGAAATCTCATTGGCTGTTGTTGCCCCGCCCCTTTTTTTCCTAATTGTGAACCACAGTCACTCAGTGACTAACATACCAAAGTTTGGGAATGCTGTCATTTAATGTGTAAAAATGGCAGCATTTCTATTTTTTTCTATTGAAAATCAATGAATGAAATTTGATTGGTTGTTGGTGGCTCTGCCCACTTTTTCTAAACTTGAAGTGGAAACCCCCAGCGACCACATTTGTGATATTCAAGGTCCCTGACATCAATACTGTGAGAATGGCAGCCTTCTTAATTGTTCCCATTAAAATCAATCAAAGAAATCTGATTGGTTGGTTTTGGCCCCGCCCACATTTCCAAACTTTAATCCCAGTCCCCCAGTGACCAACTGTGCCAACTTTGAGGAGGCTGCCATTAACCGTCTAAGAGCGGCAGCAGTTTAAAATTTTCCTATTTAATTGAATGGCTGAAATTTGATTGGCTGTTGTAGACTCCGCCCACTTTTTGTAAATTTTGGCCGCAGTCACCCAGTGACCCACGGTGCCAAGTTTGGGAGCTCTGGCTTTATTACTGTGAGAATTACAGCTGTTTACATTTTCTCATTGAAGTCAATAGGGAAAATCTGATTGGTTGTTTGCGGCTCCGCTCACTTTTTTGGGTCCCCAAAATAGGACAGAAAAGTCACAACACCCCATTCCCGAATAAGCTGAACGGTTTGACACCTCATTCATGGGTCTGCGACAAACTAATTATTCGATAAATTCCCCATTATAAGTCAATGGGGCAAATTTGGGGACCTCTCCTGCCCCGGGGGTAAAACTTATACCCTCGTGTGGGGTATCATCTGACACAGGTCGCAAACCTCTTCAAATGTGGTAAATTTAACGTTTCTACAAGATTCCCTCTCTGCGCTAGAATCCGTCAAAAGTTGGCCTCAATGTTAATCTATGGGACTTTTTGGGGTGGTTAATTGCCCCCGCAAGGGGCAATTAACCACCCACCCCTTAGAAAAGTCATACCACCCCATTCCCGATTAAGACGCACGATTTGACACCTCATTCACGGGTCTAGGACAAACGGTGCGGGACTAGTTACGCGCCAAACTTTCATACGGAAGAAGAATAAAAATAAGTTTGCAAGATAACAGTAGTGATGCTTTGCTTCGCAAGCACCACTAACTAGAGAGGTACATTTCCTGAAGAAAATGTGAGTGGTGCTTGCCGTGGCAAAACTCAGGCCCCCCATATATGTTGGGTGTCTTGCCCAGTCGCCCCTGGTGCCTAGAGAGTACACAAAGTCGGTACACAAAGTCGGTAGAATCCGGATTAAACCGGTGAAATTTAAAGCCAACCAAATTTTACCATTGAAATCAATCCAAACAAACTGGCTATTTTTGGCTCCGCCCACTTTTAAAAATTTGCAACCCAGTCACCAAATGGACCAAGTTTGAGCACTCTTACATTAACAGTGTAAGAATGACAGGAATTTAAATATTCCCATTGAATAGCGTTAGGTAAAATTTGATTGGCTGTCTTAAGCTCCGCCCATTTTTCTGAATTTTAACCCCAGTTACCTAGTCATGGTCAGTGCCAAGTTTGGGGCCTCTGGTTTTAAAACGGTGAGAACGGCGGTATTCCAAAATTTTATATTGAAGTCAATAGGTGAAAACTGATTGGCTGTTTTTGGCTCCACCCACTTGTCCTAAGTTTTGACCACGGTCACCCAGTGAGTAATTGAGCCACGTTTGGTACACCTAGCATTTAAACTGTGATAATAGCAGCAGTTTATCATTTTTCATTAAGGTCAATGGTTGAAATCTGATTGGCTGTTTGCGGCTCTGCCCACTTTTCCTAAATTTTGACCGCAGTCACCCAGTGACGCACGGTGCCAAGTTTGGGAGTTCTGGCTTTGATACTGTGAGAATTACAGCTGTTTACATTTTCTCATTGAAGTCAATAGGGAACATCTGATTGGCTGTTCTTGGCTCCACCCACTTTTCCTAAATTTTGACCGCAGTTACCCAGTGAGTAATTGAGCCGAGTTTGGTACACCTAGCATTTAAACTGTGATAATAGCAGCAGTTTATCATTTTTCATTAAGGTCAATGGCTGAAATCTCATTGGCTGTTGTTGCCCCGCCCCTTTTTTTCCTAATTGTGAACCACAGTCACTCAGTGACTAACATACCAAAGTTTGGGAATGCTGTCATTTAATGTGTAAAAATGGCAGCATTTCTATTTTTTTCTATTGAAAATCAATGAATGAAATTTGATTGGTTGTTGGTGGCTCTGCCCACTTTTTCTAAACTTGAAGTGGAAACCCCCAGCGACCACATTTGTGATATTCAAGGTCCCTGACATCAATACTGTGAGAATGGCAGCCTTCTTAATTGTTCCCATTAAAATCAATCAAAGAAATCTGATTGGTTGGTTTTGGCCCCGCCCACATTTCCAAACTTTAATCCCAGTCCCCCAGTGACCAACTGTGCCAACTTTGAGGAGGCTGCCATTAACCGTCTAAGAGCGGCAGCAGTTTAAAATTTTCCTATTTAATTGAATGGCTGAAATTTGATTGGCTGTTGTAGACTCCGCCCACTTTTTGTAAATTTTGGCCGCAGTCACCCAGTGACCCACGGTGCCAAGTTTGGGAGCTCTGGCTTTATTACTGTGAGAATTACAGCTGTTTACATTTTCTCATTGAAGTCAATAGGGAAAATCTGATTGGTTGTTTGCGGCTCCGCTCACTTTTTTGGGTCCCCAAAATAGGACAGAAAAGTCACAACACCCCATTCCCGAATAAGCTGAACGGTTTGACACCTCATTCATGGGTCTGCGACACACTAATTATTCGATAAATTCCCCATTATAAGTCAATGGGGCAAATTTGGGGACCTCTCCTGCCCCGGGGGTAAAACTTATACCCTCGTGTGGGGTATCATCTGACACAGGTCGCAAACCTCTTCAAATGTGGTAAATTTAATGTTTCTACAAGATTCCCTCTCTGCGCTAGAATCCGTCAAAAGTTGGCCTCAATGTTAATCTATGGGACTTTTTGGGGTGGTTAATTGCCCCCGCAAGGGGCAATTAACCACCCACCCCTTAGAAAAGTCATACCACCCCATTCCCGATTAAGCCGCACGATTTGATACCTCATTCACGGGTCTAGGACAAACGGTGCGGGACTAGTTACGCGCCAAACTTTCATACGGAAGAAGAATAAAAATAAGTTTGCAAGATAACAGTAGTGATGCTTTGCTTCGCAAGCACCACTAACTAGAGAGGTACATTTCCTGAAGAAAATGTGAGTGGTGCTTGCCGTGGCAAAACTCAGGCCCCCCATATATGTTGGGTATCTTGCCCAGTCGCCCCTGGTGCCTAGAGAGTACACAAAGTCGGTACACAAAGTCGGTAGAATCCGGATTAAACCGGTGAAATTTAAAGCCAACCAAATTTTACCATTGAAATCAATCCAAACAAACTGGCTATTTTTGGCTCCGCGCACTTTTAAAAATTTGCAACCCAGTCACCAAATGGACCAAGTTTGAGCACTCTTACATTAACAGTGTAAGAATGACAGGAATTTAAATATTCCCATTGAATAGCGTTAGGTAAAATTTGATTGGCTGTCTTAAGCTCCGCCCATTTTTCTGAATTTTAACCCCAGTTACCTAGTCATGGTCAGTGCCAAGTTTGGGGCCTCTGGTTTTAAAACGGTGAGAACGGCGGTATTCCAAAATTTTATATTGAAGTCAATAGGTGAAAACTGATTGGCTGTTTTTGGCTCCACCCACTTGTCCTAAATTTTGACCACGGTCACCCAGTGAGTAATTGAGCCAAGTTTGGTACACCTAGCATTTAAACTGTGATAATAGCAGCAGTTTATCATTTTTCATTAAGGTCAATGGCTGAAATCTGATTGGCTGTTTGCGGCTCCGCCCACTTTTCCTAAATTTTGACCGCAGTCACCCAGTGACGCACGGTGCCAAGTTTGGGAGTTCTGGCTTTGATACTGTGAGAATTACAGCTGTTTACATTTTCTCATTGAAGTCAATAGGGAACATCTGATTGGCTGTTCTTGGCTCCACCCACTTTTCCTAAATTTTGACCGCAGTTACCCAGTCAGTAATTGAGCCGAGTTTGGTACACCTAGCATTTAAACTGTGATAATAGCAGCAGTTTATCATTTTTCATTAAGGTCAATGGCTGAAATCTCATTGGCTGTTGTTGCCCCGCCCCTTTTTTTCCTAATTGTGAACCACAGTCACTCAGTGACTAACATACCAAAGTTTGGGAATGCTGTCATTTAATGTGTAAAAATGGCAGCATTTCTATTTTTTTCTATTGAAAATCAATGAATGAAATTTGATTGGTTGTTGGTGGCTCCGCCCACTTTTTCTAAACTTGAAGTGGAAACCCCCAGCGACCACATTTGTGATATTCAAGGTCCCTGACATCAATACTGTGAGAATGGCAGCCTTCTTAATTGTTCCCATTAAAATCAATCAAAGAAATCTGATTGGTTGGTTTTGGCCCCGCCCACATTTCCAAACTTTAATCCCAGTCCCCCAGTGACCAACTGTGCCAACTTTGAGGAGGCTGCCATTAACCGTCTAAGAGCGGCAGCAGTTTAAAATTTTCCTATTTAATTGAATGGCTGAAATTTGATTGGCTGTTGTAGACTCCGCCCACTTTTTGTAAATTTTGGCCGCAGTCACCCAGTGACCCACGGTGCCAAGTTTGGGAGCTCTGGCTTTATTACTGTGAGAATTACAGCTGTTTACATTTTCTCATTGAAGTCAATAGGGAAAATCTGATTGGTTGTTTGCGGCTCCGCTCAGTTTTTTGGGTCCCCAAAATAGGACAGAAAAGTCACAACACCCCATTCCCGAATAAGCTGAACGGTTTGACACCTCATTCATGGGTCTGCGACAAACTAATTATTCGATAAATTCCCCATTATAAGTCAATGGGGCAAATTTGGGGACCTCTCCTGCCCCGGGGGTAAAACTTATACCCTCGTGTGGGGTATCATCTGACACAGGTCGCAAACCTCTTCAAATGTGGTAAATTTAACGTTTCTACAAGATTCCATCTCTGCGCTAGAATCCGTCAAAAGTTGGCCTCAATGTTAATCTATGGGACTTTTTGGGGTGGTTAATTGCCCCCGCAAGGGGCAATTAACCACCCACCCCTTAGAAAAGTCATACCACCCCATTCCCGATTAAGCCGCACGATTTGACACCTCATTCATGGGTCTAGGACAAACGGTGCGGGACTAGTTACGCGCCAAACTTTCATACGGAAGAAGAATAAAAATAAGTTTGCAAGATAACAGTAGTGATGCTTTGCTTCGCAAGCACCACTAATAAGTTTGCAAGATAACAGTAGTGATGCTTTGCTTCGCAAGCACCACTAATTATAGAGGTGAATTCACTCGGCAAATAAAACATTCTACACTTCACCATGAAAAACTCCAGGTTAGCTAAGCAGTATCTTCCAATAATGACAGCATTCATACACCAAGCTTTTTTAATGTAAATGCACAGTCCTCCACATTTTGTCTTACCAGAGCCATCCATAACCTCCTTAATTATGTAAGTGTTGGCTTCGGAATCTTGGCGTTGGCTTCCATATTGATGGATCAGACCTTTTTCTTTTACTTATTTGGGTTAAAATTTAGGCTTATTGAACAAATGTTAATGTTCTAGTAATGTTTTGATATTTCATAATGACCCAAAGCACACTGAGCATGTGCAAGCCTCAGGCAGTAAGTAGACTGTCCTAGAAAACAAAAATCAAACAGTAACGGAAACAACTTAGACCTGTTAACCGTCCCATATTTTGGGGGAGTCTCTCTGAATTATATACCAGGTTCTGGAGGTGATAACCCCCAGGGGGTTATTAAAAACCTCCTGAAAATTATTGATATGGATCATTACTGCACCTAGAGGCACAATAAATACTTTGACTGCAGTCAAGCATTTCTAGACAAATTATTTTAGGAGGGCTTTTGTTTCCTTTCAAATTTTTATAATAGGATATAAGCTGTGCTGCTATTTATATATTCACCTACTTGCCATGGCCATTGCAAATGTGCTTTAGCCTTTCAAATATTTCTCTCTTGTGCACCTTTTAATACTATGCTGATTCTGTCGATCTTTTGATGCCACTACGTCTGGTGTGTTTGATGGGGACTTTGTGTCACACAGAGAGGAGAGTACAAACAGCGCACAAGGCATTTCTATGTTAACTGGTAGGAATTTTACAAAAATGTCAACCTCCAGATTATGAACAGAATTTTGGCCATGCCCCATTGCTCCAACCCAAGGCCTTATTAAGCATGGTCATGCCCAGCTATGACTGACCACCTGCCCAATTCTTGTGATGCATTAAAAATGCTGAAGGGCTAACCAATGGACTGGATTTGGGAAAGAAGTTACATTTTCTTCAAAATAAAGAATTGATGCCCACTTTCTGTTAAGGTGCTGAACATTTCCCAGCTAGAGACTACTTTTGCCCTTGCTTGTGTTATTCTTTGTAGTGTGGGCCTTTTCCTCTACATGTAGTATGCAAAGCAATATGTGACTTCTTTTCCAGACTTCCCATGGTTTAGCAAACACATAATGGGGCAGATTCCCTAAAGAGTGAAGTGACTAACTAAATTCACCTGCGTGACGTCATTTCGGAACTTAGCCGATTCCCTAACAAGGTACAGGCGTCACTTCGCTAGCAAAGGAGATAGATGCTAGCGTTGCTTCGCACTCTAACAACGCAAATTTTTGCTCTGGCGAACGGACGTAACTCCGCAAATTCACTAAGATGTGGATTTTACTGAAGGTTACCTCATTCACCAGATTTGCCTTCACCAGCTCAGACCAGCCGAAGTGCAGTGCATAGGACTTCCTCTATTTTTAGTGCAAAATTGTTCTAAGTACCAAAAAATGCTGGCGACTTTTACTTTTTTCTGAGTGATAGCCTGCAAAGGTCCATGAATTTTTTTTTGGGTAACTGGGTTCCCCCCTACATTTTCTAACATATGGAACATAAACTATACACTGGGCTCATGTGTAGGGCATTAACAACTCTTTTTTATTAATTAAGGTTCCTTGGACTTGTGTTATGTAATGTATTTGCTGCAACATATACAGATGAAGCCACTTGGATTTGTGAGTTAAATGCATCATGACTCAGGGTTAATTGAAGAAACTGTGTTATCTAAAGTCATCTTAACTCATTAAATGCATTTAACCTTTTCATTAGCATACCAAAGCACCATTGTTCACAATGGTGAATGCTTTAATTAGATGGGATGTTGTTACGCAGTTTTCTGTGTTAAATGAGATAAATGGGATATCTGTGTTTAGTTATTCTGTGTCAAACAGACAAACCAAAGTGGCTGCATCTGTACGTCCATGTTACTTCATCATTTCCCACATATGCAAATTAGCCAATACTAGTGCATCTTTGCTTTGATTGCGAAAATTCACCAGCGTTCAGCGCCATGGACACAACTTCGCACTTTAGGGAATTGCCATTATCCTAGCGAATTTACACCTGGCGAAGTGTTGCAATGGCTGTGAAACTGTCACTGCCAAATTTTCACCGATTAGGGAATTTGCCCCCTAGGAGTGTGCAACTCATGTCAAATCACTTCCCAGCCTTTTACACATACTTATCTAAAGCTTTGCTCTACACGAGGTTACACTGATCTGTAGTTCGGATCTGGTCACTACTAATCAGGTCTCATTCATCCAGGTCATTGTATATCTATAGTTAATATATATAGTTATAGTTATAGAGCAAAATCAACTGGACTTGCTGAATTTTGCTTTTCCTTGAAAAAGAAAAGGAAAAAGGGAAAAAGAAAATACAGCAAGTCCGGTTGATTTGACTTATTACTATAGATGTTCTTAAAACCTGTTTCAGACAGCTCACCAGAATAAAGAGTTTTTCCAATCACTTTCCAGTTTTTATTTGTGAACGTTTTGTCTAAAATTGAAGTGATCTGAAAATAACTCAACTGAAAAAAGTGTTTGGAAGGTGAACAACCCTAAAAAGGAGAACTAAAGCTTAACTAAAGAAGTAGGCTAGAAATGCTGTGCATTATGTTTTGGCCTTCTGTATCAGCCGAAGGGGACCATAACCCTTTAACAGTAAAGATCTGTGCCTCTAAAGATCCCCCATCTTCTTTTCTGCTTATTCACTGCAGGTCAAAAAATTTGCTGCACGTCAAAAAATGACGCCCATAGACTTTAATGGGCATTGGTGATGTTTGACGGGGGGTGAATTTTTGTCAAAACGTAATGGGTCAAAGTCGCCCAAGCCTAATTAGTACTTATTGGTGTATGGCAGCATAGAAACCAGCACAATAAGCATCAGAATCTAATAATCACACCTGTAGAATCTGCTTATAAGACAGGTAAACCTTGTTTTCTGTTTGATGATTTGTGACACCCGTTAAGCTCAGCTTCTCAACAGCTGCTCAAAGCACTCTGAGCAAGTTCAGTATATAAAATATGGCATTTCTAGCCATATTTGTTTCTAGGATTTAGTTCTCCTTTAAGGGTAGTGTTAATTCTGTGAAGCAATGAGTGTCTCTAGCACAACCACAGAGGCTGTAATAATAACGTAGCATGCTGAATGCTAAGTAAAAAAAGTAGTTGTGAAAAATAAAACATGCAAAGCCACAATTGTTTTTGTTTTGCTTTGAAAAACATTGGTAAAAGTGATTTCTCGCTGTTAACATAAACTGCATTTTTAGGACATCCTGGAAGGTCAGGTTTGGAAAATTTCAATGCATTTCATGAGCCAGACAAAAGTGATCTGCTGCCAGCATTGCATTGGCAGCAGCTGTCATTTTCTAACAGGCTGGAAAAACTTCTTAATGACCTAACAGGATAAATCAATGTATGATTGACCTACAGTTCTCACTGGCTACGAAAGGTGATCTGAAACTGTTGATACAGACACAGCAAATACCTTGACCTTTGGATGAATATTTTTATTATTTATTTCCAAACTGACTTGAATGACCATTCTATAATCAGAAATCCAGATTTCTTCCTCTAAAACTATTAACAACAGATATAAACCTGAATAAGTTTGCCTTGCACCACATAGATCACTCACCAGGTCACTAAGTTTCCATTTATCTAGAACTTTTCAAGAGCTATATTTCTTTTTCTTCTTCTTATTTTTGTTGAAAACAGGTTACAGAATACAAAGTCACAGCAAAACTGTGCCCCATTTATATGTATGCATGCTATACATCTATAAGATCAGTTTTCCGGAAACCCATTATCCAGAAATCTCTGAATTACGAAAAGTCTCCGATAGACTCCATTTTATCTAAATAATCAAAATTTTTAAAAATGATTTCTCTTTTCACTATTATAATAAAACAGTAAATCGTACTTTACTCAAACTAAGATATAATTAATCCTTATTGGAATTATACTTGGATACAGGTAAAATGTATACAAAATAACAAAAAGATACTGCACTCAACAGGCTCAGTTACCAATTTTATATATATATATATATTAGGGATGCACCGAATCCAGGATTCGGTTCGGGATTTGGCCTGAATTCAGCCTTTTTCAATAGGATTCGGATTTGGCCGAATCCTTCTGCCCGGCCGAACCCAAATCTGAATTTGCATATGCAAATTAGGGGCGGGGAGGGAAATTGTGTGACTTTTTTCACAAAACTAAAAAATGTTTTCCCCTTTCCACTCCTAATTTGCATATGACAATTTGCATATGCAAATTCAGATTCCGTATTTGGCCGAATCTTTCTCAAAGGATTTGCGGTTTCTGCCGAATCCAAAATATTGGATTTGATGCATCACTAATATATATATATATTAGAAGCAACAAACTTTGAGACCTGTAGATATGGTACATATGAGGTTGTACTGTTTGAAAAAAGTCTTTACATTCTATTAATGCTATAAAACATTGGTCGCTAACTGAAAAAAAAATTGCATTTGATCGCAATGCTTTGCAATTATTACATTTCCCCCTAATATTTTAAATCTTTATGCATGATAGGAGGAAATTTGTATATAGAATTCCCTAAACTGATAAAGTCCTAGGGGCAAATTCACTAACCTGAGAAAATTCACCAGCGATGGCTTCGCTCACATCACAACACTTTGCCAAGCATAGATTTGCCAGGACAACGCTAATTCACTAAAATCCAAAGTTGTGTCCGGGGTACCCAACGCTGGCGCAGTTGCGATAGCATTACTGCGCCAAACGAATCGAAGTTGCGCTAGCGCTGCCTAATTTGCATACGGCGGGAAGTTGTTGCAGCAAATACATTACACTATTTAATAAAATAAAATAGAGTTGTTATATTGCCCTACAATTGAGCCCAGTGTATGGTTTATGTGCCACATGTTAGGAAATGTAGGGGGGAAGCCAGGTACCCCAAAAATATTTTACACTCTTTTGCAGCCTATCATCCTGAAAAAGGAAAAGATGTTAGTGTTTTTTGGGACTTTTCAACTATTTTTTTAGGAACTCCTATCTACTCTATTGCCTGGTCTGAGGTTGCAAAGGCAAGTCAGACGCAAGAGGTAACATTCAGTAAAATCCAGTCGCCAGAGTGCAAATTTGCCTAGCGTTAGGGAGCGAAGCACCGCTAGAGTCTATCTCCTTCACTAGCGAAGTTATGCCGGTGACCGTTAGTAAATCGGCGAAGTTCCGAAATCAATTCAGCCTTTAGTAAATCTGCCCCCTAATGTCCAGCAAACAATTTATCAGGCTGAAAGTATACAGTTCACTATTATCTATGCATATATGTATGTATTTGTGTTGTCATGTTTAACTATATATCAATCAACCATTTGCTGTCAAGGAAAATACGTATGTATTTGAGTCTTTATGAGCATATATACATTGCTTGGAATTTGACAAAATAATAAAAAAAAACATTTCTATCGGTCCTCTTTCCCTGACTACACATTTCATTAAAACATTATTTTCGTTGTCAGCTTTCCTCCAGCCAAGACTCCACAGTGCAGCAGTGCTTCATGTTCTGTGATTAGCAGGCCTGAGAAGAGGAAAAATAACAGGTATACAAGTCATTGCGGGAACAGGAGGAGAGCTGATTTCTGATGCCTTGTTTCTGAAGTCTGGCAAACTGAGAAGAGTATAGCAAAGAGCACCCAAAACATTTATTGACCAAACATCCAAAAACTGTATATATAGCTCCTCAAAAAGATTCACTCAGTCAGTCAGATCTTCCAGTTAACAGTTCCAGTCCACAGTTATGTGGAAAAGGCAAAAAACAAGTCACTGGTACAATATCTTCAATGAAGTAAATTCAAGTGCATATGTGCCGATATTATTGTTGCATTTCCTTGAAAGTGTAAGTGCTTACTTTATACCTCCTAACAAAGCATGGCATACCACGTGAAAAGCATAGAGGATTTTAGAAGTTTCCAGGATATTAAAGAATTTTTATTCTATGCTTTTATGAATTTCCGTTGATGAATTTTGCGTTGAGTATCGCATTTGGGTTTCTATTTATTTCTTATTAAATGATATTACATTATTTTAGTGCACTTGGTTTTCAGTGGATATCCACATAAGATACGCAGAAGGTCCCTGATCATAGATTGATGTTTGGCCTGTCTATACTTGCACCTGGTGAGTAGGTGATTCAGCCAGAGTGTGGTATTTAGATCACCTTACACCTACACGCATTTGTATGGAAAATATTTGAGCACTCAAACGTTTAAGGAAATGAAGCAATAATATTGGCACATATTCACTTTAATTTACTTCATTGAAGGTATTGCACAAGTGGCTTGTTTTTTGTGCTTCCCTATAGAACTAGTAACTTCAGGGGCCTAGGCGCCCTGTGGAAAAGACACTTCCCAGGCAGCTTATGTACAGAAGCAAAGGTTTTGCATGTGTGCAGGTTACTAGTGATGTTCCGTTTCACTTCACTGGAAAATTTGTGAAAATGTGAAAAAAATTGCAAAACGCATTGAAGTCAGTGAGTGTCAACATGTTTTTTGCACAACAATTTCTTACATGCACCTAAAACCTGACCTCATAATACACTATGAAAGGAAACAGTATTTAAAAGCTGTCTGAACACTTCATGCCATTGTGTGAAATGAGCACACTGTGTTTTTTTTCATTAAAATCCTTTTCCTAAGATGTTTCTGGGCGACTGCTTTCTTGCTTTCGCCTTTTAAAAGATGACTTGAGGTTGGTGGCAGTATGCATCTGTGAGCAGCAGCAAGGCTTCAAGCAGCAGGCTATTTCAGATGCTTGAATAAGTATTTCACTTTGGATGGTAAATAAAATCAAGAGAAAGAATAGGATATGTTAATCTCTCTGTTGTAATAGCCTTCTGATGTGTTTTCAAACACTGTCGGTTTAGTTGTTTCAGCACAGCAATAATTCCATCAGCTGAGGCTACGTGCACATTTTATAGGGGTTTTTTTTGGCTAGGATTCATTCCCTGACAAACGCTACTGTTCTGGTGTGTCCACTTTCATATGGACAAATCGCTGTATACGAAAATAGAAAACACAATAACAAAGAAACATGAATATAAAGAAAGCACATATTAATTGTTTTTGTTTACAGTAAGAACAGTTAGTGCTGTGGTGGGTAACTCTTTAACCACTTTGCTTTTGGAGCCCTTTAACTTTCTATAACTGATTGTAAGTATTGCTCTGATAATAGTGCAGTGTGGCTGGCAATCGCTTTGTACAGCTGTATCATTACCTGTCTGATGAAAATATTAGTTACTCTTGAAAGCAAAATCCTTAAAATGTACTTTATGTAGATCTATGTGCAGTGCAATGGGAATTATGTTACAGTTTCTTATGATCAATGCATAGATTTTTCTCCTGTGCTGGGAAGGGTGATAAAGGTTTGTGATTTCTACCAGATATTAATGATCAGCAAATAATTTCCCTAGATTGGGACTTACTTTAGGGTGTATACATGTCCACAAGTGCAGTTGTACACTTTCCCTGCAGTCAGTTGCACATAATCCCACTTTAATTACATTTGCAGATAATGCACTCCTTTCATTCCTGGAGCTACGGTCCAGGATTCCCCTTAGCACCCTGTATCAATTGCAGCAGTTTTGCCTAAAGAATAAGGTACACACATCATTCACATGCTGAATAACACAAATGATGGCAGTAAACACTGGAAATGATGTTAAGTAAATTGAGAAAATATTTAGTCCAGCATCCATACATACACCCCTCCATACATACAGTATATTATAAATACCCATTTCTGTACTAACTAACTATAGAGTTTAGTATCACAATAGCATTTGATATTATGTCTGTCCAAGAAATCATCCAAGCCCCTCTTAAAAGCATTAACAGAATCAGCCATCACAACATCACCCGGCAGTGCATTCCACAGCTTCACTGTCCACACTACGGATGCACCGAATCCACTTTTTTGGATTCGGCGAACCTGGGAATCCTTCACGAAGGATTCGGCCGAATACCGAACCGAATCCGAACCCTAATTTGCATATGCAAATTAGGGGTGGGAAGGGGAAAACATTTTTTACTTCCTTGTTTTCTGACAAAAAGTAACGCAATTTCCCTCCCTGCCCCTAATTTGAATATGCAAATTAGGATTCGGATTCGGTTCAGCTGGGCAGAAGGATTCGGCCGAATCCGAATCCTGCTGAAAAAGGCCGAATCCCGAACCGAATCCTGGATTCGGTGCATCCCTAGTCCTCACTGTGAAGAAACACCTACGTTGCCTTAAATGAAAGTTCTTTTCTTCTAGTCTGAAGGGGTGTCCTCTGGTATGGTGATCCTCTTTATGGGTAAAAAGGTCCCCTGCTATTTGTCTATATTGTCCTCTAATATACTTGTAATGTGTAATCATGTCCCCTTGCAAGCACCTTTTTTTCCAGAGAAAACAACCTCAACCTCGTATACCCTCATAATTTAAGTCTTCCATCCCTCTAACCAGTTTAATTACACGTCTCTCTACTCTCTCCAACTTATTTATATCCCTCTTAAGAACTGGAGTCCAAAACTGCACTGCATACTCCAAGTGAAACCTTACAAGGGACCTATAAAGAGGCATAATTATGTTTTCATCCCTTGAATTAATGCCTTTTTTTATGCAAGACAGAACTTTATTTGCTTTAGTAGCCACAGAATGACACTGCCCAGAATTAGACAAAATGTTATCTACAAAAACCCTTAGATCCACCTCATTTAAGAAAACTCCCAACACACTGCCATTTAGTGTATAACTTGCATTTATATTATTTTTGCCAAATTGCATAACCTTGCATTTATCAACATTGAACCTCATTTTCCAGTTTGCTGCCCTGTTTCCCAACTTTGACAAATCACTCTGCAAAGTGGCAGCATCCTGCGTGGAACCTATAATTCTGCACAATTTAGTATCATCTGCAAAAATAGAAACAGTACTTTCAATGCCCACCTCCAGGTCATTAATAAGCAAGTTAAAAGCAAGGGACCTAGTACAGAGCCACGTGGTACTCCACTAACAACACTGGTCCAATTAGAAAGTGTTCTATTTACCAACATTCTTTGTAGTATTTTAGCCAGTTCTCTATCCAGGTACAAATACTATGTTCCAGGCCAACATTCCTTAATTTAACCTGTAACCTTCTGTGTGGCACTGTATCAAATACTTCAGCAAAGTCTAAGTAAATCACATCCACTGCCATTCCAGAATCAAGATCTCTGCTTACCTTCTCATAAAAAGAAATTAAGTTAGTCTGGCAAGATTATACATAAAACCATGCTGGCACAAAATCATAGTATTATGATTTGCTATGAAGTCCAGTATCTTATCCTTTATTAACCCTTCAAAAAGCTATCCTACCACTGATGTCAGACTAACTGACCTATAGTTTTGGGGCCGAGAACGGGATCCCTTTTTGAATAGCGGCACCACATTAGCAATTCACCAGTCATTCGGCACCATGCCAGACCTCAATGAATCCTGAAAAATTAAGTAAATAGGTTTGGTGTGACCCCAGTAAATTTGAGGTCACATTTACGTGAATAAATATATATATATATATATATATATATATATATATATATATATATATATATGAATGTATATTGTATCTGTGCATCAGACCATAGCCAAATTCCGTGTATTATGGTAATCCATTCACACTCCCACCAATAAGGGTTACCCATAAGCCCACACTGTGAGGGAGTTTAGACACAGAGAGCTGCTGTTTTGTCAGTTGAGGAGAAGCAGCACACCTGTAACTTTGGCTATGTGTCTCTATTAATTTTCTTTAACAGAATAACTGTTGCCATGGCCACATTGTGGACCTGTAACAGTTTCTTGGGGGCTCGTCCGGGATTGGCACAGCACAGTTGTGTCAAAAGCATCTGCCCTTTAAAAATGCAATTAATTCTGGGGAAAAATTAATTGTAGGGGAAAAAAACCTGGCGATTGCATTTTAATTGTACTTTGCTCACTGCACTTGTAGACATACACGTGCCCTTATGAGTAAGTGATTTGCACAATTAGAAATTAAAGACATAAAAATAAAAATCCAAATATGAACTGGAATAGATGGTCTTGGATATTAATGACCAGTTTTCTAATTGTTAGTGACTATTTCATTTTGAAAGGTTCTTCACAAAACTTTTTTTTTCCTAATGAAAGACAATATAATTCTAAGCAACTTCCTAATGTTTTAAATATTTTCAAAAGTTATTTATAAATATACAGGTATGGGACTTCTTATCCAGAATGCTTGGGACCTGGGGGGTTTCTGGATAAGTGATATTTCTGCAATTTTGATCTGTATACTTTAATTCTAGTAGAAAATTATGTAAACCTTAATAAATCTGGTTTTGTTTCCAATAAGGAGTAATTGTATCTTAGTTTGGATCAAGTACAAGGTACTGTTTTAATATTACAAAGATAAAGGAAATATGTTTTAAAAATTTGAATTATCTAGATGAAATGAAGTCCAGTTTCCGGATAATGGATCCCACACCTATACTTGCAAGTTGAAAGTGGTGTTTGTTTATTAATTTAAGTTTTCTGGTTCAGAATCATAAAATTATGTAATAGACTTGAGTTTTCCCTCTCTTTGCTTATTGGCTGGCCTCTGTTTCATTGTTTCAGTAGTCAAAATCAGAAGTATAGGGTGGAGGAAGGCACAGATACTGATTTCAACAACAGTTGCATTTACAATGAATGTAAAAATAACTGAACAATTTAAATGAGTGTATATTGGAAAAACTTCTCTTCTGCAAAAAACTGTTTTTGGGTGGAGATCCCCATAGAAAAATATCCATATAAAGCTACAGGAGTGTAAATGATTTATAGCATTTTATTACTATCAGCCTGTTACATTGTAGCATAAGGGATAATGAAATAACTGGTGCTAAATATTCTCTAGCTATAGTAACCCATAGCAACCATTATTTAGCAGTTTTTGGCCAGCTGTTTGATATTAAGCATCTTATCAGCATATTAAGCTCAATGCCAAATTTGCTGCATTAGTACTGAAGAAAAGATGATCCCATCTAAAAAACAAATACTCTGTAAGTCTACACATGTATTGTTATTGCTACTTGTTATTACCAATCTTTCTATCCAGACCTCTCCTATTCATATTCCAGTCTTTTATTCAAATCAATGCATGGTTGCTAAGGTAATTTGGACCCTAGCAACCAGATGGCTGAAATTGCAAACTGTAGAACTGCTGAATAAAAAGCTAAATAACTCAAAAACCACAAATAATAAAAAACGAAAACCAATTGCAAATTGTCTCAGAATATCACTCTCAACAACATTCTAAAAGTTAACTCAAAGGTGAACAACCCTTTTAAGATGTAATAAAAACTAATGGATGAGCTGCTGTGACCCTGATAAATGATGCTTCCTTTTAAAACTGCAACAATATATCAACATATGACTTTTATAAGTTATAAAATGATAGGAGACTTAAATAGGGCTATAATTTGTACACTAAACACAGAAAAAGAGTTACAGCAGAAGGGTCTTAATAGGGGAATCCTTTTGAATTGAATTGAATGATAAGATTTATACAGATTAATATAACAAAAGGTGCAAAGTCTAGCAAGTATAGTAACCCATATCACACAATTCACTGGTGTTGACCAGTAAATTCTATTGCTTTTTGTTTACTCTCAATAACTAGACCTGAAGAAATGTTTCACCTCTTATTCCTGTTTCACCCCCCCTCCCCCAGTCACAACCTTCCCTTGTGGTTAATAGATATTACACGTGCCCATAATCTGCCTTTTCAGTGCACACCTTGCTGGTTAACTGCTTAGTGGTCACCTGCCTTAAAACCTATAAATTATAAGAGGTTGAAGGTGCATATGTAAAATATAGCGCAATCTACCACACTTTGCACCCTGCCTTCCACATTCAAATTAATTGCTGAAGGACTCTATGTTCTGTTTCAGTTCCCTTGCCAGGTGTAAGGACAAGGCTGACCGGCACCCATCAACGAATCTGCCAGGAATGGACTGGTACCAATGGATCTCCTAGTGGGACCCAGCCAAGGACAATTTCTTGTCTCATTCTTATTTTCAACATAAGTCTGTATGCCACCTTTAACATTTACTACTACATCTTATTGGGCCCTCAATGTCAAATCCTTGGGGCCCTAGGAAACCCATTGGATCTTCTGCATTTACTTATCCATCTAAACTCCTCTGCTAATTTATTATGTTCAATAATATTAAACTACATGCCCCTTAAAATTGCTAGAAATAATTTCATAATATATAAAATATTTGCATGTTTCCAGTATTTCCAGTATTACTATTTCCAACACTTAAACCAATATTTTTTGATGAAGCACAACAATTTATTTGGTGTCCTTTAATGATTCCCAGGATTTAGATTCCTGTATAATAAGCATTTTTTTGTTGGTGAGGAGCAAGCAGGATAAAAGAAATCTTAACTCTAGTATTAAAACTAAATCTCTTGGGGGGGGCTTTTAAATACTTCTAGAAATAAAATAAAAGGAACAGCACTAACCTTAACCCACAGCTATAAAGAGTTTACCAGATAAGAAATAATCTTAGTGACTTCTCAAGCGATGATTGCTGTATAATCTAAACAACAAACAGTAGACTTTGGATTGTGTGCAAATCCCTTTCCTTTCAGCCTCAAAGCAAAGCAGAGAGCACTGGGCTCAAGCATGAGGTATGCAATAGGTACAGCTTCTATCTTCATTCCTGCATTGTGCATGCTAAGCAAAGAGAAACATGCAAATCATTAATGATTTATTTAACTTTTGTTCCGCCTGGAAAAAAAAGACCAGGGGCAAATCAATAATTCAGTAGAACCTCTAACTCCTTAGATACCAGCCAGGTCTTCTAATCAGCATAATAAGGTGGCAAATATAGGCAGATAGCATGCTGTAGCCAAATAGTAGGGGGGGGGGGGGCTTGAAGAATGATATACAGCCAACACATGAAGATCAAGATACAATAGGATTTTGTAATTCTTATATAGCAAAGCAGCAACACTCTGCTTTATTTGAGATACTGGATCATTGCTAAAAGAATAAACCCTCTGATTAATGATGTTATTATTGTTATGTGCTCTGCTTCATATCATCCAATATATGAATTTCAAAAACACTGTTACTTTGCAATAGGGATGCACCGAATCCAGAATTTGGTTCAGAATGTGGCCTGTTTTTTTTTTAGCAGGATTTGGTTAAATCCAAGTGCCTGGCCGACCCCTTAAAATCACACTACTTTTCATCACACAAACAAGAAGGTAAAAAATGTTTTAACCATGCACACTGCATGGTGAGGTTCTCTTGGATCCTTCCTGAACTTCATATGCTTTTGTAAATATTCATTTTTCCCATAATAGTGGATTCAGTGCCTACTTTGCAATAACTTTAAATACCAATCCACTTGGCAGAACAATGAGCATATAAAATATTATATATTCTTTACCAACTATAATGTGCCTAGACAGAAGCCATACCTAGGTTTAAAGGTAGAATGCTCGAAACCTGGGGTTTATTCCGTAATTTGTATCCCAGTACCCTACGTCTGCTAAAACAAATCAGCCAAACACTAATCAAACCCACTTTCCACAGATAGATTGCTGTATATCTCAAAGACAATAGGTCATTGAGGGAAAAAAACAGATACATAATATAGTGTAATATTTCAATTGTAATTTTTGCACATACGCTTTAAATAAGTGCTTAAATTCACCCAAATGTTGCTTTGTGCCACCTTAGAACAAATATATCCTGTGAAATACTATTCTCTTAGAACAGAGGGTGTTAATTGTGCCTTTAAATGGTTGACATTAAACCTGAGGTGTCTAGTTCAACAGTAGTTCAACAAGAGCCCACACTCCGGTTCCTAGTGAGTCTGGCAGGCGTTCATACTTACAAACCGTAAGTTAGAAAAAGACCCTGATAACGGTAAGCGTTCCTGTTCACTTCTAGTCTTGCATCCTAAGTGGGTAAAATGAAGCAACATGTGTGGAAGCGTTTATACAAGTTTAATAAATAAACACGATTTACAAACGTTTCTTCAGTAAAATCGCTTAAAATCAATGCAGTGTATCCGTATTGGTTACGAGTTCTTTAGCGTCTCTCTCAGTCCAACGCACTTGTCTCGGATCTCCAGCAGCTGCTTACCTACGCATTGGAGGCCACAGGGGCACTGCAGCAGGTATATCACGTTTGTAGTGTCACATTTAATAGTTTCTTGAATTTGGAATCGTTCCCCAGTATTATTACTCTTAATTGTTTTGGTTTTTACCCCCAATCTACACGCTTTGCAGAGGCAACATGGAAAACATTTCTGATATATTTCCTTTCTTTGTTTGTTATCCTTTTGATTACTGCAAGTGTGTACTAATATCTGTTTAAGGTTAGGGGCTTTGGTTTCTTTGGAAGGATTGTTTCCAGTTCTTTGTTTAAACTAAGAACATTCCAATGTTTCTCCACAATTTTTCTTATCTCTGTTGCTTTCGGATTGTATTGTGTAATAAAGCACAGATCACATTTCTCTTTTTCTTTTTTGTGTTCTGTATTTGATTATCTTTTCTATACTCCAACATTTTATCTCTATCTTCTTGTTTAATCCTTTCATACGTTTCTTCTATATCTAATCTTTCTTATTCTCCTAAACTGTCCCTATGGGATATTTATTATCCACTGGGGGTAGTGACCAGGACATAGTTATTAGTATCTAATGTTTTGAAATATATTTGTTCTAAGGTAGCACAAAACACATTTTGGGTGATTTTAAGCACTTACAGATCACTTAAAGTGCATGTGCAAAAATTTAATTTGAAATACTACACTATATTATTTATTTGTTTTTTTTCCCCTCAATGACCTATATACAACAATCTATCTGTGGAAAGTGTCTATTTGAGGGTGGAGGAGAGGCCTTTTTGATGGTTTTTGGTTTTGATCGATTGGGGAGACACTGTTAATTTTAGAGGATTAAGTATATGTAAGCACTAATGAAACCCAATAGGATTGTATTGCCTTAATATAATATCTTAGAATTAACTAAATTTTTAAAAATTTCAATTGTTTAATTAAAGGGAGTGTATGGGACATGGCCATCCATAATTAAGAGCTTTCTGGATAATAGTTTCCGGATAACCGATCCCATACCTGTAATTAAGAAAAAAAGGGACTTGTATTATCTGTATGCAATGACAGTGCTTGTTATAGTGCAAAACGATAATGATATTCATTAGTTACGTTTATTATATTAAGATATGCATTTTAAAGTACATTTTGCTTTAGAGCAAGAGCAGAGAGGACAGTCGGTTACTGAAAATTGATTATTGACACTAATTGATCACTTATTCTATGTCAGTTGCATCACAGACCATTTTATCTGAAAGTGTACTCATACTCATACAAGCATAGCTAAGGCTTATGTAGCTACTACTATGCTATAATATAGTGTAATGTATTGCTTTCTGTTACTGTTGACAATGTGCTAGTTGACATGTTGTGATGTTTCAATAATGTTGCTCTGTTTGTATTAACCAGAGTGTGCAACACATGGGGATGATGCACCCTTATTAGAGGTAAGAGCTTCTACAATATAGAGTGCTCCACTGACATGTCACAAATGATATCACGTCAGTTGACATGCAGGAAGGGGGCTTTAGTACAGCACGGTAATAAGGCAGTGCAGATTATTAGATGAATGATACCAATTTATGTTTTGACAAGGGGCCTCCTCAATTGACCATTCACTTTCAGCCATCCCACTAAACCTCATTGTTACTTACCCTAAAGGAAAAGGAAAGGTTTAAATTAAGTAAGCTTTATTATATAGGACTATATAAATACACCAGTAAACCCTCAATGTAATGCTCCTCTGAGGCCACCACATTTCTTTCCTTCTATTGTGTACACATGGACTTCTGTATCAGACTTCCTTCTTTTATCTTAAACCGCCATGGCTAGGGCTTGAGCATACTCAGTTTGTTCCTTTCTCCCTCTACCCCTCCATTCTCCTTCTTCACTGCTGTAACCTGAGCCTAGAACTATGAGCAAGCAGGGAGTATGCTATGACTCAGGCAGGAAGTGATGGTGCACCAAGTTATTATGACAGCTGCTATCCCAAACAAACAGAGAGAGCTTCTAGCGTTGTGTACTCAGGTATGATAAATCATTCTACTGAATAAACATAGCATTCTATCTTGCACTATTGTGGCTAACCTACTGGGAATGAACTGCCTTTGCCAGATTGGATAAAATGGCCACAGCATTTATTCACATTTTATAATATAAATAGGACCTTGCCAGCATCACCTCAAGGCAATATTCAAAGCCAGAATATCAAAAGAGTCGCTATTATGCTCTGCCTTTCTTCAGTGATTTGAGATCAGCACTATGTCATTATATCCACTGGGTATTAGGCTGCATCTTCCTAGAGAGGATAGTCACAAATTCCGCTACTAGCAGGAGCTGCATCTCCCACTATGAGAGAAGTTCTGCAGCCCTGCTGTCAGCCCTGAATCTGCAGTGTCTCGATGATAGGAAATCCAATCTCATCATGAGATTTTGCACAGAAAATCCTGTGAGATTTCAGATGGGAAAGCTTACAGGAATTGTTCAGTATACAAATAAATACTAGGTAAATGGATAGGCTGTGCAAAATAAAAAAATGTTTCTGATGTAGTTAGTTAGCCAAAAATATAATGTAGCTCTCTTGGTTTCGACTGATTGGTAACCAGGCAGTAACCAATCAGTGACTTGAGGGGGGATCACATGGGATATTTGCTTTTGAATTTGAGCTGCATGCTGAGAATCCTTTGCAAACTTAATAAACAGTTATGCCCCGTATGGCCCCCCTTCAACTCACTGACTAACTCAGAGTTAGAGAGCTGCAAAGCAGGAAGTAGTGTTCTGGCTATTATGTTAGAAATCCAGTCACTCCAGCCTTTATACATTTTTAGCTAACTGACTATATTAGGAATTTTTTTTGTTTTGCACAACCTATCTTTTTATCCAGTTTTTATTTTTATACTGAACTGTTTCTTTAAGAGGTGATCTGTGTGCCAAGCACAGTTAGGAAATAGGTGAGACAGAGCTTTTCCCAGGATGGTTGTTTGTGCTGGGGATCAGGCCCAAGAGAAAAAGCAGCTGCTAATCCTTCACCTGACTGGATATTGGTGACTGTTTTCTTAAGGGGTTAAAGACCTTGTATCTTTATCTGCCTACCAAACAAATATGCCATTCCTTCTTACTGGAGTGCCTCATTCATTTGTATCACATCTTAGACATCAGCATATTTCAACCTTCCCCTGGGTCAGCTAGTAGATCAGTCAGGCTACTTTCTCTTAGACACACATTTTGTGTTGCTGGTTGAATGCAAGTTTTTTTCAATCTCATCTACTATGATATTGTATTGCTTTAAAACGCAGTAAAAAAGCAGCTACTGTTTATACAAGGGGGGGACAAAATATATCTGAATTATACTTTCTGCATGTAAGATGTCTCATAAAGGACACAGTTAGCATATTCCTTGTGTTTTATGTGAAAGTATACCAGTTAACATAGTTTAATGTTAAACAGCCTAATCATAAGCCCTGGTTTCCAATAATGTGGATGAACTGAATTTTATCTATAACAATGGAGAATATTATATATAACTAGAGAGGTACATTTCCTGAAGAAAATGTGAGTGGTGCTTGCCGTGGCAAAACTCAGGCCCCCCATATATGTTGGGTGTCTTGCCCAGTCCCCCTGGTGCCTAGAGAGTACACAAAGTCGGTAGAATCCGGAATAAACCGGTGAAATTTAAAGCCAACCAAATTTTACCATTGAAATCAATCCAAACAAACTGGATATTTTTGGCTCCGCCCACTTTTAAAAATTTGCATCCCAGTCACCCCTTCACCAAATGGACCAAGTTTGAGCACTCTTACATTAACAGTGTAAGATTGACAGGAATTTAAATATTCCCATTGAATAGCGTTAGGTAAAATTTGATTGGCTGTCTTAAGCTCCGCCCATTTTTCTGAATTTTAACCCCAGTTACCTAGTCATGGTCAGTGCCAAGTTTGGGGCCTCTGGTTTTAAAACGGTGAGAACGGCGGTATTCCAAAATTTTATATTGAAGTCAATAGGTGAAAACTGATTGGCTGTTTTTGGCTCCACCCACTTGTCCTAAATTTTGACCACGGTCACCCAGTGAGTAATTGAGCCAAGTTTGGTACACCTAGCATCTAAACTGTTATAATAGCAGCAGTTTATCATTTTTCATTAAGGTCAATGGCTGAAATCTGATTGGCTGTTTGCGGCTCCGCCCACTTTTCCTAAATTTTGACCGCAGTCACCCAGTGACGCACGGTGCCAAGTTTGGGAGTTCTGGCTTTGATACTGTGAGAATTACAGCTGTTTACATTTTCTCATTGAAGTCAATAGGGAACATCTGATTGGCTGTTCTTGGCTCCACCCACTTTTCCTAAATTTTGACCTCAGTTACCCAGTGAGTAATTGAGCCGAATTTGGTACACCTAGCATTTAAACTGTGATAATAGCAGCAGTTTATCATTTTTCATTAAGGTCAATGGCTGAAATCTCATTGGCTGTTGTTGCCCCGCCCCTTTTTTCCTAATTGTGAACCACAGTCACTCAGTGACTAACATACCAAAGTTTGGGAATGCTGTCATTTAATGTGTAAAAATGGCAGCATTTCTATTTTTTTCTATTGAAAATCAATGAATGAAATTTGATTGGTTGTTGGTGGCTCCGCCCACTTTTTCTAAACTTGAAGTGGAAACCCCCAGTGACCACATTTGTGATATTCAAGGTCCCTGACATCAATACTGTGAGAATGGCAGCCTTCTTAATTTTTCCCATTAAAACCAATCAAAGAAATCTGATTGGTTGGTTTTGGCTCCACCCACTTTTCTTAATTTTAATCCCAGTCCCCCAGTGACCAACTGTGCCAACTTTGAGGAGGCTGCCATTAACCGTCTAAGAGCGGCAGCAGTTTAAAATTTTCCTATTTAATTGAATGACTGAAATTTGATTGGCTGTTGTAGACTCCGCCCACTTTTTTGTAAATTTTGGCCGCAGTCACCCAGTGACCCACGGTGCCAAGTTTGGGAGCTCTGGCTTTATTACTGTGAGAATTACAGCTGTTTACATTTTCTCATTGAAGTCAATAGGGAAAATCTGATTGGTTGTTTGCGGCTCCGCTCACTTTTTTGGGTCCCCAAAATAGGACAGAAAAGTCACAACACCCCATTCCCGAATAAGCTGAACGGTTTGACACCTCATTCATGGGTCTGCGACAAACTAATTATTCGATAAATTCCCCATTATAAGTCAATGGGGCAAATTTGGGGACCTCTCCTGCCCCGGGGGTAAAACTTATACCCTCGTGTGGGGTATCATCTGACACAGGTCGCAAACCTCTTCAAATGTGGTAAATTTAACGTTTCTACAAGATTCCCTCTCTGCGCTAGAATCCGTCAAAAGTTGGCCTCAATGTTAATCTATGGGACTTTTTGGGGTGGTTAATTGCCCCCGCAAGGGGCAATTAACCACCCACCCCTTAGAAAAGTCATACCACCCCATTCCCGATTAAGCCGCACGATTTGACACCTCATTCATGGGTCTAGGACAAACGGTGCGGGACTAGTTACGCGCCAAACTTTCATACGGAAGAAGAATAAAAATAAGTTTGCAAGATAACAGTAGTGATGCTTTGCTTCGCAAGCACCACTAATAATATATATTTGTAAAGGAGAAAAAGATAGTAAAACCCCCCGCACTCTCAATTAAATTAAATTAATTATCTAAATTATATCGTGAACAAATCAATTAATAGATTAATACTTGATTGGTTCACGATATAATTTAGATAATTAATTTAATTTAATTGAGAGTGCGGGGGCTTTTACTATCTTTTTCTCCTTTACAAATAGTTGTTTACTATTAGTCTTTACAAAACAGTAATTCACGCCTCCAATTCTCCACGAGTTAATATTTAAACTTAAAGGACTGCCTTCCTTCTCTGTATTTATAGAATAATATATAAGAGAGTGCTATGAATATTATTTTTAAAATAGTCTGGGCTTGTACATGGCAAGTAGAAAATTAGCACTTAACCAGGCAGCCTGCAGGCCCATCAGTTAGTAGGTCTTAAAGGACAGTAAACAGCAAGAAATGAAAGTGTTTTAAAGTAATAAAACTATAATGCAGTGTTGAACTGCACTGGTAAAACTGATCTGTTTGCTTCAGAAACTCTATTATAGTTTATATAAATAAGCTGCTGTGTAGCCATGGGGGCAGCCATTCAAGGGAGAAAAGGCTCAGGTTATACAGCAGATAGCAGATAAGCTCTGTAGAACATAGTGGTGTTATCTGTTATCCACTATTTAACCTGTGCCATATAAATTTTTTTCAATTTCCACAGCAGTTTGTTTATATAAACTATAGTAGACTTTCGGAAGCAAATAAATCAGTTTCACCAGTGCAGGGCAACACTACATGATATTTTCAATGCTTTAAAACATTAACATTGTTTAGTGTTACTGTTCCTTTAAGTCAGCCCATGTATGGAACATATTTCAGATTGTAGTGCATTTTAGAAAAAAACAAAAACCCTGTGTGCTCAGACAGGTGAATTACAGCTCTTTCTCCACCAGTGGAAATTTGCTTTTGAAGTAACATTAGACCTACCCAAACTAAAAAATCACCCTTTCCCCTCCCTTAACTCATTCCCTCTCACCCAATGACAGCTACATGTGATCCTGCCAGTCTTTAAAGATAAACCAGTATAATCTGTTTGCTGGTCATGCGGATTCCTTGTCATGCAGCACCTTTGTTTATAGCTCCAGGGCTTTCCTTTCCATAACTTAATTAATTCATATGAATTAGTTTCGTTTCATTATGTATCTAACCAGCATGATTATTTAATTTAAGATGCTGAAAGCATGTTCCCACTGGGCTGCATATCATCACAGGGGATCTGGGATCTGTAGAAAGAAAAATGTACCGTATGGTGCAAAATACAGGGACATACAGCAAAAGAACCTGTTCTAGGCAAAAAAATGAACGCTATGGCTGGTGTTATGTTTTGGGTAGCCGAGGATGAGTAGTGTATAACAGTGCTTTATTAGCATGCAGGCATGCAGGCATTACACACAGTAACTTTCACTTTTAAGCTGTATGAAGTATGCACAGTATAAGTCTGGTCACAGTGACATCTACAGGCTATTTGTATAAACACCACTCATTCCCCCTATAGTAGGAAAGCATTTGGGCAAACGTAATAAACAACAATGCATCTTAACCCTTTAAATGACAGCAGAATTTCACATTTTGGTTACGCGAAATGCCAGCCGTTTTTGAAACATTTTGTGCTCTCTCACTTTAGGGGCATTTTCTGAGGGGAAACCTATAGTTTACCTAGGAAAACTATACATTGTTTTTTTCGGTAGAAACTGGGCTTTCTAAATCTGCCTGAGTTTTCATGTATTTACACCTGTGCAAAAAAATTTATAGTGCTAAATACCAAAAAAAATGAAAAATTACCATTTTTCATCGTATATCAATTTATACCAGAAAAATATTTCATTTTACGGATGAAAATCCAACTGATTTGGAAAGCCTTATGTCTCTCGAACATGCCAATACCAGATATGTATAGTTTTAGGGAGATTTAGGATTTCTGTACAGCAAAAACTCCCGGCAGTATATTACCAAATTTTGAAAGCACTAAGGCAGAAAACGGCATGCTTTAGGTTCCAAGGCAAAAAATCCTGAAACCGTAGGTTTACCCCAGAAAACCATACATTTTTGAAAAGTACACATTCTGCCGATTACAAAATGGGTAACTATGTCTCTCTACTCCCAACTACCAAACATAAAAGCTTGTCTGAACATAGCGGTTTTTCAACAAAAAATTCAAAATTCTGAAAAATCATTTCAAAGGTTTTATGTTGCTGCTCCGCATATCCCAAACTATATTAGGTACCAAGAAAAAGCACCTGAAATATGATTGCCAGGGGTCCACTGAACAATTTGATACCCATTATGCATAGGTTTACCAAAGTATCTGGCATTTAGAGACACCAATATGTAGTTAGCACATCCAAATGGGTAACTATGTCTCTCTACTCCCAACTACCAAACATAAAAGCTTGTCTGAACATAGCAGTTTTTCAACAAAAAATTCAAAATTCTGAAAAATCATTTCAAAGGTTTTATGTTGCTGCTCCGCATATCCCAAACTATATTAGGTACCAAGAAAAAGCACCTGAAATATGATTGCCAGGGGTCCACTGAACAATTTGATACCCATTATGCATAGGTTTACCAAAGTATCTGGCATTTAGAGACACCAATATGTAGTTAGCACATCCAAATTGTTCAGGACTTTACTTCAGCTACTGAGAAATCAACACATTGACTGCATTTTTTGTGGGGTAAAAACACAGAAATATATGTTTACCCCCCAAACCCATATATTTTTGGAAAGTACACATTCTACTGAATCTAAAATGGGTACCCATGCCTTTCTGCTCCAAACTACTGAGTCGCAAGGCTTTCCCAAAGTTGTCAGTTTTGGTGAAATATCTGAAAATTGCCTCAAAGCTTCAACTTCCCAGCACCATATCACCCATGTGTCATTACGTGCTAAGAAAAAGCACCCTAAATATGATTGCCAGGGTTCCTCCAAACAGTTTGGTGGCCATTGTTCATAAGTTTACCAAAGTATCTGGCATTTAGAGGCCCCAAAATGAAGTTAGCGCATACAAACAGTCCCGTGGGTAACTTCAGCTAATGAAAGATCAACACACAGGAGAAAGCTCTCTGTTTAGTGCTGAATTAAGCATTGAAATTCCTGTTTGAGACAGGATTTTTTGTTATCACTTGGTGTGTGAATGTGTTGTCCACTTGGTGGGTGAAATTTGGGAAGTTTTGAGTTGATTTTCTTTACTAAAAATCGATTTTTCTTTTGACCCTGAAGGTGAGTGATTCCTAGCCCAGTTCCCTTCACTTGCTCTGGGCTACAAACTCACTGTTAGATCCCCTACCCCTCCCCCACACCTGGGTGTCAGTTTCATTTGCATTTTTCTGTTGTTTCGGCACAAATTGTTTAATTTTTGTACAGATTGAGTGGGTATTTTGATTTTGCACTCTGTTTCTGTGAGGAGAGAAAGCTAAAGGGAAAAGGATTTAATATAAGTATAAATATAAAATCTTTTCCAGCAGCAGCAGTGCAGCTCCCAGGCACCTGCTCACATTAACCCACTCCCTGCCACAGCTTCTCAACTTAAAACTTACTTTTTTGTTAATCAGTAGTATAAAGCTTTCTGTTTGTGTGGTGTTGTGTAAAATAATGGGAGGAAATAAAAAGGAAAGTTATAAAAAAACATCTCTTGATTCTAAAGCAAAAGGACCTGAAAAACCCAGCTGTAGCTCTGCAAGGAAACACCAGTCAGAGCCCATGTCAAAAAGCCCCATTGCCTCTACTTCTGCTGCTGCAGCCAATGTGACCCCTGCTAAAACATTTGCACACGCGGTAGCTACTGGCAGCAACCCAAGCCAAGTCACTGCTGGGGTAGAGAAGCTTACAAGGAAGCATGGGGTCAGATGCCTAATGTCAAGCACTCATGGCATAGAGGCTTATACGTATAAAGGCTGCAGCTGAAGTTGTGGGCCACTCTGCAGTAGTGGCAGCAAGTAAAATGTATGGGAAAGCCATAATCTTTGCCCGTACGCTAACTGCAGTGCATGCTCTGGTACAGAGGGGTATCACAGTGGGAGGGAGTTATGTCCCTGTAGAACCCCTAGAAGGATTGGGCACAAGGGTGGTTTTATCTAATGTGCCCCCCTTCCTGCAAGACCACTTATTGTACCCCCACCTGCAAGCCCTTGGGGAGTTAAAATCAAATATGTCTAGAATTCCCCTGGGATGTAAGGAGAGCAGACTGAGGCACGTCCTTTCCTTTAAAAGGCAGGTGCAACTACTTTTACCTCGGGGGCAAGACACTATTGAGGGGTCTTTCGGGGTTCCATTTGAAGGGGTGCTGTATAAAATTTTTTTCAGCACAGAGGAAGTGAGGTGCTTCCTTTGCAAGAACCTGGGGCACACTCGCCAGAGTTGCCCCAAAGGGCAAATTAAGACCACAGCCCCTGTTCCTGCTCCCAGTGCCTCAAATAAAACATCTTATCCTGCTGGGACTATTTCAGCAGGGTCCTCAAAGGGGATATCTCCTTCACTAAAGAACCTCAAGGTGGCTGTTACACAACCCACCTCTACAACAGCCAAACCTCCTCCTTCTTCACTGAAGACATCTAAGGCTGCAGCATGTCTTACAATTGCGGCAAAAGAGAAGGGGGGAAAACATGTCAAAGCTTCCCCCGGGGTCACAGTTGTGACAAAAAGGTGTACCCCTGTTATGGGCACCCCTGAAGGTGTGGGGGTACCCATGATTGCAACACCTGTTGGGGTTGGGGCAGATAGTGGCCTTTCCTCTTCAGATGCCAAGAAAAAGAGGAAATTTAAATCAAACTGGCTGGTACCTGAGGAATGGGCATCAGTGGTTAATGATGGGGCACCCCCATTCAAGGGTAAAAAGGGCAGCAAAACTTCTGCTCCTCATGTGGTGACATAGTCTGGCCCAACTGTTGGTCACGATCAACCGGTGTCAGACCATGCACTCTTGCCTCCAGACCAGGTGGGGAATAATGAGGTTAATGGTCTGCATGGCCTTGAACATGGCAGTGTTGGTTTCCCCACAGAGTCAGGGGTGCAGTATCTGCCTCAAAATCATGTGGAAGATCTTCCCTTGGAGTGTAAAGAGACACCTAATGAGACTCCTGCAGAGTGGGCAGTCAGTGTTCCTGAAGAGCTGAGATTTGGGAACTGCAACCAGCCTCAGTTTTTAGTGCCTCAGGGTATTTCACTCCAGGAGGGGGAGAATATTGGGCTAACCCCCATACAGGACCCTGCAGATAAAACTGCTGGGAAGGATGGTGAGGGTGGAGTTGTAAATACGGAGGAGGGTAGCCAGGCAACCTCTACTGTTCATGCTAAAATCTCTCCTCCCTTGTCTTCAACTGACCCAAATGTTATTGCCATCCAGAAAGCACAGGAGGTAGTGGAGAGGGCAGAGGCTAACCATCGAGCCTCCAAAGCTCTACCTGTTGCTGGGGAGCTAATTAGTTCTGTTGCTCCTGTGTCAAACACTTCCGAATGTGTTTCAAGTGAAGTTGAGGGAACACCTGAGCCATTGCAGGGTCTCCAGAAAAGTGATTCTGATACTTTTCCTGTAACAACTTGTGAAGAGATTCTCAAAGCTCTAGTGGAGAGGGGAGATTATCAATCCCTTAGCCAGGAAGAGCTCATGGATGAGGGGAACATCGAAGAGGAGGTTGACATAGGAGTGGCAAATCCTTCTACCCCAATCATCCCTGCTGAGGAACTCAAAAAGTTTCTTGAGAGCACCCTTGGTGTTAAATTAGAGAAGAAGATGCACATGGCTCTGGAGAAGTGGCATGATTTGCCTTTAGTTCTGTGAGACAATACATTAAGGTCATAAAAGAGGCCAAGAACTATGGAACAGCGGAATATCTCCGTATAATGAAGTTTCACAAAAAATGTTTGTCTCATCAGACCTTGATGAAGGTTAAAGCACTTCCTAAGACTCAGTAATGGCTTTGAGTATAAGCACACTTAATACTAATGGCTGTCGGAATCCTTTCCGAATGTTTCAGGTACTCTCCTTTCTTCGTCAAGGAGGGTACTCTGTGAGTTTCCTCCAAGAGACCCACACCACTCCAGAGCTTGAAGCAAGCTGGAATCTGGAGTGGAAAGGAAAGGTCTTTTTTAATCACCTCACTTGGACATCATGCGGGGTGGTGACCCTTTTCTCAGATTCCTTCCAGCCAGAGGTCCTGAGTGCTACCTCTGTCATCCCTGGCCGTCTATTGTATCTTTGGGTCCGGGAGTCAGGTAGAACATATAATCTAATGAATGTGTATGCTCCTACTACCGGACCAGAGAGGGCACGGTTCTTTGAAAGTTTGTCAGCCTACATGGAGACAATTGACTCTGATGAAGCCTTGATTATAGGGGGTGATTTTAATTACACCCTTGATGCTCGAGATCGCAATGTACCCAAGAAAAGAGACTCGTCTGAGTCCGTTTTGCGAGAACTAATTGCTCATTTCTCCTTGGTTGATGTCTGGAGAGAACAGAACCCATAGACGGTTGCCTTTACCTATGTCAGGGTGAGAGATGGTCATGTTTCTCAATCCCGGATTGATAGGATATATATAACGAGCCATCTCATGTCACGAGCCCATTCGAGCACCATTAGATTGGCACCATTCTCAGACCATCTTGAGCAAAGGCTATCAGGCTCTGAAGACCAAGCCCTTCAGTGTGAATATATAGAAAGGAAAGAAGCGCTGCGTAACATGGAACAGCGACAGGCTCGTGCTGCCTTTGTGCGAAGCCAGATGCAGTTACTTTGTGATATGGATCGTGGTTCGCGATTCTTCTATGCTCTGGAGAAGAAGAAGGGGAACCGAAAACAAATCACATGCCTTTTTGCGGAGGATGGAACCCCCCTTGAGGATCCGGAGGCTATCCGGGACAGAGCCCGGTCCTTCTATCAAAACCTTTTTTCTCCAGATCCCATCTCTCCAGATGCCTGTGAGGAGCTATGGGATGGGCTCCCAGTGGTCAGTGAGAGGAGAAAAGATAGGTTGGAAACACCAATCACTCTAGATGAACTCTCTCAAGCACTCCGTTTAATGCCCCACAATAAATCTCCTGGGCTTGACGGACTGACCATAGAGTTCTTCCAGTTCTTCTGGGATACTCTGGGCCCTGATTTCCATAGCGTCCTAACTGAGGCCTTCAAGAAAGGTGAGTTGCCACTTTCGTGTCGTCGAGCAGTGTTATCACTACTTCCTAAGAAGGGGGATCTCCGTCTTATTAAGAACTGGAGACCAGTCTCACTGCTTAGCACAGACTATAAGATCGTGGCCAAAGCTATCTCACTTAGGCTCAAATCTGTGCTGGCAGAGGTGATTCATCCTGACCAGTCCTATACAGTCCCCGGTCGGACAATTTTTGATAATGTCTTTTTAATCCGAGACTTACTACATTTTGCGAGAAGGACTGGTCTATCTCTTGCTTTTCTCTCTCTGGATCAAGAGAAGGCATTTGACAGGGTGGATCACCAATATCTTATAGGCACTCTGCAAGCCTATAGCTTTGGCCCACAGTTTGTGGGCTACCTGAAAACAATGTATGCCTCTGCAGAGTGTTTAGTTAAAATCAACTGGTCTCTGACTGCACCTCTGGCCTTTGGACGAGGAGTTCGGCAAGGATGCCCCTTGTCGGGACAACTGTACTCGCTGGCCATTGAGCCCTTCCTGTGTCTCTTAAGGAAAAGGCTCACGGGACTGGTGCTCAAAGAATCCGAAATGAGGGTGGTTCTCTCAGCCTACGCTGATGATGTAATTCTTGTGGCCCAGGACCTAGTTGATCTTGAGCGGGCACAAGAGTGTCAAGAAGTCTACGCTGCTGCCTCATCTGTCCGGATCAACTGGTCCAAGAGCTCAGGCCTTCTGGAGGGTTCTCTAAAGGTAGATTTCCTGCCTCCTGTTTTTCGTGACATCTCGTGGGAGAGTAAAATCATTAAATATTTAGGCGTCTACCTATCAGCTGAGGAGAATCCTGTCTCACAGAATTTCATTGAACTTGAGGAGTGTGTTCTAACGCGCCTTGGAAAGTGGAAGGGTTTTGCTAAAGTACTTTCTATGAGAGGGAGAGCTTTGGTGATTAATCAGCTGGTGGCCTCTCAGATCTGGTACCGGCTGATATGTCTTAGCCCAACCCAAGAATTCATTGCTAAGATCCAGAGAAGGTTACTGGACTTTCTCTGGATAGGAAAGCATTGGGTTTCTGCAGGTGTCTCAAGCCTCCCGTTGAAAGAGGGAGGGCAGGGAGTCGTGTGTATACGTTCTCAAGTGCACACCTTCCGTCTCCAGCAAATACAGAGATACTTGTATGCAGATCCTTCTCCACAGTGGTGTACTCTAGCATCGAGTTTTTATCGCCAGGTACGAAATATGGGATATGACCGGCAATTGTTTATAATTGAACCTGAGGGTTTCCTAAGAAACCTTTCAACCCTGCCGGCTTACTACCAAGACACGCTAAAGACCTGGAGCATGGTATCCGTGTTAAGGCAAGGAGCCATTGAAGGGGAAGACATTCTAAATGAGCCCCTACTTTACAATCCATCTTTTAAGACTAGGATGTTAGAATCCATCATCATCCGACGTCGCCTTTGCCAAGCTCGGTTAACCAGAGTTGGAGATCTCCTGGATTTTGAGAAATCAGATTGGGTGGACTCTCAAGCAGTTATGCAACGCATGGGATTCCTCACCACTAGGGTTCCACACCGTCTTCTCAAGGAAATCAAGGACACAATCTCTCCTGATTCTCACACCTTCATTGATGGGGTTTTACATGCTGGAGAGCCACGTCCACCTTGGAACTCCTCACCTCCAGACATAATAATAGCACCTAAAATCCGTCAATCCCCCCAAGCACCTCCTTCTCCCAACTTGAGCCAGTTGGAGAATTTTCCATTGACACGCTTTCATGATATAACAAGAAAGTTGTTGTACTCTCTAATGCTTCACACTGTACACTTCCTTGCCCTCATCTCCCGATATGATACCATCTGGAGACGTGTGCTTAATGAGGGTGAAAGACCTCAGTGGCGAGCTCTTTATTCCAGTTTGGTGCCTAGACCAACTGGAGACTTGAGTTGGAAAGTGCTGCATGGTGCATTGAGCACGGGAGAGTATTTAGCTCGTTTTACAGACTCCCCAGCTGCTTGTCCATTCTGTGGCAAAGGAGAGTCTGTGTTTCATGCTTATTTTACGTGTGCCAGACTGCAACCTCTATTGGCTCTTTTGAGGAAGCTTTACCTGCAGTTCTGGTTACATTTTTCCCCTCATGTTTATATTTTTGGACGCCCAGTATCCCGGGACAATAAAGAGAAAGACCTTCTCTCCAACTTGCTCCTGGCTTTAGCTAAATTAGTCATCCATAAATCTAGAAAGCAATGTTTGGAAGGTGGGAATCCTCTACCAGCAGAGGTCTTGTTCCGAGTGCTGGTGCGTTCCCGAATCCGAGCAGAGTACACCCAAGCAGTGTTTACTGGTCGGTTGAAAGAATTTGCTGACCAGTGGGCAATAGATGGGGTAGTTTGCTCAGTATCCCCAGACCTGGTTTCTGTTCAGACAATTCTCACACTCCATATTTAAGTGCACTTTAATTTAAGTGACAGTTGTATTTTAATCAGTTAATTATCTCCTTTGAGATGTGATTAACTTTGGTGAGCAATCACTCACCTGCAATTTGAATAATATATCAGCTAATGAAAAATCAACATCACACTGCATTTTTGTGGGGTAAAAACACAGAAATATATGTTTACCCCCCAAACCCATACATTTTTGGAAAGTACACATTCTACCGAATCTAAAATGGGTACCCATGCCTTATTGCTCCAAACTACTGAGTCGCAAGGCTTTCCCAAAGTTGTCGGTTTTGGTGAAATATCTGAAAATTGCCTCAAAGCTTCAACTTCCCAGCACCATATCACCCATGTGTCATTACGTACTAAGAAAAAGCACCCTAAATATGATTGCCAGGGTTCCTCCGAACAGTTTGGTGGCCATTGTTCATGAGTTTACCAAAGTATATGGCATTTAGAGGCCCCAAAATGAAGTTAGCACATACAAATTGTCCGGTGGGTAACTTCAGCTAATGAAAAATCAACACATTGACTGCATTTTTGTGGGGTAAAAACACAGAAATATATGTTTACCCCCCAACCCCATATATTTTTGGAAAGTACACATTCTACAGAATCTAAAATGGGTACCCATGCCTTTCTGCTCCAAACTACTGAGTCGCAAGGCTTTGCCAACTTTGGCGGTTTTGGTGAAATATCTGGAAATTGCCTCAAAGCTTCAACTTTCCAGCATCGTATTGTCCATGTATCATTACCAGCATAAAGCATCCTAAATATAAACATATGGGTCTACTAAACAGTTTGATGCCCAATGTGCATAGATATACCAAACTATGTGGCGCACAGAGACCCCCAAATGACAATATGTATAGACATTTTCGTAACTTATCAGCATATATATGCTAAATATGAATGCCAGGGGTCTACTGAACACTTTGATGCCCAATATGCATAGATATACCAAACTATGTGGCGCACAGAGACCCCCAAATGACAATAGTGTATATACATTTTCACGGCTGACGCGCTGGCTGCTGCAATATGAGCACCTGGTGTGTGTATTATGCGACATTAGACCCCCCCTAACAGTACAGAGACCCCAGAAAACCATATATTTTCAGAAAGTACACATTCTGACGAATCCAATATGGGTAAATAAGTGTTTCTACTGCAAACTGCCAAACTGCAAAGCAATGCTGAACATAACGGTTTTTATCAAATTTCTGAAAATCGTCACAAAGCTTCAATTTTACCCCATTATATGCCCCACATTTCGTAACGTATCAGCATAAAACATCCTAAATATGAACGCCAGGGGTCTACTGAACACTTTGATGCCCAATATGCATAGATATACCAAACTATGTGGCGCACAGAGACCCCCAAATGACAATAGTGTATATACATTTTCACGGCTGACGCGCTGGCTGCTGCAATATGAGCACCTGGTGTGTGTATTATGCGACATTAGACCCCCCTAACAGTACAGAGACCCCAGAAAACCATATATTTTCAGAAAGTACACATTCTGACGAATCCAATATGGGTAAATAAGTGTTTCTACTGCAAACTGCCAAACTGCAAAGCAATGCTGAACATAACGGTTTTTATCAAATTTCTGAAAATCGTCGCAAAGCTTGAATTTTACCCCATTATATGCCCCACATTTCGTAACGTATCAGCATAAAACATCCTAAATATGAACGCCAGGGGTCTACTGAACACTTTGATGCCCAATATGCATAGATATACCAAACTATGTGGCGCACAGAGACCCCCAAATGACAATAGTGTATATACATTTTCACGGCTGACGCGCTGGCTGCTGCAATATGAGCACCTGGTGTGTGTATTATGCGACATTAGACCCCCCTAACAGTACAGAGACACCAGAAAACCATATATTTTCAGAAAGTACACATTCTGACGAATCCAATATGGGTAAATAAGTGTTTCTACTGCAAACTGCCAAACTGCAAAGCAATGCTGAACATAACGTTTTTTATCAAATTTCTGAAAATCGTCACAAAGCTTGAATTTTACCCCATTATATGTCCCACATTTCATAATGTATCAGCATAAAACATCCTAAATATGAATGCCAGGGGTCTACTGAACACTTTGATGCCCAATATGCATAGATATACCAAACTATGTGGCGCACAGAGACCCCCAAATGACAATAGTGTATATACATTTTCACGGCTGACGCGCTGGCTGCTGCAATATGAGCACCCGGTGTGTGTATTATGTGACATTAGACCCCCCTAATAGTACAGAGACCCCAGAAAACCATATATTTTCAGAAAGTACACATTCTGACGAATCCAATATGGGTAAATAAGTGTTTCTACTGCAAACTGCCAAACTGCAAAGCAATGCTGAACGTAAGGGTTTTTCAAATTTCTGAAAATCGTCACAAAGCTTGAATTCTACCGCATTATATGCCCCACATTTCGTAACGTATCAGCATAAAACATATAAACCTAAATATGAACACCAGGGGTCTACTGAACACTTTGATGCCCAATATGCATAGATATACCAAACTATGTGGCACACAGAGACCCCCAAATGGATATAAAGTAGATAAAATTTACAAGGCAAAACAAAATAAGGCAGTAAAGAGTGAAATGCAAAAAAATCCAATAAAACCACAAAAATCAATGTTTTTTTTCCAGACTAGTGTTATCGGCCGTCAGAATCACAGTTTGAATATTTTAGCTGGGCCAAACAGGTTATACGGCTAGAAATAAGTGAACACAACATACGCAGAGCTGAAAATGCAATAAAATGGCTAAAAATTCAATAAAATGGCTAAAAATGCACCAAAATACCCAAAATTGCAATATAATCACCGAAATAACATAAAAAAGATATTGCACAGTACGGTTAGCGAATACGCTATTCGTAATGGCAATAAAACATTTTTTTCAGCCAAAAAAAGAGACGATGCGATAAGAAAAAAAAAAAAAGCCACAATGCCATGTATGTGCGTGTGCGTGTGTACAAATGGTAAATTACATGTTATGTGCGCGTGTGTGCGTGTGCACGTGTGTGTAAGTGCAGTGAGTGTAAGTGACCCCCCCAATCCCCAAAAATGTATGTGTAAGTGTGTGTAAGTGTGAATCTAAGTGTGTATTACTATAATAAGTGTGTGTTGGTGTGTTTGTGTGTGTAATTGTTGCACTAACCTGAAAAAATCGCTGGAGACTGTTGCAGGCGATCAGGAAGAGCCCGTGGAAGACATCTGCCTCGTGGTTCCTGTCTGTGTGCTGTGGGGGCGGAGATCGTCGATCCGGTGCAGGCTGCAGCAGCAGGACACGTAAGTAACATGTGCCTGCTGCTGTTTTTGGGCCCCTGGGCGATCGCGCCCCAGGGGCCACTCGATCCCCTGCTCTGCTCGTTGCCTAGGGGCAGGGGATCGAGCAGGAACGGAGCGAGCGGCTCTAACAGCCGCTCCTCCGCTTCTGAACCCGGAAGTGCTGCAGAACGTAGAATCTACGTTCTGTGGCATTTCAAGTACTGTTATGGACAGAAGTATGTCCTAAGAGTATCTGACCCTTCCGAATTATATGATAAGTAAATCCAGCCGGCTGGCAGAAAGAAAATGACACTGACACGACTGTTCAGTATGCAAAATGCTTCTCACTCTGTGTTTATTGCAAAGTACAAAAAATTATAAAGGCAGAGCGGGGGGTGTGACACCCCCATAAGCTTGCGGTTAAGCTATATAGCTTCAAATGGAAAAATTGCAAACTACGAAAGTCTAAGTCAAATATCTTCAAATGGAAAGCAATAAGGTATAAAGTCTCTTATGCGGTTTAATTCAGCAGTCGTCTTCAGGAAACAGGTGCAGAGTGGCATAACCACAAACGTATGTGACCTTCTTAGCACGAGTCTGTTTCTATGAAGAGGTTCCTCTTGGTTACGGCCTAGCGGGGTATCTGGGTCATAGAGACATCTGAGCAAGGAAATATGTTTTGCAAAATAGCTTGTGCAAGGAAATATAGCAGGAAACGCACACAGTATGGCAGTAAAATAGACTTTTTAAATGATAGCAAACAGAATAGACTGACCAGTCCACCACAGTACCTTTGCCACAGAACGTAGATTCTACGTTCTGTGGCACTTAAAGGGTTAAAGCAATAATATACATTATTCACATCACATAGTCCTGGGTCCATGCAGGTAGTTTTCTGATTCTCTCAGTACACCTTATAGGTTCACTTTATTCAGGCCTATTGCAGTTGACATCAGGAGTAGGAAAATGTCCTTCATCAAATGGAGCTTCTCCAAAGTCATATCTAACAGGAGCAAGACGACTTGCATTCCATATGCATCCATCAGACAGTTCATATGTGTATGGTCCTCACTGGCGTCTCACTTCAAGTGGAGTAATAAATTTAGATTGTCCTTGTTTCAGTATTCCTGGTTTCTTAATTCTGACTAAAGATCCAGGCTGAAAGTGTACTTCTCTGGCACCACATTTTCTGTCAGTATAAGCCTTGCATTCAACTTGTTTCACAATGTCAGTAGTAGATGATTTTGTAGGCACAGTATTTTGTGGAAGTTTGATGTCTGCAACATGTAATTTAGTGCGTATCTGTCTGCCATGTAATAATTCAGCAATAGATGATTCTGTTGTTGCATAGCGCGTTGCTCTGTAATTATGTAGGAACTCTGTTGTAAATACTTTCCAAGATTTCCAAGTACGATTTGCTGTCTGTAGTGCTTCTTTCAGACTTCTGTTGGATCGCTCAATTTCTCCATTTGCTTGTGGGTAATACACTGAAGATTTCCTATGGACAATATTCCTCTCTCTCAGAAAAGATTCAAATTCATATGAGACAAACTGTGGTCCATTGTCTGATATTAACTCCTTTGGATTACCTTCTCTGCTGAAGACTGTAGACAGGAATGTTATTACTGTAGCTGATATAAGAAACAAATGCAATTTCTGTCCATTTACTGTAATGGTCCATCAAGGTTATAGCAAATCTACAGTCTATAATCAACTAATTGTAGTTTTAATTCAGATCCCTTCCAAGTATAGCAGTGACCTTATTTACAATATAAAAGACACATTTTGCAGTATTTGATTCAAATTGTACAGTCACTGGCAAGCAACCAAGCACAGTGATCGGCCTGCCCTGACCAGTTTCAGGGCAGGTGCAAAAAGCGGATCTTTTGCAAAGTATTTTAAGAAAATATCCTTTGGTAGTATACAAATAGCTGAATCTGTATCAAGCATCAGGTTAATGGAGTGTCCTTGTCAGCAGAAGCAGTACTGATACTGACAGTGCATATAAACTTGTCTGGAATAAATGTACCAGCTTTATCCACACTTAATACTGTAACATTTGTAGTAGTGTGTTGTGTTGAACCACGGCGAAAGCAGTATTTTTTATGTATATTTGCTACACGGTTTTGCAGTGTACGTGTTCCCTTTCCTTAGCACTATATTTAGCCTATGACTGTGCATTATTAGGCCACAGTGTTGAATTCACAATCTGTACATTCCCAGCAGTTCCCTGACTGAGAGTTTTAGCCTCTGCTACTGCTGTTTCAATTTGGATAGCAACTGTAATAGCCTTTGCAAGGGTTAAATCCTGCTCTAGGAGCAGTCTCTCTCTAATGCAAGGTGAGTTTGTTTTTGCCACTATTTGGTCTCTTAGCATTTCATCTGTTAGAGTACCAAACTCACAGGTAACAACCAGTTCTCTCAAAGCTGCTACAAATTGTTCTGTGGATTCCCCATTACACTGTCCACGTTGGCGGAATTTATATCTTTCAGCAACCACATTTACTCTTGGCACAAAAAAGTTCTTTATAGCAGTAAAAGCAGTTTCATAAGTATAATCAGGTAATGATAATGTATAGAATATACTCTGTCCCTCTGCTTCAAGGCAGTGAATAAGTAAAGCACTCTTTCTAGCAGCAGAAATCTCCCCTTGGTCAGCAGCAATAATGTAATTTTCAAACATATGGATCCAAGCAGTAAAAGTTATGGTAGGCTCACCAGGGTTTGGAAGAAAAGGTGCAGGTTGCTGCAGAGGTAGAAGAGCCATCCTTGTAGCCATGTGTTATGTTTTGGGTAGTTGAGGATGAGAAGAGTATAGCAGTGCTTTATTAGCACAGTCATGCAGGCATTACACACAGTAACTTTCACTTTTAAGCTGTATGAAGTATGCACAGTATAAGTCTGGTCACAGTGACATCTACTGGCCATTTGTATCTGTTTGCAGGATGATGTTTCTCAACAAAAGGGTCAATGAGCATCATAATGGCTTAAGGAGAATGTCCTATAATTACCAAGTGAAATCCAAATGAGCTGCACATGTAACCTGAACAACATGGAGAAAATCTGCCTGGAAAAAGGGACCAAATATACTGTAGGTGTATTATTTGTTATTCAGTAAAATAAGTGAGTTGGTCAAGAGTCTTAATACAGGTATGGGATCCATTATCCAGAAACCCATTATCCAGAAAGCTCTGAAATTATGTAGAGGCTGTCTCCCATAGACTCAATTATAATCAAATAATCCAGATTTTGAAAATTGATTTCCTTTTTCTTTGTAATAATAAAACAGAACCTTGTACTTGATCCAAACTAAGATATAACCAGCCTATTGTGTTTATTTAATGTTTACAGGATTTTCTAGTAGACTTAAGGTATGAAGATCCAAATTACAGAAAGATCCATTATTCAGAAAAGGTCAAGTGTATTCTGGATAGCAGGTCCAATACCTGTACTTGATCCAAACTAAGATATAATTAATCTCTATTGGAGGAACCAGCCTTTTGTGTTTCTGTAACGTTTACATGATTTTCTAGTAGATTTTAGGTATGGAGATCCAAATTAAAGAAATACCTTTTATCTGGACCTTTTACTTGTTATCCAGAACATTCTGGATAACAGGATAACCCATATCTGTACTTTTGCAGAGCACTATATATGAATGCCCAGTCCTTGTCTGTCCCTTATATTCCTGCCAACTTTATCAACATTGTGTACTTTTGGGTGCTTTATTGAGATTACTAATTGTCGTGTGGGCAGCACTACAGTATATAGATTTCATTATAAAATGTTCAGGAAACAGTTTCTTGCAGAGCTCAGATTACTTGATATCAGCAGTGGCCAGGCTGATTTGTAAGGACAAAAAAGCTTTAAATCACATTTGTAGTCACATTTATATTACATACTATATCAAAAGCTTTTGCTGTATTATGTAAAATAAGCAACTCTCTATGAAAATTTAAATTACGTTTAAAATTAAGTCCCAACATAACACTTTGCTAAGTGGTTTATGCACTGAATTTTTCTAAAATAAAATGGATTGTAAATTGGGCCTAATCTTGCTGCAACAAAATGTACAATTTACCTTTTCTCAATTGACTAAAAATGTGGCTTGGTTGAAAAATATGTTAAAAAAAATATAACCCAAGCAATTTTTAATGTACCACATATCTGATTTTACTAATTGTATGTATGCAAATGCTCTGGTCAGAAAGACCACTGTCGAGGGTGCTGAACAAAATTGCTACATGGCAACCATTGCTACAGGTATGGCATCTATTATATGAAATTGCAATAATTTGGGATTCCCATCATTTTATCTCTGTAATAATAAAACAGTACTTATTAATATAGCTGGGATATGGTGGCACTCCCAGGCAAACAGCATAAATATGACAATAAAAATAAAGCTGATATTAGCACTTTGAATAATCATTTTGTGGGCTTTTAAATGAAAACACAACTTTTATCAACTGAATTAAAAAATAAAGTAAAAGCTGGAAATGAATGGATGTAGCTGAAATGGAATGTAACATGACCCATTGAAGTAAAAACCTAACCTCCCATTAGTCCCATAATGTACAGTAGCACTTTGAACATGGTTTTAGTTTCAGCGTTATTTTTCTTGTCTACCAAAATTTATCAAGCCTGTCCAACTAGAGGCTTAGGGGCTAGATGTAGTTCTCCATGGCATGTTTTATACCCCACCTCCATGTCTAACCAAAGGCTTCACATTTTCCTCTAAAATGAATACATAGAATCACCTCTTAAGTAAAAGTACTGTAGGTAAAGGAATTTAAAAATATTAATTGGATAAATATCAAGCAAGTTTAAGGACTCAAACACAACTATTAAAGAATTTAATAGGCAGAATAAAGACACATATCGGAGATCATTTATAAACAATGGGCAAATTTGCATCTGGGCAGTAACCCATGGTAACCAAGCAGATAAATGCTTTCAGTGCTCAACCTGCAGCTGGCTGAAAAAAGCTCATTACTGATTGGTTGCTATGCGTTATTGCCCAGGTGCAAATCTGCCCACTGTTTATAAATTAAGTCCATTGTTTCTTCTCTTATGTCTGTATGACACTCTCAAGAACTTGAATACTTCCTGCTGTACACACTTCTAATTATTAGTCTTAAATATGTATAGTTTATAAAAAAAGAAATCAAATGATTCATTATGTTAGTACTTGTTAAAACATTTCCACCATGTAATTTAGAATTCCAGTCTACATTATTCTATATAATTCTTAACAATAATTAAGCAATTAAACGTCTGACAATGAATTCCTACAGTTTTTGATTATTTCAATATATTTTTTCATGCCAGTTTTGCACAATTCCCTTTATTAAAAAAGAAAGTACAGTATAATCTAGTTAAAGCCTACATTCTCATGGTAAAAAATAAACAGAATGCTCTGTATAAAGATAGGCTCAGAGTTTACTTACTGTACTAATAAGCAATTGCTCAGGAAATGTTTTGTCATACTATAACTCAGGCTCATGTTGTATAAAGTCTGGTCATTTATCCTAAAGTAAAATGACAAGATGACTTCCTGAATGCACTTGCAGCAACAATGAAACATGACAGGTCTCTAGTTCCAGAAATATATTATTGGTCCTGAATAGTTTCTTGAGTTTTATATTTTTTCCTGGTAGATTTTATCCAAGACTGGGATTTTGTACTCATAGCAGGATTGTCTGCTCCTTGTTCATTACATCTGCTTCCTAGCAACAACAATAATGATGTCTTGAATGTGTTAGACAGGGATGGAAAAAAATCACTTTGCTGGAAGGGAGGTTAATAAAAGGTTTGAAGGGGGTTGTTTAAAAGCAACATAAAGATTTATAAAGACGCTCAAAGAGAATTTTTATGATTTGACTTTCTGCTTGAGCTTTCACTGCTAAGGTTATTTTAAGCCTTGAAACATATTCTAAAGATAATATTTTTAATTACTGTTCATTGGGTTAAAGGAAAACTATACCCCCCAAACAATATAGGTCTCTATTAAAATATACTGAGTAAAACAGCTCATGTGTAAAACCCTGCTTCATGTAAATGAAACATTATCATAATAATATACTTTTTTAATAGTATGTGCCATTGGGTAATCATAAATAGAAAATTGCCATTTTAAAAAATAAGGGCCGCCCCCTGAGATCGTACGATTCACTCTGCACACATACAAACCACATGTAAGGTCACATGAGCCAATTAACAGACAGAGTTCTGCCTTTTGCTTCCTTACTTCTTCCTGTTACAGTTAGTGTTGTAGTATTTCTGGTCAGGTGATCTCTGAGGCAGCACAGATAGAGTCACGAAATGGTGGTTCAAGGCAAGAGATGTAAAAGGGCAATATTTATGTAAATATATATTCCAGTTTGGTAAGAGTCTTTAATATGTCATTCAATTTGATATAAACTATCTGTTGCTTAAGTATTCATTTTGGGGGTATAGTTTTCCTTTAATGAAAACATGAACTCATTTACTGCCAGAACAGTAATTGTAGTATGCAACATAGAAATATCCATTGCCTTTTCAAAATCCCTCAATCAAATACATTGTATATAATATATCTTTAAAACAGCTGGAAGCGGATGTGTCTACACAGGTAAGGGTATTATTTAAATCTTTCCTTTCAATGGTTCTGAGGCTATGGAGCCCCCTCTCAGTCCCACTACTTCTCACAAGGTTGAAGAACATCAATCTGGCATCTCCCTTTGGTACATTACATTAGCTTAAGACTTAAGATGATTAAAGAGCTGGCAAGAAATCTGATGCTAAATGAGCCCTTGCTGAGTACATATCAGGGGTTGTGATGTTATCAAATGATCAAATGTGCAGACATAATGTATATGCAGTAAGCTCAATAACTTCATCCTGTGTGTCCAGGCCCGGATTTGTGGAAAGGCCACCTAGGCTCAGGCCTAGGGTGGCAGGATTTTAGGGGGATGGCATGCTGCCCAATCACACCCACATTGGTTCAAAAACACCAATCATTTTTTAAATTTCCTGTGCGCCAATCCCCATTGCTCCAGTCCAGATGATAAAAATTTGCACAAATAAAGGGGAGGGGACAGGGGTGACGAACGGCAGTGGGCCTAGGGGCGCCCACTATGTAAATCCGGCCCTGTGTATGTCTGCTTAGTGCTGCTGGCCTAACTATTAAATACAAATGAAGCTGACCCCAGCAGCTTATCTTTCTATTCATATCCCTGTCTCTCTTTCAAACCACTGTTTAGAACTCGAAAGCTGCTGAACAAAAAGCTAAATAATTAAAAAACGTAATCAAAAAAACTCAAATAATTTAAAATGAAGACCAGTTGCAAATTGTCTCAGAATAGCATTATCTTCATCATACTTAAAATTAATTTAATGGCGAACAACCCCGAACAGCATCATTCCCTGATTTTTTCAAAGAAATTGTTTTTTTTTAGAACAAATATTTATTTTTCTTCACTTTTGTTGAATCCAGTAGTAATCTACCCCTTAACTGGTGACATAGTTTATTCAGATATTTTCACATATAGCACAATTAAAGGGGATGTTCACCTTTAAATTAGCTTTTTAGTGTGATGTAGAGAGTGATATCCTGAGACAAGTTGCAATTGGTCTTAATTGTTTTATTATTTGTTTTGTTTTTTTAATTATTTAAATTTTTGTTGAGCAGTTCTCCAGTTTACAGACAAGTTTATAAACAAGATTCTGGCATGATGCAAAGCTTGCCTGCTTGCTGTGATTGTGAATTCCACAATTTAAAAAAATTAGCTTTAAATCATTTGTATAGTATAAGTAAAGTTTATTTTACTCGACTTACACCATAAAATAGGATTTAACCTGACCTCCATACCACTGTCTGTCTTGTTTTTACCTGTGCTGACTTAAAATCAGACCTGCCCAGATGGCACATTTTTAGATCTCTTTCGCTCTCTCTCTCTCTGTAAATTAGAATTATAATGCTAAATATAAATTACTAATTTTAAAATGAAAAAGTTCTCAGTTGTGGTAGAATGCATATGATGTTAAGAGACATTGGTATTTCTAACTAGGCAATTATATAAGCATTCTGTGGGTGTACATCAGACAACAGAATGATCTTGGAGTGTCAGGGATGAATCATGGAATCAAGGTCTTTCATTTCAACTATTTTAACTGTTTATGTTGATTTGTGGTTTAACCTCATAACCCTTTTTCAAACTTTAATGAATGGTTAAAAACATGCATCTTTAATTTATGTAAGTCACCATTTCTTCTGTGGTTACAAATATTCATGAGCATAAAACAAATGCAATTAAAGTACCTAGGCTGAGCATGGTCTGACCGCTGATGTGAGCGCACGCTTTCTCAGGAGTTCCTGAGAGAGACAACGCTATTAACCTGATTTAGCAGCATTCTAACCAAAACTACGGAGCCAGCAGACTCTACCTGGCAACCTTTACCCCATGGGACACAGCAGAGCGCAAAAAAGAATGTCTGAAGTCATGTCTCATCTGGAGAAATTTGCCCGGGAAACCTCCCAAAATGGTGGCGCTGTAGAGTAGGGTGCAAGCCGCCCCAGCTTTCCTACTGGCCTACTGGGTAAGGGCCCAACTACAAGTGCGACCCTGAGGCACCTCCAGCTTCCACGTAGCCTTATGATACGAGATGTAATGGCAGAGATAAGGGCAGCCAACACTGCATGCTTGGCGCTAATACACTCAAAAATGGAGGAAATTAAGACCTTTCAATTGGAGAGAGGAGTACAGCGCGGATGGTAGCGATGACCGTCCTCGTTGCAGAGGAGGTTATAGGAACCGGCAGCCTGCACAACAATGGATGCCCCGCCAGCGCCATTACCAACCGTATGGAGGATGGAGAGATATGACTTCTAGCAGTGATGAAGCTAGTTCTTCCTCCACCATTTTTTTGGAACGGGACTCAGAGGAGATCATCACAGCACCGGTACAAGAATCCGAGAGCCCCGATACCTCGAGAGGATTACCGGCAGAGGAAACGGAAGAACAGGAGGTGAATGACTTGTGTATTAATATTTCCTCATATACTCTCACTAGAGCAGAACGATCAGTTCTGAACAAGGTACTGGGGTTTGTACCTTATTATGAGAATGATTTTGTTTACGGGGAGATTACATTTCTAATAGGAATAGTTCAGTGTGAAAATAAAAACTGGGTGAATAGATAGGCTGTGCAAAATAAAAAATGTATAGTTAGTTAGCCAAAAATGTAATATATGAAGGCTGGATGTCTAATAAAACAGCCAGAATCCAACTTCCTGCTTTTCAGCTCTATAACTCTGAGTTAGTCAGCGACTTGAAGGGGGCCACATGGTACATTTCTGTTCAGTGAGTTTGCAATTGATCCTCAGCATTCAGCTCAGATTCAAAAGCAACATATATGACCCATATGGCCCCTCCTCAAGTCTCTGATTGGTTACTGCCTGGTAGCCAGGGTAACCAGTCAGTGTAAACCAAGAGAGCTGAAAAGCAGGAAATAGTGTCCTGACTGACTTGTTATACATCAAATCACTCCAGCCTTTATACGTTACATTTTTGGCTAACTAACTATATTAGAAACATTTTTTATTTTGCACAGACTATCTATTTACCCAGTTTTTATTTTTACACTGAACAATTCCTTTAACCCTTTAAGTGCCAAGAACGTAGCTCCTACGTTCTTTTAAAAAAGGCTTTAAGTGCCAAGAACGTAGGAGCTACGTTCTTTACTAAGTCAGCGCTCTCTCTGCACGCACAGCAAAAACAGCGTGCAGAGAGGAGCGATCAGCGCCACAACCCCCTAGGCAACGAGCTTACCTGCAGCAGATCGCCGATACTCGCTGCCACCCTTCTCCAGGAGTGACACAGACGCAGCAACAGCTTCCTTGTCGCAGGACCCGGACCTCACGTGTTCCAGCGCCGCCCACGCACTTCCTGCTGCTCTGACTCATCGATCCTGGACCCTACAGCTCTGAAAAGGACCCCCTTCATCTAGATTCGGTAAGTGCCCCCCTTTTTTTACTTATTTAGTACATTTACAAGCATTTACATGTACACAATGCACATATTAGTAAAAGTAGTTTTTTTTTTTTTTTTTGCTTTTCTGACTTTTCTGATTTTTTTGATTTTTCACACTTTGGCACTTATTTACACACTCACATACACATATGCACAAATGTATACACTTTTTAGAGCTGTACATCCATGCATACACAAACACACACTTATAGGGGTTTTTTGTACTTTTTTTTTTTTAGCTCTTCATTTTCAAGTTTCCCTCTTGTTATTTCCCCAACAAACATTAGATTTCATAGCGTGACTACTGGATCAAGCATTCTGACCACTAACCACGCTGTCAGAAAAGTTATTTTGTTATTTCGTTGATTTTCCTAATTGTATTTGATTTTTTGTGATTTTTATTGCAGTTTTATGCTTGCATTGTTTTTCCTTGTGTCATTTTTTAGCATCGTTTACACTTTGATCATTTGGGGTAGAAACACATTTTTAGCAATTCTGTGTTCGTCAGAATGTGTACTTTACAAAAATATATGGTTTTGGGGGGTCTTTGTACTGTTAGGGGGTCTTACGGCACATTATATGCAGTCAGTATGCTATGTTCACAGAAAGCGAATTGACAGCCGAGAAAATTCTTATGCACTATTTTTTCATTTGGGGTCCGCACGTGCCCACCTGCTTTGGTATATCTATGCATAATGGGCATCAAACTGTTCAGTAGACCCTTGGGGTCAATATTTATGGTGTTTTCTAATTGTATGTAAGAAATTGGGTGAGATAAATGCGACCAACTGCAATATTTTTAGGCGATTTTCAGAAATATCATAAAAACTGCTGCCTTTAGCGTTGCTTTGCAGTATGTACGTTTGGAGTAGAAACACAGTTTTAGATAATTTTTATTCGGCAGAATGTGTACTTTCCAAAAATATATGGTTTTGGGGGGTCTTTGTACTGTTAGGGGGTCTTACGGCACATTATATGCAGTCAGTGTGCTATGTTCACAGAAGGCGAATTGACAGCCGAGAAAATTCTTATGCACTGTTTTCATTTGGGGTCCGCACGTGCCCACCTGCTTTGGTATATCTATGCATATTGGGCATCATACTGTTCAGTAGACCCTTGGCGTCAATATTTATGGTGTTTTCTAATTGTATGTAAGAAATTGGGTGAGATAAATGCGACCAACTGCAATATTTTTAGGCGATTTTCAGAAATATCATAAAAACTGCTGCCTTTAGCGTTGCTTTGCAGTATGTACGTTTGGAGTAGAAACACAGTTTTAGATAATTTTTATTCGGCAGAATGTGTACTTTCCAAAAATATATGGTTTTGGGGGGTCTTTGTACTGTTAGGGGGTCTTACCGCATATTATATGCAGTCAGTGTGCTATGTTCACAGAAGGTGAATTGACAGCCGAGAAAATTCTTATGCACTGTTTTCATTTGGGGTCCACACATGCCCACCTGCTTTGGTATATCTATGCATATTGGGCATCATACTGTTCAGTAGACCCTTGACGTTGATATTTAGGGTGTTTTCTAATTGTATGTAAGAAATTGGGTGAGATAAGTGCGACCAACTGCAATATTTATAGGCGATTTTCAGAAATATCATAAAAACCGCTGCCTTTAGCGTTGCTTTGCAGTATGTACGTTTGGAGTAGAAAGACAGTTTTAGCAAATTTTTATCCGGCAGGATATGTACTTTCCAAAAATATATTGTTTTGGGGGTCTTTGTACTGTAGGGGGGGGTCTTACAGCACATTATATGCAGTCAGGGATGCTATGTTCACAGAAGGCGAATTGACAGCCGAGAAAATTCTTATGCACTGTTTTCATTTGGGGTCCGCACATGCCCACCTGCTTTGGTATATCTATGCATATTGGGCATCATACTGTTCAGTAGACCCTTGACGTCAATATTTAGGGTGTTTTCCGTTTGTATGTAAGAAATTGGGAGAGATCAGTGCGACCAACTGCAATATTTATAGGTGATTTTCAGAAATATCATAAAAACCGCTGCCTTTAGCGTTGCTTTGCAGTATGTACGTTTGGAGTAGAAAGACCGTTTTAGCAAATTTTTATCTGGCAGGATGTGTACTTTCCAAAAATATATTGTTTTGGGGGTCTTTGTACTGCATGGGGGTCTTACAGCACATTATATGCAGTCAGGGATGCTTTGTTCACAGAAGGCGAATTGACAGCCGAGAAAATTCTTATGCACTGTTTTCATTTGGGGTCCGCACGTGCCCACCTGCTTTGGTATATCTATGCATATTGGGCATCATACTGTTCAGTAGACCCTTGGCGTCAATATTTATGGTGTTTTCTAATTGTATGTAAGAAATTGGGTGAGATAAATGCGACCAACTGCAATATTTTTAGGCAATTTTCAGAAATATCATAAAAACCGCTGCCTTTAGCGTTGCTTTGCAGTATGTACGTTTGGAGTAGAAAGACAGTTTTAGCAAATTTTTATTTGGCAGAATGCGTACTTTCCTAAAATATATGGTTTTGGGGGGTCTTTGTACTGTTAGGGGGTCTTACGGCACATTATATGCAGTCAGTGTGCTATGTTCACAGAAGGCGAATTGACAGCCGAGAAAATTATTAAGCACTGTTTTCATTTGGGGTCCGCACGTGCCCCTCTGCTTTGGTATATCTATGCATATTGGGCATCAAACTGTTCAGTAGACTCTTGAAGTCAATATTTAGGGTCTTTTCCATTTGTATGTAAGAAATTGGGTTGGATAAGTGCGACCAACTGCAATATTTTTAGGCGATTTTCAGAAATATCATAAAAAACACTGCATTTAGCATTGCTTTGCAGTATGTACGTTTGGAGAAGAAAGACAGTTTTAGCAAATTTTTATTCGGTATGTCATAAAAACTGCGAAATGTAGGAAAGCTTTGCTGCTTGGTAATTTGGAGTAGAAAGACATGCATACCATATTTTAGATTCGTCAGAATATGTACTTTCCAAAAGTATATGGTTTTCTGGGGTAAACATGCATTTTTGTACTTTTGCCCCTCATAAAATGCTGTAAATGTGCTGATTTTGCAGTATTTGGAATTACAGAACTGTCTTCGTTCTGGGACCCCTATACGCTACATACTTAGGTGTCCTTATGCATATTGGGCATCAAACTGTTCAGCGGACCCTGGGCTTTCATATTTAGTGTGTTTTATTTTGGTATATAATGATATGTGGGAGATACGATGCTGTAGACTGGACACTTTGAGGTAATTTTTCAAAAATGTAACACATTTTTATAAAAACTGCTAACTTTAGGAAAGAATTGCAACTTGGTAGTTTGGAATACAAATATATATTTACCCATTTTGAACTCGTTAGAATCTGTTCTTTCCAATAAGGTGTAGTTTTTTTAGGGTAAACCTACTGTTAGTGGAATGTTTGGTCTTGAAATCAGATGTATGCAGTTTTGTAGAGCAGTGCTTTGGAAATTTGGTAGTTTACTGCTTCGAAGTTTTTGATCTATAGAAGTAAGAAATCTCCATAAAACTATATATATTTGGTATTGGCACGTTCAGGAGACACAGAACTTTCCAAATCTGCCATGTTCTCATGCATAAAATAAATTATGCTTCTGATATATGTGTTTTTATCATGTGAAACTGTTTTTTTTTTATACATTTAGAAGCCCATATCTTTTTACTGGAGTGGAATGACAACAAAATACTAGCATATTTTGAAAGCTTAGGTTGTCCTGAGAAAAACGATACCTTGTTTTCGTGGGTAAACTAAAAGACCCCCCCAGGCAAGTCCCCTAAAGTGAAAGAGCAAAAAATGTTCCAGGGAACATGCCAGGGAACGTCGATGGGGGGAGCGGTTGCCCCATCGTTTGTGAATATCTTCGTCCATTATTTGGAACAGAAATTTTTCATAAAAGGCCCATACAGCAGTCATATTATTAAATATTAGAGATATGTGGATGACGTTTTAGTCTTATGGAAAGGAACAGAAGAGTTGTTCCATCAAATGATTGATGAGGCAAACGGAAAACATCCCACTATTAAATTTACTTGTGAGATTTCCTCTACTTATTAATTTTTTGGATGTTAACCTAAAACTATGTGACCAGCAAATTTTGACACAAATGTTTTCCAAACCTACCGTAATACTCTCCTCCCTTGTGGTAGCTTCCATAATCCACGCATTATTGATGCTATTCCTAAGGGACAATATATAAGAGCAAGGCGGATTTCGTCTAAAAATTAACAATTTCAGTCCTTGATGCGGAATATCACCAATAAATTCCTCAATAGAGGTTACAAAAAGAAAAAATTGGCACCTCTTGTGGAAGAGGTGAATCAATTAGATCGGGAGGAGCTATTACATACAAAAGGGAAAGGGAAAAGTGATATGGATAGGGTACCGTTTGTTATGAAATATGGAAAACAAAGTAAATGCATTGAGAAAATCATAAAACAATATTGGCCTATTTTGGTACAAGATAAACAATATGGGGGCCTTTTTAAAAAAATCACCTTTGTTCTGCTACAAAAGAGGCAAATCGTTGAGAGATATACTATGTCCTTCTGATGTTAATCAAAATGATACTGCATTTGTTAAAACCTTAAGAAAAGGCACCTTTCTATGCCTTAGTTGTGTGTGCTGCTCTTCAGTAATAAAGAGCAGTACAGTACAGTTGTGTGTAATGCACAATAAAGACTGAATAGCAGGTATTCTGCTCCTTGCTGTTGGATGCATTGAAGTTAATCCTGTGGTTGCCGGTGACGGAGCACCAGTGTGAATCAAGAATATCCAACTAATGCTGGGTGAATGTGTGTTATTTCTAAATGCGGTTATCTAAGTGCCTACCAGTATGTGAGTTTGGGCCTTCATGGGCAGAGCAACTATATCACCCACACCCCTGCAAGGCTGGCCTGACCTAGGTCCAAATAGACTGCAGGTTAAATCCTGCTTGGCTGAATCTAAGCGCTTAAAGTTTATAGCTTGCTAAGGAACCTTATTCACATGTCACTTCCCAAGTAACCCACCGCTAACCTAGCAATAAAGCCCTGCTATTGGCCCACTTAAGAAAGGGGGACAAGCCCCTGAGGCAGATAAGACAGGCTCCCAACCACCACATCACAGTTTGGTTAGCTCATTGTTAAAGGACCAGTAATATCAAAAAAAAAAAATTAAAAATTGGTTAGTGCACAATGAAAAATAAACACCAAGACAAAAGAAACATTTAAAAAGCAAAGCCTTTATTAAGAAATAACTTACAGAAGATCCACTTCCTGTCCTCTTCAGAAACGGCAAAAAGGCGACCATCCACACTGCATCAATCAATTTCTCCTCCCTGGCTCCTCACTGACAGGCATCCTCCTCCCGGCATCCAGCAGCTGCTGTGTCTCAGGCTCTTCACTCCTTCCCTGTGGATCGGCTTCCCTCCTCCGCTCTCCTCACCTCGCTCTCTGTCTTCCCTCCTCCACTACTCTCAGAGAGAGACATGCGGCACCTGATTTCAACCCAGGCAGTACAGAAAGGCGCACGTTACAGGCGTCCAGCAGTGTCACAGGCTCTCCTCTTCCCCGTGCTTCGGCAGCGATAGGGTTAATCCCAGGCCAGTTCCCACGTGGGAGGGGAGGGCTTAGGCAAGGATCTCTCACTGCTCAGTGAAGGAGAGCCTGTAACGTGCGCCTTTCCTGGATTGTAATCAGGCGCCGCATGTCTCTCTCTGAGAGGAGGGGAGGAGGGAAGACAGAGAGGGAGGTGAGCAGAGGAGGGAAGCCGATCCACGGGAAAGGAGTGAAGAGCCTGAGACACAGCAGCTGCTGGACGCCAGGAGGAGGATGCCTGTCAGTGAGGAGCCAGGGAGGAGAAATCGATCGATGCAGTGTGGATGATCGCCTTTTCGCCGTTTCTGAAGAGGACAGGAAGTGGATTTTCTGTAAGTTATTTCTTAATAAAGGCTTTGCTTTTTAAATGTTTCATTTATCTTGGTGTTTATTTTTCATTGTGCACTAACAAATTTTTAAATATTTTTTTTGATGTTACTGGTCCTTTAAGCAGCCTAACAAGGGTCACTATTATTGGCACCCTTGATTGTTACTATGTACTATATTGCTCAGGAGGAAGTGTTTCACCAGCACTCCTGGGGTTCCAACTACAATTTACACCCATAGAGCCAGTAAGTAAGACCCAGCGGCCAGGAAAACAGGATATAGCCCTGGAAACACCTGCTACAAACCGGGACCAAAATGAACAATCTAGTTCCTAGCATTCCCGAGTTACAGATGCGGGAAGCCGGGGACTCTAGTAAAAGCGAGTCCGAGTAGTGGGCCGACCCAAAGTGCTCCAACGTGCCTAAATGGCAGGAAGACAGTAAGGGGCAGATTTACTAAGGGTTGAAGTGAATTTGAGGGAATTTTTGAAGTAAAAAAATTTGAAATTCTAAGTAATTTTTTGGATACTTCGACCATCGAATAGGATACTACGACTTCGAATTTACTTTGACTTCGATTCAAAGTAAAACTCGTTTGAATATTCCATTTGTTAATCAAAGTACTGTCTCTTTAAAAAAACTTCGACTTCAATACTTCGCCAAATTAAACCTGCCAAAATGCTATGTTCTACAACATTTTTTCTTTACAAGTCTTCACATCGAATAAAAATCCTTAGATCGTATGCTAAAATCGTTCAAATCGTTCGATACGAACAATTTAATTGTTCGATCAAATGATTTATATTCGATTGCAGGATTGCCAAATTTGCTGAAAAAACTTCAAATTCAATATTCGATTTCAAAGTTTTTTAATTCGATGGTCGAATTTCGAAGTTTTTTGTACTTCGAAATTCGACCCTTGAAAAAATCTGCCCCTAAGTTTCTGGGTCAAAAGCACAGGCGGGTAAGTGCCCAGGAGACCCCAGGACTATCCCCAGAGTCCTACACCAGAGTCAATTATGGCGCGGCTATGTCCAGACGCCTTCCTGACTGCTCCATTTCGTAACTTCTGAACACACATACATCATCCTGCTTGGTTGCTTAAGACAGAAAGACACTTCTGGAAATTGGGAAACAACTTTCATAGCAGTGGAACTTTTACAGATATTTTGTCAGACACAGAAGTCAATTGAAGTAATTGAAGTGAAAGCAATAGACATAAATTATGTTTTTATTTGGGGTCCTAAAACAATTGAGAAAAATTTAAACAATTTAAAAAAAAAAACATCTCACAAACTCACCAATGTTTAGATGAGGCCCAGGTGGCATCAAACCAGATTGGTGTAGAGCATGTCTTCCAAAATGACATGTAAAATTGAATGCGTTTATTCAGGTACACATGGATGCAGTCTACAAAATTTCACAGTGCGATCTGAATTGTAGCTTTAGGGTGGACACATCCAATGAGAATGAAGCACGTGTCTTTTGCCTAATTATTCCATAACCATAAAATATCAAAGTAGGCAATGGAAAAATATTAATAAGAAACTATGGGAAAAAGTGGAAAACATTACCTTATATTACCTAATAAAACTGATGTCATATCAAGCATATGCCCACAAAAAAAAACAATTGCACAATGATGCAAATCTTGTAGTTTAGTCTATGTTAGTCTACAGTTCCTTACCATCCAAAAAATGAAATGCATACCTTATATAATATATAATAATTTGGAAAATAACTAATTACCCTATTTCTTGGCTCGGGAGGATAGCCGCTCTAAAAATGTCAGTTTTACCCAAATACCTCTACTTGTTTGAGACTCTGCCAATTCCGATACCTCCCAAAGTCTTTCGGGACTTACAGGCCTTGTTTCATAATTTTATTTGGGCCCATCGGAGCCACAGAGTGGCTAAATCAGTGATGATGACTCATACGAGCTTGGGAGGACTGGGGGTCCCCAATCTTCAACGATACTATGAGGCCTCACAGTTGCGGCAACTTCTAGCATGGTCTCACCATTTTCCATCCACCACCTGGGGTCACATTGAAAATTGTATGCTGACAGACTATCATTTAAATGTTCTCATTTGGGACCTTACCTTCTCTCCGCGGATTCCATCATCTATCCTCTCAGCCACCAGGCTTTCCTACTCTATCTGGCTGAAGACTCGGCTTAAATACAAATTGGTCTCCGCTAAATCATTGGTAACAACCTTTTTGAATAATCCGAGGTTCTCGCCCGGCACTGAGCCATCGTTTTGTGCCAGGTGGTCTAAGTTACAATTCTTTACGGTCAAAGACCTGCTCACTCCGCTCACTCATGGGATGATGTCTTACCAAGTGATTAAGGAGAAACAGCCCCTAGCGGATATAAAACTATTTGAATATTTTCAAGTACGGCATTTTTTGGCTCCCTTTGTGGCATACCTCAAATCGCATCCCCCCACGATCTTTGAGACTTTGGCCCTTCAGGGCCTACCACAGAAAGGCCTCATCTCCAGGATATACAATATATTGACTGCTCCTCCGGACTTGGATCCACCCAGACATAAGTATATGGATAAATGGGACCGAGACCTCCCACACCCAGTCCAGACAAAAGATTGGCCATTGATTTGGAACAACGCGAAACGTATGGTCACTTGTGTGCGACAGAAAGAACACATTTATAAGATTTTGACCTATTGGTACTACACCCCTGACAGGTTACACAAATTGTTTCCACAACATTCGCCCCTATGCTGGAGGAACTGTGGGTCTCGGGGCACTATGCTTCATATCTTTTGGGATTGCCCAGTATTACAGCCACTGTGGACTGAAATCTCTCAACTCTTGAGCCGTATCTTCCATAGCCCATTTCCGATGGATCCCATTGTCTTATTGCTAGGCAAACCTATCCCACGGCTTCGCAAATGTGGTCAAGCCTTGGTAAACCAAATACTGACCGCAACCCGTCTGGCCATTTCTTCACACTGGAAAGACTCTATGCCACCTACTTTATCTGAGATAGTCACAAGAATTAATGCTAACAGAACCTTTGAAGCAGGTATTGCAATGTTGTCTAACACCATGGATCGGTTTATTAGTATCTGGGACATATGGGATTTGAGAGATTTAGCTGCCAGTGGGTCGCAAGGAATCCACCCCCCATCCGTCACCTAGCCATGAGAGGCCTGGTGGGTCGTTATTTGATTTGATTTTCCCTAGAGTGGGTGTTTTCTTATTCTAATACAATCTACCCCAGATTTAGGACATCCGCTTTTCTCGCTACTTGTCTCATATCTGCCTACTCTGACAATTGCTGTGCTGTACTAAGTTTCTCCCCTGGTACTCTTTCATTTATTTGTTTGCTTGTACCTGTATCTGTCTCCATTATTTCTGCTGCACCACAGAAATGTTAAGCTGTAATGTTTAATATGATTTTTGTGAAACCAATAAAAATCTAAGTTACAAAAAAAAATAATTTGGAAAATAAATATTTATCCAGGTACCAAGGTTTTTTCAGATATGATAAAAATTTTCTGGAAAAATGTTGTAAGGCGATTGGATATTTTATTTCTTCACCAACCATCTAATAAAGTTTATATTTATAATTGTGTAACACCTATTTGGGCCATACGGGGTTAATTCACCAGCTAGTGCACTAGAGCATGGGTTACACGTGACTCTAACACTTCTGGTTAGGGCCTTCGCTATATGGAAGATTAAAGGTGTGGTGTAGTGTTACTACAACTCCCACAGGCTATTGTGCAATAACAAAAGTCTTGGGGCCAGGAGGTTCTTAATAAAACAGGAACAAGGTTTATTGAATTATGCACTAGGCAAGTGACATCAGGTTTCTACTCACGCAGGAGTTGAGGCAAAAGCATATAGAGAGTTCACACAGATCTGCAGGCTGTGTTGTAAAGGTCTTTTTTTGCATAATATTTCATGCTTATACAGGACAAAAATGCCATTAGCTCCAAAGCACAGACACAGATATTTTACTCCAGCTGTTAGATAATTATTATCCCCATATGGTAGGGGAACAGATGTGACACCTGTTACAATATATTGTAAAACAGTATATTACGCTACAATGGACCAGATTCAGTTAGTTGAGAAAAACGTAACCAAATGTCACCATAGACTTAAAGGGGACCTGTCACCCAAAAAAAAATATTCCAAAACCTAGTTTATTGTGTTAGTCAAGCAAAATAAACTTTAATTGTATTATATAAATTGTTTTTTATCTTGTTTCCTTTTGTCTGGGAACTCGTAATTATAGCAAGCAGGCAGGAGCCATTTAGTGGGCACTGTTATTAAGGCAAGCCTCGCATCATCTCAATTTTGTTTGTGCACCAGATGTCCATCCCCATGCACTGGCTACACAATTAAATGTAAAGAGAGAGGCAGGGGATGTAGGGAGTGCAGTGACATCAAGGAAGTGCTGAATGGAAAGTGAAAGTAATTACCTGCCCCACCCCTATGCCTAAGGCATAGAGGAGGGGCAGGCAATATTTAATTAACAGCTGAGACTTTTAATTGAGTTTACAACAACTATTAATGCTTTAATATAAAAAAGAATTTGGATTTCATGTTTAACTTGTGTAATTCTTTTATCTCAAGAAATTGGTGCCCCTGCCAGTTAACTCTGGTATAAATGATATCCCACAAAAATAATTTGCCTCTGGTGTGATAATATGGTGCTACAGTGGGAGACTGATTGCAATGCTGCATGCTCTATATACTAGTTTTTTTGCATTCTACACTTTTTAACTAAATTGCTTTTAGTGGGTCATTCCTGGATTTCACCTCATAGGCTGTGGTCTGAAATTGTCTTTTTTAGGTTGTGCCAGTCACTTCTGAAAGCCTGCCACAGTCACACCCAACATTATATAGTGGTACCACACCTGCTGATTGGAGATTTCTGCAGGAGGACTGCTACTAAGTTCATCTACCATGTTTGTGCAGGGTAGTGGTGGCGTACAAATTCTTGACTTATGAGTCATTTTTGCTGCACGTGTGACATTTTTGTTGCATGTGAAACTGAACCTGTGGCAAATTTGTGGTCAAAACTTTTCACCGGCAGTGAAGCTCTGCGAGACCATACATGCCAATAAAATTTGCTTATCACTACAGGTATGGGACTTATTATATAGAGTGCTTGGGACCTGGTGTTTTCCAGATAATGCATCTTACCATAATTTGGATATTCATACCTTAAGTCTACTAGAAAATCATGTAAACCTTAAATATACCCAAACAGACTGGTTCTGTTTCCAATAAGGATTAATTAGATCTTAGTTTGGATCAAGTACAAGGTACTATTTTATCATTTCAGAGTAAAAGGAAATCACTTTTAAAAATGTGGATTATTTGGAAAAAAATGGAGTCTGTGGGAGACAACCTTTCTGTAATTCAGAATTTTCTGGATAACGGATTTCCAGATAATGGATCCTATACCTGCATTCAATTCTCTTGTTTCGCAATTTGCAGAGCACATTCTGCACTGATCTTCAGATAAGCACATGCACTATGCAAATGGCTCTTTAATGGGCACATTGCTCCCCTTACAGTGATACTAACACTAAAAAACTACTCCTTAAAATATCATTGTACATTTAAAGTTACCTATAAATCATGTTGATGGCTTTTCACTATATGCCTGCTTTTTTAAGTAATTGTTACTTCTGACTGACTGGTTTGCCAACCTGACTGTCCCCACAGACTACTGCTGTACAAATATGACAGCCCCACTGATAGAGGAACATGGGGGATTATGTACAGGGACACTCCTGCGGATGAGAACCTTGTCTCAGGCGGAAAAGAGTAGCTAGTCACAAGGAGTGGCAAAAAGCTACCTCTTGTAACTTTAAGAGCCATTGCTCTAGCTCAGGGGGGCCCCCCTTTGACCCACTCCAACACTGATGTTTTAAGCATGGAACGGGAGGGGGTGGCATTGGGCTGCCTCTGGCAGCAACAGCCCCAGGATTGCCCCTGATTATATAGGTATTGTAAAAGCATTAGGAAAATACTTATGAGATATAAAAATGGGTTCATCTCAGGTGTCATCTCTTTTCAACATACCCTTACTTTTAGCTATATACACCTTTATGCAACATAATTAGCCAGCTTGAATATATTACAATATATGTGGATAAACTACCCCTGTTTTGTTTAAAGGGGAGGGCACTTATAGTAGATTAAGGTGCAAACGGGTTATGTAATAAAATGCACTAAATTTAACCCATAGCAACCAATCAGCAGGTAGCATTTACTGGTCACCTGTTTAAAAGCAAGCAACTTATTGGTTGCTATAGGTTACTGCTCCTGGGGAAACTTCGTGCCTTATATTACATAAGGGGGTAATGTCTTAATGTCCTTAACATATTGATAATTGGTTAACTGCAGAGGACCTCTTGTATTTGTCTGTAGGATTTTTTTTGTGGTCACAGCCTCATTTCACCACCTCCTAATGGTTTAAAAAGTAGTGGTGAGCACAACTTTCCCTTTTTCACATATAGCAAATAAAATGCTAATTGCTTGATTAAAGCTGGGCCCTAAAAGTTAGTACAAATTCAGGTTAAATGCCTTCCATTGCAATGCAAGTAATTTGACAATGAACACTAATTTGTGCTAACACAAGTTGCAACAGATGCAACTCAGCATTCGCCCCCAATTACGCTAGTGGGGAACCACTGTATTGTGGATAAACAAAACACTGCAAATTTGCATCCTAAAATTGTACTTTGCCCAATGCTCTGTGATTCTATATGTAGCTTCTATGCTGTTTTCTCCCTTTATCTGTTATTAATTCTGTAATGTACAGTAAATATCATGGATTTTTATGGGAACCCTATTCATATTTAATAAACAGTGTTATTATTGGGCTCAAACAGTAAAATAAAAAGCATTATTTTGCCAATGATTTGTGGAAACCCATTTTCCAGAAAACTCAGAATTACAGAAAGAACGTTTCCCATAGACTCCATTTTATCCAAATAATATCCAAAAAATAGTGGCACTGTTTTGCAGGGACAGGAGTACCTTATGGAAATACAGTTTTTAGTACTTATTTTATTTTTATCTCCAGCTTTTTGTATGCAGTGATCCAAGAGAATTGATCAAATATGAAATGCATGTATTTAAACCAAGAAAACAATAAAAATTTTCTACAATGTGTAATCTTCAATACGATGTGCTTCAAAGAATTTTGAAAAGAAGAGTGGAGACAAATCTATTAGCCTTGGAAGGCTTAGGAGTGTTAAGCTCCTCATAGACGCAAAGATTTTTCTTGCCGAACGACCGATTTTAGTGAAGTCCGACCAATCCTTCAAAATTATGGCAAAGTTAGTGGGATTCGAACAATCGTACATCTTATGATTTTTCATCCGACATCTGTCAGAAAAATGATCGGCCAGGTTAAAAAATCTTTATCGGTCCCAGTGCAATCTATCTATGTTTGAAGGGCCAGGCAGGCAGCTAACCTTTGTTTTACTGGCAAATGGTCTTTTTAGTTGATGGACAATTCATATGATCGTATGATCGTTTCAAGATAATCGTGGTCTCACGATGATGATCGGATCTTTTAAAAATCTTCACAGCTACAGCTGTTATACTGCTGCAGTAATATCTCACTAGCCACAGTCCTCGAAGATGAATTTCATGGATTGTATCCTCCCCTGTCATTATTGATGGGATAAAGTACGGAGTGATGTGGACTTCTTTTAAAAATCACATTGGTTAAATTGGAGGGAACAGGAGGTCACCCAAAAACAGGATGTCTCACTAAAACAGGAGTCCTTAAAATATTAATGGCATTATGTCCCCTTTGAAAAGTCCATAGTTGGGATGGGGGGGGCATATCCCTATTGTACTCTCTAATAGTTTTCATCGGGGGAAATTGTGCTGCTGTTACTTACCCTACATTCTACAGTTACATATAGTTAATTTGTAGGGGAATCCAGTTATTTTTGCAGTTTTAACTTAATGAACTGATGTTGACTCTTCAAAAGCCTGATTTTGTTACTAATACATTATTAACAGAAGCTCTGATGCACTGTAGCAACATTGTAATTGTAATGAGACCAAATCTCAAGTGGAAAGGAATCTTTATGCTGTTTTATAAATATAAGAAGATATGTGAAAATGTACTTCTTTGCTGAATATTGAAATTTTTATAAATGTACATGTGAATGCAGAGTATTAATATGCACATTGAGAACTAGCTTTGTCCTTCTGAAGGTTCCTTATAGTGTAAATTGCCATCATATTATGCAATATTTTTTTGCAATACGTACATAATATGATCAAAGTATTTGTCTACCCAAATCAACCCCAATCAACTGACCTATTTAGTTCTAACTACCTCTATTACATGTCTTATAAACTTAACCTCTATACTCTATTCCTAAAAACAGATAAGCAGGGACTAATTTTCTTATTCTGAATAAATGTGTGCCATTTTACTTACTAAAATCAACTCTGTGCTAGAATTTCATCATGTGGTTTGATTTGCAAGGAATAAATTACTTATTGACTCCAATGCTTTTGGTGCAGGAAAAAATTGCCTATACACTCCAATGCATTTGGTGCAAGAAAAAAGAAAATATACAGCAACAAGCTTATTAATCCAAAGCACTTGGCACACGAAAAAATTATAATAGACTCCAATGCATTTTGTACAGGAAAAAAAATTCAAAAATGCCTATTGACTTCAATACATTTGGCACAAAAAAAAAATGCAACAAGAAACGCACTAGGCACAAGAATAAAACACCCATTGATCCAGTGCATTTGGTGCAAGAGAAAAATGCATAAAAATGCCCATTGACTTCATTTAGCACAAGAAAACGTAGCAAGAAATGCTCATTGACTCCAATGCTCTTGGATAAACAGGGTTTTGGTAGACTAAAGTATTTGGTGCTGCTTAATTAACAAAACAAATATATATATATATATATATATATATATATATACACAAATACAAGAGTCCTCTGCACTCAACCCATTATCAATATATTTAAGACAGAGACATTTTGTGCATACTGCTACTGAAAAATGCCTTACCCTTTAAACAAAACAGGGATTGTTTGTCCATATATTGCAATATATTTAAGATGGCCAACTACGTAAAAGTCATCCCACATCTGGCCAGTCCTATGCTCAATTTCATCTGATTCATTAAGAATTCTATTGCTTCATTATACATTTTACAAAGGGACTAAGTTTTACCTGCAACTTACTAGCTGCTTTCAAAGTAAGACTCCCATACTTGGCTGCCCTTTTATTAGACAGCAGTGGGATCACCTGACTATAGCTGGGAAGGGTGGGAGCTACAACATGGAGCTGGTCACTGCTCCTGTATAAACTATAACAAACAAGGGAAAGTTGTGCTCACCACTATTTTTTAAAACCATTAGGCATATTTATACGTTTATATTTATGCGTAATATTTGATTCCCCCACCCACAATAATACAAAGAATCCAGATCAAAGTATAGGCTGCCAAGAAGCTTCCTTATCACCTTACCTTTGAATGTATTATAATAACTATATGAGATGGGAGGCCTAGGGAACAATAGGTGTGACATGCAATCATTAGGTGTGTGAGGTCACAAGGCTACATGAAAAGTGATTTCCAGCAGGGAGGTAGCACACCAATACATTCGGCAATGCCTTTAGATCATTTATTCAGGAGCATGTGGCACAAGCTTTCTGGGATCAACCCCTTCTTCGGGTGAAATACTTATTTTGATTGTACAGGTATAGGATCCCTTATCCGGAAACCCAGAATTACAGAATGGCTGTCTCCCATAAACTCCATTTTATCCAAATAATCCAAATTTTTAAAAATGATTTCCATTTTCTCTGTAATAATAAAACAGTAGCTTGTACTTGATCCCAAATAAGATATACTGGAATGCATCCTTATTCGAAGCAAAACCAGCCTATTGGGTTTATTTAATGGTAAAATGAATTTCTAGTAGACTTAAGGCATGAAGACCCCAATTATGGAAAGATTCGTTATCCGGAGCATTCTGGATAACAGGTCCCATACCTGAATTATAATAACTATAAGGAGGCTAGGGAATAATTGGTGTGACATGCAATCATTAGGTGTGTGAGGTCAGCAGAACAGGACTATGACCGGCATCCAACTCCTAACGGTTTACCATAATCTGTACAAAGAGATAAAATCACTCTACACTTACCTGACAAGCAAAATGAGAGTATAGCGGATCTTTAGAGCAACACAAAAAATGTCCCCATCTCCAAAATTATTTTTGAGCAAGGATCCCCATCTCCAAAATTATTTTTGAGCAAGAATCTTTTGTATTTTTCTCAATCCCTAAAACCTATGCAACCAATATTTTACACTAAACTACCTTTTAAGAATATCATCACGATTACATACTACTATCTGAATCTTGTTGTCCCTGCTGATAAAAGCCTGTACTTTTTTTGAGGGAACAATACATTTGGTAGAATTATCAATAAACATTTCTTATGGCTCCCAATTTTTATAACACTGGTCGGTTAAGTAACAGTTCCCAAAAGCCTTGACAATAACTCTATAACTTTCTGGATGAACACCTTTTTTGCAAATAACTACTCCCAAGCATTCCATTTCATCCCATTCCATTTCCAAAACTGGTAAACAACTAGAAAACAACTAGCACTGACAAAACGGATAATTTTGTAATGTAGAACAACTCTTCTTCTTTATCTTACTGCTTGGACTTATATATTTGCTTAATAAGGCTATCCTTGGGTTTATTCTAGCATCTTAAAATACAGGGATGACCTTTAGTTTGGTATTTTGGTTAGAGTTTATGCTTATTAGGACTAGGGCCAGGCAGATAATCCACTGCCCGGCTGTTCCACTTGTCTTCTGTAGTCAGGGAGGATTTCAGAGTGAAATGTAAAATGTTGCATTTTAGCGATGAAATCCACCTCATCTGCTTGCACCTGAGCGGAGACAATGCTTCATGAGCAAAGGAGCATCAGGGGAGCAGAGAAAGCAGGCGGAGATCCTCAGTCATCTGGCCCTAGCCTTAGACTATCTTTGATTTTCTTAACTTACTGTTTCTTCCAGAACAGGGCTGGCCTACAGCATATCTGCCGACATAGGGCATGCAATACTTGATGGTGCTTCTATTCAAGGTGAGTTTTCCTTTGACATCAACAGTGTCACAAGAACTCTTCTCTTGTCTATATACGAGTATCTGGCACAAAAGTTACACAAATTAAATTCCAGCAGTGCTCTCTGAAGATATCAAATGGTTGCAACCAATAATCTTTCAAATGTTCTATCTTTATTGCTACATCTGATAAAATCCAAGTGGCTCTAGCCTAAACTACAGGTTTATATTTACCAATTTTTAAATTTCAATGTTTTCCCTCTAATCAGCTGGTCCTCTCAAATCATTCCAAAATTAAATTTTACCTATTAATAACACACAAAAAAAAGTTGAAAACACATTTTTTGTACCAGCTGCCAAAATCTATTTGCCATTTATTATGTTTTCAGCTGCAATATGCAAACTTATTATCTTAGAAATCGACTAATTGAACCTTTTAGTAGATTTATCCAACATTTAACCTGCTTTCATTGAAATAGGTGGGATGTGCCCTCATTAGAATAAAAACCTAATTTAAAAAAAGCCCCTTTAAACTATTATATTATATGTTTATGTATATTTTAAATAGGAGACATATACAAACTGGCAAGTTTGAGTACAGAAATTATTTCTTTCTTTAAATAACAAGCCCATAATGTAATTTCTGTATCTGTTGCATACTGGAAATTATGAGCAAGAAAAGGTGTCTTTCTGGGGGTTTCTCATATAATGTTGCTTTGCTAAAGACATTTTTTGTAGAACTGCTTATAGTCCTCATATGGGGGGCAAAAATCCTCTTAGCAATGTTTCTTTGGGAATTTTTTCAAGGGCATGTGCCTAAGAAAGGCGTACAGAGGAACTGCAGGTTTCTCACATAAAGGAAAGACAGCCATGAAAATACTTCTGCTTAGGAATTACAATAATCCACAGTCATGGTGTCTTTATCCTGGCTTAAATAACTGTATGTTATACTTTTCTAAATCCCATTGATAACAAGGTGATCTACATGTTTCTTACGGAATTGCATTCTAAGTTTTTACCTTAACTTTTTTTTATTGCTAATGAGAAAAATAAAGTGGAAATAAGAATCTGTGTACAATGTAATCTGAATAGTAGCACTGATCAATATAATACTTTAGATACTTACAATAACCCAAACAGGCATCAAAAAGCACAGGGTTGTTAAAGAGGAAGAGATAAAGCTGTGGGGTTGCACTACAGCACACTATGCCATGGATAAAGAGATCAGTTATTGTCTAGAGTGTGCTAATTGGACAAAGGAATATATACAGAGATAAATGGGGTTGTAATGGGCTCAGTAATACATCTTTTGGCAGGGGAATATAGATCCAAAAATCAATGGAGTACATAGTAATCTGACTTTTTGATAAAGGATTTTTGCAGAACATTTTTCCTGGATAATGCAGGTGCATTGCTCAGCTCCACCCACCTCAAAGTAATACACAGAGCAACAATTATTGCAGTGTCTGAGGTGTGTATTGCTAATTCCTTTTGTTCTCTGAAATTGTAATTTGTCAATAAAGTAGCTTTTAAAGATGCTTTCATACAATTCTGAGATTTATCCTTCCATTGGGTGTAGAGCCATGGAATTAACTCCTTTTCATGACTTTTACTGACAGCTATTGAAGGCATTTTATCACTTAATTTTACCCTATTTTGTTTTTCTGTTGTGGTCCAACCACTTTTTAATGCATTTTGATGGGGGGCTTTTTCCTGATTTTACATTGTTTTCCCATATTTTACACCAAAATGTTGTTCTTATGTTACTCAGATTGGCTGTTTGTTCTCTGTGAATTTTATTAGTTAAATTAATTGTCTTAAATACTAACCAAATGCATATCTTGCCATGGTTCTGTGAAGTACAATTAGTCTGCACTTTATACAATCATGCGAAAAACCCTTTATGTAGTAAAAGGCACAAGGTTTGCTCAAGAGCAGTAACTCATAGCAACCAATCAGCAGGTAATTTAATGGTCACCTGTTTAAAAGCAAACATCTTAGTGGTTGCTATGAGTTACTGCTCCTGAGCAAGCTTAGTGCCTTTTATTACATATGGAGGTTATTGCTTATTCAGACCAGTTTCTCTAGTAGTGGTGGGGAGGAGAGTAGAGTGAGGCCTAAGCAGATTGTGGTTGTAGGGGACTCAATTATTAGGAAAGTGGATAGGGTAATTTGTTGTCCGGATCGCTACAACCGAACAGTTTGCTGTCTACCTGGTGCCAGGGTTCGGCATGTGGTTGATCGGATAGACAAATTATTGGGTGGGGCTGGACATGACCCAGCTGTCTTAGTGCATATCGGTACTAATGACAAAATAAATGGTAGATGGAAGACCTTAAAGAGTGATTTCAGGGATCTAGGCTCTAAGATCAAGGAAAGGTCTTCCAATGTCATCTTTTCTGAAATTTTGTCTTCCAATGTCATATTTTCTGAAATTTTGCCCGTGCCAAGTGCAAGTATAGGAAAACAGCGGGAGTTTAGGGAGCTAAATGCGTGGCTCAAGTCTTGGTGTAGGAAGGAAGGGTTTGGGTTCCTAGAGCACTGGGCTGATTTTTCGTTGGGGTACAACCTATACAGTCGTGACGGTTTGCACCTCAATGGAAGCTGTTCTAGGGGAAAGAATGGCTAAGAGGTTGGAGGAGTGTTTAAAGTAGGCAAGGGGGGATGGGTGAGATAAAGAATTATGGGGAAACTAGGGTAAACGGGGCAGTGGGGTTAGTAAGGGGTCATGGGGGAGGAGTGAGGGGGGCATACAGTTTACCAGCTAAGGAGGTCCCTCTGTTACAAGGAAAAAAGAATAATACTAATTTAACATATAATTCTCCACTAAGTAATGCAAATTTCAAAAGTAAAAGTAGTAACCTCCGCTGTCAGGTAAAATGGGAGACCTAGAATTAATTGCATGCTCTAAAAATTATGATATAATTGGTATCACTGAGACCTGGTGGGATGAAACATGTGACTGGATTGTGAATTTAAATGGTTACACCCTTTTTAGGAGGGACAGAGGGATTAAAAAGGGTGGAGGAGTGTGTTTGTATGTAAAGCCTGAATTAAAGCCATGCGCTAAAGAAATAACAATAGCTGGCACTGGTGAGGGTGTAGAATCACTCTGGGTAGAGATTTTGACTGGGCAAAAGGTACCAAAAAGAATTATCATGTGTATGCTATAAACCACCTTGTATAAGTGTCGAGTATGAAGCCCAGCTACTCTTTCCGATACAAGCGGCTTCACAGCTGGGTCAAGTTGTTGCTATGGGTGACTTCAATTATCCAGACATTGACTGGGGTAATGGGGTTGCTAAAACAGAAAAAGCTTTAGTAGTTTAAGTAGTTTTGTAAATATGCTGAATGACAACTTTTTATTCCAGCTCGTTCAAGAACCTACAAGGAATAACTCTCTTTTGGACCTTGTAATAACTAACAATACTGAACTCATCGCTAACATTTGTGTGGGTGAGCATTTAGGGAATAGTGATCATAACATGGTCTCCTTTGAGATTCTGTTGCAGAAGCAATTCTATAAGGGAGGAACTAAAACACTAAATTTCAGACATGCAAACTTTGAGGGCAAAGGGCATCTCTGCAACATATTAAGTGGGAAATGCTTTTCACAGGGTTAAACACAGAACAAAAATGGGAAGTCTTTAAAATTCTGCTTAATAAATATACTTGTCAGTATATTCCACTTGTAAGTAAGGAACGTTGTTGCAAAGCAAAACCTTTTTGGTTCAATAGAAGCGTCGGTGTTGAGGTGGGTAAGAAAACTTGTGCTTTTAAGGCTTTCAAGTTAGCTGGTAAAGCCAAAACATTTATAAGGTACAAGGAGGCCAATAAATCATGCAAAGATGCTATAAGGCAAGTTAAAATTGATATAGAAAAGGATATTGCAGCAAGCAGTAAAAAAAATCCAAAATTATTTTTTAATATGTTAATAGTAAAAAAATGAAGCAGGAAGGGATGGGACCCTTACTATCAGAGGGGGGTCAGCTGGTTGATGAAAACAAAATAAAAGCGCAGATTCTGAACTCATATTTTTCATCTGTCTACACAAATGAGGAACCAGTAAGTGAAGGTTTCCTTCTTAATAGTACCAATTCTAGTAATACAACTAATGATGCATGGTTCACACATGATGAAATTCAAAAGAGACTAGAACATGTTAAGATTAACAAAGGCCTGGAACATAGTATTTGTACCTGGATAGAGAACTGGCTAAAAGATAGACTACAAAGAGTGGTGGTAAATGGAACATTTTCTAATTGGAACAGTGTTGTTAGTGGAGTACAGCAGGGCTCTGTACTAGGTCCCTTGCTTTTCAACTTGTTTATTAATGACCTGGAGGTGGGCATTGAAAGTACTGTTTCTATTTTTGCGGATGATACTAAATTGTGCAGAACTATAGGTTCCATGCGGGATGCTGCCACTTTGCAGAGTGATTTGTCTAAATTGGAAAACTGGGCAGCAAACTGGAAAATGAGGTTCAATGTTGATAAATGCAAGGTTATGCACTTTGGCAAAAATAATATAAATGCAAGTTATACACTAAATGGCAGTGTGTTGGGAATTTCCATAAATGAGAAGGATCTAGGGGTCTTTGTAGATAACACATTGTCTAATTCTGGGCAGTGTCATTCTGTGGCTACTAAAGCAAATAAAGTTCTGTCTTGCATAAAAAGGGCATTAACTCAAGGGATGAAAACATAATTATGCCTCTTTATAGGTCCCTGGTAAGGCCTCATCTGGAGTATGCAGTGCAGTTTTGGACTCCAGTCCTTAAGAGGGGTAAATGAGCTGGAGAGAGTGCAGAGACGTGCAACTAAATTGGTTAGGGGGATGGAAGACTTAAATTATGAGGGTAGACTGTCAAGGTTGGGGTTTGCGAGGGGACATGATTACACTTTACAAGTACATTAGAGGACATTATAGACAAATAGCAGGGGACCTTTTTACCCATAAAGTGCATCACCGTACCAGAGGCCACCCTTTAGACTAGAAGAAAATAACTTTCATTTGAAGCAACGTAGGGGGTTCTTCACAGTCAGGACAGTGAGGTTGTGGAATACACTGCCAGGTGATGTTGTGATGGCTGATTCAGTTAATGCCTTTAAGAATGGCTTGGATGTTTTTTTGGACAGACATAATATCAAAGGTTATTGTGATACTAAGCTCTATAATTAGTATAGGTATGGGTATATAGAATTTAATTAAAAGTAGGGAGGTGTGTGTGTATGGATGCTGGGTTTTCATTTGGAGGGGTTGAACTTGATGGACTTTGTCTTTTTTCAACTATTTAACTATGTAACTATGTGCTCAGTCATAGGTACCATTTTGGAAGCAAAATATTGGATCTTACAAACCCTCATGGTCACATTAAAGGGATACTGTCGTGGAAAAAAATGTTTTTTACAAAATGTATCAGTTAATAGTGCTACTACAGCAGAATCCTGCATTGAAATCTGTTTTTCAAAACAAGAAATGGATTTTTTTATATCTAATTTTAAAATTTGCTATGGGGCTAGACATTTTGACATTTCCCAGCTGCCCTCAGGTCATGTGACTTGTGCTCTGATAAACTTCAGTCACACTTTACTGCTGCACTGCAAGTTGGAGTGATGTCATTACCCCTCCCTCCTACAAGCTGCTGTAATGTAAATAGAGCCTTGTCTGCTGAGCCTGTCATTTGAACAATAGGCAGGTATCAAGATAAGCTCTCACTGACACCAGTTCAGAAGGACTGAAATAAGATAGTCCTGTGATCACTGCCCCCACTTACGTTTCAAAAATAAATAAATATATATATATATATAGATATATATATATATATATATATTATCAAAACAGGGGGGTTGTGGGAGCACTCTAAAGGCTAATAAGTATAATAAATGCTATTGCATATGTACCCAAATAGGGGTTATTTTGTTACAAAGTTATGATCATAAAATTGATAAGCCACCATACCATATGGTTTTGGGAATATCTCTCCTTTAAAAGCCTGATTGCTGGCTGGGGAGGATTTAGCCCTCAGTGAAAAAACAGCGTTCAATGGACATTGATTACAGGTAATGCTAAAATGCACATAAAATATAAAATAAGTTAGGGACCGCCATTCGGGGTTTACCTTGACGTGGTATGGTGGCTTATCAATTTTATGATCATAACTTTGTAACAAAATAACCCCTGTTTTGGGTACATATGCAATAGCATTTATTATACTTATATATATTTATACTTTTAAAGCCTTTAGAGTGCTCCCACAACCCCCCTGTTTTGATATTATATATATATATATATATATCTCCCAGGACTGATGACAGGGAATAGAAAAAAGGAAAAAATAAGGACATACTTGAAAACCAGGAAAACTTAGGAGGAAGTCTAGAAAGGGTTAAAATAGCTCAGGAGAAAGGAGACAGTAATTAGTTAATGAAAAAAGAAGTATTGCAGGCAGGAAAGGAGCAAGGTCTGTGTGAGGTGGATAGCAGAGGGAACTCACAGCTCCTTTACCACCAGTAAAACAAACTAGGAAGGCAGCAAGGAGAGAAAGTCCCCCCCTCCAAAGGAATGCAGAGAACAAACTTACAGAAAGGCAGGAGCTTTGATAGTGTCTGTGGGAGGAGGGGCTGCTAGTGCAGCTGTAGAGCAAGACGTAGGAAAGTGAAAGTAATTGCTTCCCTGCAAACCATGTGACCTCTCTCCTCCAAACATCACACACGGGCAGAGAGGGGAGGGGGAGTGTACAGCTAGATTTTCATGTCGTGGTGCGACCTGGCTTTTCATTACAGAGTGGCTGCCTCCAAGCACACAGGTAATGCTGTGCCTGCTGTTAGAGCAGCACAGGATGAATGTGTAATGAGCAAAAATGGAAGCCCCCATGACAAAATACAAACTAAAATAACTTATGCATGGATTTGTGGATTAACATTTTATTTGCCAGACAGTGTTTATGGATGTGTGTTTTTTATAAAAATGCAAAAAAAAAAAGTTTAAAATGACGACAGATTCCCTTTAAGAAGCAAGATGAGGGCCAATGGGTTCTTCATATCCAGTTAAGCGGTGATATGTGGATTGATCCAAAACTGCCAATTGGCCAGGTTTGGCCAGTGCTGGGCTGATTTGGTTGGTAGCCCTCGGCAACCTGACTGACTATGTCCGTGCCACCTCTACGTTTGTGTGCGTATGTGCAAAAATCTGCGCATTTGTGAAAGAGCACACCACTGCTGGTGGGGAGACATAAGAGTCCAAACTATGGAAGGCTGCAGAAGAGGTAAATGCCTGGCACCCCTTTAACTTTGTGTTCTAAGAATTGTCTCTTCTGCCTACTCTTAGTTCTGGCCCTGGGTTTGGGTTAAAATTTAGGCGACTGGGTACACTCCTCTTCTGCTCTTGAATATTACCTGTCTTAGAACCAGAAGTATGCACAGAAGAAGCCTGCAGAGAGAAAGGATGCAGATGCGGGTTTGTCGTGGGTCCTACAATGGCAACATTTTCAGCTGTGAATTAAGGTTTTGCGGGTTAGGATGGTGTGTGGTTGAGTTTTTTTCCTGACCCACACATCACTATAGTCTAGCCTTTGTACATGCCCAATCCCCCTTTTTAAAGGTGCCCATATTATCCTATAAGTCTCAGATAACACCTCGGGGCAGATTTACATAGGGTCAATATCGAGTTCGAATTAACCCTCGATATTCGGCTGCCGAATGTAAATCCTTCGACTTCGAATATCGAAGTCGAAGGATTTACTGCAAATAGTTTGATCGAACGATTTAATCCTTTGATTTATCGAAGTTTTTTTTTTAAAGAGACAGTACTTTGACTATCGAATGGTTGAATAGTCGAACGAATCGTTCGAAATGTTCAATTTGAAGTTGAAGTCGTAGTCAAAGGTTGAAGTGGCCAATTCGATGGTCGAAGTAGCCAAAAAAAACATTTGAAATTCGAAGGTTTTTTTTATTCTATTCCTTCACTCGCGTAAATGGGCCTCCTCATATGCATTTGTTAATAAAAAAAACTTTACTTCTTAGCGCCTGTTGAAGGACTGCAGTTTTCCCTACACCTGTTTAAATATGGTTAGTGAACAAAGAGAAATCCTACTGTATCTCATTCACTGGAATTGATTTTTAATGACTTGACTTTGAAAGTACATGATGTAAATTTTATATTTTGAAGAGTTCCCTGCACTATACTGCGTCAACAACTGAGTAGAAAGAAAGAACTGCAGGAAGAAAATGTTCCTGCCATTTGGTAAAAGCCCTTTCTGTTATAAGATATTTGGTATTTATTCTTGTGCAACACATAATTTAGGTTATAGGGACTCTTACTGCTTTTTTAAAAAATTAGTTTTGCCATATGAATATAGACATGTAGCCAGAGCTGTATCAAAGTTCAGCAAAGCATCCCTGTTTGCTTTTAAGGGTTCTTTTAACCAGGGCACTATGGGGGTAATGTAATCAAAGATGCAAAGTTGATTCTGAAAGTGATACTGACATTAAAAATTTTCTCTTCAAAATATTAATCTACAGTAAAATTCTTAGCCTGTCAGTTGGAGTTTGTAATTATGTAATTAACGGATTACTGCTGCACAAATATGGCAGCCCCCTCAGAGGAACATGGGGGTATGAAAGGTAATGTAAAAGCATCAGGAGAATACTTTACAGCAAAATTCTAAATATCATTCAAAGACAATGTTATGATACATATAAAAAGGGTTATTTTCTGGCATCAGTATCTCTTTAGAGAAAAACTAAACCCCTATAAAGAATACTTAACTAACAGATTCATATTAAGTGGCCTGTTAAATAATCTTACATTTTTCCCTTCAGTCACCATTTTATGATATTCTCTGTGCTGCCTCAGAGATCACTTGGCCAGAAATACTGCAGTTCTGTGAATGGTATGCATCCAAATAGTGTCCCTTAGTTCTTAAAATGGCAATTTCCATTTAGTATTACCCAATGGAACATACTACTATAAAAGTATATCTTTATGAGAATGATTTATTAAGATGAAGCATAGTTTTACATATAAGCTGTTTTATAGTTTTAAAAAGACCTACAAAGGGATATCTTGTCCTTTAAGTATATAAAGGACAGAGATTAAAATAAATTCATGTCCAGTTAAAAGGTCATTGAAGCTTTTGGCAGTGGTGTAACTTGTAGAGATGCACCAAATCAATTGCATCCTAAAACGTTCACAAAAGATTTGGCTGTACCCCGAACTGAATCATAACCTAATTTGCACAAGCAAATTATGGTCAGGAAGTGGTGGGAATCCATGCATATAGCACAAATAAAAAATGTATGCAATATCCTTAATCATGTGACCTAAAGTCATCCCAAGTAATTTGTAAAGACCGGGTTCCCTATGCCAAAATGTTTTCAACATGAATAGTCTTTCCTCCCTCCCCTTCTCCCAGGTGCCCACACTTTCATCCGCGAATCTTTGTGGGGGCATAATTAAACAAAATGACCGGGGATAAGGAATATCATGCAGCAGACCCTGTCCGGAACACTGACCTCTGGACTCACTTTGTTGTATGGAGTGGAACTGTATATGCAACTTATGCAACTGGATCTTGGATAGTCAGAAAGTCAGTCAGAACTGTTTTACAGTCCTGCTTTAGTTCACCAAAACATATTGCTGTAACACAATCTTTTAAAAAAACTGTTAACAAAAAAATCCATATTTGGAGCTAATCTTCTTTGTATAGAAACACTTGAAGAGAACAAATGACTGAAGTATTCATAGGAGTGAGTTCTTCAAGCAGATATTTCCTGCTGCAACAACAGAAATAATCTCCTAACACTATTTAACTCAACAGGATTTTCTTAAACAACTCTACTTCAAAGGAATCCAGCAGAAACCTATTGTCGGAAGAACGAAGGGCGAGTTAACAATGATGATATGTTGCCTGCTGATAAAACCTAATTTTTGATTAATTTCTTTAAGCCACGGTTTCAAGAAAAAACATGTCCCAAGGGATTTTATGCTTAAATTACACTTTCATTGAAATAATAGTGCAAATAAAAGATTATCCCAGGAAAAAAAAACCCAATTTATTTGTAACAATATTAAGAAATATATGATGATAGTTCTTGCTAACACATTGAAATGTGCTTTAAAAGTGACAATGAACATGTAAAACACATTTTCTGTTTGGGAACAATACATCTGAGGAAAATAACCATTGATTTACTGCTAAGAAGATGTTAAATTTTAACAGCAATCAATTTGTAATTGAGCTGCAATATTATCTAATAAATATCTTATACCCTTGTATGGAATGTGTCACATAACAGCATTGTATAAATCAGCATCAAGAAATTCAGAAAATGGATGTAAATGGGTCAGGTGTATGAGGAAGAACATTTGGAGAGTTGCTCAACTAAAAGCTAAATAATTTAAAAAAACAAATAGTAGAAAATTAACACCTGTTGCAAATTAATTCAGAATATTACCCTCTACATTATTGATCCCCAACCAGTGGCTCACAGACAACATGTTGCTCACCAACTCCTTCGATGTTGCTCCCAATGACCTCAAGGAAGTAGGTTATTTTTGAATTCCTGGTTTGGCGACAAGTTTTGGTTGCATAAAAAAACAAAGTTTTCTGCCAAACACAGCCTCCTGCATACAGGAAAAAAATACATTAAAAAAGTCCATTTGATTCATATATGGATCTAGTTTGTATTCTGTTATGAAAGGAAAGGACACCTGCTTTACCAAGATGACTTCCGTTATCATTTATTAAAGATCAGTTATATTTTATAAGACCCATTTCCACCTGCATATAGATCTGAGCAAAATACAGTTTACTCCAGCCCCAACAAAAGCAGTCATCTTGGATGTGATCATTTTTTCCCCACCGAATTCCTTTTCTTTAATGTAAGGTTTAAAGTCTGGAGGCTTTGATAAATAACCCCTGCTTTGAGTGAATGCATTACAAGGAGATGGAAGGTGGCATGCTGAAAATTTAAGTGAGATCTTCAAAATGTTTACACTGGAAAGCAGAAGTAGACAGCCTTACAAATAGCACAACAGCGTTAGGAACCATAATAGCAATCCTTGCAAAATAAATAGAAAAAAGCAGGCATAAATAAACAGTGTTTAATAAACAGATGGTAACACAGCCACTATAACTTTCATGATTTGTGTCCATTGTGAGATGGGGGGGGGGATTATGAAGTAACATGCATTGGTATAAGTGGTTATATCTCTAATTTATATGCTAATATAAATAAATATGATAGTGCTTATATATTTTGTAAGTGTATTTCAATTCTGTATCCTTTCAGCATTTTCAATATGGAAGCTTGTAAAGGATATAATAAAAACTTTAGAAAAACACATAATGATTAGTTAGGGTATAGCGACAATATCGGATGGTTATAGAAGATAAGAAGGAATGACAGCTTAGAACTTTACTAATTCATTATTTGTAGTGAATTGCAGTACCCCTTCTCATCACTTTAGGGGCCTAATAGGATGCTGCAGCAGTAATTTGTGCTACAGTCAAAAAAATATTAACTAAAAAAAGGGTCTACCTAATATGAAATAATACTTGAAAAAGTAAAAAAAGCGTGGTATTGCTAAAATGGACACATGTTCATTAATTTCAACCCCTCAAAATGAAGCCCAGTGCACATACATACACACACACCAACCGTACATACACTTACATAAAATATACTGTATGCCCATATACTGTATTAATTGTACATTTTAGAATCACTATAGCCTTGGATATTGTGCTTGTCCAAGAAATCATCCAAGTCACTCTTTAAAGCATTAAAGGGGTGGTTCACCTTCTGAACATAAAGTCTAAATTGGAATAGCCCCAGTCAGAAGAAACATTTTTGGAATGTATCTTTATTATTTTAAATGGATCGTTTTGAAGCTACAGACTATATAAACTGTGGATTACTGCTGCTAAAAAGGCTCTCTCCTCTGCTCTCTGCTAGGGATTTGCAGCACAAATTTCCATTCTGCCCATACAGGAAGCTGACACTGATATGGCTAATGCGCATGCCCCCCCTCTTCTGCTTCATATGCATTTCACTTATCCTATTGGCTGAATCTTGCCATAAAATATGCAAATGAAACAGGAGAAGGAAGCATGCGCAAAGCCAGTTCAGTGTGAATTATTTTTGTTTGGCTGCCTGCCAGTACTGGCCTGGGAAATTCCCTACAGAGAGCTGAGAGCACAGAAGAAAGATTTTTTTCAGGGCTGATATATGGCTTATGGGGTCTGTAGCTTCAAAATGCAACATTTAAAATAATAAAGATGATTTACATAAAAAAGTTTTTTTCTCACATGGGCTATTCAAATGTAGAATATGGTCTAAGGTGAACATCCCCTGTAACAGAATCAGCCATCACAACATCATCCGGTAGGATATTCCAAAACCTCACTGCCCTTACAGCGAAGAACCACCTATATTGCTTCACATAAAAGTTAATTTTCTCTGGTCTAGAAGGGTGGCCTCAGGTGCTGTGATCTCCCACTATCTGTCTATAATGCCCTCTAATGGACTAATCATGTAATCATGTCCTCTCACAAGTGTCTTTTTTCCAGAATACAGAATATACAGAATCATACAGAATACCTCGCAGCTGCTGCAGCTTGAGTGTGTGACCGCTGTAAGGACCATTTTGAATCATCTTGCTGCGGCTCAGTCTTGCCTGTCACTCCTGGGATGTCTATACAGCCCTCACACCTGCTGGCTGTGGTCGCACACTAAAGAAGCAGCCAGCAGGTGTGAGGGCTGAAAAGCTGCAAAACCGAGCCACAGCAAGCAGGATGAAGAACCTGAAGAACCGCATGAGGCTCCAGTGCCTCGAGATGCCTACTCCTTTTGCCTATAGTGTAATTATGTCCCCTTACAAGTGTCTTTTTTCCAGACGGAACAACCCCAACCTTGACAGTTTACTCTCATAATTTCAATTATTTTGGCTAGAGAGCAAAACTGCACTGCATACTCAAGGCTAGTTACCAGGGACCTATAAAGAGGCAAAATTATGTTTTCATCCCTTGAGTTTATGCCCTTTTTATACAAGACAAGTACTTTAGTTGCTTTAGTTGCCACAGAATGACACTGCCCGGAAATTAGACAATGTGTTATCTACAACAACCCTTACATCCTTCTCATTTTGGAGGTTATTTATCAAAGTCCGAATTTATCTCAATATTTTCTGTGACAAACTCTGATCAAATCCGCTCTGGTTTATTACGCTTATATATTATTACATTTTCTAAAAAATTTGTTGTGTGGGAAAAAATTCTAATTTTCACAATCTTTTCTGGTTTTTCATCTGATTTTCACAATTTTTTCGGATTCCTCACCCGGAAACTCAGATTTTTTCCCAAACACTCTGAAAACTTTGGGGTATTGCATGAAACCCAGCTCACATAAAAAAATCATTGGGACTTCCCCCATTGACTTATATGCAACCTCTGAGATGCCGGATTTTCAGATTTTTTAAAAGTCCGATTTTATTTAAAAAATCACCAATTTTTCGAGATATTTGCATTCAGAGTTTAGTAAATAACCTCCTTGGTGTATAGCTTGCATTTATATTATTTTTGGCAAACCTTGCATTTATCAAATTTCCAATTTAGTCAAATCACTCTGCAAAGTGGTTCAATGCTCAAAAGGAGAGACAGAAAGCGGAGTGTATGGCGTCGCACAATCCTAAAGCAACCTTGTGTTAACAAATGTGTCTTCCTGCTTCAAGTGATCAACTGTGGAACTTAAATAAATTGTTGTGATTTTATTGTGATTGATTTGATCGTCTCTTCTGTGATCATTAGATAAGAAATTAATTAAAGTGAAATTCTTGTCAATTCATAGTGACTGAAATCTTTAAAGTGCATAGTGCTTTATTTGTGAACATAGGAATGTGCTTGAACCTGCAGCTTGGACTCATTAAAGAAACATCATAAAAAGTAACTTTTATTAGTTTACTAAAATTCATGAATTAAAAGGGAATTAATTAATAAAACCACTAAAAACAATTAAAAGAAAAGGGTGGAAATCTGATCTGAAATATGTGTAAACAGGGGTAACAGTGTAATTATTTCATTAGACTGTTCCCATATTGATCTTACATCACCCATTTCCCTATACTGGCTGAATAGTAGTCAGGGAGTACATTAAGGATAAAGTTAGCACTGAATCAGTGATCTCCAGAGAGAATGAATGTGGGGTGGGCGTAAATTGGGAGTTATACAGGGGTACCCTTGAGTCCTTTGAAAAAGCCTAACCGGCGAAACGTGCGTCAGGCACCGTAGCTTTACCGCTAGCTTTGCGGCTAAAAATTGGGAACAAAAAGGAATTTAAATCTAAGCTTGCAGTGGGTCAGAGGCTCAGAGGGGGAAGAACGGGGGGTTTAATCCACTGGTGGGGAATCCGATCACAAGTGCGTTACTCTCAGCGGACCTGTCAGCAGAAGGTGTTGCCTTTGTAGTGTCTAGGAAATAGGCCATACGTTTTAGGTGCCTCTGAGAGGACACAGTGTTAGTTAAAGTGGACCTGTCATCCAGACACAAAAATCTATATAATAAAGGTCCTTCTCAAATTAAACATGCAATCCAATTTCTTTTTTTTATTAAAGCATTCATAGCTGTTGTAAGCTCATTTAAAATCTCAATCAAATATTGTCTGCCCCTCCTCTATGCCAGTGGCATAGAGGCGGAGCAGACAATTACTTTCACTTTCCATTCAGCACTTCCTAGATGTCACTGCTCTCCACACATTCCCCCGTTCTCTTTACCGTTTAATTGTGTTGCCAGGGCAAGGAAATGGACATCAGGTCCCCCATTCTGGTGCACAATCAGGATTCTGAGATGATGCAAGACTTGCCTTAATAAAACTGTCCACAAAATGGCTGCTTCCTGCTTGCTATAATTATGAATTCCCAGACTGAATGAAACAAGATTCAAATAATTTATATAGTGTAATTAAAGTTAATTTTGCTTGACTAATGTGATAAAATAGGATTTGGAATGTTTTTTTTTGGGTGACGGGTCCCCTTTAAACTCTGTGCACACCATACTGCACAGTGGCTGATCAGTCCCCCTGTCGAATAGAAGGCTTAGGGGACATCACGCTTGAGGACTCAAGGGTACCCCTGTATAACTCCCAATTTACGCCCACCCCACATTCATTCTCTCTGGAGATCACTGCTTCAGTGCTAACTTTATCCTTAATGTACTCCCTGACTACTATTCAGCCAGTATAGGGAAACGGGTGATGTAAGATCGATATGGGAACAGTCTAATGAAATAATTACACTGTTACCCCTGTTTACACATATTTCAGATCAGATTTCCACCCTTTTCTTTTAATTGTTTTTAGTGGTTTTATTAATTAATTCCCTTTCAGTAATTTTAGTAAGCTAATAAAAGTTACTTTTTATGATGTTTCTTTAATGAGTCCAAGCTGCAGGTTCAAGCACATTTCTATGTTCACAAATAAAGCACTATGCACTTTAAAGATTTCAGTCACTATGAATTGACAAGAATTTCACTTTAATTAATTTCTTATCTAATGATCACAGAAGAGACGATCAAATCAATCACAATAAAATCACAACAATTTATTTAAGTTCCACAGTTGATCACTTGAAGCAGGAAGACACATTTGTTAACACAAGGTTGCTTTAGGATTGTGTGACGCCATACACTCTGCTTTCTGTCTCTCCTTTTGAGCATTGAACCAGGTTTCATGTATAGGAGTAGTCAGCACATCCACGCCGAGTTGCTCCTAACTCTTGGTGAAGGGGTAACCCTATGGGAAAGCAATTTGGTTAGAAGGTGCGGCTACCATTAATTTTTGTTGTCACTCTGCAAAGTGGCAGCATCCTACATGGAACCTACAGTTTTGCACAATTTTCTATCATCAGCAAATGCCAAATTCAATGCCCACCTCTAGGTCATTAATAAACAAGTACAGAGCCCTGTGGTACTCCACTAACAACACTATCCAATTAGAAAATGTTCCATTTGTAATCTATCCTTCAGCCAGTTCTCTATGCAGGAACTAATTCCAATATTTCAAGCCAATATTTCTTAATTTAGCCATTAACCTTCTATGTGGTGCTGTATCAAAAGCTTTAGCAAAGTCCAATTAGATTAGAGGGCTGCCCTACACATCATTGATTGGGGCATTAGGTTTTCAGCTAAAAACACAGAACAGAAATGGTTGTCCTTTAAAATGATATTAAATCATTACTGTTCTCAATTTATTCCCTTAAGGACTAAACGTAGAAGCTATAAGACTCATCCTGTGTGGCTTAATACAGAAGTAAAGGCATTTAAAAACTACAAATCTGTAGGGACAAAAGCTGCATTTAATGAATATAAACACTGTAATAAATGTTGTAAATCAGCAATCCGGAAGGCTAAGAAAAGAAATGAAGGGTTAATTGCGGTGGAGGTGAAAACTAACCCTAAAAAGTTTTTTAAATATATTAATAGTAAAAAGATGCAGGTTGAGAGTGTTGCTCCATTAAATAATTGTACCAGTATGGTTGTAACAGATACAGATAAGGCAAATGTGCTAAATCAGTTCTTTTCTTTCAGTGTATACAATAGAGGAGTCCGGGTTCACAGGCTCACTTAATAACTGCACGAAGTCAGTCGCTGACTCAGGATATGATTCAAATAGCTTTAATACTAATTAATGTAACCAAGGTTCCAGGGCCTGATGGCATACACCCCCGTTTTATAAGAGAGCTTAGTTCAGTTTTAGACCAGCCCTTATTTCTGATTTTCTCAGATTCACTGTCATCTGGTATGGTGCCAATGGATTGGAGAAAAGATGATGTTATTCCAATCTTTAAAAAGGGATTACGATCTCAGCCTGGCAATTATAGGCCAGTAAGTTTGACATCTGTGGTGGGCAAATTATTTGAAAGCTTGTTAAGGGAGCACATTCAAAATTTTGTCCTAATGAATGGCATTATGAGCAACAATCAGCATGGCTTTATGAAGTATAGATCATGTCAGACAAATTTGATTGCATTTTATGATGTGGTAAGTAAGATTCTGGATAGTGGGGGGGCAGTAGATGTGATCTATTTGGATTTTGCCAAAGCATTTGATAATGTGCCCCACAAACGACTGCTTTCTAAACTAAGGTCTGTTGGGCTTAATGAAGTAATTTGCACGTGGATAGGAAACTGGCTACAGGATCGGTTACAGAGGGTGGTTGTTAATGGGACATTCTCTACTTGGAGTAAGGTTCTTAGTGGGGTCCCCCAGGGTTCAGTATTGGGTCCACTTTTATTTAACTTGTTCATTAATGACTTAGGGGAGAGTGTTGTAAGTAATGTATCAGTGTTTGCAGATGACACAAAATTATCCAGCCCAATTAATTCCATCCAGGATGTGGCATCCTTGCAACATGATCTTGACAAACTGGCAATCTGGGCAGCTTAGTGGCAAATGAGATTCAATGTTGATAAATGTAAGGTCATGCACCTGGGATATAAAAATATCCAAGCCACTTATACCCTAATTGGGACTGCACTAGGCAAATCCATTATGGAAAAGGACCTTGGAGTCCTTGTAGATGATAAACTTGGCTGTAGCAAGCAATGCCAGTCGGCAGCATCAAGGGCAAATAAGGTCTTGAGCTGTATTAAGGGGCATAGAGTCAAGGGAGGAGGGGGTCATTCTTCCACTGTATAGAGCACTTGTAAGGCCCCATCTAGAATATGCCATACAGTTTTGGTCTCATCACTCAAACAGGACATTATTGTATTAGAGAGGGTACAGAGAAGGGCAACTAAGCTGGTAAAAGGTATTGAAAATCTTAGCTATGAAGAAAGACTGGCCAAATTGGGGATGTTCACGCTGGAGAAGAGGCGCTTCAGGGGTGATATGATAACTATGTATAAATATATAAGGGGATCATATTTCTCTCTTGCTTTATTTACCAGTAGGTCTTTCCAGCTGTCACGAGGTCATCCATTCCGATTAGAAGAAAAGAGGTTCCGCCTAAATATTCGGAAGGGTTTTTTTACAGTGAGAGCTGTGAAGATGTGGAATTCTCTCCCTGGATCAGTTGTACAGGCTGATACATTAGATCTCTTTAAGAAGGGGTTGGATAGCTTTTTAGCAAGTAAGGGAATACAGGGTTATGGGTAATAGCTCATAGTCCAAGTTGATCCAGGGACTAGTCCGATTGCCATTTTGGAGTCAGGAATTTTTCCCCCTCTAAGGCAAATTGGAGAGGCTTCAGATGGGTTTTTGCCTTCCTCTGGATCAACTGGCAGATAGGTAGTTAATAAAAAAAAAAAAGGTTGAACTCGATGGACAGGTGTCTTTTTTTCAACCTTACTTACTTACTCACTGCTTTTCCAGAGTCGAGATTCCGACTTATCTTCTCAGAAAAGCATCATTGTGTCTGTCCTATCTCTTCTGCCAAAATGTGTGCACATTTGTATATTGACCCTGTGGAGCCCTGGAGCTACCACAACCATGAACACTTTAGTAATTTCTTATTCCTATGGCTGATTGCATATATAGGTGCAGCAGACTTGCTCCAAAAGAATCACATAAAACATCATTGTAACTCCAAGTGCCACAACTAATACAAACCTGATAATTTCTAGTGATTTCACTAGAATTATGGGGAACAATGCAATACAATACATTGGGTAAAAACATAGTGATTTGCATGTCTTCCACTTTAAAAACTGCACCTGTGGTCATAAATTACATTTAATAATTACAATGGTGCTGTGGATGCGCTGGCTTCATTTATGTAGCAACAGTTTGTAAGCCATTGCATTACAAAAGGTATTAATCAATACTGGATATGAGGTTTATATACACTGCTGTATCATCACTGGAATAACTAGTCGGTGCCAGACCCGCCTGCAAAAGAGTTTTTGGTGGGGCCCAGTGCACATTAATTACGTCCACTCCCCACTCACACCAGAGTCCCTGGCCTGCCTGCATCCACCACTTGCAGGTAAAACAGAGGCTGGAGAAAGGGAATTTCTTTAGAACTACAAGAGGTTTTGGTCCCCCCTCAACCACTGGGTCTTACTAATATGACTGAAAACATATGCTAAGAACCACTGATTTTATCATTGGCCTGTGAACATTTACATTATTCATAAAGTATACTACAGATCCATGTATGGATTACTTGAATAATTCTCGCTAAATTATATCAGGATTATAACCCCCTTAAAAAGTCTTGCAATTCTTAACTCATTTTATAGTTATAATAAAGTACATGTAGGTTTTTATGTTCATTTATGGAATACTGGACATCAAACAAATTGTATCTGAGCTAAGTGTGAAGGCTGTGATGCAAAGTATATGCCTTACTGTGCTGAATAGTTTATTATAGTGTTTATTTTATTATATTATTATATTATAGTATTATATATATTATAGTATTGTAGTTCTTAGGTTATCAATTAAAATTTAAAAAAAAACAAGTAAGCATACACTGTACCAATAAATTTGTAGTCATATTTAACAGCAACAGACCATAGGGGTTTTATATGATCACCTGGGATTACTTAATAGTAAAAGTGATGTCTGCCTCCCTAGAGTTGTCCTGTCTCAGAAGCAAAATCAATAAATAGATGTATAAATGTATAAAATAATGCAGCACTGTTATACAGTAATTATTCATAATATAATATAATTTGTAGCCAAATGCCTACTCACATCAATATAATTGAAGCAAACATCTGGCACGTTTATATTCCCAGGGTGTCGGTCTGTCGGTAGGGATGTAGCGAACTGTTCGCCGGCGAACTTGTTCGCGCGAACTTTGACCGTTCGCGTCCGCCGAATGTTCGCGAACGTCGCGCGACGTTCGCCAATTTGGGTTCGCGTTCGATTCGTTCGACCATTCGACCATTCGAATTCCTTTGACCGCTAAAAATTCGTTTGAATGATTGTAAGCATTCGATCTAATGAAAAGCATTCGATCGAATGGTTTCGATCATTCGATTCGAATGAAAATCCTTCGATCTAACGAAAATCATTCGATCCAACGAAAATCCTTCGATCGAATGATTAAAATCCTTCGATCATTCGAATCGAACGATTTTAGCGGGTGTTCGAAGTTCGCGAACTGTTTGCGAACGTTCGCATTTTTTGCCGGTGTTCGCGAACGGCGTTCACGAACACCAAATCGCCAGTTCGCTACATCCCTATCTGTCGGATGATTAATCCAAATGGCACTAATTAACCTGTCATAATCACCAGCAAATGTATTTTCAGGCTATATCTCCTATGTGTGTTTTGCTGGCATTCCTATTCTCTTCCTCAGGAGGAGCCAGATAGGTTCTTGCTCATCATTCCTCAGCAAAAACAGGATAGGTAATGGAAATCTATCTTCATTTTTAAATATGTGCTGTGCAGAACTTAGTTGACTTTGTATTCTCAATTGAAAATCCATAATTTCACAAATTACCATTTTAACCAAAGATAGTCTGTACTGTAGCTCAAATCTGATTAGCACGGACCATGGATTAACTTTTAATATCAATTGGTTGAGTGGTGTTGTACCCCTTGTTTTGAAAACAAGCCCCACAGTCTTATTTTGAATATGAAGATAGGGCCACCATCAGGGTGGCACAAGGGATACTGTTTACCAGGCCTGGGCATTAAGGGGGTCCAGCTGTGCTGCACATTTCAAAATAGCGGAGCCCCCCTTGACAGCTCCAAAGCCATGCCAATCCGCCAAAGACCCGAAGCCATGAAAGGAGCCGAAGTTGAAGTCCCGAAGCTATAAAAAGACCCAAAGCCATAAAAGCATCCGAAGTTGAAATCCCAAAGCTGCAAAAAGACACAAAGCCATCAAAGGAGCTGAAGCTGAAGCCACGAGTTCAGCTCAACTGAACACCAATGTTTTTTTTTACAGTTTTGTTAAACCCCTGGCAACCACTATATTATTTTAATACTCTATAGGCCCCTGCAAAAAAATTTTTTTTAAAAAATATTCTCTGGGGCCCCGTTTCTTTTAACTTGTAAGAAAAATGGCCCAGAAAATTTTATTGTACGAGGCCCCATGATTTCCCTGTATGGAGATGCCTTGTTTCTGCAGCAGTGTATTCGGAGGACATCCACTTCTTGTGCATAATTTACACATGAACTTAAGGAGATCCCTGTACTAATTGCCTACCATAAGGTTTTTACTATAACATCTGAATTTTTAGTGTAAAAAACCTTACATTTTTCGAGATTTATTATACCTCGAGGCTGCAAAAACGTCAGAATCTGAAAATCTGTCATCTCAAACCTGCCAAGGTTGTATATAAGTCAATGGGAGAGGTCCTTGTCCTATTTTGAAGTTTCTGTGGTCTGCACTGGAATTAACCCAAAAGATCAGACTATTTCAGGCAAAAATCTGAAAAATTCAGGATTTTTGTAAACAATCCCAAAAATATCAAGTGATTTGGGGAAAAAAATTATGATTCAGGGTTTCACTCAATTTTATCGTATATTTCCATCAATCCGATTAAATCAAGCTTTTTTTTAATAATAAAGAAGGTCAAATTTTTTAAATGAAATAATCAGAAAAATGTGGATTTTGATAAATAACCCCTTTAGTATTATTGCATTTAAATCTGAGGCAATAGCAAATGGGCCTATTATTTTTTTAATGTGATCAATCGGTTACTTATTATTTATAAGTAAGGAAAAGTTGGTTTTCAAGCTGTACAAACATATACTGCTCTGCATTTACAAGGTTTTGATTATTTTGTGAATTTAACGTGTATTTTAATATGATCTGTCTTTATACTATGTTTTAAAATCATATATTGGAATAATTCATGAATGTTATAAATTGATAAGTTTAACTTATTTCACTTAAAAATTTTAACCTGAATTAAATGAATTCTGACCAGAGATATGTTCTGTATTAAGGCTTTGGCTTCTTAATGTAGCCAGCAGGCAGTTCATTGTTTAACTTTTCTATCCTAAATGGTCTATTTATCAAAATCCAAATGTATCTCATTATTTTCTGAAATATATTCCGACCAAATTCGTACGGGTTATTTCCCCTTATTTAATAATACATTTTCATGAAAAATTACAGTTGTGCAGGTTAGTGGAGTGCTCTACCTGGTTGAAGATCACTTGTTGGAAGTGCTGGGTGCTTTACCGGAAGGCCCTTCCCTTGCACAGGGTCACGAATGCATATGATAGAAAATCCAAAAGCAATGAGTTGCTTAGTGAAGTCTGTGTTTTATTAAGCCCATATGTATCTGCAAAAATGGCAACTTTTCTGGCCCCTCCGGGCCCTTTATCAAGCCTAAAAATTACAATTTGGGAAAAAACTAGAAAAAAATGTCAGAAAATTTGAATCATACAATTTTTTTGGATTTTCCGCCCAAAAAAAGCAGTTTTTTCAGAAAACCACAAAATCTTCAGATTTTTGCACGAAACCCAGCGCAGCATAGATCAAGATATCTTTGGGATTTCTCCCATTGACATATACAACCTCGGCAGGTCTGAGATGCTGGATTTTCAGATTTTTTCCATTCTCGTGTATAATAAATCACAATTTTTTTTTTCCACAAAAAAATCAGATTTTCACAAATAATTAGAGTTTTTGGCATTTGGACTTTAACCCTTTAAGTGCCACAGAACATAGAATCTACGTTCTGTGGATCAAAGGACCAAAGTGCCACAGATCACTGTTAGAGCCGCTCGCTCCATTCCTTCACGATCCCCTGCCCCTAGGCAACGAACAGAGCAGGGGATCGAGTGGCCCCTGGGGCGCGATCACCATGGGGCCCCAAAGCAGCAGCAGGGACGCGTTTCCTATGCGTCCTGCTGCTGCCTGCACTTCACTTCCGCCCAGCTCCGCCCCCCCATGCCTGATGACCGTTGGAGCTGGAGATCTGCTGCATCGATCTGATGCATCTACCCCAGGTAAGTGTAACATTTACACACACAAAAACACACAAACACACCAACACACACTTATTACAGTAATATACACTTACATTCACACTTACACACACTCACACATAGATTTTTTGGGATTGGGGGGTCACACACACTCACAGCACCAATGTACACTTGCACACGCGCACACGCGCAAATAACATGCAATTTACCCGTTGTGCACACGCATATGTACATATATGGCTTTGTGGCTTTTTTTTTTTTTTCTTATCGCATCGTCTCTTTTTTGGCTAAAAAAAATGTTTTATTGCTGTTCCGAATAGCGTATTCGCTAACCGTACTGTGCAATAGCTTTGTATGTTATTTTGGTGGTTATATTGCAATTTTGGGTATTTTGGTGCATTTTTAGCCATTTTATTGAATTTTTAGCCATTTTATTGCATTTTCAGCTCTGCATTTGTGTTGTTCACTTGTTTCTGTCCGTATAATTCATTTGGCCCAGCTAAAATATTCAAACAGTAATTCTGGTGGCCGATTACACTAGTTTTTGGTGATGTATTTGCATTTCACACTGTTCTGTGTTATTTTGTTTTGCCTATGTAAATTTTATCTACTATATATCCATTTGTGGGTCTCTGTGCGCCACATAGTTTGGTATATCTATGTATATTGGGCATCAAAGTGTTCAGTAGACCCCTGTCGTTCATATTTAGGATGTTTTATGCTGATACATTATGAAATGTGGGGCACATAATGGGGTAAAATAAAGCTTTGTGACGATTTTCAGAAATTTGATAAAAAACGCTACGTTCAGCATAGCTTTGCGGTGAAAATGTCTATACATATTGTCATTTGGGGGTCTCTGTGCGCCACATAGTTTGGTATATCTATGCATATTGGGCATCAAAGTGTTCAGTAGACCCCTGGCGCTCATATTTAGGATGTTTTATGCTGATAAGTTACGAAATGTGGGTCACATAATGGGGTAAAATAAAGCTTTGTGACGATTTTCAGAAATTTGATAAAAACCGCTACGTTCAGCATAGCTTTGCGGTTTGGTAGTTTGCAGTAGAAAGATGTAATTACCTGTTTTAGATTCGTCAGAATGTGTACTTTCTAAAAAATATATGGTTTTCTAGGGTCTCCATACTGTTAGGGGGTCTTATGGTGCAAATACACATACTGGGTGCTTATATTGCAGCAGCCAGAGCGTCAGCCATAAAAATTTATATACACTTCTGTCATTTGGCCGCCTCTGTACACCACATAGTTTGGTAAATCTATGCATATTGGGCATCAAAGTGTTCAGTAGACCCCTGTCGTTCATATTTAGGATGTTTTATGCTGATAAGTTACGATATGTGGGGCATATAATGGGGTAAAATTCAAGCTTTGTGACGATTTTCAGAAATTTGATAAAAACCGTTATGTTCAGCATTGCTTTGCAGTTTGCCAGTTTGCAGTAGAAACACTTATTTACCCATATTGGATTCGTCAGAATGTGTACTTTCTGAAAATATATGGTTTTCTGGGGTCTCTGTACTGTTAGGTGGTCTAATGTCGCATAATACACACACCGGGTGGTTATATTGCAGCAGCCAGCGCGTCAGCCGTGAAAATGTCTATACATATTGTCATTTGGGGGTCTCTGTGCGCCACATAGTTTGGTATATCTATGCATATTGGGCATCAAAGTGTTCAGTAGACCCCTGGCACTCATATTTAGGATGTTTTATGCTGATAAGTTACAAAATGTGGGTCATATAATGGGGTAAAATTCAAGCTTTGTGACGATTTTCAGAAATTTGATAAAAACCGTTACGTTCAGCATTGCTTTACAGTTTGGCAGTTTGCAGTAGGAACACATATTTACCCATATTGGATTCGTCAGAATGTGTACTTTCTGAAAATATATGGTTTTCTGGGGTCTCTGTACTGTTAGGTGGTCTAATGTCGCATAATACACACACCGGGTGGTTATATTGCAGCAACCAGCGCGTCAGCCGTGAAAATGTCTATACATATTGTCATTTGGGGGTCTCTGTGCGCCACATAGTTTGGTATATCTATGCATATTGGGCATCAAAGTGTTCAGTAGACCCCTGGCGCTCATATTTAGGATGTTTTATGCTGATAAGTTACGAAATGTGGGTCATATAATGGGGTAAAATTCAAGCTGTGTGACGATTTTCAGAAATTTGATAAAAACCGTTACGTTCAGCATTGCTTTGCAGTTTGGCAGTTTGCAGTAGGAACACATATTTACCCATATTGGATTCGTCAGAATGTGTACTTTCTGAAAATATATGATTTTATGGGGTCTCTGTACTTTTAGGGGGGTCTAATGTCGCATATTACACACACCGGGTGCTTATATTGCAGCAGCCGTGCGTCAGCCGTGAAAATGTATATACACTATTGTCATTTGGGGGTCTCTGTGCGCCACATAGTTTGGTATATCTATGCATATTGGGCATCAAAGTGTTCAGTAGACCCCTGGCGCTCATATTTAGTATGTTTTATGCTGATAAGTTACGAAATGTGGGGCATATAATGGGGTAAAATTCAAGTTTTGTGACGATTTTCAGAACTTTGATAAAAACTGTTACGTTCAACATTGCTTTGCAGTTTGGCAGTTTGCAGTAGGAACACATATTTACCCATATTGGATTCGTCAGAATGTGTACTTTCTGAAAATATATGGTTTTCTGGGGTCTCTGTACTGTTAGGGGGGTGTAATGTCGCATATTACACAGACCGGGTGCTTATATTGCAGCAGCCAACGCGCGTCAGCCGTGAATATGTATATACACTATTGTCATTTGGGGGTCTCTGTGCGCCACATAGTTTTGTATATCTATGCATATTGGGCATCAAAGTGTTTAGTAGACCCCTGGCGTTCATATTTAGCATGTTTTATGCTGATAAGTTACGAAATGTCGGGCATATAATGGGGTAAAATTCAAGCTTTGTGACGATTTTCAGAAATTTGATAAAAAACGTTATGTTCAGCATTGCTTTGCAGTTTGGCAGTTTGCAGTAGAAACACTTATTTACCCATATTGGATTCGTCAGAATGTGTACTTTCTGAAAATATATGGTTTTCTGGGGTCTCTGTACTGTTAGGTGGTCTAATGTCGCATAATACACACACCGGGTGGTTATATTGCAGCAGCCAGCGCGTCAGCCGTGAAAATGTCTATACACTATTGTCATTTGGGGGTCTCTGTGCGCCACATAGTTTGGTATATCTATGCATATTGGGCATCAAAGTGTTCAGTAGACCCCTGGCGCTCATATTTAGGATGTTTTATGCTGATAAGTTACGAAATGTGGGGCATATAATGGGGTAAATTTCAAGCTTTGTGACGATTTTCAGAAATTTGATAAAACCGTTACGTTCAGCATTGCTTTGCAGTTTGGCAGTTTGCAGTAGGAACACATATTTACCCATATTGGATTCGTCAGAATGTGTACTTTCTGAAAATATATGGTTTTCTGGGGTCTCTGTACTGTTAGGGGGGTCTAATGTCGCATATTACACACCCCCTGGCAATCATATTTCGGGTGCTTTTTCTTGGTGCGCAACGATACATGGGTGATATAGTGCTGAGAAGTTGAAGCTTTGAGGCAATTTTCAGATATTTCACCAAAACCGACAATTGTGGGAAAGCCTTGCGACTCAGTATTTTGGAGCAGAAAGGCATGGGTACCCATTTTAGATTCTGTAGAATGTGTACTTTCCAAAAATATATGGGTTTGGGGGGTAAACATATATTTCTGTGTTTTTACCCCAAAAAAAATGCAGTCAATGTGTTGATTTCTCAGTAGCTGAAGTAAAGTCCTGAACAATTTGGATGTGCTAACTTCATATTGGTGTCTCTAAATGCCAGATACTTTGGTAAACCTATGCATAATGGGTATCAAACTGTTCAGTGGACCCCTGGCAATCATATTTCAGGTGCTTTTTCTTGGTACCTAATATAGTTTGGGATATGCGGAGCAGCAAAATAAAATCTTTGAAATGATTTTTTAGAATTTTGAATTTTATTTTGAAAAACCGCTTTGTTCAGACAAGCTTTTCTGTTTGGTAGTTGGGAGTAGAGAGACATAGTTACCCATTTTGTAATCGGCAGAATGTGTACTTTTCAAAAATGTATGGTTTTCTGGGGTAAACCTATGGTTTCAGGATTTTTTGCCTTGGAATCTAAAGCATGCCGTTTTATGCCTTAGTGCTTTCAAAATTCAGTAATATACTGCCGGGAGTTTTTGCTGTACAGAAGTCCTAAATCTCCCTAAAACTATACATATCTGTTACTGGCGCATTTGAGAGACATAAGGCTTTCCAAATCAGTTGGATTTTCATCTGTAAAATGAGATATTTTTCTGGTATAAATTGATATACGATGAAAAATGGTAATTTTTTTGGTATTTAGCACTATAAATTTTTTTGCACAGGTGGAAATACATGAAAACTCAGGCAGATTTAGAGAGCTCAGTTTCTACCGAAAAAAACAATGTATTGTTTTCCTAGGTAAACTATAGGTTTCCCCTCAGAAAATGCCCCTAAAATGAGAGAGCACAAAATGCTTAAAAACGGCTGGCATTTCGCGTAACCAAAATGTGAAATTCTGCTGGCACTTAAAGGGTTAATAAATAACGCCCTAAGAATTGTCAGCTGTCATATATACATAGCTGGAAAGACTGAGCAAAAACAATATTGTTCAGTTTCAGACAGTTCCCACCTAAACATCTAGTGGTCTTTTTATCATGCTGTGTAATTAGTGGAACAAAACATTACCGGTGATATTGATGAAAGCAACTAATCAGATCTATGTTTCACACTCTAAGGGGCCGATTTATCAAGGGTGGAAGTGAATTCGAGGGAATTTTCAAAGTAAAAAAATTTGAAATTCAAAGTAATTTTTTGGATACTTCGACCATCGAATAGGATACTACGACTTCGAAGTAAAAATCGTTTGAATATTCGACCATTCGATAATCGAAGTACTGTCTCTTTAAAAAAACTTTGACTTAAATACTTCACCAACTTAAACCTGCCGAAGTGCTATGTTACATTCAAAGATAACACACATGCACCCAGTATTTGGTTAGATATTCCTGATTTGCACTGGTGCTCCGTCACAGGCAACCACAGGGTTAACTTCAATATATTAGAATAGCAAATCAAGAAGAACAGCAAAAAGCAGATTACCTGCTATTCAATCTTTATTGTGCATTCCACACGACATGTTTCGGGCAGCAAGGGCCCTTTCTCAAGTGTGTACAAGCCAAAGTGAAAAAGTGCTTTATAGTGTCATACAGGAAGTCCCACCCCTCTGTCAAAAATTCTTTTGAACCACAGTTAACCCATTACCACTGGGAGATACAATAAACAATTGAAATTCATGATGAAATTACTACAGACGACCGCATTTTAATGGTTATGGAATTTGGACACCTCGGATTGAATCGGGACTTTGCACAGCCACAACAATATTTTTATGACATCCTGGACTTTTAAGTATTTTAAATTTTCTGTATCTATTTTATACCATATATCACCTATGTTTATAAGCAATTGTTTATTGTATCTCCCAACGCCAACGCCATTACCAATCTTATGGAGGACGGAGGGATACTATGACCAGCAGTGATGAAGCCAGTTCTTCCTCCACCTCACAGCAGCATTTTTTGGAACGGGACTCAGAGGAGAAAGTGCGATCCTCACAGCGCCAGTACAAGAATCCGAGGGCCCCGATACCCCGAGAGGACTAGCCGCAGAGGAAACGGAAGGACAGGAGGTGAATGACTTATGTATTAATATTTCATCACATATCCTCACTAAAGCAGAACGATCAATTCTGAATAAGGGACTGGGGTTTGTACCTTATTATGAAAATGATTTTGTCTACTGGGAGGTTGAATTTCTTAAGTATATTAGGAAATTAAAACTTAAGATGCAATTTTGGGGTAAACCAGAAGGGGGTCATTACAACCCTACAGCTTTAAGGAGACCCAGCACCTTTATTCCTATATTAGACAATCCATCCATAGATACATTTTCTAATGTCGTAATTAATGAGGTGTCACAAAATTGGGAAACCCATCACAGACGAGGTAAATATAATCTTTCTTTGTCTGAAAAACAAGCCTTAAATTCTCTGCAAAATAATGATTATTATAAAACAAGCGGATAAAGGTGGGGCAATTGTGATTATGAATAGAAATGAATATATGGAGGAAGCTTATAGACAGCTGAACGTAACAGAACATTATGAACAAATAAGATATGACCCAGTATTTGAAATTAAAAAGGAGATAGATTCTCTAATAAATGATGCTAGACTAAATGGGATAATAACTAAGCAAGAATTTGAATTTCTAAGTACGGAACATCCGCGTACTCCAGTCTTATATCTCCTCCCAAAGGTGCACAAATCACTTAGGAACCCCCCAGGTCGCCCAATAATATCGGGCATTGGTTCAATACTTGAACCGCTATCAAAGTTTATTGACCAACATTTACAAAAAATTGTGTCAAGTATTCCCACTTGCTTGAGGGATACAACGGATTTACTGAGTAGGCTGAAGGATACTGTACTACCACAAGGTGATATCTATTTATGTAGCATTGATATCCAGAGCCTATATACGTCAATACCACAAAAAGAGGGGATTGATTGTATTGAGGAAGCATTGTTGGAGACCAATCTCTCCCATCATTTGATATACTTTTTAATTGACTGTCTGTATTTGGTTTTACAAAAAAACTATTTTAGATTTAATGAGCAATACTTCTGGCAACGCCAGGGTACGTCGATGGGGGCAGCGGTTGCCCCCTCGTTTGCAAATATTTTTGTCCATTGCCTGGAACAGAAACTGTTCACAAAAGGCCCATACAGCAGTCATATTATTAAGTATTGGAGATATGTGGATGATGTTCAAATCCTATGGAACGGATCAGAAGGGTTGTTCCATCAGATGATTGAAGAGGCAAACCAAAAGCACTCTACTATTAAATTTACCTGTGAGATCTCTGCTACTTCTATTAACTTTTTGGATGTCAATATAAAATTGAGTGACCGACAAATTTTGACACAAATGTTCTCCAAGCCGACCGATCGAAATACTCTCCTTTCCTGTGACAGTTTCCATAATCCACGTATCATTGATGCTATTCCGAAGGGACAATATATAAGAGCAAGGCGTATTTCGTCTAATCATGAACAATTCCAGTCCTCAATGCGGACTATCACCAATAAATTCCTCAACAGAGGCTATAAACAAAAAAAGCTGGCACCTCTTGTGGAGGAGGTGAATCAATTAGATCGGGAGGTGTTATTACGAACAAAAGGAAAAGTGAATAAGGATATGGATAGAGTACCTTTTGTTACGAAATATGGAAAACAAAGTAACTGTATTGAGAAAATTATGAAACAATACTGGCCCATTTTGGGACAAGACAAACAGTATGGAGGCCTTTGCTGTTTTGTTATAAAAGGGGCAAATCATTGAGAGATATACTATGCCCTTCCGACGTTCATCAAAAAGATACTAAAGTTGTCCAAACTCTAAGAAAAGGTACCTTTCCATGTCTCAGTTGCGTGTGTTGCTCTTCAGTAATAAAAAATATTACGATCAATCACCCTACAAAGGGTACTCCTATAAAGATAAAAAATTTTTTTACCTGTGAAACAAAATTTGTAGTATATATGCTAAAATGCCCTTGTGGCATGGCATATATAGGACAGACCATTAGAATGGTCAAGGAGTGCATTAAAGAACACAGGAATAACATAAGGAACTATAAAATCAGTACAGCAACCGATACACCTGTCTCGAGACATTTTCATAATCAGGGCCATAATGTAAGCCAGTTAAGATGGCTGGTTTTAGAAAAAATAATACAGCCAAAAAGGGGAGGTTATATACGAAAATCCTTGGCACAACGGGAAGCATATTGGATAAAAAGAATGAACACATTGGCCCCCGCAGGCTTGAATGATTATTGGAGTTTATCTCCGTTTCTATAGTTAAATTGTTCATGTATCTCTTTCTTCACAGATATTGAGTACAGCTTGAGATTAGAATACTTTGTTGCCAGTATCGCCAAGGGTAAGACCTTTTGTATCAATAGTTATTTATGTATAGGCAGTTGAAACAAGGTAACCTGCAGGTAGGCTCTTTTTGAGCAGTTCCTACAAGTAATTTTGGTTATTGTTTTTATATCTATGTGTAGTTTGTCTCAACCATTTCATGATGAAATTACTACAGACGACCGCATTTTAATGGTTATGGAATTTGGACACCTCGGATTGAATCGGGACTTTGCACAGCCACAACAATATTTTTATGATATCCTGGACTTTTAAGTATTTTAAATTTTCTGTATCTATTTTATACCATATATCACCTATGTTTATAAGCAATTGTTTATTGTATCTCCCAGTGGTAATGGGTTAACTGTGGTTCAAAAGAATTTTTGACAGAGGGGTGGGACTTACTGTATGACACTATAAAGCACTTTTTCACTTTGGCTTGTACACACTTGAGAAAGGGCCCTTGCTGCCCAAAACATGTCGTGTGGAATGCACAATAAAGATTGAATAGCAGGTAATCTGCTTTTTGCTGTTCTTCTTGATTTGCTATTCTAATATATTGAAGTGCTATGTTAGCCCAAGGGGACCTTGGGGGACCTTTGCATATTGAATAAAAATCCTTCGATCGTACACTAAAATCGTTCGAATCAAACAATTCGAACAATTTTAGCGTACGATCTAAGGATTTTTATTCAATCGTAGGATTGCCGAATTCGGTGAAAAAACTTCAAATTCGATATTTGAATTAGAAGTTTTTCAATTCGATGGTCCAATTTCAAAGTTTTTTGTACTTTGAAATTCGACCCTTGATAAATCTGCCCCTAACTGTTAAATATCTAATTGTGGATTGGTTGCTATGGGCAACATCATCAGCTTCACTCCATTTTTTACACAGCATGATAAATAGTCCCCTTAGTTACTTAAAGGACCAGTAACATCAAAAATATTTGTTAGAATACCACAAAAAAAACACCAATAAAAATTAAACTTTTAACTTGCACAGCCTTTATTAAGAAATAACCTACTGAAACTCCGCTTGTGCTCCTCTTTAGAAAAGGCGAATCCAATGATCCATTGTGCGACACTCCCTGCCTTCCTTATAGGAGATAGCCATGGAGGAGAAATCAAGGGCTGCACGATGGATCGTCGATGTGTCGCCTTTACTGAAGAGTAGTGCAAACGGAGTTTCGTGAAGGTATTTCTTAATAAAGGCTGTGCGATTTTAAAGTTAATTTGCCTTGGTGTTTTTTTTTCCGTGGTATACTAACAAATTTTTTTCAAATTGTTTTTGATGTTACTGGTCCTTAAAGAGTAAGGGGGGAATCCTGTGAAACTCCACAAAATTTTTGTGATTTGTGTATGCTGTATGTGCTTACTGTAGATTGTAACCTTCCACTGGGGCAGCAACTGATGTAAATGATGGATAATCTCTCTAAAGCCCTGGGCCAGTGCTGTATATAGTAAGGCTAAAAATAATACCTAAATAATACTTAAATATTTTAAAAAATATCTTTTATTAAAAGCTGTTTTTCTTCTTTAATATGAAAGGGTGGACTTGCCTAGATAATTGCCTAGCAGTCAATAAACACAGCTAGGTCTCTTAAATGCATTCTACAGTCATGGACTCTGTTAGGTCACGCTGAGACCATAAAAATGCTATGGAGGAAACCAGCTTGTTGCTTATTTAGAGGGAAGAAATAACAATCCTAGGATGGCTGGTTTTATTGTTCCCTAATGCTTTCACAGCAAAGTCATTTCCCAAGGACTTTTGCAGAGAGTTTTCTCTGCACAATCTGTTAACAAATATTCATATTTATTTTTAAGTTATGGTTTCAGTCATGATACTACACAAGGACATAGATCCTGATTGGTCTGTAAAAAAAACAAGACCTAAAATCTTCCCAAAAAGATGGAAACAAAACTGTTTAAAAACAAATGTTTTGGCAAATAAAATAAAACTGTAAGCATTTCAGTGAATGCTAACCTGTGATATTCGATAAGTCGAAGGCTTTTACTTCGACGGTCGAATATTCGACCAATAGTAAATGTGCCCCTAAGTGTTCTAAAACTCAATTAAATTCATCTGTGCTTGATTATCATGATATACAAAGTTTTAATTAAAAAAAAACTGAAAAAACTTTGAAACATTTGTTAGTGGCGTTCACCAGAGCATTTACGACGGAAAGATCTGAACATTGAGTGACTCTGGCGGCATTAGGGATGAGAAAAGGTCAGTTGAGAAAGAAACACTGATGTTCATTACCACATTTAGTAAGCATTATTACAAAGTGAAACAGTAAAAAAATACCTCCCTGTCTTCAATGAGGACGTAAAATTAAGAGGTTCTTCAACAAGCTTGTAAGTTCATTACGCGTAAAGCCAAAACAGTGGGCAATATATTGTCACCTAGTGAGGTTATTAAAAATGCAGGGACAGTTTCTTGGTCAAGTACCATTGGGACGTTCAGATGTGGTGCTGCGCGATGTATAACTTGTGAATTCATGTTTAAATCAACTGAGTTTACAAGGAGCAACACTAAAAGAGTATATAAGATCAAAGACTTCATCAATTGCAATTCCTCTTTTGTCATCTACTTACTTACCTGTACAAAATGTAATATCCAGTACGTGGGCTGCACCTCAAGAAAGTTTAAGTGCCGAACATATTAATCAAATAGTTTCACACAGTTCTGCTACGGTTGTGTCTAGGCACTTTTCAGAATGTAGTGACAGTGATTGCTCGTATCTTAGGATCCACAGAATAGAGAAAATCACTCCAACAGCGAGGGGTGGTGACTTGATGCAGAGGCTGCTTTATAGGGAAGCAGATTGGATTTTCACATTAGAAACCAGGCAACCCCTGAGTTTAAACTTGCGGTTTAAATCTCTTGCCACGTGTAATATCCCCCCTTTGATAATTTTGTTCTAATAATCTTATTCCAATTCTAAAATATGGCTTATGGGTTTGTAGAATGATATAGCTTGTGATTTATAATCTACATTTGGCATTTATAAATATCACCTAGTCTTGAATTTAGATATGGCTACAATGTTGTATTAGGGGTTTGCACAAGTATTACGTTTATGGTTTATTGTCATATCATGATTCATCATTGCACTGAGGCTAAATAAAATAGTTATGTTAGTTAATTTATTTTGATGTGGCTCACTATATGGTTTTAGGTATAAATTCAGATACATTTTGGTAAAAGATACCAGTAATTTTGAATACATGCACATTTTGATAAATATAATTTTGGCACTTTTAATTATACTGTTCATGGTCACTCCACGAGAATTAGTTTATTGAGAATGACAAATTGGTTCACTTTATTTGATAGGTTATACGATCATATTGTTCACAATTTTTTATTTAATTTTATTCACAAATAATTAATTTATATATTAATTTATATATATTAATTTACAAAACTTTGTATATCATGATAATCAAGCACAGACGAATTCAATTCTTAGAGTCTTAGAACACGTAATTTATTCACAAAGTGATTTATATCTTACATATATCATTTGTAAGTATTTCAGACATTAGCGTTCAATGTATCACTTGATGAAATGTTAATGTTAACAGTATCCAGTTTGGACACTAATGGGCGTTGTAGTGCGTTGTGCAGCGGGTGTATGTTAATCCATATGCTTCAGATTGGTGCCGCTATGGAAGGTTTTTAGCCTTTAGTCTTTCAGTCTTTTCAGTTTCTCCAGATGTCTCCAAGTCCCAGTGTGTCCCTTACATTAGTTTGCATAAATTGACTCAAATTATATTGAGAAGATTTGGAGCAGTACACATGTAAAATCTCATATCGAACATCTCATTTGTAAGCATACCCGGTATTTGCGGGGTTAAGAAAATTAACTCTATTGGTATCTCTGATACTCAGTATGAACTAATGAGTAATTATGCGCTCAATTTATTTGAACAAACTTGGGTTGCCAGGAAGCTTTCTTCTACATATCAGAATTGTGTTTGCTGTGATAGAATGAAACAAATTTTTGAAACATATTTGGTTCATTGGTAATATAACATTGTGTCAACCTTCCCATATAAATAGGTACTATTCAAGTTGGGGTTTTAGCTTTTGCTTATTATCAGTACGAATACAATTTGTAGCAATTTTGAATTGATTAGTATCCCCATCGCTTCATAATATATATAGCATTTACGCATCAATTATTAATGCTATCAGTTTATATCAGTATGAATATAACTTCTAGCAATTTTGAATTGGTTAGTATTCCGATCATTGTACAATATTGTTATATAGCATTTACACTTCAACTGTTAATCTAAAAATGATTCCTTTTAACTTGAAATTTTTACTTACTGTTCTTTTCTAGTTCTAAGTTATGATAAATTGTTCACAATTTTACTGTTAATCTTTCAGCATTTGACTGTTTAACAAAAAAGAAAGCATTAGCTTCACTTCAGCTAAGATATCATGTTTTAGGGTTAATGTCAGGATGACTGACTTTGCACGTTACATCCTTTTTCTGGTCACGCTGTTTTTAATTATGGCTATGAGTAAGTATCTTCGGATACGAAAAGTGTAAGGATTGTTTGTTTTAGCTGTTTCTGAATAAAGGCTTTTAACGACATCGGTTGGCTCCTGGAGTGCGTGCTTCTTCGCTATTTGTTAATAAAATAATCAGTCATGAGTTGATATGCAATACAATTTTTTATGTCAAATATCAAAGTGATATACAAAGGATATCAAGGACAATTACAGTATATTAAATACCAATAAGATACCCTTACAGCAATAAATGAGCAAAACCAGCAAATGAAAAATGAGAAACCCCAATGGTTTGGAACACAGTTCTTTGTCAAAGGGTCTGGGAATCTAATTGTTGATATGGCCACATAAAATTGCATTGCATATATATACCCTTGATGATTGTTTTAACCTTTGCAAGGTGTAAAATGTAAATGAAGATGCATTCTTGCTGTATAGATCATAATCTAATAGGATTGGAGTGATTTTTATGCCAAATACACTACCAGACGCCCATAAACTTGTGTTCTGTACTGAGCAAACAAATAAATAGAGCGCAACCTGACCTCAAGGCAAACATCCCAAACTGCACTTTCCTTTAACTCACTGGCAGGGGCGTAACTACAGAGGAAGCAGACCCTGCGGCTGCAGGGGGGCCCAGGAGGTACAGGGGGCCCCATGAGGCTCTCATTGATGAGCAATTTGAACATATATTGGTAAAACAGGACAAATACTGGATATGTTGGGGGCCCTAAAATTAATTTGCTGTGGGGCACAATAGAATAGAATAAAAAATCTAATTTTTCCCAGCAACCTAAGGGACATATGTAAGGCTTGTTGTTTTACTTAAACTATACAACAAAAGGAGGCCAATATTCCTGATTTGCACTCTGAAAGCATTCTTTGCAAATTTTCTCAAAGTGTAGACCTGACATTATTAAGCCCTTAAAGACAGGCATAATGTATCCTCAGCATAATATAACATTCATCAATTTGGCTTGTCTAGGCTATATCATAAAATGATTTCTTTGCATATTCAACTTACAGAGAGATGACTGTTAGCAGTAATCATTGTTCTAAGTAATGCTCTGTAATCAGGAATGGCTGCACTTGCCTTATCATCTATATTATTATTATTAATATTATTGTTGGAACGACATAGATAGAATAAAAAAAATATAAAAAGTGTTATGAGGTGTTCTTTATCCAGGTGTGTTTTGGCTGTATACTGTAATGGGTCCGAAGGCACAGCCGTAATAGTTGTGGACCAAAGAGGAGACCAAACCAGGTTCGAAGTACAAAAGGGTTTATCCAGAAGAATCGTCAAGGTACAGGCAAAATATCAGTTCAGGCGGCAATCAAACGGAGACAAGAGAACAGGCAAAGATCGGTACACAGATAGTCAGAAAATAGAAACACACCCAGGAACACAAGTCAATGGAACCTATAATTGGGCAAGGAAGAAAAGGGGAATGGGGTTTAAATAGTCCATGGCTTGGCGCCAAAACATTGACGCGCTGGCGTCAGACGCCAGCGTCCCCACGCTGGCGTCCTGACGCCGGCGCCTGATTCTGACGCCGGCGTCCGTTCCGTCGCCGACGACCAATCCCAGACCTTGAAGATGCCAATGTCACAGGACAGCGCCCAGCAGGAGCCATGCGGTGGAGCAGAAGGTCGCCATCTTGGAAGCCATCTTGGGTGAGTGTAACAGTTTCCATTACATATACAGTCTGTTATATCATGTGATGCAAATCAATTATTAAAATAGAATGATAATGATAATGTGGTCCTTTTTTTTAAAAAACAAAAAAAACAAATGCATGGACAAATAGAATGGGTAATTGTATAGATGACCCATGGTTCTGGTAAAATCTTCTACAAATAGACCAAATTTATAAAGTTGAAATTATGTTATCTAGATTTTTAACACAGTTGCAGCCTATTCCATTAAAATGTCAGCACAATTGTTCACATTTTGTTGCGTTCTTTTTCACATTCATAATTATGGGAAGAAAGTTGCATTATAGGTAAAAAAAACATGGCAAAACTGCACTTTGCATGCTGCACTTGGATGAGTAAAGGAGCCCTTATTTTGGCTTCTTATCTGTTGGCTTCCACTTTATTTTAGGGGTCGACAGCATTTGATAAAGATGCAAAGCAGTTTAGGAAACTCATGGTGTTAGCTTAAGGCTGTTGCATAAAAGCTCATGCATGTGCACCATAGGAACATTGGATGGACCCAGCAGATATATTTTGTTAATTGGATTGGAGTAACTCTTTACCTTGGAGACTATGCATTTTTTAGGCTCTGGATTTAAAAGTGGTCATCTACAGATGGGTGAAAGGGGTGTCCTGAGAGAATTAAGTATTAAAGGGTATTAAAATTGATTCATTGTCTGTTTTCATTAGTGTTTCCTGAGATAACATACAGAAAATACTGTAGAGGTTCTTGCCTCCACACATGATGCAAGGCAAAAGTGTTCATGGTTTTTGCATTAGGGACCAATATTACATTCCCCCATTAAAGTTGTTTGCAAGTAAATGCTACTTGCTGATTGGTTGCTATAAGTGATTCCACTTGTAGCCAGCTTTGCATCTGTCACATGACCCTAAATTTGTATCACTTACAATAATTATATATTTAGTTAGCTTCTCAAGTGCAAAATGAATCAACAGAAATTCTTATTAATTATTCAAATAAACATGATAATAGGAATATAGCACTGATATAGAAATTTACCAGCTTCTTCCTTTATTTTCTTGTAAGTCATGTAGATGCTAAAGTTAGTCTTTTTATCTTGTAGTGGCAGCAAAAGTAATAGAAATATAGTATGGCTTGTACATACGCCATGCAATATTAGAAAGATCTTTATTTATTAAAATTTATTAAATCTGATTTTAGAATAATTTCAAGACATCACATCATCCCAATTCTCAGTTGTCCCTATATGGCACATTCACAGAATTGCAATAGTTTGTTGGTAAGTCTTATTGGTAAGGTATAAAAGTTAATAGGAACAAGCAAATACAGCAATGCAGGTATGGGATCTGTTATACTGAATCTCCTTATCCAGTAAGCTCAGAATTACGGAAAGAACATCTCTCATCAACTCCATTTTATCCATATAATAGAAGTACTGTAGGTGTTCCAGGTAATGCTAAACCATAAAAATATATTTTCAGTTACAACATTTGCAGCTGACCAACCCTATAACTGTATTATGCTGTATACAGTGGCATCTTGATAAGGCTCATTACATTTATTGCCACATATAGTAGTCATGTTTGGTGTTAAAGTAGACCAGTGAACCCCAAACAGAGTCTCATGTAGGCTGCCAGTTTATATAGGGGCTGCAAAATAGCAAATCACAGCCCATATCTGGCACACCAGTGACTTTTTTTCATGCTTGTGATACTACCCAACTCTGTTTACATTGGAATGTTGCTCACAGGTAAAAAAAAGGTTGGGGACCCCTGAAGTAGACTATTTCTTTCAATAACAAGTCAGGCTACAGATGTCCATGCAGTCAGATTTGATAGTATAATTTACCCAATTTTGACCGTGATGTCCAGAATATGTCACCATGTGGTGGGGCAGTTTCAACAGATAACCCCAAAATTTAACCCTGGCTAATTATGCAGAAAATCACTAGCAAAGTCACACCTCTTCATCAGTATAGAGGGTTAACACCCTCCCAGTACTCTAGACAAGACAACATACTGGTTCCACAGAGTGTCTACAATTTGGGTAGACCCCTGCATGTTTAATACATGAAATGCAACATTTTGACGGTTTGTCCCATCATTAGGCATGAAGGGAAACTAGGCATCAAAAATACAAAAAAGTAATTTCTTCACAGTCACATTATTTGTATTTAGAAATAAAATACATGTATTTTCACTTTGGCACCTCATTTACCATTGTCCTGGTTGCTAGAGAGCAAAGGAGCATAAACCTGCCCAGAGCACCTGTACCTGGGTTTAGTTTGTGAGTGCAAACAGTTGTACATTTGGAGCAACCTGAAAATGTCATAAGTGCAAAAAAAAAAGTGTGTCTTGCCCCAAAAGAATATGGCGACCTTTGTGAGAGCATTCCTGTTTTGGCGAATACATTCTCCATAGAAAGTAGGGATTGGTAAAGATCATATGTAAATATTAATGTCTCATCTTTTTGAACCTTATGGATAATGTTCAAAATGTTCATACAAAATGTTCAAAAACAATAAACAATCTTAGTCTCCTTTTTAGTTTTTACTTCTGTTACCTAAAGACATTCAAAAAAAATTTTTTATAAGTTAGTAATGCCCATGTAATGACTTGGATTTCTTACTGTGAGTAAAGTACTTGTGTCTGGTGAAAATAAACCTCGAGGACATTCATGTCTTCTCACAATCTTAATAGCTCCATGACTTCTTTAGTGATTTAGATGATAATAAATACACATCAGAAAGGTTTCAATCCCTAGGTGTAAAAATAAAGCATTCAGCACATCCTGGTTTAACTGGTGTCTGCACGTATCTTTTACAGAGGAGTTTCTTTAAATGTGGGTCAGGACCAGCAGGGAGATCACAGTGAAATATAGAGGAGGTCATAAAATTCTCAGCTATTCTCAGCTGGGTCCTTTTTCAAGTATCCTTGAAAAAGGTCCCTGAGAGGACCGAAAGGTTGGAAATGAACCTGTGAATAAAGACACATTTATTTCACTAATATGAACGAGTGCGGGTCCATTTACTGGATTATATACATACAATTCAGAATTACAATCTGCAATGCAAAATGTAGGCCAAAATATCGCATACATGAAGGCAGCAAAAGGGTAGTAAGGTAGAAAGGTAATTAGAATCTCAATTTGTTTTGTGTCACACCTTAGCACTGAAAAAATCCTCACAAAAGGATACAAACAGGATGAAATGCTTAAAATCAAAGACGAGGTAGGAAAAATACCCAGGGAGAAATTGCTAGCAAACAATAAAAAACCCACAGACAAATCAGATCGGGTACTGTTTGTGTCTACTTATGACAGCAACTCCAGAGCTATTGAAAAAATCATACTTAAAAACTGGATGATATTAAAAAATGACCCTAAAATTGATAAATTGTTTTCTGTCCATCCCATTTTTTCATATAAAAGGGGTAGAAATATAGGTGATATGATAAAAACCACAAATCCGAAACCCCATCTCGAAAAGGCAACCCAAGGCACTTATCCTTGTCATAATTGTGGGCACTGTAATGGGATTACTAAAGGGGACATTGTCACACATCCCTGCAACAGAACAAAACACCATACAAAAGGATTTCACACCTGTAATTCGTTTAATGTAATTTATTGTATTACATGCCCATGAGGATTATTTTAAATCGGTCAAACAAGTAGACCATTCAAAACACAAATTGTAATGGGCCCGAAGGCGCAGTAATAGTGTAGACCAAAGAGGAGACCAAACCAAGTTCGAGGTACAAGAGGGTTTATCAAAAGAATCGTCAAGGTACAGGCAAAACCCATCAGGAACCATGCGGAGAGGCAGGAGGTCGCCATCTTGGACGCCATCTTTGGAAGGTGAGCTAGAATCCATTACAGTACCCCCCTCCTTAGGGGGGGCCTCAGGACCACCGAGACTAGGAGAAGAAGGGAAAAGTCTATGGAACTTACGGACCAAGGCAGGTGCATGGATGTCCGAGTTCCTCACCCAGGAGCACTCCTCTGGACCGAACCCTTTCCACTCGATGAGATACTGAAGAGTACCCCTGGAAAAACAAGAGTCCAAAATCCTCTTGACTTCGAATTCCTGGTGACCATCAACCAGGACAGGAGCTGGGGAAGAAGAAGAAGGACAAGACACGGCAGGCTTAAGCAACGAGACATGAAAGACATTTGGAATCCGCATCTCCGGAGGAAGTTGAAGGCGGACCGCCACAGGTTTGTTGACTTCGACGACAGGATAAGGACCGATGAACTTAGGACCAAGTTTGGGAGTGGGAACTTTTAGACGAATATTACGAGTGGAAAGAAAAACTTTGTCACCAGGAGTATATGGAGGGGCAGGAACTCTTCTCTTATCGGCAAACCTCTTCTGAGCCAGGGAACTCTTCTCCAAATTAGTGGCAGTGGCCTCCCAGATAGCCAACATGTGAGCAGCTTGGTCGTTGGCCGCAGGAACGTTGGTAAGAAGAAGATCTTGAGGAAAGGCCAACGGATTCCGACCATAAACACAGAAGAAGGGAGACTTTAGGGAAGAGGAATGCAGCGCATTATTGTGAGCGAACTCAGCCCAAGGAAGAAGATCCGACCAATCGTCCTGGCACAGAGACACATGACAGCGCAGAAACTGCTCCAAAGCCTGGTTGACCCGTTCAGCAGCACCATTGGATTGTGGGTGGTAAGCAGAGGAAAATTGGAGAGAAATATTAAGGGCCTTGCAAAGCGACCTCCAGAACTTGGATATAAATTGAGAACCCCGATCAGAAACAATCTCAGCAGGAAAACCATGAAGACGAAAAATATGTTTAATAAAAAGTTCAGAAAGTTCAGTAGCAGAAGGCAATTTCCGAAGTGGAGTAAAATGGGCCATCTTACTAAATCTGTCGATCACCACCCAGATCACAGTGTGGCCGGAGGATAAGGGCAGATCGACAATGAAATCCATTGCCACATGAGTCCAAGGGCGAGAAGGGATGGGCAACGGCAGGAGAAGACCTTTGGGAGAAGAATGACTAGCTTTAGAGACAGCACAGGTAGCACAGGAAGAAATAAAGTCTTTCACGTCCTTTCTCATCGATGGCCACCACACCAAACGTGACAGGAGTTCAGTGGTCTTCTCAATCCCCGGGTGACCAGCTTGTTTGGAATTGTGGGTTTGAGATAGAATGGCCTGGCGACACTCAGGTGAAACAAAAGCAACCCCCAAGGGAATGTTATCAGGAGCAGAGGCCTGGGCAGAAAGAAGTTCAGAAGCCAAGGAGGGAAACAAGGCAGCAACAATCTTGGAAGGAGGCACTATAGGTTCGGGATCTTCAGAACAAGGAATCTCGGGAACAAAACTCCTGGACAGCGCATCAGCCTTTCTATTTCTAGAGCCAGGACGAAAGGTGATGATAAAATTAAAACGGGAGAAGAATAAAGACCATCTGGCTTGATGAGGATTTAAACGTTTCAGGGACTGGATAAATTCAAGGTTCTTGTGGTCTGTAAAGATGGTCACAGGAATAGAAGATCCCTCAAGTAGATGCCTCCACTCCTCCAGGGCCAATTTGACCGCAAGCAGTTCACGATTCCCAACGTCGTAATTCTGTTCGGGAGATGAGAATTTTTTGGAGAAGAATGCACACGGATGTAACTTCCCATCCGAAGAAGACCTTTGAGATAAAACGGCTCCAGCTCCCACATCAGAGGCGTCCACTTCAAGGAAAAAGGGCAGAAGAGGTTCGGGGTGTCTCAGAATTGGTGCAGAAGAAAAGGCCTCTTTCAAAGTTTCAAAGGCTTCCACAGCTAGAGGGGGCCAGTGCTGAGGTTTGCCCCCTTTGCGGATGAGAGCAAGAATAGGAGAAATCTTGGAAGAAAAGCCTCTAATGAACTGCCTATAATAATTGGCAAAGCCAATAAACCTCTGAATAGCCTTGACGCTGGTGGGTAGAGGCCAATCAAGAATTGCAGAAACCTTGGCTGGATCCATCTTGAACCCCTGCTGTGAAATTATGTACCCAAGGAAAGGAATGGAAGGCACCTCGAAAGAACACTTCTCCAACTTGGCGAAGAGATTATTCTTTCTAAGACGAAGAAGAACTTCCTTCACCTGACAACGGTGTTCCTGAAGATCTTTGGAAAAAATGAGGATATCATCCAGGTAAACGACTACACATTGCCCCAACAAATCTCTGAAAACGTCATTTACAAACTCCTGGAAGACCGCAGGGGCATTACAAAGACCAAATGGCATTACAAGGTACTCATAATGCCCGTCACGAGTATTGAAAGCGGTCTTCCATTCATCGCCCTCTCGGATCCGAATGAGGTTGTAGGCGCCCCGAAGATCAAGTTTGGTGAAGAGATTAGCGCCTTTCAATTGATTGAAAAGTTCAGAGATTAAGGGGAGAGGGTAACGGTTTTTGATAGTGATTTTATTCAGTCCTCTATAGTCGATGCAGGGCCGCAGACTGCCATCCTTCTTTTCGACAAAGAAAAAACCTGCTCCAGCAGGAGACGATGAGGGACGAATGAATCCTCTCTGGAGATTCTCCTGAATGTAGGTTTTCATGGCAGCTGTTTCAGAAGGAGACAGAGGATAGGTGCGGCCACGAGGAGGCATGGAACCAGGCAAGAGTTCAACTGGGCAGTCGTAGGGTCGATGGGGAGGAAGAGTCTCAGCGGAGCCCTTATCGAAGACATCCAAAAAGGATTGATATACGACTGGAAGAGAGGGCTTAGAAGACACAGAGGAAACTTTGACGATGGGCACGGCAGGTAAACAGTTCTGTTGGCAATGCGGACCCCAACGGGCAACTTGTGAAGAATAGAGATGGCGCGAACTGTTCGCCGGCGAACTTGTTCGCGCGAACATCGGGTGTTCGCGCTCGCCGGAAGTTCGCGAACGTCGCGCGACGTTCGCCATTTTGGGTTCGCCATTGTTGGCGCTTTTTTTTGCCCTCTCACCCCAGACCAGCAGGTACATGGCAGCCAATCAGGAAGCTCTCCCCTGGACCACTCCCCTTCCCTATAAAAACCGAAGCCCTGCAGTGTTTTTTCACTCTGCCTGTGTGTGCTGAAGAGATAGTGTAGGGAGAGAGCTGCTGCCTGTTAGTGATTTCAGGGACAGTTGAAAGTTTGCTGGCTAGTAATCGTGTTGATACTGCTCTGTTATTGGAGGGACAGAAGTCTGCAGGGGTTTGAGGGACATTTAAGCTTAGGTAGCTTTGCTGGCTAGTAATCTACCTTCTACTGCAGTGCTCTGTATGTAGCTGCAGTGGGCAGCTGTCCTGCTTCTGATCTCATCTGCTGACTGCTGCAATAACAGTAGTCCTTGTAAGGACTGCTTTTATTTATTTTTTTGTTCCAATACAGAGCAGTATCAAGCAGATTACTAGCCAGCAAACTTACTATCATCTGTCCCTGAAATCACTAACAGCTCTCCCCCTACACTATCTCTTCCAAGCACACACAGGCAGATTTTTCAAATACATTTTTGCCCTTGATCCCCCTCTGGCATGCCACTGTCCAGGTCGTTGCACCCTTTAAACAACTTTAAAATCATTTTTCTGGACAGAAATGTCTTTTTTAGATGTTAAAGTTCGCCTTCCCATTGAAGTCTATGGGGCTCGCGAACCGTTCGCGAACCGCTCGCATTTTTGCGCAAGTTCGCGAATATGTTCGCGAACTTTTTTTCCGACGTTCGCTACATCCCTAGTGAAGAAGACCAATCAATGACTGGGTTATGGGTGCATAACCATGGAAGACCCAGAACAATAGGAGTAGAAGGGCAATCAATAAGAAGAAAGGACAGTCTCTCCAAATGCAGGGTGCCCACTTTGAGTGAAAGTTCCGAGGTGGTCTGTGAAATGATGGCAGAAGACAGAGGACGATCATCAATAGCCAAAGCTCGCAGAGGAATAGCCAGAGGAAGAAGAGGAACAGCATGTCGGCTGGCAAAAGTCTTGTCCATGAAATTCCCGGCAGCACCAGAATCTATGAAGGCTTGAACCGAGATCCTCCGGGAGCCAAACTGGATCTGTGCCGGAAGTAGGAAACGATAACCAGACGGTCGGGGAGAAGGACAAACTCCACCCAGGTAAGTCTCCCCAAACTTACCGAGGTATTGGCGTTTTCCTGGCTTCACAGGACAATCGAGGATGGAGTGAGCTTTGCCCCCGCAGTAGAGACATAATCCCGCCGCCTTTCTCCAGTTCTTCTCCTGTTCGGAAGGACGGGCCCGTCCAATCTGCATCGATTCCTCAGCAGATGTAGGAGAGGAAGAAGCAGAAGCCGTAGGAGGTGGAGAGGGCGAGGAGTAAGCAGGACTGTTGAGCAGGGGTCTCTGGAAGCGGGGGGCCAGGATAGGCTGGAAACGAGGGTTCTTCATAGAATACTCACGGTCAAGCTCGACCTGGAACTCCCTCTGGTGAGTATCAATCTTCACGGCCAAGGCGACCAACTCTTCCCAGCGGGGAGGAATTTCCCGGGACACGAGGTCGTTCTTAATTCTTATAGCCAGGCCGTTATAGAAGGCAGCATGGTAACCGTCATTGTTCCACGACGTCTCCGCTACCAGGGTGCGAAACTCAATGGCATACTCCGGAACCGAGCGGGAGCCTTGCTGGAGCTGGAACAACCGAGCCGAAGAAGCTATGGCTCGTCCAGGAGCATCAAACACCGTCCGGAACTCATGGAGAAAGGCACAGGCATTATCGATCAGAGGATCCTTCTTTTCCCAAAAGGGTGATGCCCATTCTAGGGCCTTTCCCTGCAGACGGGAGATAACATAACCCACTTTGGCTCGCTCCGAGACAAACTGACCTGGCAGCAGGGCAAACTGGATCTCACATTGGATAATGAACCCTCTGCAAGCGTCAGGATCACCACTGTAGAGAGGAGGTGTGGGGATGCGAGTCTCGGAGACTTGGAGCGGGGTTGCAGGTACAGCGACTGGTGCCACGGGAGTCAAGGTAGACACTTTCTCCAGGACTGCGTCAATGGCCTGACCAAAGTGAGACTGGAGTACTTCATAAGAGTCGATTCGGGAAACCAAAGCTCGAATGGTTTCACCAACATCAGGCGAAGCATGAGTCTCCTCCAAAGGGTCCATGGCCCAACTATACTGTAATGGGCCCGAAGGCGCAGTAATAGTGTAGACCAAAGAGGAGACCAAACCAAGTTCGAGGTACAAGAGGGTTTATCAAAAGAATCGTCAAGGTACAGGCAAAAAGATCAGACCAGGCAGCAGACAACAGGAATCGTAATAACAGGCAAGAGTCGGTACACAATAGTCAAAAAGCAGTATATCACACCCAGGAACAGACGAACAGGAACCTATAGTTGGGCAGGGACTGGAAGGGGAGAGAGGTTTAAATAGTCTCTGAGTTTGGCGCCAAAGTTGACGCACTGGCGTCAGACGCCGCCGCGCTTGCGTCAGATGCAGACGCCAGCGTCCCCACGCTGACGTCCTGACGCCGACGCCCATTCTGACGCCGGCGTCCATTCCGTCGCCGGCGGCCAATCCGGGAGCAGGAAGACGATGACACCATGGAGCTGCGCCCATCAGGAACCATGCGGAGAGGCAGGAGGTCGCCATCTTGGACGCCATCTTTGGAAGGTGAGCTAGAATCCATTACACAAATGAATGAACACAAATCCATGATTCAGAACTTTCAGCCCATGGTTGAAGACAATAATACTTCCAGTAAACCTAAAAAATATGAAACTGCAAACATTATCATGAAAATAACCATAAGACTTCACAATTACGTTGGCAAATTTTAGAGAAGGTTGAAGTTAGGAGTGGACAGAATGTAAATCAAAAATTGTTACAGCGTGAAAGCTATTGGATCTGGTTACTTCAGATGCAAGTACCAAGAGGACTGAATGAAGATTTTAACTTAACTTGCTATTTATAATGGGAAACCTTTTTTGTTTTCTCACAATCAGTCAGTACAATGTTGCCATGTATTTGAGCTGATAACATTATGGATACATTGTCTATGGTAGATCTGACTTTTAACTTTGTATCCCTTTACTTTGCAGATAACAACTGAATATAAATAGACTTCAGTAGGTAAAGTCTTATTAATTTGTACCCTATTATATGGTTGTTAAGTTAACATATGTAAGTAAGAATTTTTCTTTAAACAAGTTGCACTCTAAGATATGTTATATGCTTGTTAAGTGAACAAGTGCAAATGAATTCTTTCTTGTATTATGCTGGACTATTTCGATGTATATTGGACTTTTTTTGGGGGTTTTTTTCACAGTGGGAGGGCCTATTAGGCTATTTAAGAGCTGTACAGACTGTCTGCCATAACACCTGATGAAGGGGCCAGCCCCCGAAACGTTGTGCATCATTGTGACGTTAATAAACACGTAAGGGGTTAACCTCGTTTGCATATGCTCCTGTGTCGCCGGTTCCTCCTTTTGCTTTACACCTTGGCACTTAACCATTGACCTATGATTAAGTGTCCAGGTGTGGCATGAAACATGTTACAATTTTTTTTGTACCACAGGTAAACTGAGGTCCAATTTGTGGCAGCCTTATTTTCTACAAGGTCATGTGATTTCTCTTCTTAACTTGAGGACTGGGACATGTGATGAATTTACCCTAAAAACAGAGTTTATTTGTCTCTTTAGAATAACAAATAAAAAACACTTTTTTGTTTTTTTATACTAAACCAATAGGTAAAAAGCACATTCAGCACAAGCCCTATTTGTTGTTCCCATGTCGAACAAGTGGTTACCTTGCCCCTTTAAAAGATAAGGCAACCCTGCTAAACTATATATTTGTTCTACACTTCATGTCTTTTTTTTTTAAATGCAGCAAGAACAACTTCTGTAGGTTCCTTGATCACAAACAGCATATTCCCCCTTACAACATCGCGAAGATGGCTGACAAGTTACTTCAGCACATGCGCCAAATATTTCCTGCTTGCTGCTTCGGATAAGGCACCATAAGCACATGAGCAAATCCTGGCTTGGATTAAGTGTGTTAAGTGTGCAGAAACAATCGCTAATCTTGATGTTATATTGCTGCATTATGGGAAGTTTACATCATGCAAGTAATAGGAATTTAAACAGGCATGGCTTTGCTACTGAGAAATTATGCAGGATAATTAAGAATCAGCAGTGCTGCAGACTACTGTGCAAGTAGGCTAATACTGACAGTTTATTACTATTGGGGTTGCATTGACCTTTAATAATAAGCATAACCAGATTTCGGACTTGCCTACCGGGATACCAGGAAAAGTCCCGGTGGGCCCAGGTATCAGTGGGCCCCCATGCTGCTAAACATTTGGCCTATTTCATGGCCATTCCCCATTTCTATAAAAACAAAGAGGCTAAATAGATGGAAAATTATGGTATGTAAAGAAAATAAACTAGGAGAATAGAGGAGTGAGGAGAGGAAGAATAATAGTACTGAGAGTGGGCTCCTGGACTAAGGTTTTTTGGTGGGCTCCTGGACTAAGGTTTTTTGGTGGGCCCCTGGTCTAAGGTTTTTGGGACGGCCCCTGGAGTCCCAGTCTGACACTGGGCATAGCATGTTTTCTTGAGTTACCATAACTGGAGGAAATCCTAATATTTACAAACGTTATATTATTCTAACTTTCAAACAACCAAAAGTATTTACTGTGTTTTCGGTCAAACTGAAGGTCCAGCTGTTTTGTGGTGAAAAATCCAAAAAAGTTGAGGGGAAAAAAGCACAATTTTTCTGGATTTATTATGCGTCAAATCGGTGTCATATTCAGGAAAATACTCCAACTAAAATCTGTCAAAGTTATGTAGAAGTCAATGGAAGATGTCACTTTTGCAACTGGAAATTTTTTTTCTTGCATTTTTTCTATTCTCTGGTGCAACAATCCAAAAAAGTTGTGGCTTTTGAGCGACAAATTCAAAAAAGCCACACAATTCAAATTGTGTGGTTATCTTGTGACTTTTCCTGCACTTGCCTTTTTTGTTCTGATTTTTTCAGTAAATTAAAGGACCAGTAACATCAAAAGTTTTCGTTATATACAAACTCATTGATGTTACTAGTCCTACAAGGGCATTCGTGGTTGGGAATTTGGTTGAAATTTTTTTTAATAAAAATTTGGAAAAAAACACGTTTTAATAAAGAAAAAAAATCACTTTTGCATTTCATTGAATTGATTCCTGTGACCACCCTGTGAATAACTTTCAATTAAAATACATTTAGGAATCTGCACTGTTCCAAGAAGCCCAATGCTATTTTATCTGTTTTTCTCAAGCAAAGCACAGGTTAAAGTGGGCATGGCTCTTTGCTTGAAAAGTAGATAAAAATATTGTACTGTTTGGGCAAGAGAGATGATATAGGTTTGAGGCATGAGCTAAGTACTGCTTGGAAATGAACACAAACACAAGGGAAGTAGGTTGCTTCTTCAAATCAAATATCAAGATGCGCTCTATTTACAAAAACAAATGTAACTTTCTTGCTGTGCCTTTTTTCCAGAGTTCAGGGCCTCGAAGTAGTATGAAGTCATTCAGCCAGTTATGTTGATTAAAGCCTCAATCACTGCCTCTGGATAAGCAAAATGCCTGTTTTTATAATGTTTTTTTTTTAAAAGCTGCTAAAGCTTGACAGGACACTGGCAAATCAATTTAGTAGCAGGTGCATGGAGCATGAAAAAACAACTGCATATGCCCAATAGGGATGTAGCGAACTGCCGCCGATGTGTTCGCGAACGCCGTTCGCGAACACCGGCAAAAAATGCGGACAGTTCGCGAACAGTTCGCGAACTTCGAACATCCGAAAATCGTTTCGATTCGAACGATCGAAGGATTTTAATCGTTCGTTCGAAGGATTTTCGTTCGACTCGAACGATCGAAGCCATTCGATCGAATGATTTCATTCGATCCAATGGCTTCGATCGTTCGATTCGAACGAAAATCCTTCGATTTTAGCGGTCGAAGGAATCGAATGGTCGAATGGTCGAACGATTTTTGTTCGAATCGAACGCGAACTCGTATTGGCGAACGTCGCGCGACGTTCGCGAACATTCGGCGGACGCGAACAGTCGAAGTTCGCGCGAACTAGTTCGCCGGCGAACTGTTCGCTACATCCCTAATGCCCAATACTGTAAAAAAAAAGATGCTAGGAGTTTTAGGCCAGCAAGATCAGGGTTGAATACTTAAAGCAAGAGCTCACTGACAGATTCTTTCATAGGCGTCAGAACCACGGGGGGGGGGGGGCTACAGGGGCTATAGCCCCCCCCAGAATTTTCCTCCTCCTGTTTGTAAGTTTTAATTTTTTTACAATTTTTAGTTTTTTGGCTTTTTTTGCTGCTGTGTGTTTGAGCTGGCTCCCTCTTCCATCCGATGTACTTCAATTTCGCAATGGAAGTGGCCAGCGGTGAAAAGGAAGTCTGCTACAGAGACAGAAAGGGAGCCAGAAGAGGAGCGGAACATCACAGCAGCACGTCACACGTGCACCTGCTGCACTTGAGACTCCTGCTGCCGATTCTACCCCTCCTCACTCATCGGCTGCTGCGCTGCCTTAAAATGATGCCACAGCACAGGCAAGCTAACCATTCCTACTACAGCAGCCAGCCTCTGTGATTTTTTAAACTCTGTTGTCTCTCCATTAGATCACCTTCTGTAACTCCCCCTCCAGAAACCAGACATGAAAAAAGCTACACTCCTGAAAAACTCCTTCTATTCCCTGACTCAAATCCCCCCCCTCGATAGTTTTACAACTTCGGTCTCCTTTACACATAAACTCTGCTTCTGTAGCTCCCCCCTCCCTCCCAGAAACTAAAGGTGGACTCCGTGACTGTGAGGACCAAGCTCAAACACATTCAGCACATTCAAAACTTGCATGTCTCACTGCTGCTCACATAGAAATGAATGTGTGGCAGGGAAGTCCCAGTCATGTAGTCCACCTTTAGTTTCTGGGAGGGAGGTGGGAGCTGCACACAAGCTCAGAGAGCTTGTGTGCAGGGCTGTCATCATAAATCGCAGGGCTCCATACGAAAAAATGTCCTGGTCCCCCTGGGCTGCGCCTACCACAAGCCCCACCTACAGGTCCGCCCTCAACACCCCACAGGTCCACCCCCCACCACACACTTAAAAAAATACATTGGTGGCTATGGTTCCCACATGTTAATAAAAAAATATTGGTGGTCAGGGCCCCCGCCTTGAAAAAAACATTTGGGTCAAGGCCCCCCATTAAAAAAAACATTTGTGGTCAGGGCCCCCCCATTAAAAAATATTGGTGGCTAGGATCCCACATGGGGAAAAAAATTGGTGGCCAGGCCCCCCCACGTTATAAGAAAATTGGTGGCTAGGGCCCGCCTTAATCGTCCATGTAAAAAATCTCGCCCCCCCCTGAAGTTTAAAAAAATCTGGTGCCCAGGGCCCCACCACACAACACGGACCACAAAGGCTTACCTTTATGGGGCCCTACCATGTTACACTTACTTCATTAGTGTGGCCCACCTGCTGTCAGTGAGCTGCCAATTACAGAAGGGAGGAGGGGAGCACAGGTGGCTGCCTCTTCAGTGACAGAATTTTCTTCCCTTATTGGTCACAGAATTTTCTTCCCTTATTGGTCACAGAATTTCAAGTCCTGGTAAAGTTGCATGGTGATTGGATGAGCTGGAGGAGAAGTTCAAACCTCAGCTATCCAATCCCTGAGCAGCTCAACCGGGACTTAAACTCAGTGATCAATAAGGGGAAGTAATGGACATAAGATACCTCCCCTTGTGCTCCTGCCCTGCCTTCCCGAAGTCAGCAGCTCTCAGAAAGCAGGGGGGCCCGGCTAATCAAGAAAGTGCGGCATGGCCAGGCCCCCCTTACCCTTGGGCCCCCTACAACTCTCCCTCCTGTACCCCCCTGATGGCTGCCCTGCTCGTGTGTAATGGATGAGACCGGAGTTGTAAAACTATCAAGCTTTTTTTTCATGCTTGGTTTCTGGGAGGGAGGGGGAGTTACAGAACGTGAGTGTGTAACGGAGAGAGAATGAACAGGAATGGAGTTTAAATAAAAATTACAAGACTATAGAGGCTAGATGTGGGGAAGGGTGGGGGCTGGCTATGGGGACAGAAGCAGATCAGTGCAGTAGGGCACTAACAACTGTGCCTTTGAAGCCACAGAGCTTTCTTTCTGTAATGGGATGTCCCTCCAGGTATGTTTGTGCTGCATTTTTACAGTGATATAAAAAAAACACAATGGGAAAAAAACACTCAAAAAACACTAGATTTGGCACAGAGTTTGGCACTGGGGGAGTGATGTACAGTAAGTGCTTTTTAGGGGTGGATGATTGTGGGGAGAGAAATGGAAAGTTGGCGCAGATCTGAGCAGTGTTGGAAAAGACTGAGATGGGGGTAGAAGTCTTCCTGCCCATTTGCTTCTGGATATTTGTGGGAGAAAAGAAAATGACTGTCCCATCATGGAAGAAATGGACTGTGCCATTATGGTATGAAAGGGATGGCTGTAGAGTATGGGTTCTGTGGGGTATTTATACATGGAATTGCCCCTTTCCCATCCAACTATGAATTCTGGGGGTATTTATACATGGAATTGCCCCTATGCCATCCTACTATGAATTCTAGGGGTATTTATACCTGTACATGGATTTCCCACCATGTCTTCTTGGTATGAGTCCTGGGGGTATTTATAAATGGAATTGCCACCATGCCATCTTGCTATAAGTTCTAGGGGTATTTATAATTGGAATTGCCACCATGCCAATTGATATAAGTTCTGGGGGGTATTTATGATTGGAGTTGCCACCATGCCAACTTGATATAAGTTCTGGGGGTATTTATACATTGGATTGTTATGAACTCTGGAGGTATTTGTAAATTAAGTTGCCATTGTGCTGTGAATTCTGGGGGATTTATAAATTAAGTTGCCATTCTGCTATGAGTTTTAGGGCTTTCTGATTGGGGGTATACAGAAAATACAGGGTTAAAGATCTTAGTACAAAGTTAATCCAGAAAATGGTCCAATTGCAGTCAGAAAGAATTGTTTCAAAGCAAATTGGAGAAGCTTTAGAAAGGGTTGTTCTACTTCCTTTTTATCAGCTAGAAGTTAGAGCCGCAGCAAGATGATTCATCACGGTCCTTACCGCTGTCACAAACTCAAGACAACAGAGGGAAGATCAGCATTGAACTTCAGAAACAGAATTTACATTAAACAGATGAACACTAGCATTTAATAGGGCTATTCAGTGTTCAATTTATTTTAAAGTAGGCCTACACATACACACTGCACTTCAGTTTGTTGTATTCTGTTGTTGTAACAGTTAAAATTGAAAAAAGGTTAAAACTTTTAAAAGTTTATAATCTGTTTTATGTTTTACGGCTCCAGACTATTTTTGTTTAGTGGAAGAGGGGGCAAAATGGCTCTTTTGATAGTAAAGGTTGCTGACCCCTGGGCTAGACGTGTCCTTTTTTTCAACCTAAATTTCTATATATATAATTATTATGCTGATGCATTGGGATTGGATAATTTGTACAACTGCGCCATTATTATATAACATTGCTATCTAACTAACAGAAAAGGCATCCATATTTGAATTTTTCACATTACTAATGCAATCACTGCATGGCTTTCCCTACTACAGGTTATACAGTGCTCCAGGCCTACAGCTCCTCATACCTTGCATTTTGGCAGAGCAATAGAATGAGGCAGTGCATGGAGAGGTGCTAGAACCTATAAGCTTGGAGTGCCTGTGCTCACTGATTCTTACTATATAATGCATTCTTTCTTTTATTGTATATTGTGCTTGTCCTGTCCGTATTCTCTATATCGTACTGCTTATGGTGCCATTGCTCTCTATGTATGTATTTGGTGTGTCAGTGCCCTCTGATTCTTACTATATAATGTTCTTTATAGTGCTTGTAGTGCCTTCTCTATATTATGTTCTTGGAAGATCAGTACCTACTGCTCCTTTGTATGTCTTTTGAATATCTTACAGTCTCTGCATGTAATGTACTTTAGGTGCCAGAATCTCTTTTCCCCCTTTTCCCCATGATGTGCTTGTAGTACAGCATTCATAACTCTCAGTTAAAATTGTACATGTGGTGTTAATACCCCCTTCCCAGAATGTCAGGATGGATACTAACAGCATGAAAATGGTCACTGGATTTCTCCCATTGACTTATACATGAACTCAGCAGGTTTTAGGTGGTGAAAAGTTGAATTCAAGTTTTAAAAGGACCAGAGTATGATAAATCTCAAAATTCTAATTCGAATAAAAACTTGAATCGAGTTTGGATAATTCACACTTTGAATTTAAGAGTTTTGACCTTAAAAAAAATCTAAAATTTGAATTCAAATTTTCAGTTCAGCACTTAATAAATCTGCCCCTGTTTGTTCATAAGATTTTCATTGTCATCCAGCATGTTGACCTGAGTTAAACTCTGTACTGTAAATTAAAAATTACAAAAGCATTTCTATTGGGGAATTCTATTGCATCATTAAAGAGATGTTTGATCATCAGAATTATCATCTAATTGGGTGTTTGGACTTCGGTAGAGAGCTAGGACTTTATGGGGTGAGGGAGTAGGTACTAGACACACTTGATATTAAGGGAGTTGAGATGATGAAAGTGTGAAAAACAGAAATCAAGTAGATTAAGGGTAATGGCACACCAGGAGATTACTAAATCACTGTAATGGAATCCGAGCTGGGTAACCAAGATGGCGTCCAAGATGGTGGCTCCCTGGTCCCTCACGGACGCAGACGGATGATGTCAAGTTCTTCCCACTCTCGGATTGGTCGCCGGCGACGGAATGGGCGTTGGCGTCAATAATGGGCGCCGGCGTCAGTCGCACACGTCAGTGCGTCAGTCGCTGACGTCAGCGCGTCCGCGCATACGTCATGACGCCGATGCGTCCAAAATTGGCGCCAAACCTGGGCCTTTATAAGGGAACTTCGGACAGTCATCAGTGCCCAATTATAGGTTTAGTTTTCTACTCCTGGGTGTGATTCATTGCAAAACTTCTCGTCTATTGTGTACCGACCCTTGCCTGGAATTCTCGACCTTGAACCTCTTCTGCCTGGACTGATCTTGTTGCCTGTTTGACCATTCTTCTGCTTCATCCTCTACTGTACTGCGAACTTGGACTTTGTTATTTTCCTCCCTTGGTCCTCACAACTCCTGAGGCCTTTGGCCTTACATTATAATTGGGCCATGGACCCGTCGGAGGAGAATCCTGCGCCGCCTGATGTCGGTGGAGCGCTTCGTGGTCTGGCATCCCTCATGCAGTCCTATGAGGTACAGCAATCTCACTTTGGTCAGGCTTTGGAAACCATTCTTGCTAAGCTGTCGGCACTAACACCTGCTGAACCTATTCCTGCACCTGTACCTGTGGCTCCGCTTCACGCCTCCGAACCCCGCATCCCGGCTCCCCCACTCTACAGTGGTGATCCTACAGCCTGTCGTGGGTTTATTAACCAGTGCGAGGTCCACTTTGCACTCGCGCCCAGCCAATTCCTGTCTGAACGAGCCAAGGTGGGCTTCATATTCTCCCGTCTGCAAGGGAAGGCACTGGAGTGGGCTTCGCCTCTATGGGAAAAGGAGGATCCCATTATCAATAATGCCCGAGCCTTCGTCCAGGAACTTCGAGTGGTCTTTGATGCTCCGGGTTGTGCCACTGCTGCCTCCGCACGCCTGTTTCACCTTCAACAGGGAACTCGCTCAGTCTCGGAGTACGCCATTGAGTTTCGCACCCTGGTTGCAGAGACTTCGTGGAACAACGACGGGTATCACGCTGCCTTTTACAACGGCCTGGCGATGCGTATAAAGTCTGATCTGGTGTCCAGGGAAATTCCATCCCGTTGGGAAGATCTAGTCGCCCTGGCCATAAAGGTAGATACTCGGCAGAGGGAGTTTCAAGCTGAACTCGACAGAGAGCGCTCCCCAACCAAAAGATTCCACAGGTTCCAACCTACTCTGGCTCCTCGTTTTCAAAGACCCTTCCTTCCCAACCCGGCTTCCACCTTGTCTTCTCCAAGTCCTGCGGTTCCTGCTTCTTCTTCCCTGCCTTCAGAAGAACCAATGCAGATCGGACGGGCTCGTCTGACCGAACAGGAAAAGCTTCGGAGAAGGGCTGCTGGACTTTGCCTTTACTGTGGTGGAAAATCCCACTTCGCCTATGAGTGTCCAGTGAAGCCGGGAAACGCCAACACCTAGGTAAGACTGGGGAGACTTACCTGGGTGGAATTGGTCCCTCTCCCCATTCTTCTGCTCAACGCTTCCTCCTTCCTGTGCAGATTCGTTTCGGAACCCAGACGATTTCTTCTGAGGCTTTCCTTGATTCCGGCGCAGCTGGGAATTTCATCGATAAGGTCTTCGCTGAAAACCATTCCATTCCCCTGCGATCTCTGGCTGTTCCTCTACGAGCATTGGCGATTGACGATCGTCCACTATCCTCCGCTACAATTTCCCACTCCACCGATGAACTTTCCGTTATTGTGGGATCAATGCACCTTGAAAGATTATCCTTCCTCCTAATTGATTGTCCTTCTACTCCCATTGTACTTGGTCTGCCCTGGTTAAATATTCATAACCCTGTAATTGATTGGGCTTCTTCTCAGATCACCCGCTGGAGTTCCTTCTGCCAACAGAACTGTTTACCCACCAAATCTATTATTAAAGTTTCATCTGTGTCTTCCAATTCTTCTTTGCCTCCTGTTTATCAAGCCTTCTCCGATGTCTTCAATAAAAAGTCTGCCGAAATCCTGCCTCCCCATCGTCCTTATGATTGCCCCATCGAACTTCTTCCTGGAACCATGCCTCCCAGGGGTCGCATCTATCCACTGTCTCCTTCTGAAACCTGTGCCATGAAGGAGTACATTCAAGAAAATCTGCAAAGAGGCTTTATTCGTCTTCTTCTTCCCCGGCTGGAGCCGGCTTCTTCTTTGTAGAGAAAAAAGATGGAGGTTTGCGGCCCTGCATTGATTATAGAGGTCTGAATAAAATCACAATTAAAAATCGTTATCCTCTTCCTCTCATCTCCGAGCTGTTCGACCAACTCAAAGGGGCTTGTCTTTTTACCAAGTTGGATCTTCGTGGGGCGTATAATTTAATCCGGATAAGAGAGGGAGATGAATGGAAGACCGCATTCAACACCCGGGACGGACATTATGAATATCTGGTGATGCCATTCGGTCTCTGTAACGCTCCCGCGGTCTTCCAAGAATACGTAAATGACATTTTCAGAGATTTACTGGGCCAGTACGTGGTGGTGTACTTGGACGATATTCTTATTTTTTCCAAAAACCTTGTTGAGCATCGTCTTCAAGTCCAAGAAGTCCTTTCCCGTCTACGGAAAAATAACTTATTTGCTAAATTGGAAAAATGTTCCTTTGAAGTATCGTCCATCTCTTTCCTGGGGTACATCATCTCTCAACAGGGTTTTAGAATGGATCCTGCCAAGATCTCCGCTATCCAGGACTGGCCTCTCCCCACCAGTGTTAAGGCCATCCAAAGATTTATTGGCTTTGCAAATTACTATAGACAATTTATCAAGGGGTTTTCTTCCAAAATTGCTCCCATTCTTCCACTCATCAAGAAAGGGGGTAAGCCTCAGCAATGGCCACCTTCAGCTTTGGAAGCATTCAAGGATCTTAAAATTTCTTTTTCTTCCGCCCCCATTCTTCGACACCCTGAACCTTTCCAGCCATTTTTTATTGAAGTCGATGCCTCAGATGTCGGTGCCGGAGCAATTTTGTCCCAAAGAGCGTCTTCTGATGGGAAGCTTCATCCTTGTGCTTTTTTCTCTAAGAAATTCACCTCTTCCGAACAAAATTATGATGTTGGAAATCGAGAGTTGCTGGCCGTAAAACTTGCCCTTGAAGAATGGAGACATTTGTTGGAAGGTTCTTCTGTCCCTGTGACCATCTATACTGACCATAAAAATCTTGAATATATCCAATCACTTAAACGCCTCAACCCTCGTCAGGCCAGGTGGGCACTATTCTTCTCCCGTTTTAATTTCATTCTTACTTTTCGGCCTGGTGTTAGAAACAGGAAGGCAGACGCTCTTTCCAGAAGTTTTCTCATTGAAGATCTCGCCTCCATCGAACCAGAGTCCATTATACCTCCTACAAAAATCATCGCTGCTCTATTTCCATCCTTGGCCTCCCAGTTATTGTCTGTTCAACCTTCTGCTCCTGTAGGAACCCCTCCTGGTGTTGCTTTTGTTCCCCCTGAACTCAGTCATTCCATTTTGGTTCAGTCCCACAGTTCCAAGCAGGCCGGGCATCCTGGAATCAAGAAAACCACTGAACTTCTGTCTCGTCTTGTATGGTGGCCTTCCCTAAGAAAGGATGTCAAAGACTTTGTTTCTTCTTGCTCTGTATGTGCTGTATCCAAATCTGGCCGATCCCCTCCCAAGGGGTTACTCTTTCCACTACCCATCCCTTCTCGCCCATGGACTCATTTATCTATGGACTTCATCGTGGACCTTCCTAACTCCTCTGGTTACACTGTCATCTGGGTGGTAATTGACAGATTCACTAAAGTTGCACACTTTACTCCTCTTCGAAAACTTCCCTCTGCTCCTGAACTTTCTTCATTATTCATTAAACACATTTTCCGCCTCCATGGTTTCCCTGCCGAAATTGTCTCTGACCGTGGTTCCCAGTTTGTTTCTAAGTTCTGGAGATCCCTATGTAAAGCCCTTGGTGTTTCTCTTCAATTTTCTTCCTCATACCATCCTCAGTCTAATGGAGCAGCAGAAAGGGTTAACCAGGCCCTTGAACAGTTTCTTCGTTGCCACGTATCACTGTGCCAAGATGATTGGGCGGACCTGCTTCCATGGGCTGAATTCGCACATAACAATGCATTACATGTTTCCTCCGAAAAGTCTCCTTTTTTCTGTATGTACGGTCTTAACCCTTTGGCTTTTCCTCAGGATTTACTACTTACCAATGTCCCTGCCGCCAACGACCAAGCCGCCCACATGTCGGCCATCTGGCACGCCACGGTCATCAATCTGGAGAAAAGTTCCCTGGTCCAGAAAAGGTTCGCGGATCATAGAAGAATCCCTTCCCCTTTGTACGCACCTGGTGACAAGGTTTGGTTATCCACCCGGAACATTCGTCTCAAAGTCCCCTCTCCGAAACTTGGTCCCAAGTTTATTGGTCCCTTCTCCATCTCTGAAATCATCAACCCAGTAGCTGTCCGTCTACAACTTCCCTCAGAGATGCGGATTCCAAACGCCTTCCATGTCTCCTTGCTCAAACCTGCAGGTACTTCTTCTTCTTCTTCTTCAGCTCCTGTCTTGGTGGACGGACATCAAGAATTCGAGGTTAAAAGAATCCTGGACTCCCGGATTTCGAGGGGCACCCTTCAATACCTCATTGAGTGGAAGGGATTCGGCCCTGAGGAGTGCTCCTGGGTAAGAAATTCTGATGTCCACGCCCCTCTCCTGGTCCAAAAATTCCATTGACAATTTCCTTCTAACCCAGGTGGTCCGGAGGCCCCCCCTAGGGGGGGTACTGTAATGGAATCCGAGCTGGGTAACCAAGATGGAGTCCAAGATGGTGGCTCCCTGGTCCCTCACGGACGCAGACGGATGATGTCAAGTTCTTCCCACTCTCGGATTGGTCGCCGGCGACGGAATGGCCGTCGGCGTCAATAATGGGCGCCGGCGTCAGTCGCACACGTCAGTGCGTCAGTCGCTGACGTCAGCGCGTCCGCGCATACGTCATGACGCCGATGCGTCCAAAATTGGCGCCAAACCTGGGCCTTTATAAGGGAACTTCGGACAGTCATCAGTGCCCAATTATAGGTTTAGTTTACTACTCCTGGGTGTGATTCATTGCAAAACTTCTCGTCTATTGTGTACCGACCCTTGCCTGGAATTCTCGACCTTGAACCTCTTCTGCCTGGACTGATCTTGTTGCCTGTTTGACCATTCTTCTGCTTCATCCTCTACTGTACTGCGAACTTGGACTTTGTTATTTTCCTCCCTTGGTCCTCACAACTCCTGAGGCCTTTGGCCTTACAATCACCCCTGGTTCCGCTACCAGTTCCAGTTTTCAGCTAGATACTAGACTAGATCTCCCAAATGAAACAGTGGTTTTGAACATTTCCAGATTAAAGAAAAATAATGGATATTAAGAAAGTATCTATTGAAATGAATGAATTCAACTTAGACCTAAAGTCACTGCATTAATTCTGATGCAATATTTTTGCACTAATTGTGTATTTTAATAATATAAAAGTAGGCATGACTAAAAATATTCACCAGGTTTTTGTTACTTATTAAAATAGATTTATTAGATCAATTTAAAATTGTCATCTGAACAAAAAAAATGAACATCACAAAGTTATACCAAATGCAGCTCCATATGGCCTTTACCCAATATGTTCCACTCTTCCGTCCCAGGTTAAAGAAATCAGAAAACTGTTCATTATCATTTCCTGCTTCATTGTTTTGTGTTTCATCTTGTGCTATTACAGCTAAACTGCAATTATACTGACGTTCAACCTAAACGGGTGTGGGATTTTACTTGTTGTGCAGTCAGATGTAATTGCTGCAAATGTTAATGTGAGAGAATTAGAGATGGCGCGAACTGTTCGCCGGCGAACTTGTTTGCGCGAACATCGGGTGTTCGCGCTCGCCGGAAGTTCGCGAACGTCGCGCGACGTTCGCCATTTTGGGTTCGCCATTGTTGGCGCTTTTTTTTGCCCTCTCACCCCAGACCAGCAGGTACATGGCAGCCAATCAGGAAGCTCTCCCTTGGACCACTCCCCTTCCCTATAAAAACCGAAGCCCTGCAGCGTTTTTTCACTCTGCCTGTGTGTGCTGAAGAGATAGTGTAGGGAGAGAGCTGCTGCCTGTTAGTGATTTCAGGGACAGTTGAAAGTTTGCTGGCTAGTAATCGTGTTGATACTGCTCTGTTATTGGAGGGACAGAAGTCTGCAGGGGTTTGAGGGACATTTAAGCTTAGGTAGCTTTGCTGGCTAGTAATCTACCTTCTACTGCAGTGCTCTGTATGTAGCTGCAGTGGGCAGCTGTCCTGCTTCTGATCTCATCTGCTGACTACTGCAATAACAGTAGTCCTTGTAAGGACTGCTTTTATTTATTTTTTTGTTGTTTTACTACTACTACTACTACTACTACTACTATAAGAGCCCAGTGCTATTAGTCTAGCAGTGTTGGGGAGTGGGACTGGTGTGCTAATCTGCTGCTCCTAGTAGTTCAGCAGCACCAACTGTAATTTTTTTTTTTTAATATTCATTTTTTTTTTATTTTACTTTTTTTTATTTTACTACCGCTGTAGTAGTGTATAAGTTGACCTTTTAGGCATTATTTGCCCTGTAGGAATTTTTTGCCCAGTGTGTTATTCAACCAACTGCCATCTAGCTGTGTGACCTTGTTCACATTCTGTCTAAATATCCATAATATTACCGTCTCCAGAAAAAACACCGGAGTGACTTTTTTCAAGCAGCCATAATAAATTTTACGTAATCCGTATCCATCGCTGTAGTAGTGTATAAGTTGACCTTTTAGGCATTATTTGCCCTGTAGGCATTTTTTGCCCAGTGTGTTATTCAACCAACTGCCATCTAGCTGTGTGACCTTGTTCACATTCTGTCTAAATATCCATAATATTACCGTCTCCAGAAAAAACACCGGAGTGACTTTTTTCAAGCAGCCATAATATATTTTACGTAATCCGTATCCATCGCTGTAGTAGTGTATAAGTTGACCTTTTAGGCATTATTTGCCCTGTAGGCATTTTTTGCCCAGTGTGTTATTCAACCAACTGCCATCTAGCTGTGTGACCTTGTTCACATTCTGTCTAAATATCCATAATATTACCGTCTCCAGAAAAAACACCGGAGTGACTTTTTTCAAGCAGCCATAATAAATTTTACGTAATCCGTATCCATCGCTGTAGTAGTGTATAAGTTGACCTTTTAGGCATTATTTGCCCTGTAGGCATTTTTTGCCCAGTGTGTTATTCAACCAACTGCCATCTAGCTGTGTGACCTTGTTCACATTCTGTCTAAATATCCATAATATTACCGTCTCCAGAAAAAACACCGGAGTGACTTTTTTCAAGCAGCCATAATATATTTTACGTAATCCGTATCCACCGCTGTAGTAGTGTATACGTTGATCTTGTGGGCATTATTTGCACAGTGTTTTCTTCAAACCGCCATCTAGCTGTGTGAGCTTGTTCACATTTTGTCTAAATATTGATAATATTATCGTCTCTAGAAAAACCACTTGAGTTACTTTTTTTCAAGCAGCATTCTTATATTTTACGTAATCCGTATCCACCGCTGTGTATACGTTGACCTTGTAGGCATTATTTGCACAGTGTTTTCTTCAAACCGCCATCTAGCTGTGTGAGCTTGTTCACATTTTGTCTAAATATTGATAATATTATCGTCTCTAGAAAAACCACTTGAGTTACTTTTTTTCAAGCAGCATTCTTATATTTTACGTAATCCGTATCCACCGCTGTGTATACGTTGACCTTGTAGGCATTATTTGCACAGTGTTTTCTTCAAACCGCCATCTAGCTGTGTGAGCTTGTTCACATTTTGTCTAAATATTGATAATATTATCGTCTCTAGAAAAACCACTTGAGTTACTTTTTTTCAAGCAGCATTCTTATATTTTACGTAATCCGTATCCACCGCTGTGTATACGTTGACCTTGTAGGCATTATTTGCACAGTGTTTTCTTCAAACCGCCATCTAGCTGTGTGAGCTTGTTCACATTTTGTCTAAATATTGATAATATTATCGTCTCTAGAAAAACCACTTGAGTTACTTTTTTTCAAGCAGCATTCTTATATTTTACGTAATCCGTATCCACCGCTGTGTATACGTTGACCTTGTAGGCATTATTTGCACAGTGTTTTCTTCAAACCGCCATCTAGCTGTGTGAGCTTGTTCACATTTTGTCTAAATATTGATAATATTATCGTCTCTAGAAAAACCACTTGAGTTACTTTTTTTCAAGCAGCATTCTTATATTTTACGTAATCCGTATCCACCGCTGTGTATACGTTGACCTTGTAGGCATTATTTGCACAGTGTTTTCTTCAAACCGCCATCTAGCTGTGTGAGCTTGTTCACATTTTGTCTAAATATTGATAATATTATCGTCTCTAGAAAAACCACTTGAGTTACTTTTTTTCAAGCAGCATTCTTATATTTTACGTAATCCGTATCCACCGCTGTGTATACGTTGACCTTGTAGGCATTATTTGCACACTGTTTTCTTCAAACTGCCATCTAGCTGTGTGTATTATCGTTTCCAGAAAAACCAACTGAGTTTTTGTTGTTGTTGTTTTTTTAAAAATAATGCCAGGCAAAGGCAGGCCGCCACGCAGAGGCCGTGCTAGGGGCCGTGCTGCTATGCAATCCTGTGGCCCTAGCAAATTGCCCAGTTTTAAAAAGCCAATGACCCTGAACTCCCAAAATGCTGAAGAGGTAGTTGACTGGCTTACACAGCACACCCCATCCTCTACCGTTTCTAACTTTACCACAACATCCTCCTCATCCTCCACTGCTATGGCCACCCCACGTAACACTTCCTCCACCACCGGTGCCCCTTCTTTACTGGAGTCAGAGGAGTTATTTTCCCATGAGTTTCTTGAACTGAGTAATGCGCAACCATTATTGGCAGAAGAAGATGAAGGAGATGAGGACGTTACACCAGATTTAATTCTGGCAGAGAACACGACAGAGATGGACATAATGATGAGTGATGAGGAGGAGGTCCCCACTGCTGCTTCCTTCTGTGATGTGTCAGAAGAAATTGATGCATCTGAGGAGAATGATGATGAGGAGATTGATGTTTTGTGGGTGCCTAGTAGAAGAGAGCAAGAGGAGGGTAGTTCAGATGGAGAGACGGAGAGTCAGAGAGGCAGTAAGAGAATAAGACTTAGAAGAAGCAGGGAGGACAGCCCGCAGGGATCAGTAGGGCAACAACATGTATCGGCACCTGTGTTCAGCCGGCCAACGCACCCGCCATTGCCGCCAATGCCGCCAACTTCTACTGTTACCGCCAGATCGCAGACTTCCAAAAAGTCAGCAGTGTGGGATTTTTTTAATGTGTGTGCCTCTGACAAAAGCATTGTAATTTGCAATGAGTGCAGTCAGAAACTGAGCCTTGGTAAGCCCAACAGCCACATAGGTACAACTTCTATGCGAAGGCACATGAGCGGCAAGCACAAAGCACTTTGGGAGCAACACCTCAAAGGCAACAGGCAAACTAAAAGCCACACTCCTTCTGGTCCAGCATCTTACTGCTCTACCTCTGCTCTCCTTGACCCATCTGAACCACCCTCCACTCCGCCTTCCACCTTGACCACCTGTTCCCATTCCCAGTCATCTGCCACCAGCCAAGTTTCTGTGAAGGCCATGTTTGAGCGTAAGAAGCCAATGTCTGACTGTCACCCCCTTGCCCGGCGTCTGACAGCTGGCTTGTCTGCACTCTTAGCCCGCCAGCTTTTACCATACCAGCTGGTGGACTCTGAGGCCTTCCGCAAATTTGTAGCAATTGGGACACCGCAGTGGAAGGTACCCAGCCGCAATTTTTTTTCTAAAAAGGGAATACCACACCTGTACCAACATGTGCAGAGCCAAGTTACCGCATCTCTGTCACTTAGTGTTGGGCCAAAGGTCCATATGACTACTGACGCATGGTCCTCCAAGCATGGTCAGGGCCGGTATGTCACCTACACTGCCCACTGGGTGAACTTGGTAATGGCTGGGAATGGGAAGCAGGGAATGGGTAGCTCAACAACAACAACAACAGTGGAGTTGGTGTCACCGCCACGGATTGCACGCGGTTCTGCCACCACCTCTACTCCTCCATCGCTCTCTACCTCGTCTTCTTCCTCTTCTTCTTCTTACTCTGCTGCTGGGTCCTCCTTCTCCTCCTCCACACCTGTGCACCCCCAGCTCCCCCTAGGCTATTCGACGTGCCAGGTACGCCGTTGTCACGCTGTCTTGGGGATGACGTGCCTGGAAAGCAAAAACCATACCGGATCTGTACTCCTGTCATCTCTGCAGTCACAGGCCGATCGGTGGCTGACCCCACACCAACTGCAGATCGGAAAAGTGGTGTGTGACAATGGAAGCAATCTGTTGGCAGCGTTGAGACTGGGAAATTTAACACATGTGCCCTGCATGGCACATGTGTTAAATTTAATAGTCCAACGTTTTGTCTCCAAGTACCCAGGATTCCAGGACGTTCTCACCCAGTCCAGAAAGGTGTCGGCCCATTTCAGACGTTCCTACACAGCCATGGCACGCCTTGCTGACATTCAGCAGCGCTACAACATGCCAGTCAGGCGTTTCATTTCTGACAGCCAGACTCGCTGGAATTCAACGCTCCTTATGTTGGAACGTCTGCTGCAACAACAAAGGGCCGTCAACGAGTACCTTTTTGAACTGGGTGGTAGGACTGGATCTGCAGAGCTGGGGATTTTTTTCCCCCGTTACTGGGTGCTTATGCGCGATGCCTGCAGGCTCATGCGACCTTTTGAAGAGGTGACAAATATGGTCAGTCGCACCGAAGGCACCATCAGCGACCTAATACCCTTCGCTTTCTTCCTGGAGCGTGCCGTGCGACGAGTGACAGATGAGGCTGTAGACCAGCGTGACGAGGAGCTGGAAGCGCACGATTTATGGTCGGAATCACCAGAACGAACCCAGGCACCTGCTGCAACGCAGGGAGAGGTGCCAGAAGTGGAGTCAGAGGAGGAAGGTGGCTTTGTGGAGGAGGAGGAGGAGGACCAACAGGAGCAGGCTTCCCAGGGGGCTAGTGGTGACCTTTTGGGGACCCCTGGTCTTGTACGTGGCTGGGGGGAGGAGACCGTGGATGATGCAGTCCTTGATAATGAGGAAGCGGAGATGGATAGCTCTGCATCCAACCTTGTGAGAATGGGGTCTTTCATGCTGTCATGCCTGTTGAAGGACCCCCGTATCAAGAGGCTTAAGGAGAAGGACCTGTACTGGGTCGCAACGCTACTAGACCCTCGGTACAAGCATAAAGTGTCAGAAATGTTACCAACATACCACAAGTCCGAAAAGATGCGGCATTTACAAACCAGCCTGCAAAACATGTTGTACAATGCTTTTAAGGGTGATGTCACTTCAGGAACTCATCAACATTCCAGGGGCAGAGGTGCCAGTAATCCTGCCACGAGCACACCTGCAAGGACAAAGCCCTTTGGCCGGTCTGTAACGTCAGACATGCAAATGTTTTTCTGTCCAAGGCAGCGCCACAACCCTTCTGGATCCACCCTCAAAGAACGCCTCGACCGGCAGGTAGCGGACTACCTGGCATTAACTGCAGATATCGACACTCTGAGGAGCGATGAACCCCTGGACTACTGGGTGCGCAGGCTTGATCTGTGGCCAGAGCTGTCACAATTTGCCTTGAACCTCTTGTCTTGCCCAGCCTCAAGTGTGCTCTCAGAAAGGACCTTCAGTGCAGCAGGAGGGATTGTAACTGAGAAGAGAACTCGCCTAGGTCACAAAAGTGTCGATTACCTGACCTTTATTAAAATGAATGAGGGGTGGATCTCGGAGGGTTACTGCACGCCGGAAGACTTGTTCTGACTTCTATGCAGCTGTCCTTCTCTTCAAGCCTCATGACTCCACACACAGCTGTCCTTTAGCGTCCTCCTCCCTCCGCCACCGTTACAAACTAGGGTGCAAACCCTACTGGTTTAATTTTTTCTGGCCTCTGTGCTTCAGTGGCTGCAACCAAAAAAACTGGGCAAACAATGTCTACAAGGTCAACGTATGGCGAAAAATGACTATTTTCAGCATTTATATGGCATATTTTTTCTGGCAACTGTGCTTCAGTGGCTGCGTCCAAAAAAATGCATATTTTCTGCATTTATATGGCATAATTTTTCTGGCCTCTGTGCTTCAGTGGCTGCAACCAAAAAAATTTATATTTTCAGCATTTATATGGCATAATTTTTCTGTCAACTGTGCTTCAGTGGCTGCGACCAAAAAAATGCATATTTTCTGCATTTATATGGCATAATTTTTCTGGCCTCTGTGCTTCAGTGGCTGCAACCAAAAAAATTTATATTTTCAGCATTTATATGGCATAATTTTTCTGGCAACTGTGCTTCAGTGGCTGCGACCAAAAAAATGACTATTTTCAGCATTTATATGGCATATTTTTTCTGGCCTCTGTGCTTCAGTGGCTGCGGCCAAAAAAACTGGGCAAACAATGCCTACAAGGTCAACGTATGGCGAAAAATTACTATTTTCAGCATTTATATGGCATATTTTTTCTGGCAACTGTGCTTCAGTGGCTGCGTCCAAAAAAAACTGGGCAAACAATGTCTACAAGGTCAACGTATGGCGAAAAATGACTATTTTCAGCATTTATATGGCATATTTTTTCTGGCAACTGTGCTTCAGTGGCTGCGTCCAAAAAAACTGGGCAAACAATGCCTACAAGGTCAACGTATGGCAGTTGTTTAAAGAGAACAGTAGATTACTAGCCAGCAAAGCTACCTAAGCTAAAATGTCCCTCAAATCCCTGCAGACTTCTGTCCCTCCAATACAGAGCAGTATCAAGCAGATTACTAGCCAGCAAACTTACTATCATCTGTCCCTGAAATCACTAACAGCTCTCCCCCTACACTATCTCTTCCAAGCACACACAGGCAGATTTTTCAGATACATTTTTGCCCTTGATCCCCCTCTGGCATGCCACTGTCCAGGTCGTTGCACCCTTTAAACAACTTTAAAATCATTTTTCTGGCCAGAAATGTCTTTTTTAGATGTTAAAGTTCGCCTTCCCATTGAAGTCTATGGGGTTCGTGAACCGTTCGCGAACCGCTCGCATTTTTGCGCAAGTTCGCGAATATGTTCGCGAACTTTTTTTCCGACGTTCGCTACATCCCTAGAGAGAATGGCACTGCTTGCTTTTTTTTTTAAAGATCTACCTTAATGTTTGTCATATTGCCCAGCTGTGACATTTAGCTATGTGCACTGAGTGGTAATTAAATACTTTTAAGAAACATATTAGAATAAATAGGCAGTTACCACCAGACAAAAATGAATCCTCATAAGTACTGGGTAGGCTGACATGAATGTGACCAATGCAATAACCACGTATGTTTGCTCATTGAAGCACATGGGTGCAAGGATCATGCCATGAACACCAATTTGCTGTTAGAATATACCTTAGCAAAATTACATTATTTTTGTATTATGGATTTGGTGTCAGAATTTACATAGGATACAAATAATATGTAATGTTACATGCATAATTAGTTTTATTAAGCATCAGAATAACATCAGTATAACTATTATGATAAAAAATAGCAGCTGGTCAATGCTACAGTGGGGGTTAGATTGAGCATTCACAATGTCTTTTGGTAAGTGGTATGATAAATATATACAGTAAGGTTGCTGACTAAAATAAAAGGTCTAACAATTCTAGGATATACTTTGTGTGCATTTATTGCAGCTACAGTACTTGGGCAGATCTTATGCCAAAGGGTAACATATTCATTATACAACTTTATTTCATGTGGGTGATTCAGTATCATGTGTTATAATGGTTAAATTATCATGTGAAGGGTGGTCTGAAGACCAACATTCCTCCCATTTTATGCTAGTTGCACACACAAAAAAAAAAAATAACAAGAAAACCTTATCCCTGACCTCTAAGTTAATTTGATAAATATAACATATTATGGATTATGGGTTATTTAAGCCTGTTACAAATAGGTGAGCTTTATAGAAGGTATAGATGTACTTAACGGCTATTGCTATAACTGGACAATGCTGCTGCTGTTGCAAAAATGTGGGATGTCATTTATGCCATGAAGCTAGAATAAACTATATAGCATCCCTTTTACAAAGTATTCTGAAAATAAAATCATTGACATTTTGGAAAGGAATGAGGTCATAAAAAAGCTTTCATTTAATATAACAAGGGAAAAAGAAATGTGCTAGACATTAGGGCACCATGCTGCACACGCCAGGACAAGAGGCATGAATTTTTGAAAACCATGCAACAGAAGAGCGACCAACCACAGAGCAAAAAGAGGTCCAGATACAGAACATGGCCAACCCCTTATAGTACTCTATGTGCCTTTATTTGTGCCTTGTGAAAAGATTGGCACAAATTACCTATACGTCATTTCGAATGCCATTTTAGCCATTTATAGGGTTTGTGAATAATTCCAAGCTTTTAAGATTTATTGCAAATTAAAGGAGAAGGAATGGCATTTTTACTTGGGGGTGCCAAAAGTTAGGCACCCCAAATAATTGTATCTACTTACCTGACACCCGGGCCGGTGCTCCTATTAGGAGAAAACTGCATCAGTGGGGGGGGGGGGGGTTTATTCCAGTGAGCACCATGGAGCAATTGTCTTCCAGCTTCTTCTTTCTACAAATTTGTATTTGCAACTAGCAGAAGCCTTTATCACTGCATAAACCCATACACAACATAATATGTATTATTTATTTATTATGAATTTGGGATTTAGATTTTATTTCAAGTGTGAGGATTTTACAGCACAGAAAATTATAGACCTAATTAATGGAACAGCTGATAATAGATTATAATAGTGTTTTATATGTTCTTATTAAACCATCTTGTCAAGAGCAGTATTTACAGTAAATGATATTCTGCCCTAGTTTACATACTTATAAAGAAAAATATAATTTGATTGCTGCACTGAAGGCTGCAATCAAGCAGTTTTGATTTATTAATACTAACCTCCAAGATAATATTTTGTAAATAATGAGCATCTATTGTGTATAATTCCTGACATCTGTTACTCAAAATCTGCTTATTTTTTATCTTTAGATAAAACAATCAGGCAGCACAGCCACAAAGGATTTACATAGCAATTACAAACACAATCCAAGTGATAACATTCTGTTTATATCGCTAGTGCTGCACTTTTGACTGCTCATGTGTTTTATTAGGGATTGACAGGGAACACAAAATATAATGACAAAGTAAATCTGCTCCCTGCTGAGGAGTTTTATTTGAGTTTATTTGACTTTCCTAAACATTTGGCAGGTAAAATACCAAAAAACTTTTTTTCTGGGAAGCTTATTAAATATTTATGTATTTTTTTAATATATACAAATCAATTGCAGATAATGTATGTATTACAATCGAGTTTAAAGAGGGAATTTATTATACAATTTCTTCTGGAATAATGGCAAATAGAGGGGTACTACACAATAAATTGGTATATTTTCCATTTTCTGGTTTTGGAAATGTGTTCTTAAAAGATCTTCATGCTGCTATACAAGGTGCTTCATTGCACAAGTTCCATCACTAATAGCAGCCAATCAGTAATTAGTTTTGGACAGTCTACAACAAATAATAAGTGAAAGCAAATACCTAAATTGGCAACTATACTTGTGCAATTTAGCACCTTTGTTCATAAATCAGCCCTCTTAACTTTCTGTAAACCTGTCTTATTGCACTTATTAGTGCTCTTCATAATTCTGTTTACTAGTACTATGTCAGTCATCTTGCTGTTGTCTAATATATAGAGATATATGTGCAAATTTTGGCATTCTGATATAACACCATAATCAGAAACGAGGAGGAAGGACATGCTGATATTTAGTTGTTCTGTGCTAGAAAAACTGTGTTATGGGCCAATGGCAGTTAGGGATGTAGCGAACTGTTCGCGCGAACTTCGACTGTTCACGTCCGCCGAATGTTCGCGAACGTCGCGCGACGTTCGCCAATTTGAGTTCGCGTTCGATTCGAATAAAAATCGTTCGACCATTCGATTCCTTCGACCGCTAAAATCGAACGATTTCCATTCGTTCGAACGATTGTAAGCATTCGATCGAATGAAAAGCATTCGATCGAATGGCTTCGATCGTTCGATTCGAACGAAAATCCTTCGATCGAACGATTAAAATCCTTCAATCGTTCAAATCGAACGATTTTGCGGGTGTTCGAAGTTCGCGAACTGTTCGCGAACTGTTCGCATTTTTGCCGGTGTTCGCGAACACCAAAACGGCAGTTCGCTACATCCCTAATGGCAGTGCCCTTCCAGAATGCTGGAATCTATACCCCAGTAAAATATGATTTAAATATTTGTGAAGAAGAGGTTTTAGATTTTTAAGCAAACCAGAAAGCAGGCCTAGATTTTTTTTATTAGTAGAGGTGTCAAATCCCTTAGCTCCATTATCCAGAAATCTCTGAATTACAGGAAAAATAATTCATCATAATTTTAAAAATGATTTCCCTTTATCTATAATAATAAAAGAATATCTTGTACTTAATGGTTACTAAGCTGCATGAATCCATATTAGTGAAAAAACAATCTTATTGACATAGTTTGTATCACATTGCATGTTTATTGCAAGGTAATAGGGAGTCATTGTTGTGAGCTTTACTGTATGTCTCTCTGATACAATTATTTCTCAACAGACTGATTGGGTTCTTAGTTTTTGGATGCATGATTGTAAATGTACCTCCACTGCTTAATGTTCCTCTCCAGTGGTGTAACTAGTCACGAATGGACTAGCGTGCAGCATATTATCCTGGGCCCCCTTCCCTAAGCTTAAATATAACTCGAAATGGTTTTCTCAGTGATCCACCAGTAGCTTTCAAGTTATCAGACTCTTCCACAGACCAATGGAGTAGCCATCTCCACCTCAGTAACATAAGCGAATAAGGAAGTCTGGAGAGTCTTTGAAAAGTGTGTAGTTTTTATTATCGCACTACATGTTTCGGACCCAACAGATCCTTCCTCTGGTGCATGTTACATACAGTGAAAAAACAGCTTTTAAGCCCTCCATTACCCACAAGCCCCAGCTCCATCTTGTGGCCAGTAGACAATATTGCAACAATATTTTTTACACATGAATACTATGTAACCATCTATTCATATTGAAACACCAATGACAGTTCAAGTAGTTCAACGATACAGTTACATTTGTTTCAACTTTGTTTCAACAGTTTTTAAGATAGTAGTAAGTTATTCTCACCATAGTGGTTACGTTTTAGTGTCCATTGTATCAGTGCCATCTTGTTCGAGACAACTGTAAGAAATATATATTTCTTTGTTAGGAAATTAAAGATTTAGACAAAGCATTAATCCTACCCAATGTCTCTAATACTCTAATACTACACCTGTATTAATCATGACCCCACATGGGAGATTAAAAAATGTGTAGATGATACAGTTCTTGGGGCCCTTGAATCAGGTTTGATTAATGAACAAACAAAAAATTTCTTAATCACTACACATCCACGCATCCCTGTATTCTATATACTTCCCAAGGTACACAAAAAGCTTGAAAAACCACCGGGACGCCCAATAGTATCAGGTATGGGATCAGTGCTCCAACCACTATCACAATATGTAGACACTTTTCTCCAAAGCATAGTGGATAAAATACCACAGTGCTTAAAAGATACTACTGATTTCTTGAATCGGTTAGAGACATTGGGTAGAATTAGTCCCGAATGGATACTGTGTAGCATAGACGTACAATCCCTGTACACCTCAATCCCACATGAGGAGGGGATGTATTGTACGGAACAAATGCTATTGACAGAAAAACTTTCCCACCACCAGGTCTACTTCCTCCTTGAGCTTATGTCCCTAGTATTGAGGAAGAACTATTTTAGGTTTGACGAGACCTTTTATTTACAGACCCAAGGCACAGCTATGGGAAGTAATTTGGCTCCGAGTTATGCTAACATTTTTATGTGCATACTTGAAAAACTACTGATTTTGGAAAACACTAAATACAGGGATCACATACTGTGTTATTTCAGATTTGTGGACGATGTGTTCATAGTTTGGAATTCCAGTGAACCCCACCTACTTGAGTTCCTGGCATACCTGAATGAACAACATCCTACTGTAAAATTCACAGCTGAATACAGTAAGGATAATATACACTACTTAGACGTGAATGTTAGCAACATACAAGGGGAAATCACAACAGAATTGTACAACAAACCTTTGGAAAGGAATAATATACTTAGGCCTGATAGCTTCCATGCCCCAAACACAATAAAAGGCATACCAAAAGGACAGTTCCTACGCATTAGGCGAATAGCCTCTGATGACAAAAAATATGTTGAAGCATCTAATAAATTGATAAAGAAATATACTGAAAGAGGTTATGACTATGACATATTGTGTACAACAAGGGATGAAGTGCTAAGAGTTCCAAGGGCAACACTGTTACAGAAAAAAAGTATACCTAAAAGGGACAAAAGGATCCCATTTGTAACAGAGTATGGAGCACTAAGTAAACCAATTGAATGCATTGTTAAGAAACATTGGTCACTTTTAAGTAAAGATCATACTTTAGGGAGATTGTTTCGTGAGAAACCACTCTTTTCCTATAAAAGAGGGAGGAACATATCTAACCATTTGGTAAAAGCCGATATTTGTGTGAAAAAACAAAATACAAGGTTCCTCAGCACCCCAAAAAATGGCACTTACCCTTGCCTTAACTGTAGTTGCTGCAACTCCATAATAAAAGGGGACTTTATCACCCATCCACATAATGGTAAAAAAATTCCCATAAAACACTATTCTACCTGTAACACTGACTGGGTCATATATGCACTAAAATGCCCCTGTGGTATGGTGTATGTGGGACAGACCTCCCGAAATGTAAAAATTCGGATAGGAGAGCATAAAAGATCAATCACTAACTACAACCAAACAGAAAAGAAAACGCAAACACCTGTTGGAAAACATTTTTTTGAAGCTAAACATAATGCAGCAAGTCTCAGGTGGATGGTTCTTGAACACATTGATCGCCCTCTAAGAGGAGGAGATAGAAAGAGAATACTGTTACAATGTGAGGCTAGATGGATGGACAAATTGAATTGTATTGAACCATTCGGGATAAATGAAGCATGGAGCCTTAAATGCTTTCTGTGAAAATGATTTGATTGAGTTTGTATAAAATGCTGTAATGAGAATTAATGCTTTGTCTAAATCTTTAATTTCCTAACAAAAAAATATATATTTCTTACAGTTGTCTCGAACAAGATGGCACTGATACAATGGACACTAAAATGTAACCACTATGGTGAGAATAACTTACTACTATCTTAAAAACTGTTGAAACAAAGTTGAAACAAATGTAACTGTATCGTTGAACTACTTGAACTGTCATTGGTGTTTCAATATGAATAGATGGTTACATAGTATTCATGTGTAAAAAATATTGTTGCAATATTGTCTACTGGCCACAAGATGGAGCGTGGGGCTTGTGGGTAATGGAGGGCTTAAAAGCTGTTTTTTCACTGTATGTAACATGCACCAGAGGAAGAACCTGTTGGGTCCGAAACATGTAGTGCGATAATAAAAACTACACACTTTTTAAAAGACTCTCCAGACTTCCTTATTCGCCTAAGCTTAAATATATTGCAATATATGGACAAACAATCCCTGTTTTGTTTAAAGGGTAAGGCATTTTTAGTAGCTGTATTCACAAAATGTCTCAATGTATTAAATATATTGATAATGGGTAGAGTGCAGAGGACACTTGTATGTGTCAATATGTATTTTGTTCTCGCAGCCTCATTGCAACCCCGCCTAATGGTTTTAAAAATTATTGGTGAGCACAACTTTCCCTTGTTTGTTATAGTTTATATAGGAGCAGTGGCCAGCTTCATGTTGTAGCTCCCATCCTTCCCAGCTATAGTCAAGTGATCCCATTGGTGTCTAATAATTGGCCAACCAAGTTTGGGAGCAAGTAAGTTGCAGGTAAAACGTAGTCCCTTTATAAAATATATAATGAAGCAATAGAATTCTTAATGAATCAGATGAAATTTGAGAGTAGGACTGGCCAGATATGGAATGACTTTGACATAGTTGGCCAACTTAAATATATTGCAATATATGGACAAACAATCCCTGTTTTGTTTAAAGGGTAAGGCATTTTTTAGTATCTGAATGCACAAAATGTCTCAATGTCTTAAATATATTGATAGTGGGTTGAGTGCAGAGGACCTCTTGTATTTGTCTATATGTATTTTGTGGTCACAGCCTAATTGCACCCAGCCTAATATATATATTCATTGTTTAAGCCTGTAATCTAATAAAGCTTTTGCCTTATAACATCAAAACTGGACATCAGTGTTTTTTTTTTAATTATGCAAATGGGGAAAAAAAGGTGTGGTTGGGGTGATTGACTGGAAATGGTTGATGAAGCAACTTGTTCAGTATATTACACAGCCATTAATTTCACATACACTAATGATGTAAAGCTGTGCTAATGATGCACTAATAAAGCCATGGGTAAGAACAAGCAATGTGTGTACATTTGCCATTCATGTCTCGATATACAGTACCAATAAGAAATCTCTAATTCCCCACACTGAACACACACACATACACATATTTGTGCACACACAAAAGACAATAATCACCTTGGCCATGCAATAGTGAAAACAGCATAACACCACAACACATGTACTAGGATATATGTAAAGAAAAGGAAAAAGAATATACCTGTACTCTTTTTTTACTTGATTTGATTTTTCCCCATAATAAGGTACTTCCACAGAATACTGATTAGATCTGTATTGCTTGTGGTGAGCTATACAGAAAGCATAGTGGGCCAAATTATATTTTCAATTAAATACTATGTATCATTTTTACATTATATTACAAAGTGCTTGTAATAAAAACACAGAAGGTGGCAGGTGCATTGACAGTGCTATATAATAAAATCACTGATGTGCTATAATAATGTAAAAACCCTCTCATCCATCAGAGTTTTTATACAAAACTTTGCTGATAAGTTATACATTGAATTCCAGTTTTATATGAGTAACTCTAAAATATGGATTGGTCCAATTGTTTTCCAAAGTTGATAAGTTAATGTACCAGAACGTGTACAATTTCCCTAGTTCATTTAGCTGATAGATGATGTTTTGCTCACTCAGCAGATTAAGAGATTTTAGAGTAAATGGGAAAATTAATATAACATAGAAATCAGTCAGTTCCACTGGCATGCTTGTGAATTCTTTAACCTGATTTAAAGGACTGTGTTTGTGACTGCTCTGCCATACTTCAACGTCAAAAATCTCAATTATGGGAATAGGCTGCATAGGAGATATAGCCACAGTTCCTAAGGTGATGAGCAGGTTACCTTACACTGCTTAAATATAATATTATGGCACAAGTTAGGCAAGTGACAGAAGGATGTCACTTGCCAAACTTGAGATATATCAGTAGGTGGGGTAGCTGTCTACCATGCAGCAATACTAATGGCTAGAGAAGTATGGCCATACATGTACAAATATTATGATGTACGTGGTCTACAAATGATAAAACAGCCATCATTGGATTTTGTTTTTATTTCATTAAGTTGTTTGGTTCAAATGTTTTAATTTGGTTTCCTCAACCAAATCATAATATCTGTATGTGTTGAAAAAATATTACAATAACTAAGTACCATTGTTCCAAAGGATGGTAATCCTACTGCATTGTTCATGCTTGGACTATCTTTCCTATGAACGATCGTATCCTCATGATTACAGACGTATTATAGGCTTGTAAATACTTAATTATTATACAGGCATGAGACCTGTTATGCAGAATGCTCTGGACCTGAAGCATTTTGGATAACGGGTTTCCATACCTGTCTTAACTGTTTTTAAAAGGGTTGCTAACTTTCAGTATGTTATAGAATATCCTATTCTTAGCAACTTTTCAGTTGGTCTTCATTTGTCTCCTAACCCCAGCAGCCAAAATACTATTGCCCTGTGTGTTATTATTGATTTTTTTTTATTACTAATCTTTCTATTTAAGCTCACTCCTTTTTATCATACATTTCTCTCATTTAAACCAATGTCTAGTTGCTAGGGTAAATTGGACTCTGGCAACTAAAAAACTGCTAAACTCAACACTAGAGAACTGATGAACATAAAACTTTATATTCAAAAGCCCCAAAAAATAGAAATAACCAGGTGCAAATAGTCTTAGAATATGAATGTCGACATCAATGGTTAATTAAAAGGTAAACCACCCATTTAAACAGTTGTAGTTTATGTAAAAAATAATCTCATGTCTCATGTAATGCATATATAATAAAAAATATCTATTGTTTACTAAAATTACTTTTAAAGATAGTTATATAGTTACATAGTTAAATTGGGATGAAAAAAGACAAAGTCCATCAAGTTCAACCCCTCCAAATGAAAACCCAGCATCCATACACACACCCCTCCCTACTTTTACATAAATTCTATATAGCCATACCAATACTAACTATAGAGCTTAGTATCACAATAGCATTTGACATTATGTCTGTCCAAAAAATTATCCAAGCCATTCTTAAAGGCACTAACTGAATCAGCCATCACAACATCACCCGGCAGTGCATTCCAAAACCTCACTGTCCTGACTGTGATGAACCACCTACGTTGCTTCAAATGAAAGTTCTTTTCTTCTAGTCTAAAGGGGTGGCCTCTGGTATGGTGATCCACTTTATGGGTAAAACCTTCTCATAAAAAGAAATAAAGTTAGTCTGGCAAGATCTATTACGCATAAAACCATGCTGGCACAAACGCATAGGGGCCCATTTACTTCGTTCGAGTGAAGGAATAGAAGAAAAAAAACTTTGAATTTTGAATGTTTTTTTTGGCTACTTTGACCATCGAATGGGCTACTTCGACCTTTGACTACGACTTCGAATCGAATGATTCGAACTAAAAATTGTTTGATTATTCGACCATTTGATAGTTGAAGTATTGTCTCTTTAAGAAGAAACTTCGACCCCCTAGTTCGCCACCTAAAAGCTACCCCATAGGCTTCCTAAGTATTTTTTGGTCGAAGAAAAATCGTTCGATCGATGGATTAAAATCCTTTGAATCGAACGATTTGAAGGATTTAATCGTTCGATCAAACGATTTTTCATTTGATCTTTCGATCAAACGAATAGTGCTAAATCCTTTGACTTCGATATTCGAAGTCGAAGAATTTAACTTCAACAGTCAAATATCGAGGGTTAATTAACCATCGATATTCGACCTTAAGTAAATTTGCCCCATAGTATTATGATTTGCTATGAAGTCCAGTATCTTATCCTTTATTAACCCTTCGAAAAGTTTTCCTACCACTGACATCAGACTAACTGGCCTTTAGTTTTGAGGCTGAGAACGGGATCCTTTTTTGAATAGAGGCACCACATTAGCAATTCGCCAGTCTCTCTGCACTATGCCAGATCTCAATGAATCCTGAAAAATTAAGTAAAGAGGTTTGGCAATAACAGAACTAAGCTCGCTAAGTACCCTGGGACGAATACCATCTGGCCCCGGACCTTTGTTAATCTTAACATGTTCTAGTCTCTTTTGAATTTCTTCATGTGTGAACCATACATCATTAGTTGTATTACTAGAATTGGGACTATTAAGAAGGAAACCTTCACTTACTGGTTCCTCATTTGTGTAGACAGATGAAAAATATGAGTTCAGAATCTGCGCTTTTGTTTTGTTTTTATCAACCAGCTGACCCCCTCTGATAGTAAGGTCCCACCCCTTCCTGCTTAATTTTTTTACTTATAACATATTTAAAAAATAATTTTGGATTTTTTTTACTGCTTGCTGCAATATCCTTTTCTATATCAATTTTAGCTTGCCTTATAGCTTTTTTGCATGATCTATTGGCCTCCTTGTACCTTATAAATGATTCGGCTGTCCCAGCTAACTTGAAAGCCTTAAAAAGCACGTCTTTTCTTGTCCACCTCAACACCGACGCTTCTTTTGAACCAAAAAGGTTTTTGCTTTGCAACGACGTTCCTTGCTTACAAGTGGAATATACTAACAAGTATATTTATTAAGCACCATTTTAAAGACTTCCCATTTTTGTTCTGTGTTTAGTCCTGTGTAAAGCATTTCCCACTTAATATGTTGCAGAGATGCCCTTATACTGTCAAAGTTTGCACGTCTGAAATTTAGTGTTTTAGTTACTCCCTTATAGAATTGCTTCTGCAACAGAATCTCAAAGGAGACCATGTTATGATCACTATTCCCTAAATGCTCACCACACAAAAGTTAGAGATGAGTTCAGTATTATTAGTTATTACAAGGTGCAATAGAGAGTGATTTGGTTATTCTCAGCCCCTGGTTTATGGCCAAGTAAGAACAGAGTAAAGGTCAAGCAAGGTGCTTTGTCTTCAGCCTGTACTGATGTTATATGAAACCAAGTGGATCCCACTGGTCTCTCTTTTGGGAAGCCTGGCTAAGAATATAGCTGTAAACATAAAAATTAATTTTAAATCTACAATTCGTGAGCACAATTGCAATGGTATAGGGGAACATATATCACAGTATTAAGCCAGGAGTGTTATGCAAAAGTGAACTGCCCTCTAACACACCAATGCATGGCTATGAGCACAATCAATTCCTTGCATTTTATAAATTAAACATAAAGTAATCTCACACTTACTTTGCATTCCACAATGCACAGTTAGTAAAGCTCAGCTCTTCAGTGGAGCTGCATGCATAATCTGATATTACATGACTAACAAATATTGTACACAAGGGTTTATAAAATATTTATGACTTCTTTTCCCTTTACCATAAAATTTACTGCTAGTAAGAATCCATCTGGATTCATAAAACATCTAAAAAAATATTGGCAGGCACTTTTAAATTAGACTGGAGATTCTGGCTTGGTTCAAAATGTTCAATGTTTGTATCATCATCCAGGAACTTGTTATGGAGTTACAATATTTCTAGCTAAAAAAAAAAAGGACAAGGGGGGAAGAGTAAGTTCCTTTTAACATTCTGTAGCAAATGTGAAAATGTTTTGCCAATGCTATTCCCTGAAGCATAATCTCTGAACTGACATTCTACATGGCTTCTGTGAACCCCATTGTGCAAATCTGAACATTACATTGCATGCTATAAATATATTTCTGTAGTCTGACCAGAGTACAGAGGTAGGTTTCATGGTCAATGAAGAAAGAGGAAATAGTCCAATGTGTGTTTTATTAAAAAAAATGTATCAAAGACCTCAGTACAAATATGGTATTCACAGTGATAAGAACTATTTCCATATAGTTCTTCCATATAGTACGTCCAGTATTAACACTGTGGATAAATATTTTTGTTACAAACGGTAAGGTTCCATTTTTTTCATGGATTCCATTTCCAAAAACACAATAAGAAGATTATAGAACATAGCACAGTAAGCAGTTACCCATCTGGAAATGGTGACATGCATTTTAAATAATGATGAGATTTGACAGTGCCTATTTTAACACTTGGACACTTGGGGCAGATTTATCAGTGGATGAAATGTTTTTCTCATAGAAAACTTTAAATATTATGTATTGTTAATATATATAAGCAAGCAGGCCTGGACTGGCAATCTGTGGGTTCTGGCAAATGCCAGAGGGGCTGCTTTAAGGTGCCATAGAAAGTCAGTATTAAGTGGGCTGGTGGGGGCTGGGTGGGCCTCTGTGTGTGCTGATTGGGCCTCTGTGTACCTGAAATGACAGGGCCTATTTTAATTCTCAGTCCAGACCTGTAACCAAGGATTTGTTTTGCATTTTTTGGCTGGCAACAGAAAAAAAATCAAATGCTATGCAATATGTTGGCGCTTTATAAACAAAGTTTAGTTAAAGAAGTAGGCAAGAAATGTTGTACATTATGTTTTGGGATTCTATACCAGCCAAAGGCAATCACAACCCTTTAGCAGTGAAGATCTGTGACTTCAAAGATGCCCCAGTAGCCCCCTATCTTCTTTTCTGCTGATTCACTGCACATGCTCTGTGCTGCTGTCACATACTGAGCTTAGGGATGACACACAATATACAGTACACATAGAATATACATGTCACAATATAAGGCCGATTAGTAATTAATACAGATAATTACTGCATGGCAGCACAGAAACCAGTGCAACTAGCATCAGAATGCCCAGCTCAAAGTGTGTTTAACACTTAGGCGCAAATTCACTAAGCGCCGAACGCTAGCGTTAATTCGCTAGCGTTTGGCATTTTTCTCTACTGCGCAAATTCACGAAAACGCTGGCGTAATTTCGCTAGTGTTACTTCGCACCCTTACGCCAGGCGAATTTTCGCTAGCGACGTAACTACGCAAATTCACTAACTTGCGCAGTGTACTGAACGCTACCTTTTACGCTAGACTTCCTTCGCCACCTCAGACCTGGCGAAGCGCAATAGAGTAGATAGGGATTGTTTCATAAAAAGTCAAAATTTTTTCTAAGTCCCAAAAAACGCTGCCGTGTTTTTTACATGATGGGTGATAGGCTGAAAAAGATCGAAAAATTTTTTGGGGCTCCCCTCCTTCCCCCCTACATTTCCTGACTCATGGCAACTTACCTAGACAGTGGGCACATGTGTAGGGCAAAATAAAATTCTTATTTGCTGATTTGAAGGTTTTCTAGGCATTTGACGTGGTGATACGTGTTCCTCCATTGAAATTTGAATTTCGCGCCGTATGCAAATGAACCATCGCTAGAGAAACTTCGCTTCGCTTGGCAAATTAACGCCAGCGCAACTTCGAAAACTTACGCTACCCCTGTGCGCAACTTCGGATTTTAGTGAATTTGCGGAGCGCTGGAGAAAATACGCCTGACGAAGTATGGCGAATGGTGGCGAAGTGCGGCAAAGTTGCGCCTGGCGCAACTTCGCATCTTAGTGAATTTGCCCCTAAGAGCCATCATGGGAAGGTTGCTGGCAATGAAATGGTTACGCACCAGAATTTTCTCTGCGTAGTCACAGTCCAAGTTGATTGTAGAAAAAGCTGCAGGTGGGAAAAAAGGTCTATTATTGGCAGCGGTATTACATGTGACAGGCACAGGGGAGTATAAAAAGCAGGTCACACAGTGCTTACCCGACATTCTGTAAAGATCCTTGGAGAGGAACAATGCCACCATGCCAGGTTTATACCCACCCACCCAGGTTATACTGTATGTGTATATAAATATATATGTTTATATATAAGTTATTGTCGCAGCTTGGAGGAAACCAAGTTATTATTATTATAAGTCGTTTCCTGGCCAAAAAGATAGATATCTAATGAAACTGATTTTCAATAAATAAGCTGCGCCCATTCTCCAACTGAAAAAGTGCATCAAGTGTATTTATTATATATTGGGGATTTATATCAATTAGAGTGTGCACAGCATACCTTCCCCATGTAATAATCAGCCCTGTACCATCAGCTTATATTACAAATCAACCTCATTTTCTGCTGGATAATTAGCTTCACAACAGCTGATCAGAGCTCACTGAGCATGTGAGTATTGCAAACACTTTTCAAGATGGTGACCCTCTGTAACAAGTTTGAAATCTTGGATCATTGCTGCTATTGAAAAGTTGAAACTTTAGGCTGGTGCAATAAATTCATTATATAAAATATGGCATTTTTAGTCATATTCATTTTTAAATTTAGTTCTCCTTTAAAAAAGCAAAAAAGTGTTCACGAGCTTTGATAGTGACAGAAATATCTAATAAGTAAAGAGCACACAAGCTGCAATAATTGTGATGATGGATTCCCTTAGCAAAACTAGAAGTTGAAAAAGGTAGTTCTGACAATGAATCTTAATTGATGTATGACCTTTCAATTGATGAAATGTAAATGCTATTGGCTGTAATTATGACACAACTAGACAAATCAAGCTACAGTAACTAGGTTAGCACAATACATTTGCAGTTTATGTCCTACATTTCATATAATCATGGGCCCACAAAAATGTTACTAGTAAATGGTAAAACCTGAAAAGAAGAAAAGAAGAAACCTGAAGAGAAGATTGGAACAATTAAAATTGATTTAAAAGACATAATCAGCACTCAAGTTCTCTTTAATAATCTGATTGAAGCAGTTGAAATATTGTAAACATAATGGAATTCCATTACATTTTGTTACATTAATAATATTTCCATTCAAACTAAAACAGCTTAATTAATACCTTAACACCTCTCACACTTGAAACCTACTCACACTTGCAGAAACCTAATGAACCAGCAATGTCAATGGAAATCAGCAAAGTAGTAATTATACTACTGTGAAGCTTTATGAACAGAACTGTTTACAGGATAGCATTAATCATCATCATCATTTCTTTATATAGCTCCAGCAATATACTCAGCATTTTACATTAATTTATAACAAGGATCTTACAAAGATTTAACTAACAAGGGTTACAGAGTACGGATTGGATTAGAGGGCCAAGAGCAAACAGTCTAAAGGGCTAGGGTACAACTGAAACACAAATACTATTTTGATGTTTTCCTAATATTTATCAATAACATTTAAGTGGCCAGAGCCTTATTTAAATAAGAACCTACACTGCAAAATTTTTCAAATAAATGAAAAGTTGGTCTATAGAGAAATGTTTAATATCTTTGTATTATATGGTTTTTATAATAGTCTTTATATTCATGTATAAATGCTTCAGTAAAGGCTTAGGAGAAAGCTGAAATATGATTGCAAATTTGTCGATTTGAAGAACAGTATTTAATAAAGTACAGTTGTACTGGTCTGTTGGCCTCAGATGCAATTTGTTGCAACAAACACTGACAATTTCAGTATTATTATTAATATGTTAATCAGCTTGATCTTATCCACTATTATCCTCTGCCAAATATCTATGAAAATGTTTATCAAAAGCTCTTTTTGAACATAGTATCACATCAAGGCGCTATATAGTGGATAATGCATAAAGCACATCCTAGAGTATTGGCTCATCACAAGTGATGAAAGGAAGGAACCTAGAGCAACTATATACTTGCTAGAACTTATTGAAATGACATTGTATCTAGGCTCCTAAAGGTGTAAAGTAGGATAAAGACAATATATAATAAAAAATAATAATAATATATAATAAAAAAAAATGACCTATAGACCATACACAATTTTTATGCATAATGATATGCATATTTATGACATTATTAAAACTACAAATGTTCCTTTTTCGAATTCGAAGGATTTAAGCACAAAAGCTTTGATCGAATAAAAATCGTTCGATCGATTCAAGAGATTTTAAGTGATCGATCGAAGGATTTTTATTTGACCAAAAAAAACTTAGAAAAGTGCTGGGGAAGGTCCCCATAGGCTAACATTGCACCTCGGTAGGTTTAAAGTGGCGAAGTATGAAGTAGAAGTATTTTTTAAAGATACTTCAATGATCGAATGGTCGAATAGGCGAACCATTTTTTCGTTGAATCGTTCAAATCATTCAATTTGATCGAATTCGAACGAATTTGACCAATTCGATGGTCGAATTACCCAAAAAATACTTTGAAATTCGAATATTTTTCCGTTCGAATTATTCACTCGAGCTTAGTAAATCTGCCCCTACGTATCTGATGAAAAAAAACTTAAACTTAAATATCTAGCTGTTGCAGTTCAAATACTACAAAACCTTCTGATGGACATCCAGTGGTAAAAGAAAAAACAATGAATGAGATGAACAAATATTTTCCTCCACTATGCTATTTTCACATCATATAATCTGCTTTTGATAAAATTGTTAAACGGGCAAAAGAAATTTTCTTTCAATTCTCTTTGCTGTCCTAACTATCCTTTGTTCAGTAACAGAACTATTTCCAAACATACCTGGACCTAAAAACAAAATTCTTTAAGGCCAACTTCTTCTAAATGTTAGCTAGATGGTCTCTGTTCAACAAACACATTTTATTAATGCTTATTAGTAAAGAGGCCTCCTGGGCCCTTTATACAGTACATCTTGGTAACCCCATGTAGAAATGAAATAGTGGAGAAACCCCATAAAAATATCTTACGTACAATAGCAAAACTATGCAGACTTGTGGGACTTGGTTATCAAGCTTTGAAAACAAGTCTGGGTAAGAACTAACAGAAAGTCTAAATAACAGGCCAATGTAAAGTGTTCGATGTGAAATGGTCAATCACAACACAGGTCCAGTAATGTCTTGTATGTTTTGTGCTCCTGGTATAAGTTAGTTAAATATAGACACAGACCCTTGATAAAATATTTCAAGGGAACATTCTATTTGTTTCTGTTAGAACCGGTGCTTTTTCTGTCAGTGGAAAGGCACCTATTCTGCCCAGTGCTGCCCTGCATAAGCAGGGCACTGGCTGAAATGGTATATGTTCCACTACACCCCTAGTTCTTTAACAAGGATGACCAAAACATAATAAGAGAATTGACGTATGATAATTCTGTTTGCATATGTCAGTCATCTTGCACTATGCCTCATGACTTCATGATATTACAGTGTAACTAGACATAAGGAGGGACTGGGAGGACAAAAACTAAATTTTAAGGAAAGGTACAATGGCAGATTCCCAGTATTTTACCACATGAACAACTGCCAGTTGGGTGGGCATCAAAACTCCAAAATTCCCTTTGGCTTTAATGTTAATCATCTGGACACTGCACTCACACATCAAGCAATTACTTTGGCAACCATTGAGACCAGAGCTTGAAATCAAAGAGGTGGTAAAATGCTTGGAATCAATCTGTGATGCTGTTATAGAAAAACTGTTTAATTGATTGATTGAGCAATGTTGTTATTTAGATGGCACAAACAATGTATGGCGATGCATTGAAGCCGGTATCTGGATAAAACAATGGCAAGCTGCCTATTTTTTGAGGTGCTGTCACGCCCAGTAGCTCAAACCCCACATTGGAATAATCAGCAGCGCCATTGGGTTAATATTTAAAGTGTAGACTATGAGGGAGTAGACTGGCAAGGAGACTAGACGGATGCTTGCAGACAACTAGCATTAATTTAGCTAACATTAAGTGAATAAGTACCATAGTACCGAAAGAGACAGGAACAGGTCTGGACTGGGAGTCAAAATAGGGTCTGGCATTCCAAGTACACAGAGGCCAAAATAGTCCTCCACTAGCCCACAAAATAGTCACTGTGTAACGTACTAGTACTGGAACCTGGAGTTAGGTTGCTGGTACCAGTTTGACTCTACCGTAAGGTAGGAAAGCCCAACTAGTCCCGGTTTTCACAGCTGTCCTTTTGGGGCCCGAACTTTCTGCTGTGGCACTAGCAGGGATACTGCCAACTTCAGAGGTCAGAAGTTCCAAAATGCAGTACAGACAAGGGTCAAATAAAGAGAAGTCACAAAGAGGCAGAGGTCGGGGCTGGCAGGGAGATTCGTAGTCAAAGTGCAGGCTAAAAGCTAAAAACCAGGATCGGAAGCAATGGAAAGACTTGAGTAGGATCTGACAGGACCAGAAGCCAGCTTGGGCAATGAATAACTGGCTAAACAGGTTTAAATAGGGAGATTTGGTGCCACAAAACAGGTAACAGGATGTAAGTGCAAAATAAAGCATAGCCCACAAAGATGGCACCCGTGGCTTAAAACGAGCAACCACGCATGACGTGATGTCATCGCACATGCGTTGGTGCCAAACTGGAATTCACGCATGTGCAATAGGCGCCATGGGCCAGATCGGATAGAGGTAAGCAAGCACACCGGGGGTACCTAACACACTGTCTATGGGAACTTACAGCAGCCCCTCTAGCATTTGTCAGAACCCGCAGATTGCCAGTTGGGGCCTGAGCAGGATGATAAAATGAACAACTTACTGGCTCAGGTGTTCAAGGATAACAGAAGTCCAGGGGCAGGCAGAATACTAACCAACAATGGAAACAAGAACATGGAGCTTCGGGAATTAGGCACATGAATGAGAAATACCAGCACGGAACAGAGTCCAGAAACAGGATCAGAACCAGGTACCGAATTAGAGTGCCCACCTGACCATCATGAACAAGGACAGAGAACTTGGAAATCAGGAATGTAGACTGGGTGTCCATCAGACATATGAACTGGCCAGAAGAGAAGCCAGTTCAGGGTTTAAATAAGGGCCTTCTGCTGGGAGGTCATTAGGGATAGGCTGCGCCTGCCAGAACAACTGAGTATAATTAACAGTGCCAGGGCTAGGCATAGGAACCTCAGAACAGGGTAAGCCTATAACTCTAATCTGCCTGAATAGTGCAGAGTTCAGGCAACAGGCTGCAGTTTACAAGGTACCTGGTTCAAACCCAGCAGGGGAATGATACCTTACAGGTGCTCAATTATTTGTTTAAGCACTAACAATGATATTTAACTTCAAAAACCTAGACCTAGGTAAATGTATGCAAAACCAAGACTTATTTGAATCTTCATGAAGCATAATATACATAGAAACATATCATGATTATTTACTGCTGACAGATTACTTGATGGTATGAAGATAAGAATACAGGAATTCAAATAATGTTGCCCTCTTGGCACTGATAAATTAATTGTATCCCTAAACCTGGTTGCTTGATAAGTTTATAGTACCCATTCAGATGGGTATTGCATGTTCATAGTGGAGATTAAATGTATCATATGCAGCATACAGGTAAAGAGAAATGGTTGTTTAGCAAAATCTAATTTTTTATTTGGTTAAACAGCTCTTTCAGCTGGGAGACAACCATTTCTGTAGCAATGTAGCTGTGCCACAATGGAAACAACATGGCTCTTTTTTCAAAAACAATGGTTTGGAGAAATACTTATTTTTTTTTGCGTAATAAAGGGCCTGGATATTTAAAATAGCTTTTTCATGTGTGTAAAATACTCTGATGCATTTGCAAAACCGGCTAGACAAATAACAAAAACCAGAAAGAGTAACATTTGTTCTCCAATAAATGGCCATGTGCCACAGCTCAATGCTGCTGAATAATTCACTCCTAGTGATGGGCGCATTTGCGCCGTTTCACTTCGCCGAAAAATTTGCGAATTTTGCGTGAAATTTGCGAAATGGCGAAAAGTTTGCGAAACGACGCCGGCGTCTCGTTTTTGACGCCAGCGTCCATTTTTTTTAAATAAAAATTTTGACGCCGGCGAATTTTTGATGAGAATTTTCGCCGCAAATTCACGCCTGGTGAATAAATTCGCCCATCACTATTTATTCCAAATAGAAATGGCATTGTTAGCCAAACTAAACAAGAACAAACAAAGGGTATGGTTAAAAACTGCACTCCCTGTTGTTATTTTTGTTTTATATCTCCAGCATAATAAATGTTGCTGCCAAATATAGTCTTGGTTTAATGTATTTTAATGCATCAGACAGAAGCTCCTTTAAAGAGATCTACACTCACATTGCAACCCTTCTACTTTCAGAAACAATAGGGCAGTATGTGTCAATTTATCCCCTAGACACACCCTGGAATTACGTATAAACATCACCCAATTCACAATATGGCAGACCAGCCCCTAGCATGACATCTGTCTATCACACTCCCACTGCAGTCCCACTGCAGTCCTGGAAACAAACATCTAACATACAGAGAAAACTATACTAGTATTTGGTTTCACTGTATTAACAATACTCAAATTTGGGGATGGAGGACATACAGTACTGCTGTTATTTCAGCTTCCAACTGTAAAATTGTCCCATTGGAGGATTCTCTTTGCATTTATTTTAATTACCCTGGAGTTAATTACCCTGGAGAAAAGTTTTATTGAGCAATTTTTATTGAGAAATCTTGCTTCATTAATACAAACCTTGCAGGACAGCAGCTCCCAGAACATTGTACCTTTCGTAACATGTTAGAGTAGGCTGGAAGTTAATTGTACTGTAAGAAGAGTACAGTAAGTGTCAGGGCCTTGCAACTTAAGATTGGAGTCAGGACCACGGAAGAAGCTTAACAGAGTACAGGATTGACAAGAAACAGACTGAATTGGGTTATCCAATGGGGTTAAGAAAGTTTGTGGTCATGTTTAGGCAACAATTATTGCAGGTAGTTGTGAATTATGATCAGGAGTCAGACAGGAATTATAGCAGTGTTCAAGGAACACTTGAAAGTAGAACCTATTTTTGGGCATTGAACCTGAGTACCTGGTGTCTCTTTTTTTTGGAGGTTTGGAGGTGCGCTGATGACATCATGGGCACTGCCATCTTTCAGAAGCAACGCACTCTGCAACGGAGCACTCCTGACAGTATGTTTGAGTAACTGATCATCTTTAACAATATAAAGGGTTGCCATTCCTGTTACTTTATTTGAGAAGTTCTCAATAAAGAGGCCACTAAGCAAAAAATATATACTTTTTACCAGTTATAAGTGAGGCTTATTGCTACACCTTTTAATTCCCAAATACATGTCTCTTCTGTTACATTTACATTTAGGCTTGATGCTATTTGTATACTGTAGTCCAGAACCACAAGTATACTCAGATTACCTGGCAGTGATCCTCATGATAATAAAAAATATGTATAGGCATATGGAAATCAGTTTGCCCCAGAGCCAGTTGGCATTGCAATAAGCAAAGGACCTTGAAAAGCCATAGTTATCATATGTGTTTCAAACGAGATCATATATAAGTAGCATCTGTTTGGAAAAAAATGTTTCTTTAATATAAACTATAAAATTATTACAATTATAAACTGGTTGGAACCAGTTGAATTTATAGTATATTCCTATCATGTCAAGAGGGTAACTGCATTTGACAAAAAGTTTATGAAAAATAAAGCATATGTAACTTTACCTCCGAGGAGTGCAACATAGAAAAAGCCATATGAAGCACCATTATGAACAGGGTCTCATTGCTTTCTGCTCTTACATTCTCTTCTCTATTCTGTTAGCTCAAAACCCCATTAACAGTGCAATAATTCATTTTCAAAGCACCATGCCAGAAATAAGCATACTTTATATCACAAGACCATGAAAATAATCAAAAAAAAAACATGCTAGAAAAAATGTATTGAAGTCATTTGGACTAATTCAAAATGAGTAAATGCATTGTTCTATTCCAAACTATCATTTTTAGCTACAAGCAAGAACATAGACAGCTTAGTTACCACCAAGTACAAGGATATGTACTTTATTTCAGAGTAAAAGTAAAACAATAAAGTATTAAGAACTGTTTGTTTAAATAAAATTCTATGGAAAACTGCATTGTCATTCTGGATAACGAGTGTTCATAAAGGCTATTCTTATCTACATATCATTTTTAATGATTTAGAAAAGATTTTTTTAAATTCACATTTACATATTTCTTTCAGCTGTCCCTCAAAACATACTAAATTATTTGCCAGCTAAGCGTAAGCTTTACCCATGGTTCAGTGCTTTAGTAATTGAATTTTATCAAAAGTTAGAACAATAATAATAATTGAGGAAAAGCAATCCTTAATTTCTGCCATTTTATAAAAACATTTTCCAATCCATTTGTTGTACATTAGAACCTTAATTAAATGGATTATTTTCGCTAATAGCCAATATAATTGATTGCATCTTCACAGTGTACATGCAGAGTGCCATAGAAATGTTATTGTTAGCATTATTAAATACAAACAGAAAGAAAACATTTGCTCAATCTGTGTGCAACATATGCACCATTCTACTTCCAAATCTCTTGTGACAGTCTCTTTAGCAGTAAGTGTATGACTAGTCCGTTTGCTCGAAGTTTTTTTTTATATATATCACGATGGAACAAAATAATTTTTTTTTTTCTTTTACAATGGCTGATGCTGCAGTGGAACACACCAAAATGAGAATGATCAATACGAATTTGAAGATTAAGAGGCTAAAACTCAGGTCATTTAGAATGGGTGGTGCAAAGTTTATCCAGATATTTGACTCATTGAGATCACTGTGTTCCACTATGTCGCTCTATTTAAGGGTTTTTCACCATGGGCCCTCTCCCGACCTTCAAACTCAAGGTCCCGCCACACGCATGGGCGAATGTGCTAAAGATGAACCAAACAACATGCCGCAGTAACACAAAATAATCTATCTAAATAGAGTCCATTACTCGATGGGAAGAACATTTCAAATGGATGTTTATTTCCTTTTTAATGCTCCATGGGTTTTATGATGCTGCTTGACAATGAGTATTATTACCCAATCTATTATCTAGTAGAGTATTTATTGTTTGCCATTTTTTATTCCAAAGTTGAACAGGTAATTCCATTGAAGAATTCATCAGTTATACTGTAAAATTGCTTTCTCTTGCATTTGTTTTGTTTTCAATTAACATTTTTGCTTGGCTTTGTGTTCTTTGTATAAACTAATTTCCAATAGATTTACAGAATATTTGCCCCAGTTATCTGCAGTTATTTTTTAATCCATCTGCATACTTTCTCTGTTGAGCCTTTGGCACTCACACACATATTTTGACCTCCGTGGAAAACAGTCATGGTCAATACCATTGTCTGGCTATACCTCTGCCAATGTCATTGAATTACAAGCAGTGGAGTTGTAAAGGGGCTTTGAACCACTTTTGAATCTGCTAGATGACAGCAGTGTAAGGAATACTTACCTGTCTGCCAATGCCATGGTAAAGATGGCGGCGCCCAGTCCTCCCTCGTGGCCAGTTCTGAAGCCAATGTGTCAAAACGTGCGCAACGTCTTGACACCAGCGCGTCAAAATGTGCACCGCGTCAAAACGTGCACCGTGTCAAAACGCACAGCGTCGATACGCAACATCAGCATGTGACGCATGATGCCATCATGCTCATTTGGCACGAAAACCAGCCTATATAGTTACATAGTTACATAGTTAAATTGGGTTGAAAAAAGACAAAGTCCATCAAGTTCAACCCCTCCAAATGAAAACCTAGCATCCATACATACACCCCTCTACTTTTAATTAAAGTCTATATACCCATACTAACTATAGAGCTTAGTATCACAATAGCCTTTGATATTATGTCTGTCCAAAAAATCATCCAAGCCATTCTTAAAGGCATTAACTGAATCAGCCATCACAACATCACCCGGCAGTGCATTCCACAACCTCACTGTCCTGACTGTGAAGAAGCCCCTACGTTGCTTCAAATGAAAGTTCTTTTCTTCTAGTCTAAACGGGTGGCCTCTGGTACTGTGATCCACTTTATGGGTAAAAAGGTCCCCTGCCATTTGTCTATAATGTCCTCTAATGTACTTGTAAAGTGTAATCATGTCCCCTCGCAAGCGCCTTTTTTCCAGAGAAAACAACCCCAACCTTGACAGTCTACCCTCATAATTTAAGTCTTCCGTCCCTTTAACCAATTTAGTTGCACGTCTCTGCACTCTCTCCAGCTCATTTATATCCCTCTTAAGGACTGGATTCTAAGACACCAGAACATTACAGACCTTGCCCAATTATAGGTTCAACGTATTGTGTTCCTGGGTGTGACTTCTGCTATTGATCTTGATTCCTGTTACTGACTTTGGCCTGTCATATCGACTAAGAACCTTGCTGCCTGTATTGACCCTTTTGCCTGGACTTTGATTACTCTTCTTCTTGAACCCTTTGGATACCGCAAACTTGCATGGAGGCCAAGCTCTGGAAGTCATTCTAGACAAGCTGTCCATTCTCATGCCAACAATTCAGGCGCCAGTTCCAGTGGCAGTTCCACCTCCAGCTGCTCCAGCTCCTGCTTTGGAACCACGTATTCCAACACCTCCTCTTTACAGAGACCCTCAGGCTTGCCGAGGTTTTGTCAATCAGTGCCTGATCCAATTTGAATTACAACCCACTCAGTTTATGTCTGAGCTCTTGAGTGGGCATCTCCCCTGTGGGAAAAAGAATCTCCCTTAATACAGAATGCCAAGGCCTTCCTCCAGGCTTTTTTCGACTGCTTTTGACGATGGCCGGGTTGCTTCTGCTTCTTCGTGGCCGTTACAGATTCGCCAAGGGAATCGAAGTGCTAGTGAATACGCCTTAGATTTCCGCATGTTAGCTGCTGAGACAGGCTGGAATAATGAAGCCTACCATGCTGCATTTTATCATGGGCTTTCTACTCGGCTGTAAGATGACCTGGTCTCTCGTGATCTGTCCACTAAATTGGATGACCTCATCGCACTGGCCATCAAGTTGGACACCCGGCTGAGAGAGAACATCAGTCTGATAAAGAAAGAAATAGAAAGTTTCAACCCATTCTAGCTCCATGTTTCCAGAAACCCTTACTACCCAGCATGCCTGCTGCTTCGTCTCCAGTTTCTTCTGAAGAACCAATGCAAATTGGGGGAGCTTGACTCTCTGAACAAGAAAAACAGTCAAGACGTGCTGCCGGGTAGTGATAGGCGAATTTGCGCCGCTTCGCCAAAAAAAATCGAAATTCACGAAACTGCGAAAAATTTGTGAAACGGCGCCGGCGTCTGTTTTCGTTGTTTTCAAGCAAGCAAATTTTTGTAGGCTTTTTGCTAATTTTTTTGCCGGCGGCGAATCACGCAAATTCAACGCGAATTCGCGCCTGGCGAATAAATTTGCCCATCATTACTGATGGGTTATGCCTGTACTGTGGGGGCAAAGCTTATTTTGCCTACAACTGCCCTGCGAAACAGGAAAACTCCAATGCCTAGGTAAGTTTGTGGAGACTCACCTGGGTGGAATTGATCCTTTTGCCCAACAAGCTGCTCACAGACTTTTCCTTCCCATGCAGCTTCAAGTGGCTTCAAGAATCATCCAGGTACAAACCTTCCTGGATTCTGGTGCAGCTGGGAATTTCATGGACAAAACTTTTGCTGTACGCCATGCCATACCACTGCAAGCCTTGTCTGTAACATTACGAGTCCTGGCTATCAATGATAGACCCTTGTCTATGGCTCTTATCTCTCAATCTTCATTGGAGCTACCCTTTAAAGTTGGCACTCTTCACACTGAAAATCTGTCTTTCCTCATCATCAACTGCCCTTCTACACCAGTGTAGATCACTGCGGTTGTAGATCTTCACTCCCTCCCTTCCATTTATCTTCTCAGATGTATTCAGTAAGAGGTCTGATGACTCTAGCTCCCCACTGGTTGTACGACTGTCCCAGCAATTTACTTCCTGGCACCATGCCTCCTCTTGGACACACTTACCCTCTCTCTCCTGCTAAAACCAAAGCTATGAAGGAGTACATTCAAGAAAATCTTCAGAGGGGATTCATTCGTCCATCATCTGGACCAGGATTCTTCTTTGTGAAAAAGAAGGATGGCAGTTTACGACCTTGCATAGACTATCGTGGCCTGAATAAAATCACCTCTAAAAATCGTTATCCCCTTCCACTAATCTCAGAGTTGTTCGACCAACTGAAAGGAGCCTGTCTCTTCACCAATTTGGATCTACGGGGAGCCTATAACCTAATTTGCATCTGGGAAGCTGTTGAGTGGAAGACTGCTTTCAAAACTCCAGACTAGCACTATGAGTACCTTGTAAGGCTTTTTCGGCTTTGCAACAAACCCACAGTCTTCCAAGAATTTACAGTGATATTTTTCGAGACATGCTAGGCCAAAGTGTTGTCGTATATTTGGATGACATTCTAATCTTTTCTAAGTACCTGCCGGAACATTGTCTTCAAGTCTGTGAAGTCCTCTCTCGTTTAAGAAAGAATGCTCTCTATGCCAAGTTGGAAAAGTGTACCTTTGAAACCACCAATATCCCTTTTTTGGGGTACATCATTTCCCAGAAGGGATTGAAATGGATCCTGCCAAACTTTCTGTGATCCAGGAGTGGCCTCTTCCAACCAGCATGAGATTCATACAGAGATTTATTGGCTTTGCCAACTACTATAAGTGCTTTTCATCCAAAATTGCTCCCATTTTAACACTTATTCATATGGGAGGAAAACCCAACTGCTGGTCTCCACAAGCCTTAGAAGCCTTCAAGACCTTGAAAGAATTGCTTTCCTCTGCTACAATCCTCAGACATCCCAACCCCCCTCTTCCATTCTTTATCAAAGTAGATGCTTTGGATGTTGGATCCGGGGCTGTCCTGTCTCAGAGGCTGTTATGTGATGGGAAACTATGCCCATGTGCCTTCTTTTCGAAAAAGTTCTCTCCTCCTGAACAAAACTATGATGTTGGGAACTGTGAACTTCAAACTTGTCCTGGAGGAATGGAGACATTTACTAGAGAGTTCTACTGTTCTACTGTGACAATATTCACTGATCACAAGAATTTAGAGCATATTCAGACCCTCAAACAATTAAATCCCAGACAGGCTTGATGGGCACTCTTCCCGTTTTAATTTCATTATCAGTTTTTGTCCTGGTTCCCGAAACAAGAAGGCTGATTTATTTTCTAGGAGCTTCATTCCAGAAGATCCCTGCATTAATGAAACTGATGCCATTGTTCCCCCAGCTAAAGTAGTGGCCGCTTTGTTTCACTCCATGGCTTCACAGATCTTGTCAGCCCAGTCTGGCCTATGTACCTCCAGACCTTTGTCACTCCGTACTTTGTCAGTCTCATAATTCCAAACAAAATGGTCATCCTGGAATTAGAAAAACAACAAATTTTCTATCTCGTCTTGTGGTTCACCATTCTAAAGAATGTCAAGGACTTTGTCTCTTCGTGTACAGTGTGTGCTGCATCAAAATCTGAACATTCTCCTCCCAAAGAGCTACTCCAACCATTACCCATACCCTCTCGACCCTGGACCCATCTAGCTATGGACTTTATTGTAGACCTACCTGCTTCTTTGGGTCACACTGTCATCTGCATGGTGGTGGACAGATTTAGTAAGATGGCCCATTTTATACCTCTACACAAGATACACTCGTCTAAATTCTAAATACAGCATATTTTTCATCTTGGCGGATTTCCGGCTGAAATTGTGATGATAGAGGGTCCCAATTTGTTTTGTTTTGGAGATCTTTGTGCAAAGCATTAGCTTTTCTCTAAATTTTTCTTCTGCTTACCATCCTCAGTCTAATGGTGCAGCTGAGCGGGTTAATCAAGCACTTGAACAACTTTTGAGATGTCATGTTTCTTTATGTCAAGACGATTGGTCAGACTTCCTTCCATGGGCTGAATTCGCTCACAACTTCTTCTTCTGAAAAATCTCCCTTCTTCTGTGTTTATGGTCAACGTCCACTTGGCTTTTCCTCAAGACCTGCTTCTCACTTGCACCTTGTACCTGCAGCCAATGACCAAGTTTCTCATATGTCGCTATCTGGCACGCTACAAAAGCCAACTTAGTGAAAAGTTTAATTTCTCAAAAAAGTTTTGCTGACAAGAGGGTTTGGCTTTCCACCAGAAATATTCACCTCAAACTTCCAACTCCTAAGATGGGTCCCAAATGCATCGGCCCTTATTCCATAATTGAGATCATCAATCCGGTAGCTATTCGTCTTCAACTACCTCCTGAGATGTGGATTCCAAATGTTTTTCATGTATCCCTCCTCAAACCAGCTATGAACCCAGAGGCTTCTTCTTCGTCTTCTTCTCCTCTGCCTATACTTGTGGATGGTCATCAGGAGTTTGAAGTAAGAAGGATTTTGGATTTCCGTGTCTCCAGAGGGTCCCTGCAGTATATGGTTGAATGGAGAGGGTTTGGTCCTGAGGAATGTTCCTGGGTTAAGAAGTCTGACATCCATGCTCCTACCCTCATCTGAAAGTTCCACAAGCAATTCCCTTCTAAACCTCATCGTGGTGGTCCTGAGGCCCATAAGGAAGGGGGTACTTCCAGCCGACACCATGGTTAAGATGGCAGCACCCAGTCCACCCTCATGGCCTGTTCTGAGGTTGGTGTGTCAAAACGTGCAGTGTCAACACACCATGTCAGCAAGTGGTGCATGACGTCATCACACTAGTTTGGCATGAAAACCAGCCTATATAAGACGCCAGAACAGGACAGACCTTGCCCAATTATAGGTTCAACTTATTGTGTTCCTGGGTGTGACTTCTGCTATTGATCTTTATTCCTGTTACTGGTTTCTGCCTGTTATATTGACTAAGAACCTTGCTGCCTGTATAGACCCTTTTGCCTGGACTTTGATTACTCTTTTTCTTGAACCCCTTTTGATACTGCAAACTGTGTTGGACTTGCTGCTTCCTCCTTGGTCCTCAAATCCTAGTGGAGCCTTCGGGCCCTGACAAGCAGCAAGCAACCCATTTGTCCCACTAAACTCAAACTTGTCTTGGACCACTGGTGAAAGCTTTCCTAAAAATCAGAAAGATAACCAAGTAAAAGAAGACTTTAGCTTTCCATAGCAATTATGTGCTAATGCTGCAGGACTACAGCCCTAGCAACATGCTCCAGCATATTATCAAGGGTTAAAGCAAGATGAAAACTGTAGAAATTAATTATTTAATCATCAATGAACATTAAAACTTTTCCAAGTTCTCAGCCCAACGTTTGCAAGAGTAGCCTCCAATGAGAATTCTGCCTGTTCTCCCACTCTCTTACTGGATTGTTCATGGATTTATATAATCATTGCCTAAAGCATAAAAACAAAAGTTTTTCTGCTTCTAACTTCCCTTCTGAAGTTTGATTGTAGACAAAAATACTCAAGCAGAAATTGCAGGGTAAATCCAATATTTGATATGGTTGATATAGCACTAGTAAAAGTGATTCTTAGTGGCTAATCCTACTCCATCAGTTTAGGAAGACAGATAGGAGAAGCATAGGAATCAGTCTTGGGGACGATTTGGATATTTCACAATGCTGAGTTGATTAAGTAGTGCTGCAGACTAAATTCCTAAACATGCTAGGGTCAGGCAAGCAAATTAGTCTATGTGCATATCACATATGAGGCCATAATGCCTTGGTTTGGCCTATATACTAGGCACATATATGTTTGCACTGTGTTTTCAGATTACCTGAGTTTTTTTAAATAGATGAGCAGCTCAGTACAGTTTACTCTGTACATAGTACAAAAGCTTGTTTCCTGCAACTTTCACAAAGAGAAAAGAGGAAATCGACTGATTATTACACCCATAAAGATTTTTTTCTCTTGGGCACTATACTAGCAAATTTAATAACTGCAATATACAGTATATAACAATCATATTTATATTGTAGCAATAAAATCCTGTGACTCAAAATGCTCTGTACTTTTGAACTTTATTTCCAGGAAAACCTATACTTACTGTACCTGCATATTGACTGCAATGTAGTTTGAAAATGAATGGTTCCTGGCTTTTAGTAGACATTTCGGACATTTGTGTGTTTGCAATTTAATGGGCAATTAGACATTTGATGTTGTAGCATGACCACTTTATTTCATTAGAAACTACCATCTGAATTATAAATTAGTCTTTGTTTTACTGCCTTCTGGTCATTGATAAGTGAAATTATGTGGCGTATAATTCAGATCTGCTAAACCTCTTTAATGAAATGCATTTTCACCATAATTAACTGGACAGTTTTAGGGAATCAGGGCAATTGTTTCTTTCAGCAACATATAAAAATGGCTTTTCACAATCAGAGTCCTATGTTCAAATATCTTCTATTCTGAGGACATACCATGCATGCACATAGAAAGAACATGCCAAAGAGACATAAACACTCAAATCCAAATGGAGGCAACGGTCTTTTGGGTTCACAGCTAAAATGTAAAAAGTAACACTGTTCAAGTTTACTTAAACCTATTGTAATGATTAAAGCTTGCTGTGAGCAGATGCAACTTCTAGAGGCTCCAATATTACGCTTACAAAAGCCTACAATTCACATTCGGGCTTCCATTCACAAGAAGATTCCTGTGGCTCACTCGCTATGGGGAAGAAAAGGCAGTGTGACCAGAAAACAACACTTTCTTCCTACCTACAAATACCATCAGGCACGGAGAGCTGTGATGATAGCCAAGATGGCAGCGGCCAAAAGAGCGTCTCGTCCGCATCTCTGCCATTCAGACCTGTTATGACACCGCCCAGATCAAGCCCAATAACATCGGAGGCCTTAATACCTGCACAGCTCCCCAGGAGGATCCCTCAGATGAGGCCCCAGTAACAACCAGGGTACTATAGGAGCAGCTGGCTCTGCTACAAGTCCTACAAGTCCAGCTTAGCACCTCCATAAACCAGTCTGTTACAACAGCAATAGCTGCTGCAGTCAGAGATCTCAGAGAGATCTTGGAGACCTAGGGGAACGGACTGATAAAGTAGAAACATACACACATATATGATATAGCCCAAAGATTATGCAGGAACCAGCAGCACACTGTGGTTAAGTTGCAAAAGTGCACCAAATATGTATTAAGCCCATATCATACAAATAGGTAACGTTTCGGCCTACCTGGCCCTTTATCAAGCCCTTTATCAAGCTGAGGGCTTGATAAAGGGCCAGGTAGGCCAGAAACGTTGCTTATTTGTATGATGTGAGCTTAATACATTTTTGGTGCACTTTTGCAATTTAAACACAGTGTGCTGCTGTTTCCTTTTTGCATAATGTTATGACTGAGTGACAGGAGTGGGTCTTCCAGTCCAGCACCTGACACTACAAAAAGTGTGTATCCGTGAGGTGAGCGCTCCACATTAACAAGTGTATAGCCCAAAGATTAGTGAATCTGGAACAGGAGAACAGTATACTCAGAGAGGAGATGGAACATCTTAAAGATACATGCAAAGACCTAGAGAATAGGTCACACAGGCAAAATTTGAGGTTCAGGGGAATCCTAGAAGATATATGGGGCCAAGACATTGTGGAATATCTAGCGGCTATGTTCAAACATCTTTGCCCAGATACCACAACTCATTTATGGAAATTGGACAGAGCACACAGATCATTAGCCCCTAAGCCTTCCTCTACAAAGCCTCCTTGCATTATTATAGTTTGCTTCTATTACTTTGAAGGCAAAGAAATAGTACTGGCTAAAACACACACAGTGAATTCCCTGGACTTTTGCAACCATAAAATACAAATCTAGTCTGATTTGTCACCAGTTACCCTGGCTAAGAGGAGGGAGTTAAGGCCAGTTACTCAGATTTATGAGAATGCAATATTCCCTACCACTGGGGATTCTCTTTTATGATGGTTATAACCTACAGGGGTCAAACACACAATCTGACTCATCCGCATAATGGTCAGAAACTATCAGCCCTTGGATTAAAGCCTAAGGAAACTACCAGAACAGGTCTGACATTGACCTCCAAATCTCCAATGAGGCAGCAATGGTCCAGAGTACCGAATTCCCCCCAAATTTTTGGCCTTGTTTATCTCCCTCCCCACAATGGATTTGCCACAATGAAGACTACGAGGCCTCCTTAACATGCCTCACATTTGGGCTATTTGGGCCAACTACCTCTACAGTTTTTTCTGCGTTGAGCCTTCTCACTCCGCCTCTCATTTTCATCTTGAAACTTCTATGCCTCAACCTATGACCTCTCACCATGGGAGTCTGGAGCCTCCATTTAGACCCACTCGCCTAGATCACCATGTTGAATGGATCTAGTTATTTCTTATTTTTGCCTTTAAATTCTTGAGCAATAAGGGGTCTACCAACACCTCCCCTCAAACTGTTGTTTAATTATTATTTTTTTTAAAAATGTTTATGGTTCAAAGGTCATTTTACTTGGATATTTTATTATGATTTATTTCTATGGAGAAGAAGAATTTGATGTATATTATTTAAGGAATCACAAGGCACCAGGTAGTAGCTATGTATCAGGTTGGTGGGTACATCACCTAACTGGGTTTATCCTAGCTGAATTTAAATTAAAATATCATGGTTAGAATTATATCTATCAATGCTAAAGGTCTGAATTCTATAACTAAGCGATATATGGTACTAAAAGAATTATAAATCTTAAGGCAGACGTGGATTTCCAAAAACCCCACTTTCAGAGCGATAAACCTTGTATTACCCTATCGCTTATTATGCCTCTGCATCGTCTAAAATGGCAGGAGTGGCAATACTAATCCATAAAGATTTCCCGTTGGTTATAGACCAGGTGCACTCTGATTCCAATGGACAGTACATAATTTTGGTGGGAGAGTACATGGACACTCCCTTAGCATTGTGCAATGTTTATGTCCCTAATAGGCGCCAGATCCGCTTTTTACGATCGCTACTGAATTGGTCCAAACAGACCAAATTATAGGAGGTGACTTTAACCTAAGTTTCTCCTAAATGAGGGATCATACACACCCCTCCCTAGAAATGCAGGCACATACTCTCTCCCGGGATTTTAGGAAGCTAATTTTGCTTACTTTGGCAGCTGGATATTAAATCACCCAAAAGATAACCAATACACTTTTTACTCTCTAGTCCACAAAATACATTCACGAATAGACTATCTTCTACACAAGCATGTCTCCATCTGACCTACACCAGTGAAATCCATCCAATAACATGGTCCGATCACTCACCTATTACTTTAACTTTAGACCTAGCCAAATTACTTCCCAGAGAACCACATTGGCGCCTTAATGAAGTAACAGTACATGACCCAGACATATTCAAACAGATATAAACATCTTTAAAGATTACTTTACAGTTAATGAGGGCTCGGTCCAATCTCCTTCAACTTTACGGAAAGAGCATAAAGCCACAATTAGAGGCTAATCATAGGACTAACTTCCAGTACAAAAAGACAGGCACGTACTAGATACATCACCTTTCTAACCCAACTGCGTAATCTTGAATCCCAATACAACAAACCTTTTCTTAGATACTCTCAGATACACAAACAGCACACCCTCCTGGCTAGTAAACTTTAAGAACAACAGACCCAGGCTAGGATCACTACGATAAAAACTTCTAGAGGCCATATCTAGTATAGGTCAATCTAAAAAAAAAATCTAAAAACAACTGAACTTGCTGAGTAATCAATGAAGACGTTTCACTACTCATCCGAGCAGCTTCTTCAGTTCAACTGACTGGTGTGGGAAGTTATCGGCATATAAACTCTTCCACTAATCCATTTACAATGGCACATTGTAACTCTTCAAAGAGGTGACATCTGAAAAAACTCACAGAGGTGTTGATTCTGTGTAGTTGTGATAGGATTATCCAATGTGTCATGCAACTCCTAGATACAGGTGTTACTTGTGAGAGTTGCATGGATGGATGTGTGAAGTGTTCTGAATCCGCCGCGGTACAGATGTTAGAACAGCATTGTATGTAGCAGACAGGTGGTGTCGAAGGCCCCCACCTCTGTTCAGAGATGGTCTCTCCACCTTGACATGAATCGCCTCTTTCACGCCTCGTTCAAACCAGCGGTCTTCTTTATCCAATATTTGGACCTTGCTGTCTTCAAAGGAGTGTCCCTTGTCTTTAAAGACAGCTGAGTTTTGCCCTGTAGCGTTCTCCCTCCTGTGCTGAGCCATTCGCTTGGAGAGCAGTTGTTTTGTCTCCCCGATGTATAGATCTGTGCACTCCGTATACCACATTGCTTTGTTTTTCTTTTGGTGTTTGATCCTTTGGGTGTACCAGTTTTTGTCTCAGTGTGTTGCTAGGTTTGAAAAACACAGGGACATGGTGTTTGTTGAAAATCCTCCTGAGTTTCTCTGACACTCCAGCTACATATGGGATGACTATGTTTCGCCTACTATGTGTCTCCGGGCGGTTATTTCTATTGGTGTTCCTGTTGGGCTTGGTTGCTGCTGTTTTGACAAAGGCCCAGTCTGGGTAGCCACACGCTTTCAAAGCTCCTCTGAGATGTTTTTGCTCTTTGTCTTTGGACTCTGTATCAGTTGCCACACATTCTTCTAGAGGCCAGATGACATTTAATCAAGAATTGATAGGTGACACTTTCCATAAATACTATTCCCATCTCTAAAACCTGCATAAGGTACCCCTTTTACACTACAGGATTCTCCCTTATTAGCTGACTTCTTGCGGGAGGCTAACCTAGCAAAATATCGGAAGAGGATAGCGAGGTCCTTAATAGCACCATCACCATAGAAGAATTGGCCTATACACTTAAAAATCTGCCAAGCAGCAAATCCCGGGTCCTGACGGTTTCCCTTACAGTTATTATAAAACCTTCTCTCACATTCTTAACCTATATTTAGTAAACCTTTTCAATGAATTTCTTAAGGGGACCCCTATTCCACCCTCTTCGGGATCTTACCTCACCCTTTTTGCTAAAGAAGTAAAAAGACATCACTAATTGCTCTAGCTACAGGCATATTGCCCTTCTTAACTCGGATCTCAAACTATTTTCAAAAACTTTAGTGAACAGACTTAGCTCCTAAATTGATCAATGGAGATCAAGAGGGCTTCATCCGGAGATGGCATGCTGGAGATACAGACACACTATTGACTTAATTTAAGTTTTGCTGAAACTTTTGTTTGAGACACTCCCAATCACGGTCTCCCCCACTACACTTAAAGACCTCCAGTCTTTATGTTACAATTTCATGTGGGGCATTTGGAGACATAGAATATCGGCAGCAGTATTAACAAGGCCCTCTAGATTAGGAGGCCTAGGACTCCCTTGCTTTTGGATATATTACGAAGCGGGTCACACTCACATCAGACAAATCCTGGCATGGACATATTGACATATTGGCAGCATAATACTAAACGGGGCCTAATTGAGAACTACATGCGCAATTTACCTCATATGAACTTTTTAATCTGGTCAACAACCCGCCGGTCAGCTAGGGAGACCACACTACTAACAAGACATAGCCTATCTATCTGGTATGCTCTCACTCAGAAACTTAAACTTATATCTCCCAAATCACTTAACACGTTGTTTCTTGAAAATCCGGAGTTTCAACAAGTAGTGTAACTCATTCCTCCTTTATCACTAAATGGGAAGACACGACCGTCCAAAGTGTAAGAGAATTGCTGAACCCCTTGAGTGTAACAAAGGAGATCCTATCCTTTGGAGACCTTGCTCAAAAGTTACCTCAGAATGCTCGAAAGCTTTTTGAATACTTCCTATTGAGACATTTTGCCAAACCATACAGTGACAATGCAAAAGTAAACACACCACTTGTTTTGAATCATTAGCCAAATCAGCCTCCCACAAAAGGGGCTAATTTCAAAAATCTACCAACTGCTTTCTGAACCCCAAGTTGAACCACCCTCTAAACTGAAATATATGATCAAATGGGACACCCACTTACCCAACCATTACTAGACAAAGATTGAGCTGCTATTTGGGACAATGCATGGAGCATGTCAATATGTTCAACGCAAAAAGAACATTTTTATGAAATATTAATGCTCTGGTACCATACTCCTGCCAAATCACTTTTTCCTAACCATTCTTCAGGAGTAATTCTTCGAGTAATTGTGGGAAATAGGCACCCTTCCAATATATTTTGGACTTGTCTGACAAGTATTCCACTGTGGACACAGGGCTCATATCTATTGAGCAAAATATTACGGACCCCCACCCCAATGGACATGGTGCACCTTTCTGCTGGGCAGACCATTGCGTAAAACTTTGATAAATCTACCCGAATATCGATAGCGTCTCATTGACGCCAACCCTAGGGTAAGCCAATAATATTTTTGAACACGTACAGTATATTGCCAACATTTGGAATAATATCCCTCTCTATCTAGAGGTATGGGCACCTTGAGAGTTACTAATCTCAGAACATTGAACTTGAATAGTCCCTCCTACATAAGCAGTAGACTTGGATTGTGTTTTTTTTCTCCACCATAACTCCAATCTTGTATGGACACCATTAAGGACAAACATATAATAATGATGCTATGTTGTTTTTATTTATTTTTTATTCTTTTGTTTTTTTCCTTTTTCTTATATACATAAACCAACTGTAATGTACCAATGCTTGGTTTTATCTGCTGACTGTAAAACAACATTGTTATGACTAATAAAAATTTAAGTTACAAAAAAAAGCTTGCTGATTGTTCTAGTTCATTATAGTACCCCAAAATATGCACATGGTTTGACACTAACCAGGTTCATGTTGCACCTTACTTTTTCCCAGTGGAGGTTGTGCCACTTTGGGGGGGGGGTGTTCAAAACAATCTTAGCATTTGATTCATTGGTTGTGTGTGGAGGGAAGTTTATGGTGTCAATGGTTGCATTTAAAATTCATGGAATAACAATCTATTGCACTTTACCCCCCTTTTTTATAATAAGACTACAATAAAGCTTTGTCACAACTGGTAGCATTACTGCTACATATTGTTATTATTATTGTTATTAAAAAAAAAAACGAAAGAGTTTGGTGGTGTGCATTTATTTGTTACTGTATTTGTATGGGTGGCAGTGGATACTTGTGATGTGACATCATCGGCTGGTTGGCGCAGGTTAGGGTTGCCATCTGTCCAGTTTTGACAGCCCGATTTTTTGAAGAGCTGCCCATGTCAAAACTGCCTGATTTCCAAATTAGGAAAACCAGGCAGGATTCCCTGTGATTGACGTGGCGATCAGCCAATTGCTGATCGCCACATCATAGCCTAGCCCTCTGACGGGCCACCCGCCCCACAACAACACTGTCCTGCTCTCAGTCCAGGGTTTAACTGGAAGAAAGATGGCACCCCTAGCACAGTTCTATAAAAGGAGGATGGAAGTCTGGTGCGCACCGGTTACGATTGGGTTTTATCAACCAGCACATCACTATTGGATAAAGATTACAGCTTTCCTGCACCTTTTCTCTGAGTGTTATGGTGGCTTATAAAACTTCCCAGGGAGAGGCATTACAGTTTAATCAGTCCTGTCCCAGGGTGGAGTCACGCCAATATATTGTTATACTTGCTCTCTTATAGCAGAGATAAAGGACTTCTGTAGCACCAAAAACAATTTGTCACAGTTGTAGCAGATGGCTACATTTATAAGACAGGAGACATACACAATTAATGAGGAACACCCCCCCACCTTCCAAAGGGCCCCTTCCCCCTCCCCAACCTTATAAAGGACTTCTGTAGCACCAAAAACAATTTGCCACAGTTGTAGCAGATGGCTACATTTATAAGACAGGAGACATACACAATTAATGAGGAACACCCCCCCCCACCTTCCAAAGGGCCCCTTCCCCCTCCCCAACCTTATATAATGCTTCCTCACCAGCTTTCCCTTTACCCATACCCGGTCCAAGAACGAGTAGTAGGGCAGTGGGGTTGGTAGCTGCCATGTCAGGACACATCATGATGTACTTGCTCTCATATAGTGGAGATACAGGACTCCAGTAGCACCAAAAACAATTTCCCACAGTTGCAACAGATGGCTAAATTTGTAAGCCGGGAGACTTACACACTTAATGGAGGATACCCACAGCCTTGCAAAAGTGCCCCCTTCCCAAACTTTTCTAATGCTTCCTCACCAGCTGCCCCCTTTACCCATACCTGGTCTGAGAACGAGTAGTAGGGCAGTCGTGTTGGTAGCTGCCATGTCAGGACACATCATGTCTGATTTGTAGGAACCCATTATTGATCATAGAATTTTGTGTGCATGCTACTTCTCAGCAATCAATATCTTGGAGCCTGCACACCAGAAGCGAAAGGGCAGATATGACTCATTAGTCTTATTCACGGTTCTCAGACCAGGTATAGGGCAAAGGTGCAGCTGATGGAGGAGGAGCACTACATGTGCTTCAGGAGGGTACATATTTAAACAATTGTACAGGGGGTGTTATTTTAATTTAATACCTGCTAAAGTACAGAACCATGCTTTATGAGAATGCAGGTTGGTGCAAGCACAAGTAATAAACACATCCTTTAGAGTTCAGTTTTATACCGTTTTGTGCTCTTCAAGCTGCATAGTCCTAATCGATATTAGAACTCTTTTACAGTGTTCCCAATAATGGACATATACAAGAGCTTGATTGTATATTGATTCTCTCGCTAGTACAATATTAATTGGCCTGGAGGGCCATTCGTTCTCATATAGCTTACATTTACATTTTGACAAATTCTGCAAATTGCCAAGGCTTTAAATTATACTCCAGAGTCGAATTCAGTGTTTATGCAGAGAAATATAGGCCTTGGGCAAATCCTGCAATATGTGAGGTAATTTGGAATTATGACACGCGTGGATGCAAGAGCACATATGCAAATTTTTATTCCCTTTATTAGCAAAATTATGTGTATTTGTCGTTTTAAAGTGCTGATCTTTGAAAAGAAAGAAAGAAAGGTGTGTGCTGGGAAAGGTGGACTGTAAAATGAATAGAACAAAGAACAGCAGCAACTAAATAGGATGTTAAATTATTTTCAAGAGACTGCAGCAGTGCATGAAATGATTTCTTACTGCACACTGTAAAGATCTTCCCTTGTGGAAACGCAGAGCTTAAATGGTAATAACAGAGCACATAAGGCTGTTAAACTGCATCTTTTTGAATTAAAGTTCTTAGGCTATGGAAAGCACACATGGTTGTAAATGCTGAAAGTGTAGAGTTGGATTTATTTTGAAAAAAGCTAATTTATTCAAACCTTGAAGGGCCTTCTGATGAGGCAACTTTACCAAACAAATAATAATATGACATTCTTGTAAATGGTGCATGAATGAAGTCACCACACAGTTTCTATTTTTCATGTAATATTATTTTTTACACTCTACCGTGATGTTGTGTCATGTCTGATACAGCATCTACTGTACATCAGTTTGTAAGGGGCCAAATTGTCATAATTTATTTCTACAGTATAGTGCCAGCAAGTTATACAGAGCTTTGCATTCATTTACAACATACAGAGGTCTTTATAATAATAATAATTTAAAGGAGAACTAAACCCTGCAAAAAATATGGCTAGAACTGTTGCGTTTTATATACTGAACATATTGCACCAGCTTAAAGTTTCAGAATTGCTATAACAATAATAATTCACAAAATTATGCAAAGGTGTGTCACCATCTTGGAATTTAGAAGGAGTGTTTAGGTATGGACAGCTGTTTAGAAGCTAAGTTTGGGGGTCATAGCAAATTATTAAGAATAAATGAGGTTCACATGGCTTAGACGCTATGGTTATTGGGCTGATTACTTGCTAATCACACTGGTGTCAGAACTGCCATGTAATCAGCCTTGTATTGTGACTTTTATATTCTATTTGTATTCTTTGAGTCAGTTCTTAAGCTTAGGTAACTGACTGTAGAGCATGTGCTGCAAAGTATCAGAAATTAGGATCGGGAGTTAATGGGGGTATCTTTGAAGACACAGACTGATAAAAGGCTGGTACAGAATTTCAAAACATAATGGGGCAGATTTACTAAAGGGCGAAGTGGCGCTGTTAGTGGAAATTCGCAAAAACCGCAGGGACATTGCCAATTTACTAACAGGAGTAGAGGACAATTCATTATTGAAAGAGACCATCACTAGTGCAGTTTCATTCATTAAGAACATTACCTCTTTTGCCAGCATTTCCTTCTCCACCTTTGACCTGATGAACTGATAAAATGAAGCTACATCATACTTAATCTTATGTAGGCTCATGTCTAGGGCATTTACAGGATCTCTTTTGTCTTTATTATGCTTCCTTGGAAATTTTTATTAATAAGTAGCCACTTCAAGTATTTGCACTAAAATCTCTAATAAAGACATCTGTACGACCTATATCTACCCACCCTATTCAAATTGACCTAAGCTTAAGAGTACTAACAAAGTTTCAGTAAGCAGAAATGATTGCTAGCGAGTGTTTGCTATGAAATGTTTGTGCTGACGAATTAATGCTAGCAAAACTTTGCCAACATTCGACAACAGAAACACAACTTCACATTTTAGTGAATTAGCATAGTGGTAGCGAATTTGCGTGGTGTGAAGTGTGGCGGAGCGTTTGCTGGCAAAAATTCAACCTTTAGTGGATTTGCCCCAATTTGTAGCATTTCTAGCCTACTTCTTTGCTAGGCTTTAGTCCTTCTTTAACAAACAAGGGTTACAGAATAAAAAATAGGATCAGAGCCACTCATAAAAGCTTTCCCTAAATCTTTGTTATTCTCCTCTTATGTATAAATTGCTCCATGAACACTCACTATAGGGAAGATGGTAGTGTACAGTATGTTAGGAAACCCTATACTATAAAACTCGGAAGACTATACAGGTAGATAATTGCTTATCCAGAAACCCATTATCCAGAAAGCTCAGAATTATGGAAAGGCCATCATCGATAGAATTAATTTTATCCAAATTATCCAAATTTTTAATAATTATTTCCTTTTCCCCTTTAATAACAAAACAGTAACTTGTAAATGAACCAAACTAAAATGAACCAAACTAAAATATAATTAATCCAAGAAGCAAACCCAGCCTGTTGTGTTTATTTAATGTTTATACAATTTTCTAGTATGAAGATCTAAATTATGGAAAGTTATCCAGAAAGACCCGGGCCCCATGCATTCTGGATAACAGGTTCCATACCTGTACAGGATTTGTAGCAAACTGCATCAAATGATGATCTGTGTTAAATGCTCCCTTTGGCACAACCTTTATGCATAATTTACTATACCATACTATTTTATTATCTGTCTTTTTTTTAAACATGCCACTTAAATGAACACCCCATCTGTATATTTTATTTGCTGTTTTGTTCTGCTTAATGCAGCTTTTGTATCTTGATGTTTTCACTGCCTCAGACACACTTTCTCCATGTGTTCATCTTGGGTTTGACTCCATTAATTGGTCAATTTCTTCAGGACTCTTTCTTTCAGATAGACCTTGTAGATAAATGGATCTCTCCAGACAATTAAATAGCATTCCCTAGGAAAGCAGGGTATGCTTCAGGGGCGTAACTAGATATTACTGGGCCCCACAGCAAATTATTTTTCAGGCCCCCAAAATGTTTAGAGGTTGACTTGTTTCTCCAATATTTATTCAAATTGTATATGAATTAGGGCCTCATGGGGCCCCTATACCTCCTGGGCCCCCCTGCAGCTGCAGGGTCTGCTTCCTCTATAGTTACGCCCTGGTATGCTTTGTTTCACAAGTTAATCCACCCACAGCTTCTGAAATTGATATCCATACATTATATTGTAAGAACAGATTTGTTTTCCAGTGAAGCTAAAATGGTGAGGTTGAGTATTATAGAATAAATGCAGCATATAATAATTGAAGATTGCATTGAAGCAGGAGCATATAGGGATATAAGGACAGCTGGTTTTGTATTTATTTGCTTTATATACCCATGTTGTTGTGCAATATTACAGGATCCACAAAAGACAGTTCCTACCATTCAAAAGTAATTTATTTATTAACAAAGGTGCTCATTTTATCAAACAAAAAGTGTTGTACGGTCTGGCAAAAAATTATGCTTCCAGGATCCATCTGCAGCATTATCTAAAGTTTGTATAGCAAGACCATTTATATCTTCAGCACCAATTCATATATTCCTTTGTTTATTCATTTGTTCTTGCTATTGGGGAAATTTACATGAACAAAGTATCACAAATAATATAATGCTTTCTTTAATTGCTGGCAATTGCAACAAGTGAATAGCAACAAAAAAACATGACTAAATTATAGGGATCATTTAATTATATTGCAGGGCAGCACTATATTCATTCATACACCCGTGGTCTAAATTGTTGCGGGTATACTTCTTCATCCTACAGATCAGGCAAGAAGAATCTACTATGAAGTTATTATAGTGCTGTCTCTGTAAATTCTACAATTATGGATTTTTCTTTGATCTAATGTATGGTGTCGATAAAAAAAAAAAGATTACTTTTTTATGCTTCTAAGGAGAACTTTACAGTATTTCCTCTATTCTTGTGACCATTTTCCTTTACTTTCTAGCAAACAAGAGAGGTACTGTCTCATTTTAAAGCCTACATTTTTAAATAACACTTAGGATAAGAAATGTTATCTGCCAAGACCAAGCAGGATCAATTAATCCATAAAGGGATACTAACACAACATTTATATTTCTGCTGTGTCATCCACTAGACCTAATATCCTGTGAATGGTAATTTTTTTCCTCAAACCCCAGCTAATTAATATAGTCCAGTAAAAAGGGGGCACTAAAAGTCTTGTTGCTGCCCACTTTTGTCTTTGGAAGAGATATTTCTTAAAGGAGAAGGAATACCACTTTACATTTGGGGGTGCCAAAAGTTAGGCACCCCCAAGTGACTTCTTTTACTTACCTGACACCCTGGGCTGGTGCTCCTATCAGCAGAAAATCACACTGGCCCTGGGTTCTTCTAGCGAGCACCATGGAGAGAACCTCTTTCTGCTTCTTCTGGTCTTCCTGTGGCTGCGCATGCACAGTAGAACTACTGTATAAGCCGAACTTTAGTGAAAAAGCCAGCTATTTCACTCTAATGAGCATGCGTCTGCCCCGGGAAATTTGAAAACCAAGGAAGCAGGAAAAAAATCTATCTGTGGGTATTGCTAGAAGAACCCCTGTCCGGTGCGGTTTTCTGCTGATAGGAGCACCGGCCCTGGGTGTCAGGTATGTAAAAGTAGTCACTTGGGAGTGCCTAACTTTTGGCACCCCAAGTGTAAAATGGTATTCCCTCTGCTTTAATAGGTTCCTAGAAAACGTTAGACTGCTTTAACCTTTAAAATAATGTAATTTTGGAAAATACCAGAATATTGGATTCTAGGGATGGAACTGTTCCCTGGAGATGGTTTAGATATGTGATGATGATAAGGGAAGACATAAGAAGGCTTGGTTGATGTAGATTAAAGAAGAGCACCGAACTTTGAAATTATAAAAACAAATATATAAAATCTGAATCTAAATACATGAAATCTGATTATAGGTATGGAACCTGTTATCCAGAATGCTAGGGGCCTGGTGTTTTCTGGATAAAGGATCTTTATGTAATTTGTATCCTTAAGTCTACTGAAAATTAATTGAAACATTAATGAAACTCAATAGTTGCCTCCAATTAGTATTTATTCAAAGGAAATTGTTTTAAAACATTTAAATTATTTGATTATAATGAACTCTATGGGAAACAACCTTTCCATAATTAGGAGCTTTCTGGATTACGGATTTCCTGATAACGGATCCTATACCTATATAATGATTTAATTATTCTTTAATATGACAGGAACTAAGTCAACATCATATAGTTCTGCAATATGTTGGACTGCATTGTATAAAATGTATTTTTCCTTGAAATTTACTTTAGCAAGGCTAAAAAAACAAAAAAAAAAAAACAATAACTATTTTACCAACAAAACAGATTTATGCTTTGGCCCATCGGCTTATTATGTTCACAAGTATTGTAAGCATTCCGATGTATAGGATACCAGTAGCAAGGAACCAAGTGCAAATGAAAGGAAAAAAAACTTCCAGATTAGGAGCACAGAGTAGTTGCACAATTAAGCTGGCCAGAGATGCAAAGATCCGATTGTACGAATCATCGTATGATCTGACTTCCTCATCTCCCAACCTGCCACTAACCATTCCGATCAAATAAAGTACAAGAGAACAGATCAGCCAATGTTCTGCCCCTGACAGCAATCGCACGAAAGTTAATTCCGGCAAAAGCTAGTGACAGTCTCCCTCTGAAAATTGTACGTGTAACGAATCCTCACCCTGGTGATCTAGTGGTGGTGCGGCGGGGACGCCTGCCGCGCCGTCCTGCTCCTTCACTGCCGGCTTCCTAATGCACGCTGCGTGCGCACTTCCTTTTTATTATAGGCGCTTGATTACGTCAGCGTGCAATGGTGCGAAATTCAAATAGGATTTATAGGGACATTTTCTTCTATGTCATTGCCCGTGATATGATTTGTTCCTGGTGCTGTTAGCTGTTGCTATTCTGTTTGAATCTGATTCTGATTTTGACCCCTGCCTGGCTGTTTGACTACTCTGATCTCTGGAACCTGACCCTTGCCTGAAACCGACCTTGATTCTGCTTAACCATTCTGTTCGACGTTCTGGTTTGACCTCTGCCTGTTATTTGACTCCGATTCTGCCTCATCCCATCTGATTGATTACCCGGTTTTGACCCTTGCCTGCCTGACGATTCTAGCTATCTGCCTGCCTCGACCCGGCCAGTCTGACCACGAATCTGTCTTACGTTGTTGTACCACGACCTTCGGCCTAACTGACTTTAACAACTGTCGTGCCCCTTTGCTTGCCAGAACTCCTCGCCTTGCTCCTCTCGAAAAGTCCAGGTGGCATCTGAGTACGCTGAGGGCTGCTCCCGAAGCCAAACCGCAGCCGACCGAAATCTATTAACCTGTCCGATCGACCAAACGAAAAATGTCGGGACTCTCCACACACGGTCCGAAAATCTCTGATTTCATACGATCTGATCTTTGCGTCTATGGCCAGCTTAAGTTCAATTAATGCAGGATAGTTCTGAACACAGAATTAGTTACAATGTAACAAGTGAGGCATGAGAGTGGCTTGTCTATGGCATGAACATCACTTGCACAGAGGACACCCAGCTGATGAGAGGATCTGCTTCTCAGAAGCAGAATGATAGCTTCTCACAATGAATAGGGGAATGTAGCTTGATTTCAGCAGTGTCAGAATGCTAGAAGAGAGGAGGCTTAAGTTCAGCAGGCCAGTTCATTCAATAAAGGACAGAACCAGTAACAGGATCCATATATGACAGTCTCCTAAATTTCCAGCCAGTGTTTGGACTGTATTCATAGACTCGCACCTGTGTAAACAATGTCTGATTTGCACCACAGAAGCAGATTTTATGCAGTTAAGGATCCCACAGACAGGTGAAGTAAAAGAACTTCAAATTTTTATTTTAAGCAAATATAAGCTACATAGCAACCTTTAAGCATTTTGTATACTCAAGCACTTAATCATAGTCTACAATAATAAAAAAAAACAAATAAAAAACATTTTCATGTCCTTTTCAAGTTTTTAAGTATCCTTTTGCAGATATGGATGCCAGCCACTATTATTCAAAATGTAAATGTGGCTTTTTTATTTACACTGGAAACCATGATTTATATTGTCTTCTTTTCATTGTTCTTATTTTTCTTATTATTATTCTTTTTTTCTTCACCACCACCTCCTCCTGGTCACTATGCTTCTCCTTCTTCATCCCCATCTTCATCATCTTCCTCACTTTCTTCTTCATCTTCTCCTTCATTTGATTTTTCTTCACTAGCTCCAAAAGCAAGCCCTTTAGGAACAAATGTGATAAAGTGTAATCCTGCCATAGATATCTTCATTTACATTCAGTAATTTTTTTCCTAAGTTACTTACCTTCCTCAGTCAGCTTCAGCTAATCCTTCTTGGGCTTCCTGAATAGGACAATTACATTTCTGCTCATTTTAAGAAAACATGTCATTGAAGTTAAAAAAAAATGCTAGAACTATCCTTTCTGAAGTGATGCACACACAAGTACCAGAAAAACAAACACGATCGCAAAAACTGGTAAGAAAACCATCATCATTAACTTCTGCATCCTGTCATCTGAAAGGTCTCTCACGTATGCAAATTATTGCTTGATGTAGCCTGGAACAATTGAAAACAAATAAAAAAACAAGATAATATAAAAGCAAAAAAGTAAAAAATTACGGGGATTATTTATCAAAATCCGAAATTTTCTCACTATTTTCTGAAAACCACTCTGACCAAATCCGCATGGATTTCCCCCCTCTATTTATCAATAAATGTTCAGATTTGATGCCCAAAAGCTGTGAATTTTTCAGATTATCGCCTGTTACACAGTTACAGTCACACAAAAATGCAAAAATGGATGCAGTTGTTACTCGAACTGGTGACATTTACATGACACATCTTACTGTTCCACATAGTTGTGCTTGGCAACACTGTACCATTCTGCAAACTGTGTGCAGGTGCTTCTATTGAACCAAATCCCATATTTTTCCACTCTTGTTTTTTCATTACAAGCCAATATTAAAGAGTAGGTTAGGCACCCCCAAGCAGCGCCAGGCCAAGTCAAGGCCGGCCACCATGCTCCCCCTTGACTGACTGCACGTGCATGCGCATGCATTGCACCCTAGGCAGCTGTCTCTTCTGCCTACCCCTAGTTCCAGCCCTGCCCCCAAGTGATTGTGTATATACTTACCTGACACCCTGGGCCAGTGCACCTATCAGGTAAAAACTGCACCAATCTGGGGATTCTTCCAGTGAGCACCACAGATCGATCGGCTTCCTTCTTCATCTTTCTTCAAATTTCCTGGGGCAGACACATGCACAGTAGAACTAAATAGCCGGCTTCTTCTAAAAAGGAAAACTATACCCCCCGTACAATGTAGGTCTCTATAAAAATATAATGCATAAAACAGCTCATATTTAAAACCCTGCTTCATGTAAACAAACCATTTTCATAATAATATACTTTTTTAGTAGTATGTGCCATTGGGTAATCCTAAATAGAAAATTGACATTTTAAAAAATAAGGGCCATCCCCTTGGATCGTGGGATTCACATTGCACACAAACAAAGCAAACAAAGCATACACGTTCGGTCACATAAGCCAATTAAAAGATTATCCACACTTCTTCCTGTTACCATTAGAGTTTCAGTATTTCTGGTCAGGTGATCTCTGAGGCAGCACACAGACCATCATGAAATGGTGGGTCAAGGCAAGAGATGTAAAAAGCCAATATTTACTTAAACATATATATTAATTTGATAAGATTCTTTAATATGCAGCATAATTTAAAATAAACTATCTGTTGCTTAAGTATTTATTTTGGGGGTATAGTTTTCCTTTAAAGTTAGGCTTTTCATGATACTGTACATGCGCACCTGCGCGAAGAAAGGAGAAAGAGGAAGACAAATGCTCTGTGGTGCTCGCTTTAATAACCCCCAGACTGGTGCAGTTTTCTGCTGATTGGAGCACCGGCCCAGGTGTGAGGTAAGTAAATATATTCACTTTCTGGGTGCCTAACTTTTGGCACCCCAAGTAAATACAGACTTTCCTTCTTCTTTAACAAGTCAAAACTTCACATAAATCTCACTTAGAAGATTGCGAGGCTGGATTCTGACTAAAATTCCTTTTGCATCTTCTATGGAGAGTTTTATCATATATAAAAAATATATTAATGGGACACTGTCAAACACACACGCACAAAATATAGACATCATCTATCTATCCACCATCAGTATGCAAGAATACGTTTCTAACCTTTGACAGAAAACTATTTTTTTTTTCTTCAAACTGTCTCTTCGGAAAAGCAATATACATATGAGCAGTACAAGGAAGGTAGATTACCTTGTAATAAAACAGCAGATTAGAGACAGCATGTTATGAAAATAGGGTGGAATTCACATTTTCTTGGAATAAGTTTTGTGCAGTGTGAGTGGCAGTGTTATAATTACTTTTCATTAATCAGCTTCCAAGAGCGAGCAGAAAAGATTTGAACGAACGATTATTCTTTCGATCGTTCGATCGTACTAAATGCGGTAAATCCTTCGACTTCGACGGTCGAATATTGTGGGTTAATTAACCCTCGATAATCGACCCTAAGTAAATGTGCCCCTGCATGTGTTTTAGCAGAGACAATTCTCAGTATTGTATATGACAGTGTATTTTTATTTTAGCAATTCGTAGCCACAACAAGTAGCTGCCACTAGTAGCATTAGCACAGAGATGTGGCTGCTGTGCAGTTACATTAATAAAGCTATTCAAATAAAGGTCTTGTGACAGATAATGGAAAAGCATTATATTGGTCAAGACTGCGCAACTTCAATCCCCATGGTCCTATTGGGGAAACACAGTGAATAAATTATGAATAAATAGTTATAAAACCAATAATAAAGACAATCCAGGTGGGTTATCACTTTTCCTGTAGGGAAAATTAAACTGACTGCTCCTTGGTGTTGGTATATGCTTGTAATTTAAAAGACAAGAAAAAGGTTGTAAGTTGTAGTTCAACAAGGCAAAAAAGTTATTTCCCAGGAATTGGAGTTTTTCCAGTATGGTGAAGCAATGGAGTGTGCAGAGTGCTTAACTAGATATATCAAACAGGCAGACCGATAGATGGCTGAATGTAGAGAGCAGGTTATAAAAGGGATATGTTGGGGCGTCCCCCACTCCTTCCTCCTTGCCAGCTGCAAAGGCCCCCAAAATAGAAGTTGGGATAATCTCACCATATACACAGTTCCGGAATTTCTCAAGGGCACAGCCGGATTTGAACTCTCAGTAGACTCAAACCTGTTTCATGAATTTGCTTCTCTGCAGATGTCCTTTTCACAATGATCCAAGATGGCGCACTGTCTGTTTCAGTGCGTGCGCTCCAGAGTGGAACACAACCTCTGATTCCTTTTCATGATCTCCCGCTGCTTCACCGATTTCACGAAGAGCCGGCAACTTATAACTTTTCACTATTTTTTCGTAGTTTGGATTAAAAGCATAAAAGAATAAAAGTCCACAAGGAATAAACCCACCTGGAAACTGCAATGCGTTTCACCACACGAAGGCTTTCTCATGTAGTTAAAGACTAATGAGTCTAGTTAGTTCAATGGGATTTAGGTGTGCAGAGGCAAAGGTTCTGACCCTGATGGCAGGAAGGTAGAGAACTGATGGAATAAAGTACTACATAGTGAAAATGACAGTTTCACGATTTCACAAACTAGCGGATCACGAAGAGCCGGCAATTTATAACTTTTCATGATTTTTTCGTAGTTTGGATTAAAAGCATAAAAGAATAAAAGTCCACACCAAGGAATGATCCTACCTGGATACTGCAACGCGTGTCGCCACACGAAGGCTTTCTCAAGCAGTTAAAGACTAATAAAGCTAGTTAGTTCAGTGGGATTTAGGTGTGGGGAAGCAAATTGTCTGGCCATGATGGCAGGACTGTAGAGTACTGATGGAATAAAGCACTATATAGTGAAAATGGCAGTTGCAGTAGGGTCACCATCTATTTAGAATAATTTGACCATAAATGAGGGCATGGATAAATGTCTGGTTAAGTTAAAAGAATTTATTTAGTGCTGTATCCACTTTAGGATAAAATTAAGTAACTGTTATTTACTATATACATATAATTTGTTATATGAACAGAGTTATATAAGTTATATTAATTTATATGTTTATTATCTTTATTTTCACAATGATACATACAGTAAATATGTTACATTTTCACTACATATTATACAATGCTAGACTTACTATATTGTTAATCTTAAAATTATATATGGTTTAAATTCCCCAATTAAATGAAAACGAATCTTGCAGGCACTGAAAAAATCCAACATGGATATTGCTCTTATCCAGGAGATGCACCGCAATGATGAGGAAAACAGGAAGTTATGTTCCTATGGTTTTGTGGAGGTGTCTCAATATTAATCAACAAAAATCTTAAACATCAAAACATCAAAACATCAATAGATAATTTGGGAAGGTTTATACAAGCAGAAATTCTAATTCAAAATCATGGAATCATGGAATATTTGTTTGGTTTATGCCCCTAACAATAATACATCAGAATTCTATAAAGATCTTATCCATAGATTAAATTCTCTAAACCCTGCCAATTTAATAGTAGGGGGACACTTCAATGAGTCACATATTTGGTCTATTGACAAATGTAGTTCAAATATTAAATATTCTCAGTTTAAATCTAAAATATTTTCTGATCTATTGGACCAAACAAGGCTAAATTATGTCTGGAGGATTTTAAACCCATCCAGTAAAGAATTTACTTTTTATTCCAATTCATGGAACTGGTACGAGAATTGATTACATACTTCCCTCAGTTAACTTAGTAAACCAGGTAACTGATGGAACAATAGGAAACTTTTCTGACTCAGACCATACACCTATAAGTATTACAATTACTACTACATTTATTTCTAAGTCATATATCACATGGAAATTCCTTCTATTTCTGACCTCTATACCGGATTTCCAAAAAATGCTTGAGAATAAATGGAATACTTTTATATCTGACAATAATGTTCATGCTAATAACCCAATCATACTCTGAGACACATGGAAAGTGTCACGAACGCCGCCACCCGTAGCTCTGGGCAGCGCGTCCTTCCACTCCGGCGTCGCTCCCAAAATGGAGGTGCCCATAGCCGCCAAGTGGGTAGTGGCACTGGTGCAACAACGACAACACGCCTGTTGTCATGTGATGATGCCAGCACGTCGCTTCTGACGCGGGATGCTGCGCCAGCGCCGAATTGGTGCTAAAATTCTAAATAAAAGTGCGCCCAGTACTCTCCATCACTGCCAAATTATAGGATCTGTTTATTAGTGTTCCTGGGTGCTTTATTGTTGTTATTCTGGACTTTGAACCCCTGCCTGGACTTAGATTCTGATCCATTCTGCCTGCCATTGAACCCATGCCTGGACTTTGACCTTGTTTTTGCCTTAACCCTTGCCTGTACCTTGAACCTGAACTTTGACCCTAAAGGCTTCCTCTTTGGTTCTGACTCACCTGCTAGGAGCCGATAGGCCCCCTGACAGAAAGCTTACATCAGAGGAGAAGTCACATTTTATGAAAAGACTTGAGCAAAAAAGAAAAGGAAGCTTATGTAGCATTTAAAACTCACCATGAATTTGAAAATTCCATAAAATAAATTAAATCCTGGTTAAAAATATTCCATTAACCAAAGCTATTATAAAGCCAAATCTTTTAATATGAGTTATAAAGCCAATAGACTATTAGCAAATATTACAAAAAAATTGGTCAAAACTCCATAGTATATCCTCCATCAAATCCTCCAACAAAACGACAACCCATAATCCACAAGAAATAGTGGAAATATTTAGAAAGTATTATGAGGAACTGTATTAACCATCTAATACTAATAATACTGTGAGACAAGATATGTTCAGTAAAATAGCCTTTTCTAAAGTATCTGAAGTTTTGAGTTAGATTACCTCAACTCACCAATTACTGAGGAAGAAATAAGATCTACATTTTCATCCAAATCAAAATTTGACCCTTGATAAATATTCCCCTTAATAAACCAAGATTTGAAAATACTTACAAAAAAAATTGCTACTTGTTTGGCCAGGATTCTCCCACCAGAACAATGAGATTTTATTAGAGGCAGATCAGGCACAAACAACATAAGATCTTTAATTAAAGTTATCTACTCAGCAAAGTGGGAATGGATGCTAAGAAAGCTTTAACATTTGCTGGAAACACCTTGTGGGCTCCTTTCAAATTAAACATGAAATCCAATTTCTATTTTTTATTAAAGCATTCATAGCGGTTGTAAGCTCATTTAAGCATCTCAGCTGTCAATCAAATATTGTCTGTCCCTCCTCTATGCCCTCGGCATTGAAGCAGGGCAGACAATTACTTTCACTTTTCATTTCCTAGAAATTGCTGCTCTACATACATTCCCCCGTTCTCTTTATGTTTAATTGTTTAGCCAGGGCATGGGGATGGTCATCAGGTCCCCCATTCTGGTGCACAAACAAGATTCTGAGATGATGCAAGGCTTGCTTTAATAACAGTGTCCATAAAATGGCTCCTGCCTGCTTGCTATAATTATGAATTCCCAGACTGAAGGAAACAAGATTCAAATAATTTATATACTGTAATTACATTGCATTTTGATAAATCTGATAAAATAGGATTTTGAATATTTATTTTGGGTGACGGGTCCCCTTTGATATAACTATTATACTATTCTCCAGCAACTCAAATCATTGTACCTGATGAACTTTCTAAAACAATAACATTAGAAAAAGGTACCAGGCAAGAATACACTCTTTCACCATTACTATTCAATTTATCACTAGAACCTTTTATTAGATACTTGAAGAATTCAAATTGCTTACATTGGCTTAGTCATAAATAACACATCCACACAACTGACTACATTTGCAGATGATCTATTTTTAATTAGTAAGGACCCACATTTAAACCTCATAAACACATTCAACATTCTCAGGTTTCAAGATAAATGTGAAAAAGACAGATCATATGGACATTTATGGACAAACATTTTCCAATATACTAAAACACCTTGGTATAGAAAAAAAGACACCTAGGGATTAATTAACCAGCTGACCTTCAACGACTATATTCTTTAAACTTTCCTCTGATGATAAAAAAAGGTTTTGAATTTATGCAGTAAATGGAAAAATACTCACCCTTTTCATTTAAAAGGCCAAATTACTTTCTATAAAATGTTTCCTAAAAGCATTTATTCCATTTTAAATCTTCCTTTGCTTATCAAACATAAAGATATTACTCACTTAAATTCAGGGCTCATCCAAATCTTATGGAAAGGAAAACCTCCAAAAATAGCTTTCATAGCAGAAATGAAATAGTCCAAAGCATATGGAAAATTAGTTGTTCCTAACTACAGATAATTTAACCTATCGACTATTACCAGGTATATTATTGAGTGGAAAGTACACTCATTTACAACTAGAGTTATTTACAAACACTCATGAAAATGTGGTGGAACAATTACACAAACCTCTCAAAAAACAGTAAACAGAAGTTAAAGAAAATCCATTATACAGTTGACACTGACTTTTTGGTAACTAATGTTCAAGTCAAATAAATTAAGCTATAGACTGACTCCTTTCTTACCTATAGTCAGGAATTCATGCCTCCCAAGATAATTTTCTTCACCAATTACTACTTCCTGGAAACAAAATGGAATATATAATTTGTGAAACAGCAAAAAATTCGCGAAAAAAAAAAATCAGAAAGTTCATAGAAAAAATGTGAAATTCGAACGTTTTCACAAAAAAATCGAGCAATTTGAACCTTTTCGCAAAACAATCGAGCAATTAGAAAGTTTTCACGGAAAAAACGGAAATTAACACAGGAATTTGCCGCAAATTCATGCCAGGCGAATTTATTCGCCAATCACTATTTACAAACAGAAATTTCTCCTGAATCCATAGTAGTTTGTATAAATCTATTTGACAAACTTTATACAACAAAGGATTTAATTTTGATTAAAAAAATAAAATCTTTTAAACAAATGTCCTAAATGTGTTTCACAGCAACCCAACTTCTTTCACTTAATTTGGGATTGTTCCTTTCTTAAAAAAATTTGGAAGGAGATTGAAAATTGCTTAAATTCAAATTTACTTTCCCAAGTTAAATTGTCATTTAAAACAGCATTATTAAATAACATTGATGGCTTGGATCTCCTATCAATGTTATGACAGCCTAAATTTAGGCATACATTATATTCAATTAGATATACAGAATTAATACTAGCAGCAGCTAAGAGAGTAATTTTCAATACATGGATTGATATCAATCCTCCTTCAATAAAAGATGCGTCTTCTGAGCTTAATGTCCTTTGTTTTAATGAAGCAATTGACTACTTTTGACAAAACAAAAAATCATTCTAAATTCTGTTTTTTAAGTACTCTTGCTCAAATTGATAAAGAACAGTTGGGCAAGAATCTCTATTATTCTTAAATTCCAAGGATTTATGCAATCTAATGCAAGTCAAGCTAATCCAATTTATATCTGATCTATATTTACTGTTATTACTAACGTATTATCCATTGTACTAAACTGATACATTTATAAATTACTTAAAAATGTATGTACTGTATTACTTACCCTAATTATCCTATTATGGATTTTGGTTATCATTCTCCATTGTATTTACCTAAATTCAAAATAAAATATTGAAGAAAAAAAAAAGTAAGTGCAAGGGAAAGGAGAAATTGGCAAATTAGAGGAATGTCAGCGGCAGATTGAGTAGTTATTACAAATTTACCAGCTAGAATATTGCTGGTAAATTTGTCATTGTGTCTATTGATTTCATTAACAAATAACTATAGTTTTTATTATTTCCTCCTCTAAATACAGAGGCTTCTCAGTGACCTACTGATTCATTTGACTGTGCTCATTGGGACCAGAAAGGAAATTGTTACTTTTGCTTTATTTTTAAATGTTGTCCTGTACAGCTTAAGAACTATATCCTAATTAAACAATAGGCTTTATTACAGCCAAATGTTATATTTTGTGAACTTCATTCTCTGTATCTCTATAATAATAATTTTAGCAATAGGGACCTCTAAAAATAAGCTGTGGATTTAACAGTCAATTATGTTAATTAATCATCAGTTAAGCACAAGTACACACACTGAAGTATGTACACTGATGTAAGGCAATCCTGAAATCAGTCTGGACCTGAAAGATTTTCCTCAGGGGGTCGCTAAGGGTAAAAAAACAGTGTGCAGAGAGAAGTAAGTGCAGAGGAGTAAGTACAGACTCACATGGACTGTGGTACCTGCCATTACAACAGGCTGTGAAGTTGATGCTAGATCTACCCTTTATGTGCCCTTTAGATTCTGATTAACAAAACACTTTCTGTTTTTTTGTCACAGGGAAGAAGAGTTGCATATTTAACTCTAATCCAAAGTCCTTTGCTATCTATCTTTTCTTTTGCCTGTTTGAAGATAGAGTCATCATAGTCTGCTAATATCAATGCTGTTCCCAGCGGAATCCAGTCTACTTCAAAAGCACCAGAGAACTTCACAAACTTGGCAGTGTCAGAGCAGGAAGAAATGAATCAGAGTCTACAAGAGCTGCAAAAGGACAGACTTTCTTTCATCATCTATAATACAGGAAATAAAACACACAGGGAGCTGTACGCTGATTACCTTGGATTACAGCAAGCAAGGCTTGGGAAGTATTACTGCAAACGTTCGGCGTTTTGCAGAGTATACAAGATAGTTGCTAGTGAATCTAATACACTGCATCTATAAGTATATGTACTGTGATTATAAATTATATATATTGTATATCTATCCATCTATATATCTAAATATCTATCTATCTATCTATCTATCTATCTATCTATCTATCTATCTATCTATCTATCTATCTATCTACATCTATATATATATTGGAGTGCTGGGGTTAACTTTTGTAATTTGTATATCAAACCTAACCCATGTGCACCCAATAAAAAGGGATGAGTGGCATTACATTGTGTTTAATGTTATATTATGGGGAGGTAGCGCTCTCCTGAATGCCTGCTCTCCCAACTCCTACTTAATGGTGTCTTTGGAATAGATCATGCTAATAAATCCCCCCAAAGATAATACTTTTACACTTAGATAGGACTGATGCCAACCACATTTACTAAGCTCGAGTGAAGGATCAGAATGAAAAATACTTCGAATTTTGATGTTTTTTTTGGCTACTTCGAATTGGCTACCTCGACCTTCAACTATGAATTCGACTTTGAAACGAACGTTTCGAACTAAAAATTGTTTGACTATTCGACCATTCGATAGTCAAAGTACTGTCTCTTTAAAAAAAACTTCGACTACCTACTTCGCCACCTAAAACCTACTGAGCACCAATGAGGTAGGAGTTCAGAGTAAGGCCTACTTATGCCTTCATTTGCCCACCTAATCACAGTGCAGCTTGGTGGCCAGCATGGCAGAGGGCACCATTCAATCCAGTGGAGTAGGCAAGAATTTCCAGGTAGTAATGTTCTTTATTCAATTGTTATGTAACTTGTTAGCTTGTTTACACATACATCCTGGACTGTTATTTTCTTGGGGAGAAAAAGAAAAATTGTAATGCAATGGTTCAGTAGGGGTAGTCGTAACTATCCAGGCTTTCTAGTTATCACAGGAGTTTACCATCTTGGATTTTGTTAGGAGTGTCAGTGACTGTGCACACACTCAGTGTGCTTTAAGCAGCTGTTGAGAAGTTAAGTTTTGGGGCCCGTCACAAATCGTCAAACAGAAAATGAGGTTGGCCTGTCATATAAGCTAATGCTTATATAATACTAATAATTAAATTTTGATGCTAATTGTTCTGGTGCTGACATTTATATAATATATAATTAGTATGTTGTGCGTCGGTCTCTCAGTAACTGAAAGCAGCACAGAGCACATGCAGTGGCATCAGCAGAATAAAAGGCATGTCATGGGCTGATATTGAAGCCCATAACATAATGTGCAACATTTCTACTCTACTTTTTAGTTAAGCTTTAGTAACTAACAGTTCCCATCGTGGCAAACACTAGCTGCTGCCATTGTGCCAAGAATATGGAGTGATGATCTACTCTTGCCATTGTTCCCCAGATAACAATATTGTATTACATCACTAGACTAGCTGGGTATCATAACTATCTTAGGAAAGATGCAGAACACATGCACATAAATGCAAACAAGGAAACAACAGAGAACTGCGTGCTTGATTCATCATTACATATCAAAATGATATATCTGTTAGTTTTAATTGAGACCTTTTTCTTAATATCTGAATAGCCTGCTCTAAAAAAAAATTTTTAACTAAAGAAGATCAATGAAGGATAAATTCAACTAATTTTGAAATAAAATTAGATATATGGCCCTAGAACATGGTAAAAAAAACTCAGGAGTTAAATGAACACTTACATGTTTACAGCATAGACAACCAAATATATGTAATTTATCACTTGGTATATATCTGCTGCACTGTGTTTAGCATTACTAGAGGAGAAATATAATGTACACACAGGCTGGGTCTTCAAGATGAGACATGAATAGTAAGTGGTACAATGAAAGATGTGCGAAAACCACTTGCCTGTACAAAGGATTACCCCAGAATTCAAATATTTATAAAGATTGGATAATGAAATTGCATTAAGGGCATTATTAAACCTTTATGCGGAAGGAGATTGGAACACACCGAAAAGGAGTTTAACCTTTTCTCTGAAAGATTTGGCCATTTAATCTTTTGAATCCCAATAATTACTAAAAGGCAATCTAGTTCCTAAAAATAACAAAGGCTTATTTTTAAACATAAAAAGCATTATACCTTCTAGTGCTCTTGAAAATCAAGTAACCCGCATGCCTAAACAGGGATTGTAATAATTCAGTCAAATGCATTTTTGATGACTGTAAATCTCTGTTTTTATTCTCATAGTGTGAGTTGTCCATTACTAAAGCAGATCTGTTTAATTTTGAGCTCACTTTAGAAATTCATTTGCCAGTGTTGCCACTTCTACTGTCGCTAATGTCCTTCAAAGACTTGTTGAATCAGCATTCTTCTCAAATTGACAAAGTGTTCTCACAATAAAAGATTTATTTTACTTCACAGCCCTATTTACTTCCCCATTATGCCTTCAAAACCTCAGTTACCACAGATATTTCTGCACAAGGAGAATGAAATATAGGCATCTAAAGAACTTAAGTTTCTGATGAAGAATCCTAATAGGTGGGCATGGCCAATCAATAGAAAGGTCACATTTTAATGACAAATGTCTAATGAAGCAACTTGAGTAAGGTAAGAAAAGTACAGTAAGCCAGTATAATTACTATACAAAATGAATAATGATATTAACCCCAGACATGCCATTTTAATTCTACATCAAATGGATAAAAACTGCTATAGAAAATGGATAATCAGTATATTAACCCCATCTTTGCTAGTATAATCATTGTAGAAATGGCCAAAAAGCAATCCATCAATCCCAGACTGCCAGTAAGATCCCTGAAAAATGTCCAATGAACACTCCTTTAACTCTATACATACCAGTAAGTTCAGTGGATAGATTGAATGCATTACCTTACAGTTGCACAAGCAGAATACCAATAGTGAAGTTTTCTTCTCTCCTTGTGCTCCCACAGCTGCTTGTTGCACTTTATCTCTCCATACTCCATACACTGCACAAAAAAGATGGCTGTGCGTTCCACTGTGGAATGCACAGCCTTTCATGAAAGACAGAAGAAGAGTGGCGGGGGGTAAGGAGGACAGCAAGAACAGTTGGAAGTAAGGAGGGCAGTGGGAGGTAAATAAATTAAATTTAAAAAACATACTAGGACAGTGGACCCCCTAAAATTCATGGGCTGTGGGCAGATGCACAGTTTGCCCCTAGGGTTAAACCAGCCCTGTATAAAACATGAAACAACACAATCCTGAAATATTATTGAAAATGAAAATCGCTATTTACTTTCTCCATCTTGTGTCTTCCAGATTTATCTTAAAATGGTGAAATAAAAAAAAATATTCTGCTGTGAATATCAGTAATCAGGTGTCCCTTATTGGTATTTTGACAAACAATTTGTTCAACATGTCCAACCAAGTAAACAAGTCTTAATTTTAATATCTGCTGCCCTAGTATCCACTTAACAGGCCATTTTGTTGCACTTTGCAAAACATTTCTCATGTATACTGCACTTCCTGGGTTCTGCAGTGCTATATTCATGAGGGGTTCTTTATGTGGGCACTCCTCTAAATTGTATTACATTTATATATAATACAGCACATGGTGCAGAGAGCAGAATCCATTGCTTCAGGAACAGCAGTGCATGATCCCTAAAAGGAAGATTTATAAACCCTCTAGTAACTAAAGGCACTTGTGTCTGGGGAAATGCTAATTTCCAAAATATGATATATATTTATCAGATACATACAGATTATTCCTTACAGAGCCTAAAGCTGATTTTTTTGTATCTATCACTCAGTAAGAATGTGTCATAATGATGGTATTCCATCACTACTTGTATAACTTACTTTTGTAAGTTATACAAGTCACCACTGTATTTTGTTAGCTGCGCCCTGGGGCACAAAAGCACACAATGCATAACAATCGAGAACAAAATAAAACATAGTTTTCATGGATAATTTGCTTTGCACATACTCAATTACATTATCCTAGAAAAATAAAGTCTGTGTTTATGAAGCTGCAAAACAAAAAAAGGTATTCATCACACCCTTTTATTTTGGTTGATATGGTTAAAGGAGAAATAAACCCCCCAACGGTCAAAAGTCCCCACTGGCCCCCCTTCCCTGCCTCTCCCCCTGCTCAGTGTTAACCCAGATTTATGTCCCCTGTAGAAATACTGACAGCACATGCAGAGTGAGCACAGCGGAGTTCACGGGTGCCATCTTCGGCGCTTCGGTACTCTTCGTAAAGTCGGCATCGTATTTTGGTGCATACGCAGTTCGAGCAATCGTCCAGTTCGCGACAACTGCGCATGCGCCAAAAGTGATGGAAATTGCAGACGGGAGGGAAAAAGACCCAAAGAATACTAAGCTGGTGCGCGTGAGCTCTGCTGCGCTGTCTCTGCATGTATGGTCAGTATTTATACAGGGGACACAATTCTGGGGTCACACTTAGCATGGGGGAAGAAGGTAAGGGGGCCAGTGACTGTGGGGGGGGTTTAGTACTCCTTTAACAATGTATTAAAAAAAAGCTTAAACTACTTGTACATGTTTCAATTGAGAAAGGGCTGTATGTCCTAAACATGTAACAAACTTGTTTGCAGAATAGTTGTGCTCTTCTGCCTTTTTTTCTGCAGCATTGAATATACTCCTGTGTTTAGACTAGTGTTAACCTCCACCTCCTTTAACCCTTTCCCTGCAAGCCGTTTTGTCCTAAATGCGAACATCTACTGCCAAGCATTTTTTTTTTTACTTTTTGTACTCTTTCACTTTAAGGGCTTTTCCTGGGGGGTCTTTTAGTTTACCCAGGAAAACAATATATTATTTTCCACTTATTCCACTTCTGTGAAAGGATATAGGCTTCTAAGTGTCTAATAAAATGAAAACAATCATGTTTAACATAGTACAATCACATATATCAGAAACATAATTTATTTCATGTACAAGAACATAGCTGATTTGGAAAGTTCGATGTCTCTTGAATGCACCAATACCAAATATAGATAGTTTTATGACGATTTCTCACTTGTATACATCAAAATCTCCAGGCAGTACACTACCAAATTTCCAAAGCACTGCTCCACAAAACAGCATACTTCTGATTTCAAGGCCAAACACTCCACTAACAGTAGGTTTACCCTAGAAAACTCCACATTATTAAAAAAAGATCATATTGTGACAAATCAAAAATGGTTAAATATATCTATGTATGCCAAACAACTAAGTTGCGATTCTTTCCTATGGATATAATTTTTTATAGAAATTGGTGAATTTTTTGAAAAATGACCTCGAAGCTTCCAATCTACAGCATCATATCTCCCACACATCATTAGGTACCAATGTAAAACACCCTGAAAATAATTGCCAGGAGTCCACTGAACAGTTTGATGTCCAATATGTATGGGTATAATAAGCACGTGGCACACAGGGGGGGGGAAATGTAGACACCCCATTCGAGCTATCAGTTCTGTAATTCAGATACTGCAAAATCAACACATCTGCATAGATTTGTGGGGGTGCAAAGGTATAATAAACTATGTTCACCCCAGAAAACCATATATTTTCAGAAAGTACACATTCCTCCAAATCCAAATTGGGTATGCATGTCTTTCTACTCCAAAGCACCAAGCCGCAAACCTTTCCTAAATTTGGCAATTTTGGTGACATTTCCAAAAATCAACTCAAAACTTCCACCCTGCAGCATTGTATTACCTACATATTATTAGGTATCAAGCAAGATAAATCACCCCAAATATGAAAGCCTGGGGTCCTCTGAAAAGTTGTATGCCCAATATGTATAGGTTTACCTAAGCACTACTCCAAACCATACTGCAAAGCTACGCTAAAGGCAGTGGTTTTTATGACATTTCTGAAAATTGCCTAAAAATATTGCAATTGGCCGCATTTATCTCACCCAATTTCTTATATACAATTGTAAAACACCCTAAATATTGATGCCAAGGGTCTACAGAGCAGTTTGATGCCCAGTATGCATAGATATACCAAAACAGCTGGCATATGCAGACCCCAAATAAAAACAGTGCATATGAATTTTCTCCGCTGTCGATTCATCTTCTGTGAACAAAGACCTGTGACAGCACAAAGCCTCCTAACAGCACAAAGATCCCCCAAATCCATATATTTTTGGAAAGTACACATTCTGATGAATCCAACAAAGATAAATAAATCTATGTACACCAAACTACCAAATTGCAAAGCTTTTCTAAGCATAGAGGTTTTTACAACATTTCCGAAAATCACCTAAAAATTTGCTGCATTTATCGCACGCAATGTTTTACATACAAAGAAATATCACCCTAAATATGAATATCAAAGGTCTACTGAATAGTTTGATGCCCAATATGCATAGACTTACTAAAGTATGTGGTATGTACGGACCCCAAATGAAAAATGTGCACATGAATTTTCACGCTGGCCAACTGAGCTGCTGAAAACAGAGCCCTGACTGTGGCGTAAGACCACCAAACTGTAAAAAGACCCCCAGAAAACCATATATTTTTGAAAAGTATATATTCTTATGGATCAAACTAAGTAATATATACCTTTCTATACCAAAGCACCAAACAGCAAAACTATACTAAAGATACAAAAGTAACAACAGTGCAGGGATAAAATTGCAATAAAACCACAAAAAATGTGTTTTTTAGGTAAAAAAACAAAACAATGAATAAGTAAAAAAAAAAAAGTTTTTGTGTATACATGTTTTGTGCACTTCTTTTTTTTATGTTTGAAATTTTTATTGTTTTCAATATAACAAATAAAAAATGCAATAAAGTATAACGTTTTCAGCTGCAAGTTTGTCCATGTCTAAATATGTTATGTCATTCTTTACATAACAGTATCTGGCCATTTCCCATGGTCCCACAGGTACAGGCCCGGAGAACGGTAGTGGGCCTAGGGACGCCCACTATGTAAATCCGGCCCTTCTCAGTTTATATCAATACAGTGCTATTCATGCAGCTGGCTTGTAGATGGGGAGGGAGAAATAGTTGTTGGGAAGGGGGGAGAAAAGAGGGGGGGAAGAAAGTTTAAGAAGAGAGACAGTTATCGCAACTACAATATATATTTACCTATGACATCTTATTTATTACACTGTTCAAGTGGTTCCAGAGTCAGGGGAGTCAGACTCAGATTGGGTTTCCTCCAAGTATCGGGCCCACGGGTACCACTCCAGCTCCCCCTCATAGCTCTTGTCCAGAAGTATATTTCAAATGGATTCCATCACTCAGATCCAGTTCACTTTGGTTATCAGTGATTGTCGACCAGGTTTTTGTGGTTGTTTCCTTTTAGCTGCTAGGAGAGATCTTGCTGCTGTCAGGATGTGTGTGGCTAATTTGTAGAATAGTTTAGAATTAATGGTCTCAATTTTCATACCTAGTAGAAATGTGTGTGGCGTTGCCGGAATAGTGCTGTTTAGAATCTCGGAGAGCAGAGAGCAGAGAGGCTATCATTTTCCAGAATTCCTGGGCCACTATGCATGTCCATCATGTATATAGAAAGGATCCTTGTTCGCTTCCTCTAAAACAAGTGGCATGTTCCGGGTTGCTACTAAATTTACTTATGCATGTTGTATAGTACCAGCGATAAATGATTTTATATGCCCTTTCACTGGAGGTTGCACATATGGATTTTTTTTGGCATTTTCCCAGATATATGACCATGTCTTATCTGAAATTGGGAGATCTAAGTCTGTTTTCCATTTTGTCATATAAGGCTGGTGTATATCAGTGGTATCTGATGATATGTTGCAGTATAATATAGATATCAGGTGTGTCGGATATAAGCGTTTGAAGCAGATTTTTTTCAAAGTATGTCATAGGCTGGGTATTCTGAGGTTTGGTTTCGGTCTCTACATGGTGTCTAATTTGTAAAAAACAAAAAAATTGCAAGTGGGGAATGTCATGTTGCACCTTAAGTTGTTGGAATGACAGAGTAATTTGATCTGGACAGACGTCTGCTAGTGTGACCATGTTTGCGGCTATCCATGGTTTAAAGTCTAGGGGATGGCATCCTGATAGGAAGGTCTTGTTGCAAAAGATAGTTCTATACCTAGTATTACATGTGCTTAATTTCATCTTAATGGCTATGGAGTCCCATAGATCCAGGGCTTGTTGCGAGGAGGGTAAAAGGTCTTTGGAGGTGTCTCTGTGCGTTTTAGGAATGCAAAATACATGTTCTAATTGCATGGGTGTGGAAAAGTGATTTTCAATTATTTTCCAGGCCTCCTCCTTCAGGTGGTTGATAAGGTATTTTGTGTCTCTGTCGCCTGTGCTAGTTGTCTGTTTGTCTAAAATGTCCCGTGATCCATCCAAATTGTTATTTATGGTTGTGTTAAAATCTCCCCCCACAATGACTCTGCCCTCCGAGATTACTAATAATTTGTTAAAAAAACTTCTAAAAATTTTTTGTTTTGAGGTATTGAGGGCATATACTGAAGCAAGCCTAGTCAGTTGGTTCTGAAGGTGTCCTGATAAGATGATGAAGTGGCCATCAGGGTCTATAAATTTCTGAATAAGTTGGAATTTCAACTGTTTAGCCATAAGGATGGCCACCCCTTTCATTTTGTGGGTGAATTTGCCAGGTAAACCTGGGGGTAGTATTTTGATAGGTATTTGGGTCATGAGGTTCTACTGAAATGTGTCACCTGCAGCAGCAAGACATCCAGCTTTAACTTGAAATAGTCAGAGAAGGCCATAGTGCATTTTTGAGGCACATTAAGGCTGTTAACATTGTGTGAGCATACCTTCAGATCAAATGAGCGAGGATCCGGGGGTACCCGTGGGTCCATCCTGGAAGATTTTTGAGGGAGCTAGATGTCATTGTGATGATACGCTGGTTATAAAGAAAAAAAAAAAGAAAAAAAAGTAAGAGAAAAACAACCGATAAAAGGTGTTGATGGCAAGAAGGAATAGAAATGCAAGAGTAAAACAGTCAGTAAAAAGTGTGAGATGAGGAGGAAAGGGGAAGGGAAGAAGGGGAAACAAAAATAAGAATGTAGATATAGAGGCAGTAGAAAAAAGAGAAGAGGGGGGAGGTAGACAATAACAAAACAACACAAAAGACAAATCACAAGTCAATTAACTTCTAATCTCCCAAAAAAGGAGATTGGCAAAGGTTCCTAAGATAAAAAGGGAGAGACCAGTTTTGTTGCACCTCACTAGGAAAACCTTCAATTGAGGGGGTCACAGAGTGAAGTCTAAAAGGGAAACCAGTCCGCGTAGCCCACCCTACATTTATGCTATCTATACCCTGTGTCCAAAGAGTAGAACATTTCAACTCTCAAGATTCTGAATGCTAGCATATTCAAGTCTTAACTAACTGGTAAATATTTAAATCTATTTTAACTTCAACCAAAGTGCATCCACAAGAGATTCATTATTTCCCCTGTATTTGTATGGTCATGAACTATTCACAAAGTACCAAGTTTTGGGAAGATCTGAGAGCCTTAGGTAAAGTATTTTCAAGTTCCAACTAAAAAGCTGATTAGACCAGTATAAATATAACTCCAGGCATCTTAAGCAAAAATTAGCAGACTCCTCTACTGGTATGATCCGGGCCTATCAGAATGATATCGAGCAACTCAGATGATACTCAATTTTCCGTTTGCCAAGTCTGGTCTCCCAGAGCTCAGCTTTAATCTGTCACTAATGTATAATTGAATTTAGTACATGCACCATCTTTGTGTCACTGTAGTCTGGCACTAGTCACAGACCACAATTGTGGTGCAATGGGTAAAATGACCTCCAATAATCGTCCATGGGGTCCTTGGCCCCACTGCAGAGCGGTGCCAGTGTGTCCTGTTCCTTAGGATCCCGTGTCTCTGTCTCCATGGTATCCGCTGGAGGATCTTGAAGAACAGGCAGTGCCTCCTCTATTTCACTTGGATGTTGGTATATGTAATGCTATTTTGTTGATATGTGAGTTTAAAGGGGAATCCCCATCTTTATGGGATGCCTTTTTGTCTCAGCACTTCCGTCAAAGGTTTGAGGTCTTTCCGCTTTTGTAATGTTGAAGAAGCTCAGCGTAAATTTTTGGAATTCCATCAAGCTCCATTTGCTCGGTTCGAGATGCTTTCAAGATAGCTTCCTTGGTCTGAAAATAGTGAAATTGCTTCTCTGGGTGGCATGTTTGAGTTTGGTCTAGCACGAAGTGCTCTATGGGCTCTGTCCAGCAGAAGATATTTATCGTCAACTCCTGGCGACAAAGCTTAAAAAATTTAGGTAAAAAAGTGTCCAAATGTACTGTTTCTGGTATGTCTTTTGAAGGGTTCTGTATATTTCTCAAAGGAGATGGTCAAGCCTTGGTGGTCATTAGCGTGTCAATAAGGTTGGCCCCCACTAAGTTTGTCTAAGGTTCCAGCCGTGGCACTCAACCATGATAATGGCTTTATTAGTGATCAGCCGAGTATATGAGATTGTAGGTAGATCTGTTGACCAAAGCGTCAGGCAGTCTGAAAATGAGAAAAGTGTATAAAAAAAGAAAAACATAAAAAATACCACTTTTTACTAAAATATGTGTGTAAGTGTATAAATGTACTGTAAATGTATGTAAGTGTGTAAAAAAACTTGCACTTACCATTTTTGGAGAAGGAGGATAGCTGCAATCCCTGTAGGGCCCTGGAAATCCATTGTACAGAACTGTTGCAGAGCAGGAAGTGCATGGGTGGCTCTGCAGGGAGGAGGTAAGGCAAGCAGCAGATGCACCATGCTCTTGTGTCTGCTACTTGGAAGTCGCAGATTCGACATGACAGCCCCCCAGCCTCGTGGCACAAAAACCGCCTACACAGAGAGAACAGCTCGTCGGCTAAAGAACTTACATAGTACATTCTTGGCAGCCTGAACATTTGCCTGCCATGCATGCTTGGCAGGCAAAGGGTTAAATTGTATGTAAAAATATAGCACCACATAGAATGCAGAGCCATGTACAAAGCTAGGCAGCTCATGTACCAAATACCATATACCAGATAACCATATAAATATTGTAAAATTCTGCATTATGATTAGTAGAGGATGATGCCCATGCAGGCATGTTTTTATATTTGTCTGTATAGGCTGTAAGAAATCCTAGCAGGATGTTCCTTCTTAGAGAGGTCAATTTAGGCCCTTTTGAACGACAACATACCAAGTGATGTCAGGCTACTCCTTTCAAGCTGCTAGACAATTTCCCTTTTGGAGTTCCTGTTACAGACTTAAAGAGATACTGTCATGGGAATAACAAACTGCCAGAAATTAGTTCCATCCTAAAGTGCTGGCACAAGTCACATGACTGGGGGCAGCTGGGAAACTAACAATATGTCTAGCCCCATTGCAGATTTCAAAATTGAATATAAAAATCTGTTTGCTCTTTTGAGAATTGGATTTCAGTGCAGAAGTCTGCTGGACCAGCACTATTAACTGATGTGTTTTGAAAAAAACATGTTGTCCCATGACAGTATCCCTTTAACAACACAATGTTTGTGGTTTGTAGCCCTGGTGGTAAAGTGGTGTGGCGGGGACGACCGCCCCGCTGCTCCTCTTCGGTTGCCATCTTGGATCCTTAGGACGCGCGCGCATCTTCGCAAATTTAAAGGCACAGGCACACTGGTGTGATGACGCCAGTGCGCAATGGCGCCAAATTTAAAGTATAAAAGGCTTATTAAAGCCACAGGACCTTGCCAGTGATAGGATCTGTTGCCTGTGGTTCCTGAACTTCAAGCATCTGTTAAATCTGTCTGATTCCTGTTTTGACCCCTGCCTGGCTAACTACTATTCTGAATTCCTGATTCCTGACCATTGCCTGTTATATGACTACTAGTGATGGGCGAATTTGCTCAGTTTCGCTTCGCCGAAAAATTAGCGAATTTCACGTGAAATTCGCGAAACGGTGAAAAATTCGCGAAACGGCGCCGGCGTCTCGTTTTTGACGCCGGCGCCCATTTTTTTGACGCCGACGCCCGTTTCTGAGGCTGGCAAATTTTTGCGGGCGTTTAGCGAATTTATTCGCTGGTGGTGAATCGCGCAAATTCACCGTGAATTTGCGCATGGCGAATAAATTCGCTCATCACTAATGACTACCTCTTCCGCTGAATCCCTCCTGATTGATTACCCGGTTTGACCCTTGCCTGCCTGACTACACTTGTTCTCTGCCTGCACTGACCCGGCCTGTTCTGACTACGATTCTTCTCTACGCCTTGTATTGTGACTTTCTGCCCAAAGACTCTGACTACAGTTGTGCCCCTCAGCCTGTTTAGAACCCCTAGTCTTGCACCTCTCGTTTTAAGACCTGGCGGCATCTGAGAAGCTGAGGGCTCCTCCTGAGGCCAAAGGCGGCTGCTACAGGCAGAAGCACGAGCCGAGACCAGGGTGCTTGGCATCGGTTCTAGATTTAGGGTGCCAACTGTTACAATATGGACAGGCAAGGCCAAAGAGCCAACATGACAACAACAGCTTAAAGCAGTGGTTTACTTTTAGTATGTCATAGAATGGCCACTACTAAGTAACCTTTCAATCGGTCTGTATTATTTATTTATTATAGTTTTTTAATGATTTGCACTATTTTTCTGATTCTTTCCAGTTTACTTTAATCAATGCATGGCTGCTAGGGTAATTTGGACCCTAGCAATCAGATTGTTAAAAGATCTACTGGATTAAATGTTAAATAACGGAAAAACCACAAATGATAATACAAAATGAAATTCAAATGCAAATTGTCTCTGAATATCACTCTCTACATCATACTAAAAGTTGACTCACAGGTTAACCACCGATTTAAGTAAGCCTCATACTGAATTCTAAGACAATAAAACATCATATAAGGTGATGGAAATAAGCTAACAATTCCCATCTAAACATATTCATATGAAGGAAAAACAAAAAAAGAAAAAAAATGTATAAACACCCTAAATAAAAATGTATAAAGTTCTCATTGTTAAATAGTTACATAGTTAAATTGGGTTGAAAAAAGACAAAGTCCATCAAGTTCAACCCTTTAAATGAAAACCCAGCATCCATACATACACCCCTCCCTTCTTTTTAATTAAATTCTATATACCCATACCTATACTAACTATAGAGCTTAGTATTACAATAGCCTTTGATATTATGTCTGTCCAAAAAATCATCCAAGCCATTCTTAAAGGCATTAACTAAATCAACCATCACAACATCACCCGGCAGTGCATTCCATAACCTCACTGTCCTGACTGTGAAGAACCCCCTACGTTGCTTCAAATGAAAGTTCTTTTCTTCTAGTCTAAAGGGGTGGCCTCTGGTACGGTGATCCACTTTATGGGTAAAAAGGTCCCCTGCCATTTGTCTATAATGTCCTCTAATGTACTTGTAAAGTGTAATCATGTCCCCTCGCAAGCGCCTTTTTTGCAGAGAAAACAACCCCAACCTTGACAGTCTACCCTCATAATTTAAGTCTTCCGTCCCTCTAACCAATTTAGTTGCACGTCTCTGCACTCACTCCAGCTCATTTATATCCCTCTTAAGGACTGGAGTCCAAAACTGCACTGCATACTCCAGATGAGGCCTTACCAGGGACCTATAAAGAGGCATAATTATGTTTTCATCTCTTGAGTTAATGCCCTTTTGTATGCAAGACAGAACTTTATTTGCTTTAGTAGCCACAGAATGACACTGCCCAGAATTAGACAACGTGTTATCTACAAAGACCCCTTCTCATTTAAGGAAACTCCCAACACACTGCCATTTAGTGTATAACTTGCATTTATATTATTTTTGCCAAAGTGCATAACCTTGCATTTATCAACATTGAACCTCATTTTCCAGTTTGCTGCCCAGTTTTCCAGTTTAGACAAATCACTCTGCAAAGTGGCAGCATCCTGCATGGAACCTATAGTTCTGCACAATTTAGTATAATCTGCAAAAATAGAAACAGTACTTTCAATGCCCACCTCCAGGTCATTAATAAACAAGTTGAAAAGCAAGGGACCTAGTACAGAGCCCTGCGGTACTCCACTAACAACACTGGTCCAATTAGAAAATGTTCCATTTACCACCACTCTTTGTAGTCTATCTTTTAGCCAGTTCTCTATCCAGGTACAAATATTATGTTCCAGGCCAACATTCCTTAATTTAACCAGTAAACTTTTGTGTGGCACTGTATCAAATGCTTTAGCAAAGTCTAAGTAAATCACATCCACTGCCATCCCAGAATCGAGGTCTCTACTTACATTCTCATAAAAAGAAATTAAGTTAGTCTGGCAAAATCTATTATGCATAAAACCATGCTGGCACAAACTCATAGGGGCAAATGCACTAAGATGCAAAGTTGCGCCAGGCGCAACTTCGCCGCACTTCGCCACAATTCGCCACCCTTCGCCAGGCCTATTTTCGCCAGCGCTCCGCAAATTCACTAAAATCCGAAGTTGCGCACAGGGGTAGAGTAAGTTTTCGAAGTTGCGCTAGCGTTAATTCGCCAAGCGAATATGTAGCTGGAGTGTCAGAGAAACTCAGGAGGATTTTCAACAAACACCATGTCCCTGTGTTTTTCAAACCTAGCAACACACTGAGACAAAAACTGGTACACCCAAAGGATCAAACACCAAAAGAAAAACAAAGCAATGTGGTATACAGAGTCCAGTGTAGCGAGGAGTGCACAGATCTATACATCGGGGAGACAAAACAACTGCTCTCCAAGCGAATGGCTCAGCACAGGAGGGAGAACTCTACAGGGCAAAACTGAGCTGTCTTTCTACACTTAAAAGACAAGGGACACTCCATTGAAGACAGCAAGGTCCAAATCTTGGATAAAGAAGACCGCTGGTTTGAACGAGGCGTGAAAGAGGCGATTCATGTCAAGGTGGAGAGACCATCTCTGAACAGAGGTGGGGGCCTTCGACACCACCTGTCTGCTACATACAATGCTGTTCTAACATCTGTACCCCGGCGGATTCAGAACACTTCACACATCCATTCATGCAACACTCACAAGTAACACCTGTATCTAGGAGTTGCATGACACATTGGATAATCCTATCACAACTACACAGAATCAACACCTCTGTGAGTTTCTTCAGATGTCACCTCTTTGAAGAGTTACAATGTGCCATTGTAAATGGATTAGTGGAAGAGTTTATATGCCGAGAACTTCCCACACCAGTCAGTTGAACTGAAGAAGCTGCTCGGATGAGTAGTGAAACGTCTTCATTGATTACTCTGCAAGTCCAGTTGTTTTTAGATTGACCTATACTAGATATACTATGACCTGGATGAATGAAAATCTTCATAGTCAAGCAAAGCGAAGTTTCGCTAGCGATGGTTCATTTGCATACGGCGGGAAATTCAAATTTCAATGGAGGAACACGTATCACCACTTCAAATGCCTAGAAAACCTTCAAATCAGCAAATAAGAATTTTATTTTGCCCTACACATGTGCCCACTGTCTAGGTAAGTTGCCATGAGTCAGGAAATGTAGGGGGGAAGAAGGGGAGCCCCAAAAAATGTTTCGATCTTTTTCAGCCTATCACCCATCATGTAGAAAACATGCCAGCGTTTTTTGGGACTTAGAAAAAATTTTGACTTTTTTTGAAACAATCCCTATCTACTCTATTGCGCTTCGCCAGGTCTGAGGTGGCGAAGGAAGTCTAGCGTAAAAGGTAGCGTTCAGTACACTGCGCAAGTTAGTGAATTTGCGTAGTTACATCACTAGCGAAAATTCGCCTGGCGTAAGGGTGTGAAATAAAACTAGCGAAATTACGCCAGCGTTCGTTAGTGAATTTGCGCAGTAGCGAAAAATGCCAAATGCTAGCAAATTAACGCTAGCGTTCGGCGCTTCGGCACTTAGTGAATTTGCGCCATGGTATTATGATTTGCTATGAAGTCCAGTATCTTATCCTTTATTAACCCTTCGAAAAGCTTTCCTACCACTGACGTCAGACTAACTGGCCTATAGTTTTGAGGCTGAGAACGGGATCCTTTTTTGAATAGAGGCACCACATTAGCAATTCGTCAGTCTCTCGGCACTATGCCAGATCTCAATGAATCCTGAAAAATTAAGTAAAGAGGTCTGCAAATCACAGAGCTAAACTCGCTAATTACCCTGGGATGAATACCATCTGGCCCTTAATCTTAACATGTTCTAGTCTCTTTTGAATTTCTTCATGTGTGAACCATGCATCATTAGTTGTATTACTAGAATTGGGACTGTTAAGAAGGAAACCTTCACTTACTGGTTTCTCATTTGTGTAGACAGATGAAAAATATGAGTTCAGAATCTGCGCTTTTATTTTGTTTTCATCAACCAGCTGACCCCCCTCTGATAGTAAGGGTCCCACCCCTTCCTGCTTCATTTTTTGTATCTGTTTACAAATCGTGATGCACAATTTTGACTTGGATGCATATTGGTTTGTTTGCTTTTTGCCAATGATATGATAGTATTTTCAGTCGTGCCCTTGCCAAAGGACCATTGGTCTTTGTTATATAGAAGGTTTTCAGTCTCAGGGATTGCTTGCACTGCTCTAGTGAACCACACATTACTTCCCTTGTTTTAGAGTATCTAGTTTATTTTACCAGTGATCGCAAAGTGTTGCTGCAGATACCTGTAGTTATATATATCAAACTATACATAATAAATGGAAGATTGTGTAGAATTTCCACCTTGAAATAAAAACTGTGTTAGCCAGTAGCAAAAATAACAAATAAAAAAACAAAAATGAGTAGAAGTGATACCTATATTGAAGAACAATAAATATACATTAAACAATTTCAGAACAACAAGACCGTTTTGTCAGGCAAAATGTAAATGTAAACTGGAAAATCACAGCATATATACTGTTAGATCAGTGCTGTCCAACTGGTGGTGGCCTGTAAACACCCCTGCATTGTTCACACCTCTAAGACCGTACTTTGTTCACTTTCAGACTTACAATGTGAATGTCTGCATTATTTATCTGTTCACACCTCCCTACTCTTCCTGCCATATGTTGCCTGTGTGTGCCAAACGCTGCCTCTCTACTCAGCATGTGTGCCCAGCTCAGCCAATGTGTGCCCTACTCTACCTGTGTTTGCCTTACTCTGACTGCCCTACTTTGCCTGTATGTGTCATACTCTGCCTGTGTGTGCCATACTCTGCCTGTGTGTGCCATACTCTGTCTGCCCTTCTTTGCCTGTGAAAGCTATACTCTGCCTCCCTACTCTGCTCTATACTTCCTCTGTGTGCCATACTGTGGAAGGTAAGCCTGGTGGATGGTTGTGCTGGGTGTTGCTGTGCTATTGACAGGGGGGAAGGAAGCATTTGGATTTAAGGGAATGGCGTATTATGACCAACTGTTTATTTGGTTTGATACTACTATTAATATGGATATGGTCTTAAATATTCTTGTAATAACATGGGTGTGGTTTAAAGTGGATGTGTATTAAAAACTGGGTATGGTCAATACAGGCTTCCATTATCGGCCCTCTGCCATGTCGCCTAGATAAATTCTGGCCCTTAGTACCACAGAAGTTTGGACAGCACTGTGTTAGATCATTGAAAGGTATTCATTGGCTAAAAATTATTAAGTCACATATAGGTAGAGATAAATTGTATAGATAACACAATGAATTAGGGTGGGTTGTAAATAGTCCAGGGATCTGAATTCAGTCAGATAAATGCAATTATTTGCACTGATGAGCAGTTATTGCTTACTGTTAGACTATTTTCTTTTAATTTAAATCCAGTTCAAAGGGAGATAAAATGATTCCGATGGTATAGTAATATCAAGGCTTCATGTACCTTAACCACAATGATAAACAACAAATCTGAAAAGAAGTTATGAGAAAAGCCATCTGTCCCTCTAAACAATTATTTCCATGCCATCTGGTTTTACAGACTCAGAAATGTTAACTGATTATCCTTTACATCTAATTGAAAGGGGTCCTATGCACTATCTGTAAATGGGAAGTACATAACTTTCAACAATTTCAGTAATATATTCTATAGTTTACAATACAAATGTATTTTGTTAGCTATAAAGTCAGGTGTCTGCTTCCATTTTTCTCTTGGCTAAACACAGTTCCACTCAGTCTGTTCTGTAATTCTGATAATTCTAATATTCATGACATTGGTTGGAATCCCCTATAAAATAGAAGTAAAAGGAAAGATTCTAAATTTTTCAAAACTAAATTTTTCTAAATTTTTCAAAACGGTAAACTAACTATGGTAAACAAGTAAGGGATCTTTCATCCAAACATTTTCCTGGGTTTCCATATAGGTACATGTTGTGTCTTTTCTGACCCTTCCAAATGGTGCTCAGGTGTGACTATTGTGACAAGGAGAACCATAGTGCTACCACAAACCATGGGCTTTGTGGTATCACCATGATTCCAGGGATGGATTGAGACAATAGGCAACATACTTGTACATAGAAAATCAAATGCAAATTTAATTTTGAATGTGCACTCAGAAGTGTAGCAACCTTTACTCTGGAAATGCTAGATGCTGCCTTCACCCTACTTGCATCAAATCTGTGTTTTTGTAATGCAACTCTGCACTCAAACAACAAAGGGAAAGTTGGACTCATCTGCAATTTTTAAACCATTAAGAGGTCTTCTGCACTTTGATTCAGTCCAGGACCAGATGGTATTCATCCCAGGGTACTAAGAGAGCTTAGCTCTGTAATTGCTTAACCTCTTTACTTAATTTTTCAGAATTCATTGAGGTCTGGCATGGTGCAGAGAGATTGTTGCCACTATTCAAAAAGGGATCCCGTTCTCAGCTTCAAAACTATAGGCCGGTTAGTCTGACATCAGTGGTAGGAAAGCTTTGCAAAGGGATATTAGGGATATGATAATGGACTTCACTGCAAATCATAATACAAGTTTGTGCCAGCATGGTTTTATGCATAATAAATCTTGCCAGACTAATTTATTTTCCATTTATGGGCATTGACTCGCACAGGGACTGTCTGCCTGCGACCAACACTACTAGCATGGGGGAAATGTTTGCCAAAATTCAAAGGCAATAATGTGTGGAGCTTCCCTGACACTTGCCCATGTGTCTGTGCGAGTCAATGCTCGCTGAGGGAGAGATCAGGGGAGACACAGCGCAGGGAGTCGATATTACCTGTGTGTCCACGGCTTTGCTGCCCAGTGTGGGGGATTGGCACCAGTGAAAAGGGGGGAGAGTACAGGTCTCTCCCTGCAGCCCCAGCAGCCTTATGCTTTTCCTTTTGCCAATGTAGTGGTAGAAGACAATGAGCAGCGGGCAGAGGAAGAAGAGGATGGGGACCTGCTGATGCCCACTCCCGTGCTGCTCCTCCATCAAAGACCTGTACAAGGTGGTGGGGTCGGGGGGGCGGAGCTTTGGTAAGTCATTTCTTAATAAAAACTTTGTGATTTTAAAGCATAATTTGTCTAGGTGGGGTTTTTTTTTCGTTGTAAACTAACACATTTTTTTACATTTTTTTGATGTTACTGGTCCTTTAAGGAATGTTGGCCTGAAACACAGTATTTGTACCTGGATAGAGAAAAGGCTATAAAATAGATTACAAGGAGTGGTGGTTAATGGAACATTTTCTAATTGGAGCAGTTTTGTTAGTGGAGTACCTCATGGTTCTTTACTTGGTCCTTTGCTTTTCAACTTGTTTATTAATGACCTGGAGTCATAGGCAGATTTTAATAAAGCCTTGGGGAGGCTAAGCCTCCCCAAACATAAGTCCTCTGTGAATTTACCCTGCAGAATTCCATGTATGTGTTACGTTGAGAAAGGATTCATTTAGAAGACTAAAATAATCCATCCACATTATACTTCCATCTACCTTCTTGGCAGAGGAGTTAAATCTTCAGAATCAAGCTCTGCTGCTCTTGCCTGCCCTGTTTCCCAGTGTAAGTTTAGACCCGCCCAATTGGTGGGAGGGGCTACACGAAGAAATCACTGATCGGGGAAACTCAATTTCAGAGCTGGAGAAGATGTGTAAAATAAATTAGCAGAAGGACATTCATGTATATACTGATGTTATTAACAAGCAGAGCCACCAAACTACACAGAAGAAAGTCTGTGGTGAAGATCTTTTGGGGCTGTATGGGTTTACATTGCTAGGGTGTGACATGGCTTTGCTGTGCAAGAGATTGTGCTGGGGTGTAAGGAATACTGCCTATATGGAGGGATTATTGCTAGGGGCTGAAGCTGACAATGCTGTGCTTGCTGGGATCTGATAGAAAAAGCAAATTAAGTTTGGGGATAGGAAAAATGACATATTGGGAGCTGAGTGTAAAGTAGTAGTTTGTATGATATTGATCTAACATTTAGGGGCCGATTCACTAAATTCGGGTGAAGGGTTAGAATAAAAAAAACTTCGAATTTCGAAGTTTTTTTGGGCTACTTCGACCATCGAATGGGCTACTTCGACCTTCGACTACGACCTTCGACTTCGAATCGAACGATTCGAACTAAAAATCGTTCGACTATTCGACCATTCGATAGTCGAAGTACTGTCCCTTTAAAAAAAACTTCGACCCCCTACTTCGGCAGATAAAAGCTACCGAAGTCAATGTTAGCCTATGGGGAAGGTCCCCATAGGCTTGCCTGTGATTTTTTGATCGAAGGATTTTCCTTCGATCGTTGGATTAAAATCCTTCGAATCGTTCGATTCGAAGGATTTAATCGCTCGATCGAACGAAAAATCCTTCGATCGTTCGATCGCAGGATTTGCGCTAAATCGTTCGACTTCGATATTCGAAGTCGTACGATTTTAGTTCACAGTCGAATATCGAGGGTTAATTAACCCTCGATATTCGACCCATAGTGAATCGGCCTCTAAGTGTTTATAGAAGGAGCTATAGGACTGAATGGAGTTGAAAAAAACAAACTTTAAAGGAGTGGTTCACAATTTAGTTAACTTTTAATATGTTATAGATAGGTTAATTCTATGCACCTTTTTGGTCTTAATTTTTTCTTTTTATAGTCTTTGAAGTACTTGCCTTCTTCTGACTCTTTCCAGCTTTCAGATGGTGCAGGGGTCACTGACCCCATCTAAAAATAAATGCAATGTAAGGATACAAATGTATTGGAATTACTACTTTTTATTAGTCATCTTTCTATACCAGCCTCTCATTCATATTCAGTCTTTTATTCAATTAATAGTTGCTATGTAATTTGGATCTTAGCAACCAGATTGCTATAATTACAAACTGGAGAGCTGCTGAATAAAAAGCTAAATAACTCAAAAACCACAAATGCTAACATGCCCTATTCAGGGCTGTCCAACTGGTGGTCCATGGGCTGCCCCCTTGTGTGGCCCACCCACCTGAAAGTCTGCCTGCTGTGCCCTATGCCCCCTGTATGTGTCCTTCTCTGCCTGTGGAACATAAGCCTGGTATTTGTTCTGGGGGTTTGTTAGCATTTGAAAATTATTGTTAGGGGGCACTAAGGTGTAATGTGCTAGGGGGGGGTGCTGTGATATCCACAGGGGGGAGACGGCATATGGATTTAAGGCTATGTCTTAATATAACATAATAAGCTGGTTTCAGAGTGATAAGTGATATTCCTGCAGTGAGCACCAACCATGTGGTTTTTTGGTTTACCACCATTAATATGGGCATGGTAACATGGGTGTGGTTTAAAACAGGGGGTGGCTAACACTGGCTTCCATTATTGGCCCTCCACCATCTGGGCCATAAAAATGCCATCCCTCTGTACCACAGAAGTTGGACAGCACTGCTCTATATCATGCTAAAAGTTCATTTAAAGGTGAACAACCCCTTTAAAGGATCAATGTCTTTTTAAAAAATGGGTGTTTCTTTTACCCTGCACTGCTTCAAACAGCATTTTTTTTTTGCTTTAGTACTATAGAGTTATATAATATACATATTATTGTTAAGTCTATTGTGTGGATGTTCATTGCAGATAGATACCTAACATTATTTAGCCTACCCAAACAAAAAAATCACCATCCGCCTATGCCTGGAGGTGGGCATTAAACGTTCTTTTTCTATTTTTGCTGATGACTCTAAATTGTGCCAAACTATAGGTTCCATGCAGGATGCTGCCACTTTGCAGAGTGATTTGACTAAATTTGACTAAAGTACTGTCTTGCATACACTCAAGGGATGAAAACATAATTTTGACCCTTTATTGGTCCCTGGTAAGGCATCATGTGGAGTATGAGATGCAGTTTTGGGCTCCAGTCCTTAAGAGAGATATACATGAGCTGGAGAGAGTGCAGAGAGTGGAGACATGCAACTAAACTGGTTAGAGGGATGGAAGACTTAAATTATGAGGGTAGACTCCAGTGGCGGAATTACCGGGGGAGCAGGGGGTGCGATTGGGCCAGGGCCCACACCCCCTCAGGGCCCCCCTGGCAGCTGGCACACTGGCTATATCCACCCACAGCGGGCTATTTCTGGCCACATTATCTTGTACGGAGGGGGGATCGGGGGGCCCGGCTGCACATCCCGCACCAGGGCCTGCCCCACTCCAGTTACGTTACTGGTAGACTCTCAAGGTTCAGGTTGTTTTCTCTGGAAAAAAGACCCTTCAGAGGGGACATGATTACACTTTACAAGTGCATTAGAGGACATTATAAGCAAATAGCAGGGGACTTTTTACTCATAAAGAGAATCCCCACACCAGAGGCCACCCCTTCAGACTAGAGGAAAACAACTTTCATTTCACAGTGAGGACAGTGAGGTTGTGGAATGCACTGCTGGATGATGTTGTGATGGCTGATTCTGTTAATGACTTTAAGAGTGGCTTGGATGTTTTATTGGACAAGCATAATATCCATGGCTATTGTGATACTAAAATCTATAGTAAGTGTATGAGTATATATAGTTTATGGAAGTTTATGGAGGGGTCAGTGTGTGTATGTATGAATGCTGGGTTTCATTTGGAAGAGTTAAAGTTGATGGACTTTGGTTTTTTCAACAAGATCTAACTATGTAACTATGTAACCCATTATCAATATATTAAGGACATTGCGAAATGTTGTGCCTTAAGTTAATAAAAAGTGCCCTCCTCCTTAAACAAAGCAGGGATTGTTTGACCATTTATTACAATATATTAAATTGACTAACTATGTCAAAGACAATGGACCAGATTCAGTTCAGTAATAAAAATGCTTATCTTTCGAGTGCCGTAGTTTTAATTTTAACTAGAAAAGCAATTAATAAATATTGGATGGGTTTTATGTATGGAAAATATATTGTAGTTCGCATTTATCTTTGTCAGACAATGGGACAGTGTGTCTGTATTAAACAATGATCAGCCTTTGAAGCTTTAAACACAATATGATTGTTTATAGAGTATAACCCCATACAAATAATACAAGGCATACATTTCTACCCTGGTACTCCCCCATTAAATGCACACAAGGTGCATGTAAGCTGATTTTAATAATCAAGATTTTGCTCCTCCAGGGAAGTGGGTTACTGTGCAAGAAAACAAAATTATTAATTATGCACTTTTACTGCTTATTCAGCATTTAAAAGACTTTGATGAATTTATTTAATACATTGATTCCTTTGACACAGAGAAACCTTTTGTGAGAAGCTGAAATATAATTAATGTTGGTTTGGAGTATCACAATGCTGTGTACTTATGAATTAGAGATGTGTTATTATATTGTGTGAACATGAGGTGACAAAATACAAGGCTCAAATAATGCCAAACTAGAGCAGAACATATTCTTTGGTGTAAGGTGTATTGGTTTTTTGGTCCATTTCACAGTGTTTCTTTAATGAACTGTGAGTAAATAATGATTTCTGGGAATTAAGAAATGTATTGCTGGACTTGTGTAAATGTAACACAGTTTTCACACAGATTAGTGCAATTTTTATAAATGAGCTGTTGGGGGAATGGAGTATGCAAGAAGAATACTTATTTTAACATGAAAAGTAGAACAGTGAAGATTAGAAATTTAAAAAGTAATGAAATAAAGAATATGTGAAAACAAAAGTATTATGCACTTTGCTGTTATATTCTCATAGAGATTATTTCATTTCTAATTCATGTCCCTTTATTATGAACCGTTAGACATTTTAAATGCCTGAAACCACAGGCAACACATAGGCGGACTTCATTATTTAGACCACATCCCTCACTTAGGAGAGAGAACATCACTAAAATTGTCACTCCCCAAAAAACCTCCAAGAAAATATACAAGGAAGAAAGGTTTATAAGGTTTTGCATCTGATTAAAAAAAAAAAAAGTGTACCAATTCAGTATATGAATCATCATAACACCATTGTATTTACGTTTTAATGTTAAAACTGTTAAAGACACTGGCTCCATTCAAAACAGAAGATAAAGAAGAATAATAAAAAAAAATGAAAAAGGTGAAAGGAAGCTATGTATGTCTAAACATTGGGTCAAAATATGTAAGCTCAGATGCCAAGTCAAGGCCCCTTGTTGTCTTATACTGCCTATTAGCATTCTTAGGGGCATATTTACTATGCTGTGTAAAAAACAGCGTTTTAATGTAAAATAATGTCAAATAATGGCATCAAATCGGGCATTCACATGCCGTAAAATTACACAAAACTTCGCCATTTATTTTATACTGTTTTTTCGTTTAATTTTATTTTACAAATTTGCATAATAAATACTCTATAGTCATTTAAAATCATGTTCCCCAGCAAACAGTATGACTGAATAGTTTGTTGCACTTAACCTTTAATTCAAAAAGCAGGAAGCTTTTAAGCTTGGACAGTGGTTTTTTTAACTCTTTCCTTAAACTTGGTCTGCTATACATAAACATATGTAAGGAAGAGGAGGTTCCCTACCAGATTCGTTGAAGCATTACTTTAGGTCTACAGACAAAGCAAAAGCCTAAAACTGATTTTGTTGTGTGTTTGCAGCTCTAGGATTAGTAAAGATTAATTGCTCCAGCCATAAATATTCCAGGGTTATCATTCTCATTACCTACAGGATACTAGCCTTGTACCCATTAAAAAAACATAAGCTATGCTACTGGATACCAGTGCAGCCTGTGTGTTTTCAGTGAATAAGTATCTCTTCTAAATTTTACTGGGGACACATAATACATAATGCTTTTTTTCTTACGAGATTTGTGGGACACAAAGCAATTAAGGCAGCCAATATTGGTACTAGGAGCAGACATTTTTATGCCAGATAAACGTTTTTCCTTGTACCCTACATAGTTGTGTGTTCATTTCATCACCTTCACATTTGTGGAAATGTGACAGTGCTTCCAAGGAATCTGAAGGGAGTCTCAAAAGATTTCAAACCATAACCACCAGGAAACAAGACTTAAGGACACCTGGATACTTTACCTCACTCTTTTCATTAAGCAGCAAAATACTTTTTTAGGTTAGAAGGAAGTAGTTTGCAGTTCCCTTTAATAGTTTTCCGAAACACTACAGTATATTAATTTCTACTAAAGCCTTAATATAATTGTAAGAAAAGTATAAAAAAATTTCTGCTTCTATGAGGCTGACATCTGCCTTGCACATTATCATGTACTTCTGTGCTGCATTCTCTCAAGAGGGGACATGCGCAAGGCTGGGAATAATGCAAATACAGACTGCCATCATCCAGCCCTTAAAAAGAGATGAGTGGGGAAGGCAGTGATTGATGACATTTCTCATAGAATTGAGAAATGGAGTGACTTTTAGCACTCCAAAGGAAAGAGCATGGAGATTGTTACAGCTGCTCCTTTCTTAAAAATGACCTTTCCTTGTGCCAATAAATGAGCTTCAGAGACACACACAAATATTTTTTTATTGTTAGGTTCTATTTAGCACTTTGTTATTTTGATCAGCTAGTGCCTTTTCTTTACATGAATATTAGTATTTTTATTTGTACATTGTAAGCATATACTAAAGTATTTATAACCTTCCCAAAGTAGATCATTCCTCCTTTACCAACTCCTCAATGCTTTCTTCTTTATACAACAGGATGTTTAGGTATGGGATCTGATACCTGGAAACCCATTATCAAGAAAGCTCAGAACTAGGAGAAGGCTTTCTCCCTAGACTCCATTTTATCCAAATATTTCAAATTCTTAAAAATAATTTGCTTTAATAATAAAACAGTACCTTATATTTGATCCAATCTAAGATATTGCTGGAATCAAACCCAGCCTATTGTGTTAATTTAATGTTTATTCATTTTTTAGTAGACTAAGGGACCTGTTTAACTTTTGAATGTCTGTTTTTTCATGAAAAAAATTATTTTCCTATTTCTCTAAAATTCTAAAAATTTAGGATTTATTAAGGGGCAGATTTAGCAATGGTTAAGGTGAATTTTCGAATTTGAAATTTTTTAATTTTGAGCTATTTTTTGTGTACTTAGATGAGGTATTAGTCCAAATTTGATTCGAATTTGAAAAAATTGAAAATTTTAATATCTAACTTTATCATGTACAGTCTCTTTAAAAATTCGACTTTGACCATCCCACATCTAAAACCTGTGAATTGTTTAGCCTATGGGGGACTGCCTAGAACCTATTTGGAGTCAATTGGTGACTTTGAAAAAAAATTTTTGGGGAAAAACTTGGATTCGAATTCGATCGAATGCGCTATTACTTTTACAATTTGTAAATGGTATTTCTTGATTCGAATTTTGACGTTTTTCAAATTTTAAAATTCGACCCTTGATAAATATGCACCTAAGTATAAAATCCACGGAAACTCTAATACATAAATTTGCCAAGTAGAAATTGTCAAGATCCTACAGAAGTCAATGGGAGCTGCGCTGATCCTATTGGACCTTTTTTATTCTATCCAGACTTTTATGGGGGAATGTAATAAAAGTTGGAAAGAGCAAAATAGTTTGCACAAATGAAAATAAAAATTCAAATTTCGCAATGTAATACTCTTCCTTAAACTGTTATTGCAGTGTGAATTTTAATTGTGTATTGCAAATTTTAATTGCGCATTGCCCACTTTAAAGAAGTGTTTGAAGGTGTCATAATCTTCTGGAGCAAACATATCAAATTTTTGCAGTAAGAAGTTTTATTACATTCACTGTGCACTGGTGCAAACTTTAAAAGTGTTCATTAAACAGTTTCCGGGTTTGCAAATGCTATATTAAATTTGTGCGAAGAAAATTTGTTTGCGCAAAGGCACAACTTTTCGCATTGCTTACTGACTTTTATTACATTCCCTCATTAGAGGCTCTCTGATTTTTTTAGTTAGAAATTGGCCAAATTTTTAGAGGTATTACTATTTTTTGGATCATTAAGTGCTCTTTTTGTTCATGCTTTTTAAATTGGGATATGTTAATAAATTCCATAGCATTCTCCAGTTTATTCATGGTTTCAAAAACCTCTAATGGGGAATTTAATATGTTGAGTTAGAACAACAAACGTTCGCAAACACCTTTGAGAATGTTAGAAACCAAGATTTTCATTGTCCTTTATGACCATTTGAGACCTCAACTACTTGCTGTAACGATCGCCGCCCGGAGCAGGCCCAGGAGCTCCGGGCGGCGCGTCCATCCTTGCCGGCGTCGCTCCCAAAATGGCGGCGCCCATGGCCGCCACGTGGGTAGCGGCGCCGGGCGATGACGTCAGCGCGCCGACGTCGGCGCAGGAGCGTCGATGACATCAGAATGGCGCCAAATTTGAATATAAAAGCTCCAACTAGACACCAGTATGGCGCCCAAGAATAGGATTACTTTCCTGAAGCATATCCTGGGTTCCCTGTGTGCCTTATTGCCTAATCTTGTTCCTGCCTTGTATCCTGACCCCTTGCCTGGACTTTGGACCTTGTGTGTATTCTGCCTGCCTGTGAACTCTTGCCTGATCCTGACTATTCTTCGTTTAACCCTTTGGACACCGCGACCTTGTACCCTCAAGAGGGCTTCCTCTTTGATCCTGACAACCTCCCTGGAGGGAGCTCCCGGCTCCCTGACATTATTCTTGGGCCATGGATCCCACTGAGGAAGCTCAGCCAGATTTCGGCAGGGCCTTTCGGGGCCTACATTCCCGCATGGAGGCATATGAAGCCCGGCAGAATTACGTGGGACACACGCTGGAGGCGATCCTGGAAAAGCTCTCCTTGTTGACACCAGCGCCCCTCCTGCCGGCACCTCCTCCGCAAGCGGCTGCTGCCATGGCTACCCACCCCTCCACTTCTGGTCCACATATTCCTGCTCCGCCTCTCTACGATGGCGATCCTCAAGCCTGTCGAGGATTCGTGAATCAGTGCCAGATTCGCTTTGCCCTGCACCCCACTGAATTTGACTCTGAACGTGCCAAGGTGGGGTTCGTGATTACTCGTCTGGCAGGGAAAGCTCTCGAGTGGGCATCTCCACACTGGGAGAAGCAGTCCCCACTGATGGATGACGCAGAAGCATTTCTCAAAGAATTCCGGATCGTCTTCGATGCTCCCGGCCGGGTGACATCTGCTGCTTCCCGTCTGTTCCAAATCCGCCAAGGGAGTCGCAGTGTAGCAGAGTATGCTATCGAATTTCGTACACTTGCTGCTGAGACTCGTTGGAACAACGACGCATACCATACTGCATTTTATAATGGTCTCTCCCTCCGCATCAAAGATGACCTGGTCTCCCGTGAGTTACCCACGCAACTTGAGGACCTCATCGCCTTAGCAGTCAAGGCGGACACTCTTCTGAGAGAGCATCAAAGCCTGAGAGATCGTGTCAGGAAGTTTCAACCCATATTGGCACCCCGCTTCCAGAGGCCTCTCCTGCAGGCTCCCGTCACCCCGCCTGACCGAGCATCCATTTCTCTCCAGGAGGAACCCATGCAAGTGGGAAGAACTCGCCTCACTGAACAAGAGAGACTCCGTAGACGGATGTCAGGCCTGTGTCTGTATTGTGGCGGACATTCCCACTTCGCCAATGCCTGTCCTGCAAAGGCTAAGAGTTTTGTACCCCGAGGTATGTCTATGGTAACTCATGTAGGGGGCACTACTCAAAAGTCTCGTGATAAGTCTCAGGAGAAGACCCTAGAAAACTCACACAGGTTTCTCCTTCCCTTCCAGATTCGTCTGACTGATAAGACCATCTTCGGGAATGCTTTCATTGATTCCGGTGCTGGGGGTAACTTCATAGACGCTCTCTTTGCTAAGCACATGGGAATTCCCTTATTCCCTTTGCCTTCTCCCATGCGGATCATCGCCATAGATGATAAACCCCTGGAGTCTGTACTCACGATGACCACTGGCGAACTACCCGTGCAGGTTGGGACCCTGCATAGAGAGAGACTTTCGTTTCTTATTATCTCTTGTCCCGCTGTTCCAGTTGTTTTGGGTCTCCCCTGGCTGCGCCTGCACAATCCCACCATAGACTGGTCCACAGGGCAGGTTTCTCGTTGGAGCCCATTCTGCCAACAGCATTGCCTTCCTGCAAAACCCCTCAAGAAGGTAACTATCTCCTCAACCGAGTTAAAATCTCTTCCCTCCTGTTATAAGGAATTCTCCGATGTGTTCTGTAAAAAGTCTGCGGAATTCCTTCCTCCACATCGCTCCTACGACTGTCCTGTCGAACTCCTGCCAGGAGCCATGCCCCCTAGAGGTCGCACTTACCCTCTCTCTCCTGCAGAGACTACCGCAATGAAGGAATACATCCAAGAAAATCTCCAGCGGGGGTTTATCCGCCCTTCTACCTCTCCTGCAGGGGCTGGGTTCTTCTTCGTGGAGAAGAAGGACGGAGGCCTTCGGCCATGTATAGACTACCGGGGCCTGAATAAAATCACTGTAAAAAACAGGTACCCATTGCCCTTGATTGCAGAGCTCTTCGACCAGCTGAAGGGGGCGAAGATATTCTCTAAGTTGGATCTCCGGGGGGCGTACAACCTCATTCGCATCCGTGAGGGTGACGAATGGAAGACGGCTTTCAACACTCGTGACGGGCACTATGAATATCTCGTTATGCCCTTCGGCCTTTGCAATGCCCCTGCCGTCTTCCAGGAGTTTGTTAATGATGTGTTCCGAGATCTCCTAGGAAGGTTCGTAGTCGTATATTTGGACGACATCCTGATCTTCTCCAAGGACCTTGAAAGTCATCGCTCCCAGGTGAAGGAGGTACTCTCTCGTCTGAGGAAGAACTCTCTCTTCGCCAAGTTGGAGAAGTGTGTCTTCGAGGTATCCAAGATCCCCTTCCTAGGGTACATTATCTCTCCAGAGGGATTTGAGATGGACCCCGTGAAAGTGTCGGCCATCCAGGAGTGGCCTCTCCCACTGAGTACCAAGGCAATCCAGAGATTCATCGGATTTGCTAATTATTATCGACAGTTTATCCGGGGGTTCTCTTCCCGCATTGCACCTATCCTGGCCCTCATCCGGAAAGGGGGTAAACCCAGCTTGTGGCCCCCATCTGCCATTGAAGCTTTTCAGTCCTTAAAAGAGGCCTTCACATCCGCTTCTGTCCTCCGACACCCCAATCCTGAACTACCCTTCTGCATCGAAGTTGATGCTTCTGAAGTTGGAGCCGGAGCCATCTTGTCTCAGAGACATCCCGCTGATGGGAAGTTGCACCCCTGTGCTTATTTCTCCAAGAAGTTCTCGTCCGCAGAACAGAACTACGATGTCGGGAACCGAGAACTCTTGGCTGTTAAACTTGCCCTTGAAGAGTGGCGTCACCTCTTGGAGGGTTCTCTGATTTCTGTTCAGATTTACACCGACCATAAGAATCTCGAGTTCATCCAGTCCCTCAAGAGGCTAAACCCCAGACAGGCAAGGTGGGCTCTCTTCTTCTCTCGATTTAATTTTATCTTGACTTATCGCCCAGGCTCCAAGAATCGGAAGGCCGATGCCTTGTCTCGTAGCTTCACTCCGGTGGACCGCTCTCCTGAAAGACAAGAGCCAATCATCCCTCCAGTCAAGATTATTGCCTCCCTGTATCCACAGTTTGCCGACCAAATCCTGGCTGGTCAGTCTTCTGCTCCTTCAGATACTCCCATTGGGATGGCATTTGTTCCTCCTGAGCTGCGTCTGCCTATCCTGCAACAGACCCATTGCTCCAGGCAGGCCGGACACCCTGGCCCTGCTAAGACTCTTGAACTCTTACGACGCCTGGTCTGGTGGCCTGATATCCGCAAGGATGTGAAGGACTTTGTTGCTGCTTGTAATGTTTGTGCCACATCCAAGTCAAGTCACTCCCGCCCCAGTGGGTTACTACAGCCTTTGCCGGTTCCTTCCCGTCCTTGGACCCACCTGTCCATGGATTTCATTGTCGAACTTCCTCCTTCCTGTGGGAACACTGTGATCTGGGTTGTCATTGATCGCTTCTCCAAAATGGCCCATTTCATCCCTCTGAAGAAGTTGCCCTCTGCGGTGGAGTTGTCCCAGCTATTTATCCAGTACATCTTCCGCCTGCATGGTTTCCCGGTGGAGATCGTCTCCGATAGAGGCACCCAGTTTACTGCCAAGTTCTGGCGTTCCTTATGCAAAGACCTGGGAATTGTTCTTCAGTTTTCATCTGCATACCACCCGCAGACGAATGGGGCAGCTGAACGTGTCAACCAAGCCCTGGAACAGTTCCTGAGGAACCACGTATCCCTCTGCCAGGATGACTGGTCTGATCTCCTCCCATGGGCGGAATTCGCTCATAATAATGCTTGTCATTCCTCTACAGGAAGGTCTCCGTTCATGTCGGTATATGGTCAGCATCCTCAAGCTTTTCCCCAAGACTTTGTGCTATCTGACGTCCCGGCTGCTGACGATGCCGCAGCCCATATGTCTGCTATTTGGGCTGCTACCAAGTTGAACCTAGAGAAGAGCGCTCTTGTTCATAAGACTTTCGCGGATCGTCGTCGAAGATCCTCTCCTCTCTACAAGGTGGGTGATAATGTCTGGCTCTCTTCCAGGAATATCCGGTTGAAGATCCCTTCTCCCAAGTTGGGTCCAAAATTCGTGGGACCATTTCCCATCTTGGAGATAATCAACCCTGTGGCTGTCAGACTCCAGCTTCCACCAGAGATGAGAATCCCCAACGTGTTCCACGTGTCTCTGGTGAAACCCGCCATCACCAACCGGTTCTCTAGCGGTCAGTCTCCTCCTCCTGCCATCTCTGTGGAGGGTCAACTCGAGTACGAGGTGGAGAAAATCCTAGACTCCAGAGTCTCCAGAGGGTCCCTTCAGTACCTCATTCAGTGGAAGGGCTTTGGCCCTGAAGAATGCTCCTGGGAAGGACACCGTGATGTTCACGCTCCTCGTCTAGTGAGGGAGTTCCATTCCAAGTTTCCCCAGAAGCCAAGTCCTGGTGGTCCGGAGGCCCCCCGTGAGGGGGGGGGTACTGTAACGATCGCCGCCCGGAGCAGGCCCAGGAGCTCCGGGCGGCGCGTCCATCCTTGCCGGCGTCGCTCCCAAAATGGCGGCGCCCATGGCCGCCACGTGGTTAGCGGCGCCGGGCGATGACGTCAGCGCGCCGACGTCGGCGCAGGAGCGTCGATGACGTCAGAATGGCGCCAAATTTGAATATAAAAGCTCCAACTAGACACCAGTATGGCGCCCAAGAATAGGATTACTTTCCTGAAGCATATCCTGGGTTCCCTGTGTGCCTTATTGCCTAATCTTGTTCCTGCCTTGTATCCTGACCCCTTGCCTGGACTTTGGACCTTGTGTGTATTCTGCCTGCCTGTGAACTCTTGCCTGATCCTGACTATTCTTCGTTTAACCCTTTGGACACCGCGACCTTGTACCCTCAAGAGGGCTTCCTCTTTGATCCTGACAACCTCCCTGGAGGGAGCTCCCGGCTCCCTGACACTTGCAAAGTTTTTGAAAAAATGTGCTGTATATGTAATAAAACTTTGCAATTCCAGAGCAGGTGTTAAATATAACCTTTGCATAGCGATAATGAGCAATGTAATATTCACCAACGAATGATTTTACACTTTAATCAGAGCTAAACATTGCAAAAATGTCATTTTAAAAAACGCTTGTAATTCTGATTACATTCCTCCTTACAACCACTAAAATGAGAATACAGTGAATGAGGTTAGCTAAACAGGGTATGTTCTGTCATAGACTCTCTAGGAGAGCAAGGTAGAGAGGACAGATAGTAAGAGCAGCTGGAGCTCCATCAAGAATTGTAGCAGGGAGTTGCTTCCCAAGGCTTTTGGATGCCTTTAGTGAAGGGGCCACAGTGGATAGGGTGTTAGGCTTAGAATTGTTCTCCCCGACCACTCCACTGAGTGGGAGCTGAAGGGAGAACAACTTTGAAGTATACATGCTGAAGGAATTGATGCACTTTTGACTACCCTGCCTGATGGGACCCACTTTTCCCAGCTGGCAGCGGATAAATACATTCTAATTCCTAAAGTGGAAAACAAACATTTTAGGGACACATTTAAGTTTTCAGTTAAAAAAATGTTGTCAACAATAATTTGTTTTAATAATATTTTTTTTATTAAATTTATGCTTCTCTTATAAGTGTTGGCCAGCTAAATACCATTTTAACCTATAACTAAAAGTTTTGTACTTTTTCTAAAATTCTCAAATTATAAAAATATAAAAAATGAACTGAAATTCAGTTGGAAATGCTCACATGCCTATTTGTATGTTATTTCACACAAAATTAGGGCAACAATAATATTTAATAGTGGTAACTTAACTTTGTATCTCCATTTAAAAAAACTAAATAGCCAGCAAATCTCTGGATGTAAAAACATGTAATTTTAAATTTTGCAACAATAATATTATTATTTTTCCATGAATCTTAAAGTGCAATGACAACATAACCCATATCTAGGTCTAGAAATGTGCTGGTGGACACTGATATTTGTTTGAGGGTTACCCATTTGCAATAATACTAAAAAAATAGTTCTCTGAGCCACTACAATCTCTTTATCATGTGCGTTTTGTCCACTTGGTTTAGTATTGGGTATCTTCAGGTAGTTGAAGACCACAGAGAAAGATGCCTCACAAGGATATTTAACCTATACATTGGGATATGAAAATTGGTCCTGGTGCTGATGGGGGGGGGTTTATGATCTACTTTAGTCATCCTATAATAGGAAATATGATTTAAATTGAGATACACAATGATTCTAAATAATTTCTTGGTTTATGAAGCTGATAGCAAGACACAACCTTTACCTACTGAGAAACAGATAACCACTACTGTGTATAACTGACCAAATTGCTTATAAGGTAGATCAGGGGGTGGTTGTCGGATAGATGTCGTATTCAAATTTACGGATAATATAATATTATATATATATATATATATATATATATATATAAAATATATTTTTGTATATTTTGTCGCTCGTCTATCGATATGATTCTCCACTAGGGATATATGATTCTCATCCACGATGAGTAAGTCTCTCTTGGATTTAAATAAATACTTACTCAAATCAAGCCTGGCCCCGAAGTTCCCCCTGGGCCTGACTTGAATCATTCAGATTCACTCAGGATATTAACCAGACAGCTTTATTTGAGGTATACATTAATACAGAGTAATATAATACAGAGTATTAAATAATAGCTCATACATCCTGAAAGCTTGTGAGGACGTTGAGGGAACAATTAGCAATACAGCATGTTACAATTTAACCATTTCTTCTTCCATGGGGCTGATCCAGAGGCATCCAATCATCATCACTATTTCCATCTTAGGGACAGACTCACAGTCTCAGTACAAAAGCCAAATAAGGTACAACTACTATGTCAGCACAGTGTCCAGAATGGTATCTATGCTGTAGTTTCAGAAACGATATGTCTTGCTTGGCCTTGAACTATCAATACTTGTGACATGAGACAACAGATGTATTCCTTGTTCTGTGCCTTTAACCTTGAGCTTCTTCTACAACACAGCAATTCTGTACAAGTGTCATGTTCTATAATCTTTGTTCTTTGATAATAACCACTTATGGCTTAAATCTAAAACCCTGATATCTACAGTGGTTTTGTTATGTTATAGGTGAAAGAGGCCGGTACCTGCTTAGATGCAGTGTTTCTGCAGTTACCAGAAAGACTAGATGAATAAGATTATCCAGTAGGGGGGCGGTCCTTAGCCATGGTGGAGAACAGACGTCTGTGCTAGGAGCTCCGTCCGTCTGATCCATAGCAGCCCGAACACAAGAAATTATCCACGCCGACACACAGCTCGGGTCATTCACCCAAGACACAGCAGCATGGGGAGAAGGGGGACCCGTGCACAACGCACCACCATGTCGCCATACCTGCACAAAACCCCCGGCCGGGACATATTACGGAGCTCTCAAGGTGGTGCCAGATCTGATGACGCACCTTCAGAACCGCTTCATACAGCTACTTCACCCACCGGTTCAGTGAGTACTTCGCCTGCCTCGACCCCTAAACAGCAATCCCCTCAACATTCTCCCGCAGATGCACTGCACACCGAGCACTCATTAGAGCAGCCTGTGACTGCCCAGATACTGGCTGAACAGCTCTCTTATTTACAGACGGCCCTCACCTCCACCATTACACAAACTGTCTCTGCAGCAGTTAACGTTGCGATTAAAGAGATCCAGAGGGAGGTCACTGATATTGGGGACCGCACAGACAAGTTAGAAAACTTTACTGATGATTTGGCACAACACCTCATGAACGACAATGCCGCACTTCGGGAGGAAATATTCCAATTGCGGGACATGTGCGAGGACCTGGAAAACAGGTCCCGGAGACAAAACCTGAGATTTAGAGGGATCCCAGAGGAGGTGACACCTTCAGAGATTCCTAACTACCTCAAGGACCTCTGTTCCCAGATTTGTCCAGACATCCCAGTTACCATGTGGAGATTTGATAGGGCCCATTGCTCCCTAGGCCCCAAGCCATCCTCTCCTAAGCCCCCACGGGACATCATAACCTGCTTCCACTACTACCAGGGCAGGGAGGCCATATTGGCTACGACGAGATCCACCAACACTCTGGACTGCCGCAATCATAAGATCCAGATTTTTACAGACCTCTCCCCTATCACTTTGGGTAAGAGGCGTGAACTGCGACCCCTCACACAAAAGCTTCGGGAGCATTGGATTCCCTACAGATGGGGGTTCCCATTTAAACTCGTTGTCAATCGTGCAGGTCACTCATACATTCTGCACAATCCCCAGAATGCAGACAGATTCTTAAAGGCGCTTAGCCTTCCCACCAAAGAACCACCGGGACCGAACGGCAAGGCGACTCAGGCTCACCCGGCTTCTCCCATCAAGCCTCAATGGGCCACTGTCAGCAGCAACACCGCCCTGCCAAGGCTCCAACTGAGCCCCTCTCCCCCTCGGGACACTTGAAAATATTCTACCCTGACTCGCTTGGGTCTTCATTTCAACTGTGGACTATTGTCCCAACACATTGGATCTTCTGGATTGGACGCAGACCTTTCTGCTTCAGGCACCACCTAGTCCGGACTAGTATCCGCCTAGCACAGTGATCATACCCCCACCTGGAGGAGCCTGTCTTGCCCCTCCGGAGCCGCAGACCTCAAATCTGCGCCTCACACGTTCTATTTACAACAGGCCATTTTTGTTCTAACGGCCCTATTATTGGCGCAGCTGAAGCCAATTCAAGTTAATCTCCCTTTTTCTCTATTTTTTTTTTTTCTCCATTTTTCCTTTTTATTCTTTAATTGTTTTACTTTTTTGAATATGTTTTCGGTTTTGATGTTATTGATATTGTTATTTATCACATGCAGGCATTGTATTTCTGTGCACTACTGTTTCGATTTTCGGCATGAGACGGTGTGGGAGGACTGTCTTGCAGGACACTTAGAATTTGCTTCTATAATATTGTATCATGTATGTAAGGGGAGGGGAGAGCCTGTACAACTTTATTTCACTCCCGATTCTGTACATGGGCTATACCTGAACAAGCAACCATCTACCCCTAAGGATTATGGCTAAACTAATCTCCATAAATGCCAAAGGCTTAAATAGTATCCATAAGCGATACCTTCTATTAAAGTAACTAAACAATACCCAAGCAGACATTGCTTTCATCCAAGAGACCCACTTCCCTGCAAGTGGCTCGGGCAAAATTACCTCCAAATTTTATCCCAAAAGCTTGCACAAACGGACCGCTTGCACAAACTGTTTCCAAATCACCCTCCCACTTGCTGGAGGACTTGTGGGGCCCAAGGCACACTCCCACACATTTTTTGGGACTGTCCCTTCGTACAACAGCTCTGGAAAGAGGTAGCGGATCTCATTAGCCGGATAATAGCCCGTCCTGTCCGATTGGATCCGATTGTTCTCCTGCTTGGTAAACCCATCCCCAAATTACGTAGAAGTGGTCAGGCTCTATTGAATCAGATCTTAACGGCTACTTGCTTAGCAATTGTCTCCAGATGGAAGGATCCAACACCGCAAACTAAGCCCGAAATCATCCGGAGAGTTAACATCAACAGAATATTTGAAGTCAAACATTGCCTATATGCAAAACAGGATGGAATACTACCTCAAGGTCTGGTCGTTGTGGGAACTTAGGGGTTTGGCCTCGTAGCAATCATTGAGTCCCTTGTGCAGTCCTTCCCATATTACGCCATGATGCCCATGTCCCTTTGGTCATATAACTGGCTCTATCTCCACGCCTGAGCCCACCTCCTCATTGCTCATTTTGTTCCCCAATATCTATGTAGTTCACCATAGCCCAAGATTATGCCTGCCTTCCATATAACCGATGCAAATGCCTGTTGCACTACAATGTCTTTTGCTCCTATTGGAGCCCCTTTTTATTTTCTTTTTCTTTATGTTGTTTTGCACTAACCTGTGACATATGCATTACTTTGATGTTTGTATGTACCACAAAGTGCTTTATTTACTGGAAAAATTGCAAATAAAACATAAGTTACAAAAAAAAGATTATCCAGCAAATCTGCTTGGTTAATGTTGTTTGAAGCACATCATGTTCATTATTGGAGGAATCAAAATAACTGATCAGTATATACTTGCTCAGATATAGTTTTTGATTAAGGTAAATGAGGTACACAGGTATATATTTGGTAACCTTAAACATGGATCTCAATGGTATGGTTTTCCACTTCTTCAACCTAAGTACAGCCAGAATGCAACAATAAAAAGATAAAGCTAAATCCAGGTTCATGGGTATAACCTGCCTGTCTTTATGTATAGACCATTAACAATGTGAATACATTTATAGCTGTCACACTGGCACTTTCAAATAAGTTAAATGTTAGTACTGGTGAGTCTGTGGAAGATCAATAGCACTTGCACTATATTCTAGATTGTTCTGCAGAGCCGCAATCCATTAGCCTCATATAAAATTCCCAGCAGTCTCTGTTTGTTGTGTTAGAAATGCTCAACCAATCTTCCAAAGATTCATTTGAATAGGTTGCAATAGGAAGTTTTATAACTAAGTTGTATTTATAGTATTTATCGAATTTACAGTATAGATTTTATTAAACAATGACTAACATTTTAAAGATTGGTCTTTGTACATATTGGAGCAGGATACAACAATAATTAAATTAAAATCCTTAGAATAAATAAATTCTCTTATCAGGTTGTGGAAAGGCTTTAAAAATGTTAAGGGCCTAATGTTTAGATATGCTAGTGCACCATTTTAATTCTATACAGGGAAACTCAGAATTTAAGAACCAGAAAGGACCGTGAACTCAGTTTAGGTTTGCAGTCACTGATGTATTTTGGGACAGTGCAAAGACAATCAATCCAAATGAGCAGGTGGAAGAAGGATTGCATACTGATTTATTTTAGAAGACTATAATGCACACCATTTATACTCATTAACTTGGCAAAGATAAACTTAAGCATGAAAAATGGCATCTCTCTAATTGCTGGTATTCTAGCAAAAGATGAACAAACCAGGAAAAAAAGCAGGGATTAGAGATTAATGTGATTCCTTCTTGTTGTAATCTGTAGATTTTGTGCTTTTTATCTTCAGATATATACTGAGTGATAACAGTATTCATAAAAAACTCAATGGCTGCAGGTGCTCTGTGTGATAGGTATCAGGGAAAGAGCAGGCTAGCAGCGCTCTCCTCCATAATGATGAGCTTATATTGCTCACAGCTGTACATTGTACGGCACAATGCAGCTTGAGATGCTTTCACAGAGACTTGGAAAGTAAACTCAGTTTTTTTACCCTTTGCCTTAAAGGGATACTGTCATGGGAAATGTTGTTGACAGTGCTGCTCCAGCAGAATTCTGCACTGAATCCATTTCTCAAAAGAGTAAATAGATTTTTTTATATTCAATTTTGAAATCTGACATGGAGCTAGACATATTGTCAATTTCCCAGCTGCCCCAAGTCATGTGACTTGTGCTCTGATAAACTTCAATCACTCTTTACTTCTGTACTGCAAGTTGGAGTGATATCACCCCCCTCCCTTTTCCCCCCAGCAGCCAAACAAAAGAACAATGGGAAGGTAACCAGATAACAGCTCCCTAACACAAGATAACAGCTGCCTGGTAGATCTAAGAACAACACTCAATAGTAAAAACCCATGTCCCACTGAGACACATTCAGTTACATTGAGAAAGAAAAACAGCAGCCTGCCAGAAAGCATTTCTCTCCTAAAGTGCAGGCACAAGTCACATGACTGGGGGCAGCTGGGAAATTGACAAAATGTCTAGCCCCATGTCAGATTTCAAAATTTAATATAAAAAAATCTGCTCTTTTGAGAAATGGATTTCAGTGCAGAATACTGCTGGAGCAGCACTATTAACTGATTCATTTTGAATAAAGATTTTTTTCCCATGACAGTATCCCTTTAAAGTTGTAATTTTGAACAATGAGATGAGGATTGAGAGCTTCAGTTTAATGAGGCAAGTGGCAGTTTCTTTTTTTAAAGCTGCAGTGCCGCTTTTTGAGACTTATCAGTTATTGTAGTACCAACATTTGTGCTGGTCCTGCACAATCTGCTAAGTGTTTCAAAATGTGCCTTGTGTATCTCCCATTTCTGTGTTTTTTTGCTAGTGTGCCGTGAGATAGAATATCCAAGTGAACCATTAAAAGCAGTAGTAGCTATTTGGTTTTTTTGTGCTTCCTTCAAACTGAGCTAAGAAGCTTCACTGAAGAAGTTTATGGAAATCATCTGGGTTTACATTAAATAAACATTTGAATCAATACTACAGCTTTGCAAGTTTGTGTCCAGAACTGAAGAAAAGTGTTCTGCTTACAGCAAACAGGGGCAAACATATTAAATTATCCCATTTGTACCTAACCAGGCATATGGACCTATGACTTGATCTTTCATACTGTACAAGGTATTCGACAAACCTCAAGAGTAAAATACCTTAAGCCAGGTTGAATTTAGAAAAACTACTCTTCCTTCTGAAGCTGGAGCATTTCCCCATCAATGCCTCCAGTTTTAATCCTAGTAAGACTAAATCTGAATCAATTCATTGAGGTTTATTAAATGTCTGATACGCATACTATATTTGCAGGGAGCCCATTCTCTAATAACTGCAAAGTTGCTATAGAGGCATTGATGAAACCTACACAGAATGGAATACTACATAGGATGAATTGCATATAACTAGAAAAGTAGACAACCTTGTTTTCCTTCTTCTTCTTCTTACAGGGTATTCCATCTATTTGCGCCATATAGAATTCCCAGTAAAGAAGTAGTCACCCTTGTTTTCCATCTTATGTATGGTATTCCATAGGCTATATCTGTTGTGTATCTGCTGTGTGCTTGAGTTATTAGTTTAAACATTGCTTTCAAGAATGCTATCCCATATGCTAAAGGATCTATTCATCAAAGGAAGATTAGTCTGATTTGTCCATATTCGCTTATGCGTTCTATGTAGATTTTCCTGTGTAATTTATTAAGCCAATTTGTTCTTTTTGTTACATCTAACACGCAAGACTTCTGTGATGGGGGTCCCGGTGATTGATCATGCTAAAACCATACAGTCAAGTATTTTAAGGTTAATTTCACCAGCAGTAATATAAAACCTCACAAATGCAGATCAAATTTACATGGGGGTCCAGAGAAAAATTTTCAGGGGAGCAAGGAAAAAAATATTTAAACAAATTACTTGTACCCATATTTTAGTTTCCACACACACACACACACAACAGCATTTCTATAAATATATAAAGTAGTAACTGTACATGTATATCATTGCCATTCTATTAGTGACACAAACTCAGGCGCTCATTAATAAAGTTCGGGCAGCAGATATTTATTTGCAAATGATTGTACTGCACATGCTTTTTCCTGAACACTAATATGTTGCACTGCTCTGCCTTTCTTTCCATTTCTTGCAAATTCGCATTGTGAATACATTTCCACAAATGAGACGGGTGCGTGAATGCCCCTACTGTGCAAAGGTCTGAAAAAATAGTGTTGACAGTAACTTAAATTCACAATTTGCATAACTGTTTTGCGAATATTTTCGATGCCACCAAAGTTGTGGCGTAAGTCAAATGCCATTTGTGATTTTTGACATATTTAAAAAGCTCTTATAGGCATTCAGGTTATAAATGTAACCATTCGCAGGGCAACTATATTCACTGTATGAACCAATCTGCCCTGTACGAGTTTATAAATGAGCCCCTTTGTTGCCTGGACAGCACTTGGTCTTTTCTACATTCTTAGTACAATTACTACCCAGCGGTTTGAAGAATATTATTCACTCTAGAGTCCTAGTTACAGCTGGATACATACATACATACAGTGATGTCTTCATTTTACATACCCCAATTTTAAGTTCTTCTATATTTTATACCATTTTCCCACCAATATATAATACTATTAATGCATAATACATTTTCCTGATTTTATATATTTTTTTCTACGTCGGCCCTACCTGTCAGTGCAGGACGACTGGGGTTAACTTGCTCCTCTCCGGAGGCAGGACAAACTATTGGATCTTGAAGCTCCTCCTTCCTGGCATCTCCACTTCCTCTTCAGTTTTTAGTTTGTCCTGCCTCGGAGGCAGCAGTTTTCTCCTTCTCCTACAACTTTACTTTATTATTGGTGTGTGCATGCTCTCTGACTCATTTTTTGATTCCAGATTGAGCCCAACATTATAGCGCTTCCGTAAGGACAGGATAACACTGCTCCCTTACAGGTTTGGAGGAAGAGCATTTTTTTCCAAGTGCTCTATATAGTGCATACATGGTTGAGCCCATTAGAGTGCTCCCTTTGACCATCTTCACAGTGCTCCTATGTATTGTTGAGCTTACCATTCCTCCCGCATAGGGAATGAGGTATATCTGGCGCCCATATGGTAACAAGTGCCGTTGTCGCAGGCCTTTCTGGCTTATGCGTTTCAGATACGCGTGTGCGTTCCAAAACATTTGCGACTTTGTTTAGTAGACGTTTGGCGCGCTAAGCTCCGGCGGCCATTTTGGTTCGTGCACCTCTGCAGAACGCACGTTCCGAATTTCGGCTCTGAATACCTGCAACGGTAAGCCTCAATACCGCATTGTTAGCTACACCATGGCCTTGGCTGACGAGGAACTCGTTTCCTTAATCGAGGAAATTGATTTACCGGACAAGCACCGCAAAATGAAGGCTAAGCTAAAGAAAGGTCCCAACTAGGTGTAAAGATCGCTCTTGATCTACTTCTCCAGTACAATCCATCCTGCAGTCTTCAGGTGGTAATAGCAGTATCACTGCAGCCCAAGTGCATGCCCCTCAGGATTCTCATACTCTGAGTCAGCTACCACTTTTGGTCTCTCCTACACAGCCCCCAGGCTCTACACAGGCCACAGCTCCAACTCAGGCATCCCCTGACTTTTGCAAATTTTTGTCTTGGTTCCAATCAGGCCACAATAGACAAAACCGTAGTAAGACCACCATACCCTACCCCAACCATTGGAGGTAAGAGGAAACAAAAGCGTTCACCCTCTCCTCAATACGAGGATGAAGTAGCAGCCGCTTATTCTCCTTCCCCTGGGGAATCAGATTCCTACTCTTCATTATCTGACTCACAGTCAACTTCTTCAGAGGATAATCCCAGACAGCCGGAAGAGGTCAAGGATCTTCTCAAATATATTTTCTCAACGCTAGAAATTAAAGAAGAACAGATTTCTCTTTCTAAGGCAGATAAGGTTCTTGGCAATTCATCTAAATGCACCAGGTCCTTTCCTGTATGCAAATCTACTTCTAAACTCATTGAGGCAGAGTGGGCGCAGCCTGATAAAAAGGTGAATATTCCACCGAGATTTTTTAACACTTATCCTGTTCAGGAAGAGTTCAAGATATGGGATAAAGTCCCCAAGGTTGACCCACCTATAGTCCGCTTGTCCCGTCACACTATGCTACCTGCAGAAGTCGCAGGCTCTCTAAGGGACCGAATGGACAAAAAAATGGACTATGTCCTCAAGAAAGATTTTCAAAGCGCAGCGGCCATTCTCAGGCCAGCTGCAGCGGCATCTACGGTAGCTAAAACAGCAAGATATTGGTGCCAGGAACTCTGCCAGTCACCACCTACTGATCCACAAACGTTTATGGAGGATGTTACAAAAATAAAATCAGCACTAGCTTTCTTAGGTGAGGCCTCGCTAGATATAGCGAAACTCGCTGCCAGAGCATCCGTAGCATCAGTGGCAGCTCGAAGAGCCCTATGGTTGCGCCATTGGACGGGCGATACGGCTTCAAAAAATAGGCTAACTTCCTTAAAAATTTCAGGCTCCCAATTATTCGGACCGGAATTTAAGCAAATTATATCGGAGGTCACAGGGGGAAAAGGAGCCTTTCTTCCCCAGAACAAACGCCCTAGACGGGAATTCCATAGAAGGAATTACCATCACAAATCCTGGTCTCCCAGCAACAATAAACAATCTCGGTTTCCGAGACAGCAACACCAAGGGCAACCACATAGACGTCCCAGATCATCCTGGCAGTCCTTTTGGCAGAGCCAGCAAAAATTTACCAAGAAACCCATCTCAGCAAAAGGTCAGGATTCCTGACTATTCCGCACTAATGACGACTGTTCGACAGGTGGGAGGAAGATGACCAGCAACCAGATATGTTCCTTCCTCCATTCCAAACCGCTTAGAAAAGGCTCAAGCCCTGTACAGCCTTATCACAGAGCTGAACCAGAGCAGAGTAATAACACCTGTACCAGACCACCAACGTTTCACCGGGTTTTACTCCAACCTGTCAATAAAAAATGAAAAAATGAAAAAAAGTTATCCAGGTTCTTTAGTTCACGCCCCTCTGCCGGTTGAAAAATCTGTTCTCCTTCGGATATATAGTAGGGATTATAGGTAGATAAACCAGCGCTAAAAGCTCGGGGAAAGAAGAGATAAAAATATATAGTGTAGTATTTCATTGTTAGGTATATGGCACCCCTGTGACTATTAAAAGTAAGAAGTGTCTCTCCACCTGTGCGGTTTAGTCACCCCGCAACCATTCACCAGTGTATAAATAATTCACCGCCTGTGTTTGACATACGAATATACTCACAGACGTTTTAAATATTTGTTCGCATTAAGAACGTTCGTTGTTGCTGTTCCGTTCGTTTTGGCATCTGACATATGCTTAACATCGTGTAAAACAATTTATTAAAAGAATTTAAAAGTTTAAAATTTCACTCACAAACACTCTTGAAGTATGCACATATAAAGGGTCAATTCAAGGTTCTCCCAGCTCCACCCGATTTGTTCCGCTGTATAAAGATGTTAGTTTGCCGGCATAGTCAGCGTGCGGTGTCTGGGCCCCCTTGAATGACATCACAGCCGACGCGTTTCGTCTCAGACGGACTTTCTCAAGGCTTCAGAAATGTCTCTGCGCAAGTGCGCCTTTTACTCTTTTCGTTGTCGTAGCAACGACATACTTCCTGTTTCCGATCGTAACGGTTGTCCTAGTAACCCGTTTTGTGCACTAAATATAAAATATAATTTACAAAGCATTGTCCACTTATTGCAAGTATATATGTTACATTTCGAACTTCCTAAAATTACCAATATAAGATAAACCAGAAATAATATTTTCAACAACCTATAATCCCCTGGCAAGTGAAGTCCAAAGGATTATAAAAAAAACATTGGGGTATACTAAAATGTGATGCTGATTTGATAAATTCCATCCCAGATCAACCAAAAGTAGTATTTAAACGTGCTAACAATTTACAAAAAAAATTGGTGAAAAATTATTGTGAGACCGAGAAAATCAAAAATAAGACAAAAGATTGTATATGGGCATGTTTTTACCCTTGTTCCCTTTGTAAAGCCTGTAAGTATGGCATAAAGAAAAAAACTTTTAACTCAACAGTAAATAAAAGAGAATTTTAAATTGAACATAACATTAACTGTAGAATGAAAAATGTTATATATTGTTTACAATGTCCATGTGGCCTACAATATATAGGCAAAACAAATAGAGAATTAAGGGAACGCATTAGGGAACATGTAAACAATATTAAAAAAGGTAAAGAAAACCACAGTGTTTCCAAACACTTTAAAGAACAACACAAAATGAACCCCGCAGGTTTAATGTACTGGGGTATAGAGGTAATAAAAAACCAATGGAGAGGAGGTGATTTAACAAAATTGCAAAATGAGAGCAAATTGATTTATAGGGTAGAATCATATATGCCTAAGGGGTTAAATATAGATATTAATTTAAGGGCTTTCCTGTAATTAAAACTGGGTATTGAGAAAAGAAATCTGATAAGTGTGTATACTATTAATAAGAAATGGGCAATATAATGCAACAGGTTTCAAAGTATATTGGTAATTTTAGGAAGTTCGAAATGTAACATATATACTTGCAATAAGTGGACAATGCTTTGTAAATTAAATTTTATATTTAGTGCACAAAACGAAACGGGTTGCTAGGACAACCGTTACGATCGGAAACAGGAAGTATGTCGTTGCTACGACAACGAAAAGAGTAAAAGGCGCACTTGCGCAGAGACATTTCTGAAGCCTTGAGAAAGTCCGTCTGAGATGAAACGCGTCGGCTGTGACGTCATTCAAGGGGGCCCAGACACCGCACGCTGACTATGCCGGCAAACTAACATCTTTATACAGCGGAACAAATCGGGTGGAGCTGGGAGAACCTTGAATTGACCCTTTATATGTGGATACTTCAAGAGTGTTTGTGAGTGAAATTTTAAACTTTTAAATTCTTTTAATAAATTGTTTTACACGATGTTAAGCATATGTCCTTAGATGCCAAAACGAACGGAACAGCAACAACGAACGTTCTTAATGCGAACATATATTTAAAACGTCTGTCTATATTCGTATGTCAAACACAGGCGGGGAATTATTTATACGCTGGTGAATGGTTGCGGGGTGACTAAATCGCACAGGTGGAGAGACACTTCTTACTTTTAATAGTCACAGGGGTGCCATATACCTAACAAGGAAATACTACACTATATATTTTTATCTCTTCTTTCCCCGAGCTTTTAGCGCTGGTTTATCTACCTATAATCCCTACTTTACTCCAACCTGTTCCTGGTTCCCAAAAAAGACGGAGGGTACCGACCGGTACTAAACCTTCGCCCTCTCAACCGTTTTGTGCGGTACGACAGATTCAAAATGGAATCATTGCCCTCCATTATAAAAAGCTTAAAGCCAAACGCATGGATGTCAAAAATCGGCACAAAGGACGCGTACCTCCACATACCTATACACAGAGATCACCAGTGCTTCCTCAGGTTCGCCATTGCTCAAGCACATTTTCAATTCCAATCACTGCCATTTGGCCTTTCATCGGCACCACGTATCTTCACGAAAATACTCAACGCACTACTAGCAATGTTAAGAACTCAAGGCATTCATGTCAACGGCTTACTTAGACGATCTCCTCATATCTGCAATTTCCCAAGAGACAGCCACGGATCACACCCAGATTTGTCTGCAAACCCTTCAGCAACATGGCTGGGTGATAAATCATCAAAAGAGTCGGATCGTCCCTTCACAGAACATAGAATTTCTGGGCATGTCCATCGACACGACACAGCGCAGGGTCTCACTACCACATCTAAAAGCCGTAAACCTAAGAAACACAACACTTCAGGTAATACGGGACAATACCACAACAGCCCATGGAATTCTGTGATTACTGGGGCTCATGGTAGCGAGCATAGAAGCTCTACCGTTCGCAAAGTTTCACCTCCGTCCACTACAATGTTTCTTCCTGCGTCACTGGAACAAAGACCATCAGGACTTATCACAGATGCTCTCCCTATCATTGAAAACCAAGGCCAGTCTCCTCTGGTGGACTTCGGCAAGTTTGGGACAGACCAGTTCAAGAAGTGATAACCACGGATGCCAGTCTGTTGGGGTGGGGGGCATCATGGCCCCCAAGAGTATGCCAGGGAACTTGGTCACGACTAGAGTCCAAATTACATATCAACACTCTGGAACTCAGGGAAGTTTGCAATGCTCTCACACATTGGCAACGCTTTCTGAACAACCAACACATCCGCATTCAATGGCACCACAGTGGCATATCTCAACTGCCAGGGGGGCACCAGAAGTGCAACGGCTCTCAAAGAGGTGACACAGATCATGACATGGGCGGAGTTACACAACAACCACATCACCGCGATCTTCATTCCGGGGGTCAACAATTGGCAAGCCGATTACCTAAGCAGAAACACACTAGACCCCGGGGAATGGCAATTAAATCCAGAGATATTTCTGGCAATAACAAAAAAGTGGGAGACTCCATCAGTAGACATGATGGCCTCCAGATTCAATGCGCAGCTTCCCCGATTTTACACCAGAGTTCGCGACCCCAGAGCGGAAGGTGTAGATGCTCTGGTGAGTCCCTGGAATTGTCCACTAGTCTACATCTTCCCACCCATTCCACTGATTCCCCGAGTCATTCAAAAAATCAGAATGGAAAACGTGACCACAATAATGATAGCTCCATGGTGGCCCAGACGCACGTGGTTTGCAGACCTCATTCAATTGTCTCAAGAGCAACCATGGATCCTTCCACAGGTTCCAAACCTGCTACTTCAAGGACCAGCGTTAGCAGACAACTTACATCAGCTAAAGTTGACTGTGTGGCTATTGAATCCCAATTTTGGCGTGACAGAGGGTTCTCTGCAGCAGTAACGTCCACTCTATTGGCAGCGCGCAAGGCATCTACAGCCGCATCTTACTATCGCACTTGGCAGCGTTTCATAGGATGGTCTGAGTCAAATAGTTTGAACTGGAAGGAATGCCGATCACCGCAGATTTTGGATTTTTTTACAGCAGGACCTAGATAAAGGACTCAGTATCTCAGCACTGAAAGTTCAGTTGTCGGCCATATCATAACTTTTTCAAACTCAATTCGCTCTAATTCCGGAGTTCAAACAGTACTTTCAGGCTCTGTTGCATCTTCATCCTCCAATCAGAAATCCAGTTCCACCTTGGAGTTTAAACCTTGTCTTGAGAGCGCTCCAACACACTCCATTTGAACCTATGGACACAGTTCACATCAAGTATGTTACTTGGAAGGTAGCTTTCTTGCTCGCAATATGCTCAGGGCGCAGGGTATCCGATATAACAGCTCTGTCGTACAAACAGCCCTGGCAAGTGTTCCATCAAGATAAAGCTGTCCTGCGCACGGTACCATCTTATCTATCAAAGGTAACATCTGCCTTTCACATAAACCAATAAATTGTCCTTCCATCTTTCTGCCCAAAGCCATCTAACCATGCGGAGCAACAACTTCATAAATTAGATCCGGTTAGGGCCTTAAAATTTTACCTCAAGAGATCGTCACAGTTCAGGAAAGCGGATGCTATTCTTGTTCTTTTTGGACCCAATAAGACGGGTCTCCCTGCTTTGAAGGCTACTATAGCTAGATGGATAGTTTCCACTATTTCAGAGTCCTATACCAGAGTAGGGAAGAGCATTCCACCTAATGTTAAAGCCCATTCCACCAGGAAGATCAGTGCTTCCTGGGCACTTCAGAACTTAGATTCCCCAGACATGTTATGTAAGGCAGCAACACACATTCACGAAATTCTATAAATTGGATGTGTTAGCCTCTTCAGAAGGGGTTTTTGGCAGGAAGGTGCTACAAGCAGCAGTAGCATCTAGTTAGTTCCTGCATAGTCACACAGACTCGAGTTCACTATGTTTTTCAGTTGTTCTACAGTTACAGTTTTTTATTCCCACCCTTTTTTAGGACGGCTCTGGGACATCCTCAGTCGTCCTGCACTGACAGGTAGGGCCAACGTAGAAAAGGAGATTTTCTTACCGAAAAATCTTTTTCTCGTAGGCCCGTACTGTCAGTGCAGCATCCCGCCCCACGGCAGGGTGCCGGTTTTTTGCTGCTCGCCAGTAGGTAGTTAGGCAGTTAGGTTAACCATCTCCATCGACAGCTTGATAATAAACTGGAGAGGAAGTGGAGATACCAGGAAGGAGGAGCTTCAAGATCCAATAGTTTGTCCTTCCTCCGGAGAGGAGCAAGTTAACCCCAGTCGTCCTGCACTGACAGTACGGGCCTATGAGAAAAAGATTTTTCGGTAAGAAAATCTCCTTTTCTGGCCCCCTGAAAAATGTAAAACTATACATAAAGTAGAGTAACATGAGTGGCATAAGGGTTAAAAAATAAAATATATAAAAAAAACAATAAGGTGGATACAAGACAGGAGCAGGAGAGGGGTGAGGTGCAAAAATATATATTATAATATTACAGATATTCCTATCTATACGGATATATAGAACAAGGCTTAGAGTTATTAGAAATGGAGAGTTGAGTTTGGGGGTAACTCAGCAGAATGAAAAGGAAAAGGGTAAAAGAGGACAGTGAATAGAGTGAGGCCATGGATAGGTGGGGGATTCAATAGTGCAGAGGGGCAAGTAACTGTAGGGGTTAATGTGCTTTGTGGCAAATGCACTGGGAGAATGATTGTAGGCAAAGCCCACAGCCAACCTGTACTTATTCAGATTCAATGAACATAGTTACACAGCTATATACAGGTTCATTATAGTCTCTATAACTCAAACACAGAGTTTGTCAGACACAGTTGCCCTTATACACATTAACATGAACAGTTAATTTTATACACAGATACAAACACACATACACTGACATTCAAACTCTAAGCTTAACACAACAGATTCACAATCATCTGCCCTGAGAAAGCTGCTTCATCAGGAGGAGACTCTCTACTCTGATTTTCTCATTCCTCACACAATTGAGGAGCAGGAAGCTTCTCACAGAGGGAAGGGCGGAACTAAATTAAGACTACTGCTCTAAGCAGTAGAATAGGCATTGGGATTTCCATTATTTGGTCAGGGCCTATTTGCTCCTATCATAGAATTCTGGATCAAGGAGGAAGCTGAGGAGTTAAAGTCCAAGTTTGCGGTATCCAAAGGGGTCAGGCGTAGTCAAGTTCAGGAAATAGTTCAATAAGGCAGGCAGCAAAAATCAGAATCAAGATCTAGCAGAGGGTCAAAATTTTTTTTTTAATTTATGGCAGGTCTTTAATGTTAAATGTAATAAATGTGTCTATATAAAAAAATAAGAAAACAAGATATGTATACATATGATAAGGGAATATCCTTTATTATGAAGTACAAGTCCAGGGAGGGGCATGTCCAGTGATTGTGGGATGGTGGCAACTATCATCCCAGTAATTAGAAGAGCATCACTATTAGAAGAGCAGAAATAGTGTTGTTTTTGTTTTCACCACTAAAAATTTATATCTTCAGTTTTTGTTTTCACCACTAAAAATTAATACCTTCAGCAATCATATGAATCCAAAGAGTGAGAGAGTCAAGTGTAAAAAGAGCAGTCTGTTTAGCATTGGATGACTTATAAAATGTTATATCATCCAATGTTACAATTTCAATTAATCCATCCACATTTGCTGATCTACAGATTTCCTCAAGCATTAATCCCTGAGGATATGGTGGAGAATGCTTGTGGTTCAAATACAACAACATTTTGATCAAATAACACTACAGTGGCAGGTTTATAACCCTGTCGAAGCAGAATATTCTTAATAAAAGATACAGATGCAGCCACATTGGTTTGTCTGTTTGACACAGAATAACTAAACACAGATATCCCACTTATCTCATTTAACACAGAAAACTGCGTCACAACATCCCATCTAATTAAAGCATTCACCATTGTGAACAATGGTGCTTTGGTATGCTAATGAAAAGGTTAAATGCATTAAATGAGTTAAGATGACTTTAGATAGCACAGTTTCTCCAATTAACCCTGAGTCACGATGCATTTAACTCACAAATCTAAGTGGCTTCATCTGTAATAATCACAGCTCTTGTGTTTTAAATAGTTTAGTAATTACTAAACTTGTATATTTTGTTAAAACATGCTATATTCTCTAACATCCACCATGTTTTGATTTTGTCCATTTATGGAGTAAAAAAAACGTCCAGTGTCAGGCTGATAGTATAACAAGTTTTGCTTTAGTTTTTATAATTTGGCTAGGTTTAATTGAGAATAACTTGTGGAGAACAGCTCTCTCTTTGCATTCTGGTGAGCAGCTGCAGCCTTTATTTTCATCATAAGTTCAAATACAGCCAGTCTCTAGAAGAGCGAACATAGTGCTGTTTGACATTACGTCTCAAATCACTGTCGTGTTTTTTACATAACCTTTCATTGAGCCGTGTTGCTCAAATATTTCATGCTTAGTTTACTGCTTTCCAGGCAATTAGATTTATAATTATGGGTGCATCTATTAACAGACACTCTTTTTTTCATAGCTGGAATTGTTTTAATATAAAATGTTATATTTGCTGATGCATTTGACAGTTTATTAAGGTGCTCTTTGTGCAAGTGACATGCCTTTATAGTGGGGAGTGAGGAATAAAATATATTTGATATATATTAAATGTATGTTTGCAAATGCAAGGAGTCTGGCTGGTAAAATTGGAGTGCTGGAGGTGCTGGTGCTGAGGGAAAATATGATGTGATTGGTGTGACCGATACATGGCTGAATGAGTCGCATGACTGGACAGTTAATATCAGTGGCTATACTTTGTTTCGGGACAAAAGCAATAGAAAAGGACAAAGGGTATGTCTGTTTGTAAGGTAGGATTTAAAAGCTTATAAAAAGGAGGAGGTTATGTTAGAAAATTAGGAGGCAGAAGTCTTATGGGTGGAGTTCTTCAATAAATATAAAGAGTTCAGCAAATTAATTGTAGGGGTATGCTATAGACTCCCTAATGTAAGTGAGGAGGAGGAGGCTAAGCTCTTGATGCAAATAGAAAAGGCTACTAGTTTGGGTAAAGTAAGGATTATGGGGATTCTAATTACCTGGACAGTACTGCCAGAACAGTACTGCCAGCTAATGGGAACACATTTATAAACTTGTTGCTTGACAATTTTATGGCACAGGTTGTTGAGGAGCCAACCTGAGGAGCCAACCAGAAAATGCCATTCTGAAACTAGTGATCTCAAATGACCCAGAACTTATAGCAAATGTGCAAGTCATTGAATCCATGGGTAACAGTGACCATAATGGTATCATTAATGTTGAATTTCATCATCAATGTCTGGTGCAAAAACAAATATACACTGGGGCAACAAAAACCATGAATTTCAGAAAAGCTAATTTTAGTGCCTTAAGGGCTGCACTTCAGAGCATTGATTGGGGCATTATGTTTTCAGCTAAAACACAGAACAGAAATGGTTTATTCCCTTAAGGAGTAAATGTAGAAGCACTAAGAATCACCCTATGTGGCTTAATAAAGAAGGAAAGTAACTACAAGTCTGTTTGGACAGAAGCTGCATTTAATAAATATAAACACTATAATGAATGTTGTAAATCTGGAAGGCAAAGAAAGGAAATTAAGAATGTATTGCAGCAGAAACTAAGACTAACCCTAAAACATTCATTTAAGTATATTGATTGTAAAAAGATGCTGGTTGAGAGTGTTGTTCCCTTAAATAATGGTACCAGCATCAGTTGAACTGAAGAAGCTGCTTGGATGAATAGTGAAACGTCATCAATGATTACTCATCAAGTCCAATTGTTTTAGATTTACATATACTAGAGATACCATGACCTAGATGAATGAAAATCTTTAGTCATATGGTACCAGTATGGTTGTAATAGATACAGAAAAGGCAAATGTGTTAAATCAGTTATTTTCTTCAGTGTATACAATAGAGGAGTCTGGGTTCCCAGCCTCACTTCATAGCTGCAGTGATGGCTCAACTCAATCTAGTCAGTGGCTGACTTAGAATATGATTCATAAAGCTTTAATAAAAATGAATGTAAACAAGGCGCCAGGGCCTGATGGCATATACCCCTGGGTTCTAAGACAGCTTAGTTCAGTTTTAGACCTGCCCTTATTTCTGTTTTTCTCAGATTCCCTTTCATCTGGTATGGTACCTATAGATTGGAGAAAAGCTCATGTCATTCCAATATTTAAAAAGGGAATCTCAGCTTGGCAATTATAGGCCAGTAAGTTTGACATCTGTGGTGGGAAAATTATTTGAAGGCTTGCTATGGGATCACAATATCCACAATCAAAAAAGGACGGCACTCCAGACAAAAGCAGGTTTATTGCAGTGTCCTGTAGATAAAAATCACCTTACGCGTTTCGGGAGTAAATCCCTTAATCATAGGCTTACACAATCAGAGATGCATGTGTTATATACAAAAAATGTATGGCGACCCCTATTTGGCACCATAGTACATCACAGTTAAAACACCATTTATTCATTGATATAAAACCATATAGTGTTCTGTTTAAAAATCAATTGAATAAAAAAACATTATTGTTCTGCAGATCCTTGAGCCTTTTAACTTAAATATGTATTTTCTTCTTATGTCTTCATTCTTTTCACTATTCATTATGTGTCCTTCACTCTCATTAACCATGAAATATTTTCCTTTTCTCTTTTGTTCACTTTTTCATTTTTAATCACTTTGGGGCAGATTTATCAAAGGTCGAAGTGAAGGTTCAAAGTTAAAAACTTTGAATTTCGAAGTCATTTTTGGGTACTTCGACCATCGAATAGTCCATTCAAAGTTGAAAAAAACTTTGAAATTCGAATATCGAAATTTATCATGTACTGTCTCTTTACAACTTCTACTTCGACCATTTGCCACCTAAAAGCAGCCAATGTGCTGTTTTAGCCTATGGGGGACTTCCTAGAACCTGTATGGAGGCAATTGGGGAAGTTTTGGAGATCAAAGGTCGAACTTAAAGGAACAGTAACACTAAAATAGAAGCGTTGGTGTTGAGGTGGGTAAGAAAAGACGTGCTTTTAAAACTTTCAAGTTAGCTGGTACAGCCGAATCATTTATAAGGTACAAGGAGGCCAATAAATCATGCAAAGAAGCTATAAGGCAAGCTAAAATTGCTATAGAAAAGGATATTGCAGTAAGCAGTAAAAAAAATCCAAAATTATTTTTTAAATATGTTAATAGTAAAAAAATGAAGCAGGAAGGGGTGGGTCCCTTACTATCAGAGGGGGGTCAGCTGGTTGATGAAAACAAATTAAAAGCGCAGATTCTGAATTCATATTTTTCATCTGTCTACACAAATGAGGAATCAGTAAGTGAAGGTTTCCTTCTTAACAGTCCCAATTCTAGTAATACAACTAATGATGCATGGTTCACACATGATGAAATTCAAAAGAGACTAGAACATGTTAAGATTAACAAAGGTCCAGGGCCAGATGGTATTCATCCCAGGGTAATTAGCGAGCTTAGCTCTGTGATTGCCAAACCTCTTTACTTAATTTTTCAGGATTCATTGAGATCTGGCATAGTGCCGAGAGACTGGCGAATTGCTAATGTGGTGCCTCTATTCAAAAAAGGATCCCGTTCTCAGCCTCAAAACTATAGGCCAGTTAGTCTGACGTCAGTGGTAGGAAAGCTTTTCGAAGGGTTAATAAAGGATAAGATACTGGACTTCATAGCAAATCATAATACTATGAGTTTGTGCCAGCATGGTTTTATGCGTAATAGATCTTGCCAGACTAACTTAATTTCTTTTTATGAGAATGTAAGTAGACACCTCGATTCTGGGATGGCAGTGGATGTGATTTACTTAGATTTTGCTAAAGCATTTGATACAGTGCCACACAAAAGGTTACTGGTTAAATTAAGGAATGTTGGCCTGGAACATAGTATTTGTACTTGGATAGAGAACTGGCTAAAAGATAGACTACAAAGAGTGGTGGTAAATGGAACATTTTCTAATTGGACCAATGTTGTTAGTGGAGTACCGCAGGGCTCTGTACTAGGTCCCTTGCTTTTCAACTTGTTTATTAATGACCTGGAGGTGGGCATTGAAAGTACTGTTTCTATTTTTGCAGATGATACTAAATTGTGCAGAACTATAGGTTCCATGCAGGATGCTGCCACTTTGCAGAGTGATTTGTCTAAACTGGAAAACTGGGCAGAAAACTGGAAAATGAGGTTCAATGTTGATAAATGCAAGGTTATGCACTTTGGCAAAAATAATATAAATGCAAGTTATACACTAAATGGCAGTGTATTGGGAGTTTCCTTAAATGAGAAGGATCTAGGGGTCTTTGTAGATAACACGTTGTCTAATTCTGGGCAGTGTCATTCTGTGGCTACTAAAGCAAATAAAGTTCTGTCTTGCATAAAAAAGGGCATTAACTCAAGGGATGAAAACATAATTATGCCTCTTTATAGGTCCCTGGTAAGGCCTCATCTGGAGTATGCAGTGCAGTTTTGGAATCCAGTCCTTAAGAGGGATATAAATGAGCTGGAGAGAGTGCAGAGACGTGCAACTAAATTGGTTAGAGGGACGGAAGACTTAAATTATGAGGGTAGACTGTCAAGGTTGGGGTTGTTTTCTCTGGAAAAAAGGCGCTTGCGAGGGGACATGATTACACTTTACAAGTACATTAGAGGACATTATAGACAAATGGCAGGGGACCTTTTTACCCATAAAGTGGATCACCGTACCAGAGGCCACCCGTTTAGACTAGAAGAAAAGAACTTTCATTTGAAGCAACGTAGGGGGTTCTTCACAGTCAGGACAGTGAGGTTGTGGAATGCACTGCCGGGTGATGTTGTGATGGCTGATTCAGTTAATGCCTTTAAGAATGGCTTGGATGATTTTTTGGACAGACATAATATCAAAGGCTATTGTGATACTAAGCTCTATAGTTAGTATGGGTATATAGAATTTAATTAAAAGTAGAGGGGTGTATGTATGGATGCTGGGTTTTCATTTGGAGGGGTTGAACTTGATGGACTTTGTCTTTTTTCAACCCAATTTAACTATGTAACTATGTAACTATGTAAAAAAATTTGTATTAAAAAAATCAATTTCCCCCCAGTAATAATAGGTCTACCCTGCATAAAGTTTATTAAAAAAATACTGTTTTAAAACACTACTTCCTGTGTACTGCAAAACGGCAATAGGGCGACTCGCTCTGCAGCTCTGCACTCTGCATCTTCCCCCTAACCCCACTTCTGCCAAAACTGGAAGCTAAGCGCGACAACTGTGACAGCAGCCCAATCTATTACACAGCGTACAAGCCGGATTTTTGTGGGAAGTGGCAGTGATCCCCTTTTTTCCCCAGCTTACCTCGTAGTGGCAGGACTGTTGAACACTGTACACTGCCCCAGTGCTCTTTCCCATGCTAACAGGCAGGTGATGACAAGCCCGCGGTAACTGAGGAAAATAAGAAGTCGGCACCACAGCCCCGCACCCGAGCCCAGAGTCCGCAGCAACTCCTACAAGAGCCCTCAAAGCCACTGGCAGCAGAGACGAAGACCCCGGCGAACCTAAAGTCATGGAGGAACAGAAGACCCGGGATAGCTGGCAACAATCGCCTGCTCTTTACAGTTAGAGCCTCACACATCAGAAGAAAAAAGCAGAACCAGAGCCGGCCATATGCAGGACCGTTCCCACCAACCCATGTATAGGTTGCATAGGAAGGGGCAAAGGAAGCCCCCATATTGGTCCACCTTTTCTGGAGGTAGAAGTAAAAAAAAATGTTATGTGTGAATAAAAACTCCAAAACTGGGGCGTGGTTTGCCTGCTGCTGTGGATGGACGCACACTAGAGCTGCTCCGTGTTGAGTCCCAGGCCTTCCTACTTTTACCACTAATTACAAGATGGGGAAAACCCAGAAATCGAAGCAGGACAAGGATAAAGCCTCCCAAAAGAAACATACACTCTCACAATCCGAACTTACTCCTTTATTCTTTAAGAGGAATGCGGATCGTCACTCATCCAAGATGGCGCCTGCTGTGGTGTAAAGAGACGACGACACAGACCAGCAGCGTGACTCTTCCGACCAAGAAAGTGAAGGTGGGGAAGCCATCTCTGCTAGTTATTTGGCCTCACTCCCGACCAAAGCAAATATTAAAGGCATGTTACAGGAGGTGACGCAGACGCTAAAAGACGAACTTCAAGATATAAAGAGAGATATGTCCTGCTTAGCCACGCGGCTAGATGATGCGGAAACCAACCAAAGTAAGATTTCTGCGAATCAGAAACTCCTGTACTCTAATATGCAAGCGCAGTCTACTAAAATTGTAGAATTGGAGCGCCAATTAGAAGACCAAGAGAACAGGGGAAGACGCAGTAATATTAGGGTCAGAGGGGTCCCTGAAAGTATTCAAGCGGAGGATATACATGCAACGCTCTTGCGGATTTTTAACGGAATCTTGCACAGGGAGCTGTCAGAGGAGATAGAAATCGATCGTGCACATAGAGTGACCAAACCCAAGGCTGCCCCTCTCAACGCACCCCGGGACATTTTATGCTGCCTGCATAGCTTTTCATTGAAGGAGGAAATCCTCACTAAAGCTAAGTAGATGGACACTATTTCCTTTGAGAATAACTCTATAAAGCTGTTCCAAGATGTGGCGCGTACAACTCTGCTTAAGAGGAGACTTCTCAAGCCTCTTACTGATCATTTAAGGGCAAGCAATATTCCTTACAGATGGGGATTCCCCTTCTCTATTACTGCGTCTCAGGATGGAACTCAGGCCACCATACGCACTCCGCGTGATACTGATCTGTTCTTTCAAAGGCTACATATACCTCAGATTTCACTTCCAGGATGGCTTCCAGACCATAATGCTTCAACACAGTTGGACTTTGATCTACAAGGTGACTGGTCTAAAGTTACAACCCCAAAACGCACCCCGCGTACTCCGATGAGAAGACACTCAAAGGACTCCCTTGTTTCACCTCAGCGGATGGCGGTTTGTACTCCTCTTAAATGATCCGGATCACGTAAGCTTTCGACTGAGACTGTCACCCCACTCGTGGGGATATAGCCTTCCTAAAGGGTTTTTAGACACCTACAGGAGCTTTTTTGCAAAAATTGTGGTTTTCTGATTTGTTATTGGTTTCTATTTGTTTACTTGGTTTCTATTTGTTTCCCCTTTTTTTATAGCCACTTTTTGGCACTGCATATTTTCCCCTATCGGGATTTATATTGGCCTGGGGCTTCATAGGTGTAGTACGGTGATGCGCCCCACTGAACCCAGCGAGACGACCACTCACCCCCCACTTTACTGTTGCACATCCACGTACAGCAATACGGCTTATAGGCCTATTAGTCTGTAGCGACACTTATTACTTATTTCCCCTTTCCCTTGTTTTCTTCCCTGCCTTTTCTCTATCCTTAATTTTATTAGATGACTGGCACATCTAATGCTTTTCACTTCTATTCTTTCCCCCCTACTTCCCATGGGTTGGAAGCATGCAAATTATTTGTACTGAGCTGTGTACCACTAATACTGTCACATATTCTACCTCTGATTCTTAATGGCTAGGTTGCAATGTAAAGTAATGTGTTATAATGCTAATGGGTTAAACGAACCGAGGAAGAGAGCTCAAATATTTGCTGAATGCAAGAAGGCTAGGGCTCAGATTGTTTTCCTTCAGGAGACTCACTTTCAGGAAGGGAAAACCCCCCACTTATTGGTTAAGAATTACCCGTCTGTTTACACGAACAACAATCCCTGTAGGAAAAGTTTAGGGGTGATGATTATGGTACATAAGGATATTCCATTCCTACTCAAAGATAAGTTGGAGGACACTGAAGGGAGGCTGCTCTGTGTGAAAGGGGTTATAGCTGATCTAAAGGTCACATTGGTTAATTTGTATGTCCCCAACCACAATCAGTCCACCTTTATACAAAAAGCCATCAGATCTATTGCATCTTTCACAGAAGGTTTATTGATTGTGGGGGGGGGGATTTCAACGTGACTTTGAATCCCTTGATTGATTCATCAAAGTCTAAAACCAGTGTCTCGTATAGGGGTTTGAAAGGCATAAAAACTGCCCTCACATCACTTGGATTAGTAGATATATGGAGAAGCTTCCATCCAACGACACGTGACTTCACACATTTCTCGAAGGTCCACCAGAGTTATACGAGGATTGATTACTTGCTCATTTCCCAGAATTGGTTACACTTATTCTTACAGGCGGATATAGGGTTTGCGACTATTTCTGATCATTCTGCTATCACTGCGGTGTTCACGATCCCGACACAGCTAAACCAGAATTTAACTGGAGATTTAATGACTTCTTAACTCATAAGAAGGTTACTAATGCCCAAATTCGAACTCGGATTAATCAAATTATACTTGAAAATAATTTGCCTGAGATGTCACCAAATACGCTATGGGAGACGTTAAAGTGTATACTTAGAGGTAACATCATAGGGTTGTGCAGCTCACAAAAAAAGCAAAGAGAAAAAGAGGTTAGCGCTTTATTAGCTGACATACATAGATTGGAACAAACCCATAAGGAAACGTTAGCTATTCAAACACTTACAATTTTAGAGAGTAAACGTCTTCAGCTGAAATCATTATTGGATCAATTCACCTATAAGGCATATTTGAAATGCAAGCATAAGTTTTATGAATATAATGATAAATGTACTAAACACTTTTCTAGAATACTGAAATCCCTACAACCTACTACACACATTATGTCTGTAAAGGATACCCAACAGAATGTGCAACACGCTACACGGAAAATAGCAGATTGTTTTCAACACTATTACCAATCCCTTTATAATATTAACAGCAAACCCCCCACTTCTCAAACGCTCCAGGATATCTCCTCGTTTATAGCTGAAGCGAAACTCCCTAGTATATCCTCGCAACAACGAGACCTGCTAGACACCCCCTTTACTCTTGAGGAATTGAATAAAACCATAGATTCACTTCCAACAGGGAAGAGCCCTGGCCCAGATGGCTACGGAGCCAAATACTATAAGACCTACAAAGAGGACCTGGCGCCTATCCTCCTAGACTACTTCAACTCCATTAATAGCTCAACCGGCTTTCACCCTCAGACCACAGAAGCTCATATAACGGTTATTCCCAAGCCTGATAAAGATCCTCAGCAATGTGCTAGCTACCGCCCAATTTCCTTGATTAATGTTGATCTCAAAATATATGCAAAAATGTTGGCCGAACGACTGAAACAATACTTACCCCATCTAATCCATCCTGACCAAACGGGCTTTGTCCATAAGAGAGAAGGAAAAGAAAACACAATTAAAGTGGTTTCTCTGATACATTATGCGCAGAGAATGAAAATACCTTCTCTCGTCCTTACAAAGGACGCTGAGAAGGCGTTTGACAGGGTTTCTTGGCCCTTTTTAGACGCCACTTTAACTGGCTTTGGAATTGGTGATATTATAAAAAATAGAATTTTAGCATTATATAAATCCCCCACTGCCAAAATCAGAGTAAATGGTATACTTTCCCCCAAATTCGATATAGCCAATGGTACCAGACAAGGTTGCCCACTCTCCCCGCTTCTATTTGTGCTAGTGTTAGAAACCCTTTTATCACAAATTAGGAATAATGCTGACGTTTTGGGACTCATGGTTCATGGGAAGGAATTCAAGGTGGCCGCCTTTGCGGACGACCTTCTTTTCTTTATAACACGACCGATCATTACGCTGCCCAATGTGATGTTTGGAAGACTATCCAATTTTAAAATTAATTTTAGTAAATCTGAGGCCATGAATATTAATCTTCCAGCCGGTACGCGAACATCCCTAGCTGAGAATTTTCCCTTTAAGTGGACTACCAAAGCCATCAAGTATTTAGGGGTTAAAATCCCGTCTGATCTACACTTGCTTTATCAGGAGAATTTTATCCCGTTGCTGAACACTTTAAAACTCAAAACAGAGGGTTGGAGGAAACTGGGTCTCTCTTGGTTTGGTCGTATTCAGGCTGTGAAAATGATGCTAATGCCCAAGGTTTTCTACCCACTCCAGGTATTGCCAATCCACATACCGAGAGCTTTTTTTTCATCACTTAAGTCCCTGTTCTCTCAGTTTATTTGGAAAGACAAAATCCCTAGAATTAAATATAATATCCTGATACGTACAAAAGACAAAGGAGGATTGGCCATCCCCGATGCATTTATGTATTATAAAGCAATTCACCTGACACGAGTCTTAGACTGGTTTAATCCCAACAAGGACAAAGCTTGGTCATTCATTGAAAAAGCTAATGTTATAATTCCTTTGGAAAACCTTCTTTGGGTTCAGAGAAACACTGCCTTGACCTATGTCCAAAATCAACCCACCATTAACCCCACTTTGGATATTTGGTTTCACGCTAGAGATAAGCTCGGACTCTCTCCCAAACCCTATATACTGCAACCTTTGAATTTAAATCCAGACTTTCTTCCAAGTCTAGATCCTGGTAGTTTTGCACCTTGGAGTTCGTTTAATGGTAACCCTACTAGGCTGAGAGAATTTTATAAGAAAGGAGTTAGACTATAATTATCGAAGATACAAAAGAAGTGGGGAACTCATCCTAGAGATTTATGGTGCTTTAACCAGCTGTCACACTATCTCAAGTCCATAACCCATACAGGATGGGGGCGAAACCCCACTTCTTGGGAAGTTCTTATGGATAGCACTCAACCTCTTATACGACCGCTCTCTTATATATACAAGTTATTAATGTCTGCCCTAGAACCCTCCCCAGCCCCTTGCATAGAAGTCTGGAATATTGAATTAGGAGCGCAACTCGCAGACGATGATTGGAGGAAAATATTTGGTACGTTACATAAAAGCTCAATATCATCTAGAACTAGAGAAACCATGTTTAAACTAACCACAAGGTGGTATTATACCCCAGTCCGATAGCACCAAATTTACTCTACTTGTAGCGACTTATGTTGGAGATGTAATCTCGAAAAGGGAACCTATATACATATCTGGATTACATGTTCTAAACTTAAGATGTATTGGGAAGGGATTTGTAAAGTTATTAGATCACTGACTAGGATTGATATCCACCAATTAGACCCCATACCTTTATTGCTCCACTTCGACACATCCTCTAGGCAGATGATCACAGATAGACTTTTTCTCCACTTACTTCAAGCAGCGAAAGCTTTAATCCCATGTAATTGGAAATCCCTTAACCCTCCCACATTCAAGGAATGGTTACTGAAGGTGGAAAATACCCGCAAATTAGAGGAGATAGCATCTATCATGAATAATAACAGTGATCGATACTGGGATGTTTGGAGGCCTTGGTTGAGATATATCCGCTCTGTTGCAGTTTAGAGGTCCATGGGCCACTTGAACCCTTAACAATATTAATTTTATAGGCAATCGGTGCTTTCTGGTCTAGTTCACATTACCATTGTACCCTATTTCCAGGACTGTTCATTTTCCGATACATGCTATGCCTTAGGGAATATTTAATACTTTTTGGTGTATTTTTGTAGGTACATTGCTTCCTTCACCATGGTTTTACATAATTTTATATAACCTTATATAATTTTGCATAACTTTATGTGACTTTATATGACTTTGGAATGACATGAATCTTGTATATGTATACTGCATTTTGCTATTACCATCCAACTCTTTCCCCTCCTTATCCCCTCTCCCCTTTTTTTATTTCTGTACCCATGCCCTTCCCCCTCTTTGTTTTAAAATTGAAAATAAAGAATATTTAAAAAAAAAAACTCCAAAACTAAAAGTGTGTAGTGAGTGTTATCCTCCGTGTATTGTATTGTGCCATTCAACATATCCGTGATGGCTATTAAGCCCAATTAGTGCGGTATCATGGAGTATAACGACTTAACGTCCATCGTGACCCATGTGTAAGTATCCATCTATTTTATAGTGGACAATTTGCTTAGAATCTCTAATGAAAGAGTCCAATTGAGGAACCAAAGGCTTTACACATCCAGTCTGAAAGGTCCTCATTAGCTGATCCTATGCTAGCCACTATAGGTCTACCTTCAGGGGAGGTCAGGGATTTGTGTATCTTGTGGAGGTGGTGGAAAATCGGGATGATGGGCTGTGTCCTCACTAGTCTCTATTCCGAAAATCCACCACCAATCTCTCAATCATTTTCATATATTCAGTTTGTGGATTACAAGTAAGTTTTAGATATGTGTCAAAATCATCATGCCTTTTGTAGTATCCATGACTACTACACACCTTCCCTTATCGATCTGCCTAATTGTGATGGCTGTGTTCTCTCTCTCAGGGATTTAATGGCTATTTTTTCTTTGATGCAGACATTCTCAGGACATTTCTGGTTCCTACTCAAACTGAGTTTCATTAAATTGCTTTCCACAAGTTCCTGTAAAGTGTCCGTCGAAGAACACTTGGATTGTAGGGGAAAAATAGTTAGAAAATAGTTTTTTAGATAGAAACACATGACCAACAAGTTCTCTTTGGTTATGGGCCTCAGTTAGGCTTTCACCTTGAAGACTATTTAAATCAGACAGGCAACACTGCTCCTAAAAACGGTTTAGTGGCACCCGTGGCTCCTCCCTATTTGTTGATGTATGGAATTCCTCCTTTTCGCTTTGATTATTATGGTTGACACCTAGGGGTGTGTCCCCGAAAGGGAAAAAATTCCTTCCTGACTCCAAAATGGCAATCGGACTAGTCCCTGGATCATGCCAGTATGTGTGGAGAAGCGTTAATGGCGGTGCTCAGCCCACACCCTCTGTCTCAACTCATCCGTCGCAGCTATGGCAGGATCTCTGTAACTTCACCGATTACTTGGATTCACCAAAACATACTACCATTATACTATATTATACTTGATATTAACTCTACCACTTCGCATGGATATGTCTGCCAGCGCTGCATGCGGGTAGCATGTTTGGGCAGTCCCTGGATCAACTTGTACTATGAGCTATCTTCCATAGCCCTGTATTCCATCACTTTCCACCTGACTCCTTTTGAAAGGGGGTATGTGTCAGCCTATATGACTGATTCAGGGAGAGAATTCCACATCTTCACAGCTCTCACTGTAAAAAAAACCCCATCCAAATATTTAGGTGGAACCTCTTTTCTTCTAATCATAATGGATGGCCTTGTGTCAGCTGGAAAGATCTACTAGTAAATAAAGCATTGAAGAGATTATTATACGATCCCCTTATATATGTATACATAGTTATCATATCACCCCTTATGGTCTCTTCTCCAGTGTGAACATCCCCAATATGGCCAGTCTTTCCTCATAGCTAAGATTTTCCATACATTTTACCAGCTTAGTTGTCCTTCTCTAAATCATCTCTAGTTCAATAATGTCCTGCACTGGAGACCAAAACTGTACACCATATTCTAGATGGGTCCTTACCAGTGCTCTATAAAGTGGAAGAATGATCCCCTCCTTCCTTGAATCTATGTCCCTTTTAATACAGCTTAAGACCGTATTTGCCCTTGATGCTGCTGGCTGTCATTGCTAGCTACAGTCACGTTTATCATCTACAAGGACTCCAAGATCCTTTTACATAATGGATTTGCCTAATGCTGTCCCATTAAGGGTATAAGTGGCTTTGATATTTTTACAGCCCAGGTGCATTAATTTACATTTATCAACATTGAATCTCATTTGCCACTTAGCTGCCCAGATTGCCAGTTTGTCAAGATCCTGTTGCAAGGATGCAGTTTCCTGGATGGAATTAATTGGGCTGTATAGTTTTGTGTCATCTGCAAACACTAATACATTACTTACAATACCCTCCCCTAAGTCATTAATGAACAAGTTAAATAAAAGTGGACCCAATACTGAGCCCTGAGGGACCCCACTAAGAACCTTACTCCAAGCAGAGAATGTACCATTAACAACCCCCCTCTGTACTTGATCCTGTAGCCAGTTTCCTAAACATGTGCAAACAACTTCAATAAGCCCAACAGACCTTAGTTTAGAAAGCGGTCATTTGTGGGGCATGGTTGCAAATGCTTTGACAAAATCCAAATAGATCACATCTACTGCCCCCACTGTCCTTCCTACTTATCTCATCATAAAAAGCAATCATGTCTGACATGACCTATCCTTTGTAAAGCCATGCTGATTGCTGCTCATAATGCCATTCACTAGGACAAAATTTTGAATGTGATACCTTAGCTAATCTAACTACCCATGATAAGTCTCGTGATTTTGATAAATTGGATTTTAATTTGAAGAAATATCTAGAAAAGCTAGAATCCTTAGTAAGCACTCGCAAGAAATGTAAACTAAAAAGGAATAAAATGGACTATGATAATAATATGGTTCACACATTCTAAAAAATAGGTCCAAAAATTACAATCGCAATAAATCCGTTTCCTTTTCGATTGTGTCAAGCGATTCAGGGGAGGAGACTTCCTTCTGCACAGAGGATATGGAAGCAACATCTCTACGTAACAGGAGAGGTCCAATGGAAGCAAACTTGGATGATCTGGAAACCAACGAGAACCTTAGGAGGCCAAAAAACTATGGTCAGGAAATGCTCCTAAAATGCAAGAAAAAGGACAGAAAGGAATGGTCCAGATGGAACCACCAGACAGAAAGAAGACAAGGAGAGGAGGAAGACTACTTTGGAGATGGACGGTACAGGCTGCGGACTAATTTAAGAAGGAAGGACAGGACCTATTGAATGTGATTAACATCATTAGTGACCCTTACCTCACCCCAAAAGCAAGTTTTGAGCAATGGGCTATCGTTTGCACCTACACACCACTTTTGCCTGTTTAACACTTTACTGGACGTCAAAAAGCTTGTACGGAAACTAACCCTACGTAGACATTTTGGGCCAGGTGTTATAGGTGTTGAGAAAAACGATATTGGCACATGAGGCATTAGCGTTGCAGGGAGCACCCTGATAGTTTATTGTGCGGAGATGCAATGCTAAGGCAAATTGGAGAGGCTTCAGATGGGGTTTTTTGCCTTCCTCTGGATCAACTAAGGCAGGTTAAAAAAATGAAAATGTTTAACTTGATGGACGTGTGTCTTTTTTCAACCAAACTTATTATGCTACTATGTTACTCTGTTTTTTACTCTGCAGTAGAGGTTATTTAGGGTTATTGTTTTAAAAACGCTATAAAAATATTCTATATATCTGAAGCATTATTTAAGGGCACTATAAAAATAGTATCTGAAGGATTACTTTAATAGCAGAAATGAATATTTCCCCTTTCTCTTTGAACTACAGTACTAGGACTGCTTATTATAAGGACCAGCCCATGTTACAATCCTTTATTAAAACTGGTGTGACCTGGAACTAGGTCTCTTCTGTCTTATTCCCAAACTAAAATAATCTATATTTTAAAATAGTTTGAGAAAAGAAAAGTAAGAAAGTTAAGGCCAGGGTATACACATACACACATCTATACATCAATATTCTTCCAAACATTTACCTATAAACCAGACAAGCAAACCATATGAAAGACATATTCATATTTTCAAGCCTTGTAATTGTTGCTTAATAAGATTTGCAGGAGTGTCTTAGTACTGCACTGGTATCAGTTTTATAAAACTGGACCCCATAGCAAGTTCAATTAAGGGCCAATTATGGGTCAAATTCAATTCAGTGGTTTATCACATGCAAGCTCATAAACATCATTCAATTCAAGGAAAAAAAAATTCTTAAAATTCAGTTCAATAATAGACTTCAAGAGAGTTTTCACGTGATAAACAGCAATGTTATGAATTGAATTGCATCTCAATTCAGATAAGTGCATTGCTGACCTTGAGGCTGAAGCAGACGACCTGGAAAATAGTCTACACCGGAACAATATAAGCATCCTAGGTCTCCCTGACATAGCGGAGGGCCCCAACATGGAACAGTTCCTGGAAAAATGGCTCACACACAAGTTTGGCACAGCAGCCTTCACACCAATGTTTACTATAGAGAGAACCCACCTGGTGCCCGGAAAACCCCCAGCCCCAGGTGCGTCGTGCAGACCTATTATTGTCAGGCCCTTAAACTACAAAGACATGGACGCTGCCCTGGCTGAAGCCCGGAAAGCTGGCGATATAATGCTTGAAAATAACAAAATATTCGTATGCCCTTACTTCTCCTCTGAAGTAAGAAAGCAGCGAGCCAAGTTCACGGAAGCAAAACGACAGCTGAAACAATGGCAAGTACCCTAGGCAATGATTTTCCCAGTTCGACCGAGACTCGTGGATCATGAGAAATCACACTTCAAATTACCAGAGGAGGTTATTACATGGCTGGAAGGCCAAGCATAACGCTCCCCACCTCACTTAATAAGTTGCGCTAGCGGGACCAGAGGCGTCAGGACACCACCATATACCATTGGCTATCCCTAACGATTGAGGTTCAGTGCAACAGACCTACACCCAGCCCATCGACTCTGAGACACCAGCAGCCGGTTTGATCTGATCAGACACTGACTTCACTCAGTAGTTACACAGCTTGGTATATTCAACCAGTTTTAATTATGTTTCTTGAGGGAGAAAACTCTGTCCTTGTTCAGTTATAATGGAGTGGGTAGGGTGGGGGAAAAATGGAAGCTAACAGTTTACTTTTGTTGGACACTATCAACCTCTTGGTCATACTGGTACTGTGTTGTGTTGATGTGTGGGAACACATGGGAGCTGATAAGATTGGGACACTGGACAATGCCTGAACTTAAATTGTTGTCCTGGAATGTGCAGGGGATGGGAGCACAATTAAAAGGAGATTGGTTTGTGACTAATGGATTTCCCAGAACTCAAGCAAACATTCTCCCTTCATAATAACATGCTGTTTATATATCTTCAACTTCGACATGCTATGAACTCCCAATTTGGTAGCCAAATCATCAACTTGGCCCACCTAGGATTGAGACCTGGACACATCACCCTGGCTTGTGGCGTGTGGCCCCATTTTACATAAGCTTCACAGCACATGGCAAGGTGCCATCCCAGGCATCACAGGGGAGATCTGGTAAGAGATACTGGAAACCGCAACCCAAGAACTAATATGCTCCAGAAACAAACTGACCCAATTAAAATTTCTACACACAAACCTATCTTACCCCAAACCATTTTTACATAAGCTAAACCAGGACATAAGTGAGAATTGTCCCAGATGCAAAGGGGGTCCTGCAACCTACATCCATATGATATGGACATGTCCTTTCACCCATAGATTTTGTCTGAGGTCACACAACAGATTAGAGGTAGGCTAGACATACCAGTTCATCTGGATCCAATAATATTTTTACTCAACAAAGTTGATGAGTTGTCCCCCAGAAAAGCAGTTCAAAACCTTCTATCCCTGCTCTGTATGGCTTCCCACAGAAATTTGAAAAGATATGGGGACCATGGTTGGGCCTAAAGGAAGAGGGCTGATGACTGTCCTAAAACACCTCAAATGATGCACCTCCAACCCACACTAATCACAAAGAAACCACAAACAGACACAACTACCAGTGTTTCTAACAACGCAATCCTAAGTAAGAAATGACAAATTGATTGTAACTCAATGTTTATTTTATTGGTTTGGTTTTGTTCAAACCAAACACATATACAAATGTACCAAGATAATTACAAAGATTTATTATATTTGAGAATTTTTTGAATAAAAAACTGGATTTAACCACCACCTCAATGTCCTTATAATGGTGCAATGGGTGGCCTGTATATATTCCCTGTGACCATGTATTAGGAGAATAACTTATTCCCTAACATTCTTCCATCACCCACCATTGAAGTGTACAATTCATTGACAGGGTACTGTACATTAGGAGCTGTGGAGGCTAAACCACACCCCAGTCCACCTATGCCAACCCTATAATTTTTGCCACCTAAACCATTTTTTTCGGTGGCATGAGACCTATTGCAGTACCATGTGCTCCATCCATTGTTGGGCTGGGGTATCCAAGGCCCACCAGCGCTGCCATCCCTGGGGCCCCACATCCCTTAAAAGGCCCCTCTGCCTGAGGGTGAGCTGACAAACATCAAGATACTCCTCCCCCTGCATGTACATTATAATTACTTTGCAGTGATTTGGGGAAGTCAGGGGCGGAACACTAATACTTTCCAGTAGTGTGCTGAGTGTGGGCCACGAGGGCAGGGGCACACTTTTTTTTACGTGTCCCACTGGCCAGTCAGACCCTGGCTCCATCTGTGAGATATTTTGTATTAAACATCAAGAAAGCAAACTGCCAACAAATACGATATAACTATACAGTCTCTTTCAATATGGTCAGAATGTAACTTCTTATATGTGTGTGATTTTAAAGATACACATGCATTCAACTAAATCAGTAGAATGCATTCATCAAAGGATTATAATATTTTTTCATGGAATGTTGTTCCTCATTAGAGTAAGCAGCAGGCTGAGATGAAATGACAATACCCATGATTAAAAATACTGCATGAGGTACATCAAATTGTAATGACAGTAACAGATGCAGATCGTTGATTTAAAAGGGAACTTTTATATACAGTAGGTCAGGTGTTAAAGGAACAGAAGTTAAGAAAATGATGATGATTGTAATGATATTCATACAGTAACACAATAAAGCTTTCATTTTAAGAATTTGGTATATTCCAACACTCTCTATCTTAATTTTTTTGCTAAAAATATTTTAAGGGGGTATTTTACATATCATGGAGTAGGAAAAGGAAAGTCTAAAAAGTCTATTTTTCTAATTTCATGCACTAAGGTATTGCTTATTAATACAGTACTGGTGATGAAATATGCATGCTTTAATGGTGCAATTCAAATAAAACTGCAAAATATGCTACAGAGGAACACCACTTACAACAGCAAAATAAAGTGTGTGTGAAGTTGTTAAGCTGCATGCATTACTAAAGCCTTTCCTATCTGTAGATAGGAAAAATATATAACTAACTGAAAGTGAAGAATTTGCTCTGGAAATTAAAAGGCAATGGTCTTAGTGCTGTCACCGGTAAGCTAAAAAAATATTCTATACCACTTTATCTTTTAACTCTCTGTGCCCAAATTTCTAATACAGGTAAGGGATGCATTATAAAGAAACCCTTTATCCAGAAAGCTCTAAATGATAGAAACGCCATCTCCCATAGACGCCATTTTATCCAAATAATCCAATTTTAAAATAATTCCCGTTTTCTCTGTAATAATAAAACAGTACTTTGTACTTGATCCAAACAAAGATGCAATTAATCCTTATTGGATGCAGAACTAGGCTAAGGGATATATTTAATTTTTACATGAGTTTCTAGTAGACTTAAGGTATGACGATCCAAATTACGGAAAGAACTGTAATCCAGATACTGGATACTGTAGGTTGGGTACTGTAGGTTGTATTGTGTTTGCCAGTCCTGCTTCTTAAGCGTAACATTAAATCAATATACCAGTTTTCTATGTGCACTTTTTCTTATAATATAATCTTATAATCATATAGTAGACTTGAATTTATCCAAATTTTAGTTCTTTTAGTTTGTAATGGGCAACCTTTCCCTGATGTTGGGTGTGCAATTAAGATATAAGCACAGCACGATATTACCATGTTACTCTCTTGCAGCCAAGTGTGCTCTATAGATTGATTAAACAGAGGATTATGGGAATCATATATATCTCCCGGAACATAGATATCCTGGGAAGGAGGCATTTTATACATTTTGACTTTGGTTTGAAACTTTTCCCACCACCATAACATATGAAATTTCTTAAAAAAAATCTATCATAACCCTGTATAGTATAATCATCTTAAAAAATATAATAAAGTTGTTTTGGTGAGTTAGCTTGTGATCCATGGTTCACACAGCTCAGAGTGTGAAATGTTTAGTAGAAACAAAGTAGAGGCTGATAAAAAAAAAAAACATACACGATCCCTTCAAGTGCCAGCAGAATTTCGCATTGCAGTTGCATGAAATGCGAGACGTTTTTAAAATATTTTGTGCTTTCTCACTTTAGGAGCATTTTCTGAGGGAAAACCTTTAGTTTTCATGTATTTCCCCCTCTGCAAAAAGTTTTATTGTGCTAAATACCAAAAAAACTAAAAAATTCCTATTTTTCATAATGTATGAATTTATATCAGAAAAATATTTCATTTCAAGCATCCAAATTGCCAATACCAGATATGTATAGTTTTAGGGAAAGTTAGGTCTTTTGTACAGCAAAAACTCCCTGCAGTATATTACTGAATTTTGAAAGCACAAAGGCAGAAAATTGCATGCTTTAGATTCCAAGGCCAAAAAATCCTGAAACATATCTTTTTGAAAAGTACACATTCTGCTGATTCCAAAATGGGTAACTATGCCTCCCTACTCCTAACTGCCAAACATCAAAGCTTGTCTGAGCAATTTTTATAAAAATGTATTAAAATTCTGAAAAATCACATCAAATGTTTCATTTTGCTGCTCTGCATATCCCACCAAAAAAAAACACACTAAATTTGACCAGGGGTCCTCCAAACAGTTTGATGCCCAATGTGCATAGGTTTACCAAAGTATCTGGCATATAGACCCCTAAATATCCAGAAAATCATGGAAATCTGAAAATCATCACAAAGCTTGCATTTTACCCCATTATATACCCCACATTACGTAATTTGCCAGCAAAAAGCATCCTAAATATGAAGGCTAGAGGTCTACTGAATAGTTTGATGCTTGATATGCAAAGATTTACTAAACCATGTGGCATACAGAGACCCCCAAATGAAAAAAAGGACATGTATTTTCATGCATGTGTATTATGCACCATAAGACCCCCTAACAGTACTGAGACCCTAACAAACCATATATTTTCCAAAAGTACACATTCTAACAAATATAAAGAAGGTAATTCCATCTTTCTACTGAAAACTACCAATCTGCAAAGCTATGCTAAACATAACGGTTTTTATGACATTTCTGAAAATCGTAACAGAGTTTGCATTTTACCTCATTGTATAACCCACATTTTGTAGCCTACAAGCATCCTAATTATGAACATCAGGGCTCTACTAAACAGTTTGATGCCCAATATGCATAGATTTACTAAACTATGTGGCATACAGAGACCCCCAAATCCAAATAGTGCATATGACACTATGGGGCACATTTACTAAGGGTCGAATATCGAGGGTTAATCAACCCTCAATATTCGACTCTCGAAGTAAAATCCTTCGACTTCGAATATCGATATTGAAGGAAAAAATCTACCGATTTGAAGGATTTTAGTCCATCAATCGAATGATTTTCCTTTGTTAAAAAAAAACTTTATGGGGAAGGTGGCGAGGTAGGTAGTCGAAGTTTTTTTTAAAGAGACAGTACTTTGACTATCGAATAGTCGAACGATTTTTAGTTCGAATCGAAGTCGAAGTCATAGTCGAAGGTCATAGTAGCCTATTCGATGGTCGAAGTACCCAAAAAAAACCCTTTGAAATTCAACATTTTTTTACTTTGAATCCTTCACTCGAGCTTAGTAAATGTGCCCCATTATGACTGCTACAATACAAGCACCCAGTATATGCATTATGTGCCATGAGACCCCCTAATAGTATGGTGACTCTAGAAAACCATATATTTTCTGAAATTACACATTTTGACTAATTTAAAAGGGGTGAATATGTCTTTCTACTGCAAACTACCAAACTGCAAAGCTATGCTAAACTTAACGCTTTTTGTGAAATTTCTGAAACTAGTCACAAAGCTTGTATTTTACCCCATTATATAGCCAACATATTGTAATGTACCAGCAAAAGACATGCTAAATCTGAATGCCAGCAGTCTACTGAACAGTTTGATGCTTGATGTGAAAAGATTTACCAAACTACTGTAGGTGGCATGTTTGGGAAAAAGTTTGAATCGAATTTGATCGAATGTGCTATTCCTTCGATTTGTTGCACATGGAACATGCCCCTCCTTTCCCCTTACAGTTGTGTGACCCCAGCAGCCTCCTGATCTCCTGCCTTTATTGATACATGCTTACCCACTACATAGTCATCACTCTTTAATCCATGCCCCATCATTTACGACAGAGCTGTCCAACTTTTTTTTATCAATTCTTTATTTATGATATTTCAAGAAAAGTGGAACAGAAAGAAAGAAGGGGCAGAAGGGGGGAACAAAGTTCAGGTTTCCAGATCATTCTTAGCAATAAACACAGCAAAGCATTCTAGTAACAATGTGGCAGGTAAACATCAAGTTATTACTTTACACAAACAGTTCACGTATGCAATGTCCATTATAATACAATTCCAGTCGTCAAATAAATATAGAGTGATATATGTCTATGTTTACAATATTCCTGCACGCCAACTAGAGAGTAGAAGATGTTTGAGGATAAATGAATTGAAGGCAAAGACCCTGAGCAACCATGTGGATGGCGTGCTAGTTATGTGTTAATGGAGTTGTTCTGGCAAAAATAAAACCATGGGTACCATGTCTTCCAATATATCTTGCTACGGTTATGAATAAGGTAAGTGATCTCTTCCATTTGTCTCACTTCCTTGACTTTCAGTAGCCATTCTCTAATCGTAGGGGCTTCGATGGATTTCCATTTTCGGGGTATTAATGCTTTGGCCGATTGCATGAGGTGCAAGGTAAGTGGATCCTTTATTATTTAGATTTTTATTATCGTGATGTATATTAAATAAAATGGATTCTGGCCTATCTAACGAAAATCTAGATTGCGTTACAATGTTGACTGTCGCTAATACCTCTGTCCAGAATGATTGTAAAACAGGGCATGTTATCCACACATGGGTATGATTCCCTTCAGCCAAATCACACCTCCAACAGAGTCCCGAACTATTAGGGTATATTTTTTTCAATTTCATAGGCGTATAGTGCCAATGAGTAACCAACTTATAAATCGCTTCTCTTGTTTTGACCGCTTTATTTGTCTTGTATATTACTTTAAGAATGTCGTTCCACATCATATCCGAAAATACAAAATTTAATTCCTTAGTCCACTCCAAACGTTGACAATTTGGACCTGTGCCTATTGCATCAATCAACAATCTATATGTTTTGGAGAGTGGTTTGGTAATCTCGATGAGGATGCTAACGATTCCCAGCACATTTCAGGTCTATTCCAATCTTTAGGTGAGAGTGAGTGAATGAATAAATACATGTAATTGATTATAATTCCAAACATCCCTGGGGTGGCACCCCCATCTCTTTTGAATTTCAGCCAATGGTATTATTTTTCCATTTTTAATTAAATCGCCTATTTTAGTCGCCTTCGAACCCCATTGTCCCCATCTTGAAAAGCCCCTTTTTCCATACTTGGTGGGAATTGGGGATTGAACGTCAAGGGCTGTAATATAAAGGGAGTCACAGTTAAGTTGTAAGTGGATTTATTTTTATGCCATTCTCTCGATGTAGCACCTATTAATGGATGCTGTAGAGCCTCTTTTGGGATATATTGCAAATCAGACCATAGGTTATTGATTAGTGGATATCCCATTGTCAGGTGATCTAAAATCCGCCAATCTTTGTTCTTTATTCCCTCTCTCCAATCTAGTATCCTAGTCAAATGGGTAGCAATGTAATAAAGGTATGAATCGGGCATTCCGAGACCTCCCTTTTCTTTGGGTGAAATAAGGAGATTATGTTTTAGTCTGGGATTTTTCCCATTCCAAATGAATCTTGATACCATAGATTTGACGGATTTAAAGAATGCCTGAGGGATTGTAATGGGAAGTGCTTGAATAAGATATAAAAGTTTGGGCATGAAGGTCATCTTAATGGCTTGCAGTCTACCTGACCAAGATAATCTAAGTATCTCCCAATTAACCAATAATTTTCGGAGAGAGGTCAGAAGTGGTAAGTAATTATCATAGTATAGATGATCCACATCTGCCCTTAAATGTATCCCTAAGTACTTGATAGAGGGCTCTGCCCATTTGAATGGGAAGTTTATTTTTAAGTCCTGAACTCTAGAAAGAGGTAAATTTACATTTAAGATCTCAGATTTTGTGTAATTGACCTTAAAATTAGAGTATACTCCAAAGTCTCTCATTAAAGCTATTACTTTAGGGAGAGAAAGAACAGGCTTTGTTATGCATAATAGCAGGTCATCTGCGAATGCAATACATTTGTATTCTACACCATTTGCTATTATTCCTGAGATATCAGTGTCATTTCTAATGTGAGATAATAGAATTTCCATAACCATAATAAAAAGTATAGGTGATAAGGGGCAACCTTGTCTTGTTCCATTGCAAATTGTAACCTTGGGGGATAAAGTACCTTTGACTCTTATCCTAGCGGTTGGGTTCTGATATAATGCCATAATTTTCTTTACCATTGCAGGACCAAAACCAAAAGTAATCAATGTTTTTTCAAGAAAGACCCAGGATACCCTTTTGAATGCCTTTTCAGCATCCGTGGTGAGCAAAACAGTTGGCAGACCTCTTTTTCGGGCATGGTGCATCAGGGATATGATCTTAAAAATATTGTCTTTTCGTTCCCTTTTAGGAGTGAATCCGGCCTGGTCTGTATGAATAAGTTCGGGAAAGTATCTTTTTATTCTGTTACTTATAATTTTGGCGTATATTTTCATATCAACATTGATCAAAGAAATTGGTCTGTAACTCGGGCATAATTGCTGGTCCTTATTCGGTTTAGGGATTATTGTTATATGGGCTTCTTGTGCTTGAGGGTGAAAGTTCTTAATATCTGATATACCATTGAAATAATTGTACAATTGTGGGGTTATTTCTTCTTTAAATGTCTTGTAAAATGAAGCAATATAGCCATCGGGGCCCGGGCTTTTCCCTATAGGTAAGGAGTCTATGCATTCCTTGATTTCATCTTTTTTCAAATGGGGTGTCCAAGTAATCTCTATTTTCCTGTGAAAGTTTATGTACACCTGCCTCGTTCAGGAATTGTTCCATTTTGTTTACAATCTCAATTTTTGGAGGTGATGTGTTCAATTTGTATAATGATTGATAATAGTTCTGAAATGCTGCAGCTATTCTCTTAGTATCATAATGTGTGTTATTGTCTTTGTCTTTGATTGACATAATCTGTGTTTGAGGTTGAATCTTTTTAATGGTCCTCGCAAAGTATTTAATACATTTATCTCCAAATTCGTAATACTTTTGTTTGGTTCTTATATAACTCTTCTGGTTTAACATGGATCTAAGTTGTAACCTTTTGCTTTCTAAGACAATCAGTGTTTTATGAGCAATAGACTCTTTATGACAGTGTTCCAAAATTGCTATATCTTTCAATAGGTCTAATATGTCTTTCTCTTTTTCTTTCTTTAGGTTACTTCCCATAGCCATTAATTTGCCACGCAGCACACATTTAATGGTTTCCCACAGTGTAACTGGAGAAATATCTGGTGTATTGTTAGTTTGAATTATTGTTTCTATCCAAGACTTTATCTGTTCTTTCCTCTTTTCAGTATGTAATAAAAATTCGTTAAGTCGCCATCTGACCTGTGTTTTAGGGATGGAAAATGTTACCGGAGAATGGTCCGATAATAAGAAATTACCTATGTCAGCTTTTGTAAACAGTCTTAACCAATGGTGAGATACAAAAATGTAATCAATTCTCAAATAAACTAAGTGGACCTTAGAGAAGTTTGTGTAGTCTTTTTTGCGGGTTCAGCGTTCTTCAAATGTCAATCAATTGCAAGTCAGACAAAATCCTTTTTAAGTCTTTTAAACCTTTATACGATATATTGGTTTTCTTTGAGGAAGAGTCCATGAGTGGATTCAATGTTACATTAAAGTCGCCTCCTAAGATGACTAGACCTTCCTTGAAGTTTTCCAAGACTTTTAAAAAATGCTTTAAATATGGTATTTGTCCCAAATTGGGTACATAAACGTTAGCAATAGTGCATATTTGATCTACCAGTTTCCCTTTTACTATGACATATCGTCCCTCTTTGTCTGTAATTGTCTCTAGCTGTTTAAATGGTAGATCCTTATGTATTAAAGTCATTACTCCCAGGGTTTTTTATTATTACTCGTATAGACAAGAGGATAATGGTGTAGTATCATCTTGGGTGCATGGTTTTCTTTAAAATGGGTCTCCTGTAACATAGTTCTCACGGAACCTCTGAGCTATGCTGCCATCACGCTCCGTGTCAGACCACGCCCCCTGTGTGTGAAGAGAGCTGTCCAACATGCGGGACCCCCCCTTCTGTGGCCCCCCACATGCTGTGCCTGTTTACCATATGCAATCTTTAAAATGTATCACTACAGAGATTTACTGGCCCCTGCATTGTTTAAACCTCAAAGTCAGACTAATCCCCTGTATTGTTCACACCTGTGATCCTACTGCATTGTTCACACTTGTGACACCTCTATTGTTTATGTCCTAAAGCCCTGTACTGTTCACACCTGAGACCCAGACTGAAACTGCCCACATTGTTCACCTGATCACACCTTATTCAAAATGATAATGGGGCAACATCATTGCATGTAGTACATATTAAAGTCTCCTGCTCTGTTTTGCCTTCCGTCCCTGTGTGTGCCATTCTCTGATTACTCAGTGCTGCTTGTGTGTGCCATTCTCTGCTTGCCTAGTGCTGCTTGTGTGTGCCATTCTTTGCTTGCCCATTGCTGCTTGTGTGTGCCATTTTCTGCTTGCCCAGTGCTGCTTGTGTGTGCCATTTTCTGCTTGCCCTATGCTACCTGTGGAATGTAAGCCTGTTAAGGGTTTGTTCTTGGGGTTTGTTAGCATTTAGAAATTGTTGTTAAGGGCCCCTAAGGTGTTTAATCATGTGTTGGGGGTTTGTTGTATTATCCACAGAGGAAGATGAGGCATATGGATTTAAGGGTATGTTTTAACATGACAATTTTTCACATATGAGTGATGAGGGATTTCCCTGCAGTGAGCAAAAACCATTTGGTTTTTTGGTGTGCTACCACCGTTATTGTGGATATGATCTTAAAAGTACATGTGGTAACATGGGTATGGTTTACAGTGGGTGTGGTTTAAAAGGGGGAGTGGCTAACACTGACTTCTATTATCGTCCCTCCACAACATAGGCCAGTAAAATTTTGGCCCTCTGTACCACAGAAGTTGGAGAGCACTGCCTTATGGCATTCACTACTGCTAAATACCGTATAAGAGAAATATTTATGTGCGTCAATTTGTATCATGTGTCCAGACAATTTTATTTTTCTTTGTAAGTGATGGTTTATCCATTTATTTATTTATTAAGCCTAATATATCTATATATCTCTATCTATCTATCTATCTATCTATCTATCTATCTATCTATCTATCTCTCTCTCTCTCTCTCTCTCTCTCTCTCTCTCTCTCTCTCTCTCTCTCTCTCTCTCTCTATCTATCTATCCATCCATCTATCTATCTATCTATCTATCTATCTATCTATCTATCTATCTATCTATCTATCTATCTATATTAGGCTTAATTGCCCTCCAGCTATAGAAGAAGAAATGCGAAACATGCAGTACTAATTTAATTACATGGCAAGTTTTTCCTGGTAGAGAAGAAACATCAAGGACAAAGAATCAAATATAAAATATCAAATTAAAGTCATCCATCATGGTAGTTGCACTGTGTCTCATTCAAGCTGCTGACCCAAAGAGAATTCAGCTATTGCTGGGGTAAGTATTTTAGTCTTAAAATTAGACCATGTTTCAACAAATTGAATCATTGGTAAAAAACAAAACATGACATGTCTTCGAAGTTACTTGTGTTGGGTTTTTAAAATAAAATAATTTTGACGCGCAACAATTTTTATGTGTGCGACTATTCTGCCAATTTTTTTGATGCAGCAGTTTTTTTGCTAGTAATTCGCGCCTGCCAAATTTATTTGTCCATCACTTATCAAGAGTTGATTTTGTCATACATATTTAATATAAAAATATTTTGTTCAACTTCAGAGCCATTCTTTAAATCCCAACACGGCTATACAGTAAAGATCTATTAGACACAAATACATTATAAATTGCTCTGAGGGACAACAACAATAAATTAACAGTAAAAATAAGCATTTGCACTGTGAAACAGTTTTCCTGCAAGCAGTGGTAACTTTCCTTTAAAATAATGCTTCAAGAATGAAAACAATGCAGGTGGGGGGCGGTCCTTAGCCATGGTGGAGACCGGACGCAGATCTTAAGAGCTCCGTGAAGGGATCCTTGCAAACCCGATTATTAGCAACCTGCTGAGCTGATTAACGGTTATCGGGACATCTTTGAGTGACTCTACGTTATGGGAAAGCGTGGAACTAGATCGCAACGCCACACCATGTCACCATTCCTACAAAAAACTTCGGGCCGTGGCGCGCTGACTAACTCCCAAGATGGCGCCGACTCTGACACTGCTCCTCAGGGCCCACCGCGCACCGACGCTTCCCCCTCGAAATTAGTGAGTATGTCTCCTTCATTCACTCCTCTACACGACTCCCCACAAAGATCCCCTTCTGACTTAGCTGCCTCACAACATATGGAGAGCCAGCCAGTGACGCCACAAATACTGGCGGATCAGTTGGCGCACCTACAGAATGCCTTAACCTCCACCATTACACAGACTGTAGCTGCGGCTGTTAATGCGGCAATGAAGGAGGTTCAGAAGGAGGTTACCGATCTTGGGGATCGTACTGACAAACTGGAAAATTATACTGATGACATAGCACAGCGCCTGATGTATGTAGAGGAAGACAATGCTGCTCTTAAAGAGGAAGTTTTTCAACTACGCGACATGTGCGAAGACCTGGAAAACAGGTCGAGGAGACAAAACTTAAGGTTCAGGGGCATTCCTGAAGAAGTCTCCCCGCCTGACATATCAGGCTATCTTAAAGACCTCTGCTCCCATATTTGCCCGGACTCACCACCTGATATCTGGCAATTTGACAGGGCACACAGGTCGCTAGGCCCTAAACCTTTGGCGCCGAAGCCTCCACGCGATATCATCGCCTGTTTCCATTATTTCCAGGGCAGGGAAGCCATTCTGGCAAAGACGAGAGCGACACAGATTCTGGGGTTCCGCAACCACTAAATCCAGATCTTTACGGACCTTTCTCCAATCACTCTGGGCAAAAGAAGGGAGCTACGTCCTGTTACGCAGACACTGAAGGAGCATGGACTACTTTACAGATGGGGTTTTCCATTTAAATTAGTCGTCACGCGAGCGGGCCAAACCTATACCCTGCACAATCCACGAAATGGATCTCGTTTTCTGAAGGCGCTTGGCCTATTGCTTAAAGAGGTATCATCTCCTCGCAAAGACTCCACGCCAGAGGGGCCACTGCCACCACTTGCCCCCCAGTGGACCAAAGTCCAATGATAGGACTCATCGCCAAGACTGGCCTTAAGCCCTTCACCTCCTCGAGACACCTGATCACCCAAATCGATATGCTTTTCCCTACTATACCAAGAACGTGGGCTCTCATATCTGTCACGACTTAGCCACGAGAGGATCCTTCTGAGTGGAGACTCTTTTATTTCTCTACCTACTTGGCTTGCGACGGATTCCGCAGGGCTACGGATCTTCACCCCTCATCGGAGGTATACGTTCTACCTCTCATAGGTTCTGGACTTAGTGTCAGTGCCTTATTTTCCCTGATTCTGTCAGTTGAGAATACTATATTGGGCTATAGCTATAAGGGTGAAAAGAGAATCACCCTTTAGTTGTTTAAATTGCTTTACTAAGTTTATACTTAATTGTTATTTTTTATTTTTTAAACGTATGTTTGATTTATTTTATATGTGTTCGGTACTGAAACTGTTTCTTAAGTGTTGGTTCCTGCACTTGCTATTTCACTTTATTCTGCTTGTTAGCTTGACTCGCGACATGATTACCCACTTCCGATTTTCTGCTTATGGAGAACTCCAGATGTTCATTTTCCCTTGGGGGGAGACAGGGGCCTCTGTTCGACTGATCTTAGGGTTCCTAAATCCAAGAAAATATGGGACAGAAGGGCTTATTTCACCCTTAGATAAATATGGCTAAATTTTTATCCATAAATGTAAAAGGCCTTAACAGCATCCATAAGAGGTACTTGGCTTTGAAGGAGCTCAAACATTTGCGAGCCGACATTGCTTTCATTCAAGAAACCCATTTTCATAGGGACGGCCCCAGTACACTTACTTCTAAACTTTATTCTAGAGCCTACTATTCCTCGGGCCCCTATAAGAAAGCAGGGGTTGCTGTCCTTATACATAAAGATTGCCCTTCTTTGGTCGACCAGACTCTTGCTGACCCACATGGCCATTATTTGATACTGAAAGGAATGTATGCTAATGTACAATTGTTATTGGTTAATGTGTATTCCCCCAACAAAAAACAGATTCGTTTTTTACGTAGAGTGATTTCTAAATCCCAACAATTCAGTTCTCCATATGTGATCATGGGGGGACTTCAATCTGACATTCTCTCAGGCGACAGACAGATCAGAGCCCTCCCCTGACCAGGCGGCCCATAATATATCTGTGTCTTTTAGACAAACTATACGACAGTCCCAACTTTTTGATGCTTGGTGCACTAAACATCCTACGGACAGACAATACACATTCTATTCGCCTATTTATAAATTACACTCACGAATCGATTACTTTTTCATATCTTACCCTTGCCTTCATCTACCATATGAGTCTGAAATTATGCCGATCACCTGGTCGGATCATGCTCCGAAAATCTTAGTTCTGGAATTATTTAAGCTCCCACCCCGGGAAGCCCATTGGCGCCTCAATGAATCCATCCTAAATGAAAAAGAAGTGTTTTCTCAAATAGAGGGCAACTTGAAGGAATACTTCCAAATTAATGAGGGCTCAGTTGACTCTCTGACCACTTTATGGGAAGCTCATAAAGCTACAATAAGGGGCCGCCTGATAGGTCTAACGGCACATAAAAAGAGAGTGGCTAATGACAGTTATCTTAAACTTCATAGGCAGTTGAGGGACCTAGAAACACAACTCAATTATGGGCGAACCGATCCCTTACTGATGAAAATTAACAAAATTCGTAAGGAATTGGCTGCCCTACGACAGCAACAAGCTGAAAAGGCTATAATTTGGACGAGACAGCTATTTTATGAGAAGGCCGACAAACAGCACACCCTTCTGGCAAGGAAACTTAAATTAAAGACCAGCAAGTTCGATCCAGAATCACTTCTCTTACACTACCCTCTGGGACGCTTACTTACAACCCAGACCAAATAGGCTCTCAATTTCATGACTTTTATCACAAATTATACAATCTGACCCCCCCTACGGAGGATAAAAATCGCCACTCAGCCCTTATCGCTCAGTTTTTAGCCAACCTCAACCTTTCAGGTCTTATGGAGGTCGATTTAGAAATACTGTACTTAATAAGGACATCTCCATGAAGGAACTATCCACCACACTTAAACATATGCCCAGTGGCAAAACCCCTGGCCCAGATGGTCTGACTTACAAATACTACCAGCTTTACCAACATATTTTGTTGCCATACTTGTTGCAGCTTTTTAACCAATATCTCCATGGGGAACCTATTCCTCCCTCCAATTTAACTTCCTACTTGACCCTAATACCCAAAGAAGGGAAGGACCTACACGCTGTGTACGAACTACAGGCCAATAGCACTTTTAAACTCCGACCTTAAATTATTCACTAAAATTCTGGCAAAACGCCCCAATACTGCCTAAACTTATCAACAAGGACCAAGTAGGTTTTATATTGGGTCGACAAGCAGGGGACAACACGAGACGTACCATTGACCTGATTGAACTACTTCAGAGACGTAAGGAAAGCTCTTTAGTGCTTAGTTTAGACGCCAAAAAGGCATTTGATAGGCTGGACTGGTCGTACCTGTTTGGTTGCTCTACAGAGTCTTTACAGCTCCTCCTCTACTTACCTTAAACTCCCAGGGCAGTCTCGCAGACCCATCCCGATCCATAATGGTATCAGACAGGGTTGCCCCCTTTCCCCCTTGCTATATGCCCTGAGCATAGAACCTCTGGCAGCAGCTATCCGTGCTCATCCGGACATATGGGGGGTCTCAGTGGGTCCTGCGCACTACAAAATTGCCCTTATTGCAGACGATGTCTTACTCAAATTGACTAACCCCCTTATTTCCCTCCCGAACCTTCTTCTGGTCCTTGACACATACAGCAATATTTCAGGCTATAAACTGAACATTAACAAGATGGAGGCACTACCTCTTAATATGACTTCTGGGGTTTTGGAAGCTCTGAAACCAAAGTTTGGTTACAGGTGGAGGGTGGACTCCCTATCCTATCTGGGGACCCAAATTGCAGCCTCTCATAACCAGCTTTTCAATCTTAATTTTAAACCGCTCATACAACAGATGAAGACCTCCTTTTTGAAATGGACTAAATCTACTATTTCTTGGCTTGGGAGGATAGCAGTTATAAAAATGTCCATTCTACCAAAGTATCTCTATTTGTTTGAAACCCTGCCAATCCCTATCTCACCTAAAGCTCTTAAGTGCATTCAAACTTTATTTCACAACTTTGTATGGTCCTACCGGGGTCATAGAGTTGCAAAATCAGTGATGATGACTGCCCATGCGAGGGGTGGCCTAGGGGTCCCGAATCTTCTGAAGTATTATGAAGCTGCACAGCTGAGACAACTTTTAGTGTGGTCAAGACACCTTCCGTATACTTCTTGGGGTTGTATTGAAAGTTCTGTGGCGGGTGAGTGTCACCTCAATGCTCTTATATGGGACTCTGATTCTCCTACTCGGATCTCCCCAAAAGCCTTATCAGCCACAAGACTGACTTACTCAATATGGCTCAAGACCAGATACAAACACAAGTTGATTTCGGCTAGATCCCTGTTGGTTACTTATTTGAATAATCCGGGATTTCAACCGGGGACTGATCCTTCATTTTGTGCTAAATGGTCCCAACTCCGTCTCTTCATGATCAGAGACCTTCTCGACCCACAAACCCGCCAGATTTTACCCTTCCAAACACTCAGGGACAAACAGCCCCAGACCGACATTAAGTGGTTTGAATACTTCCAAGTCCGCCACTTCCTCACGCCATACGTTTCATATGCCAAGGCTAACTCTCCCACGCCTTTCGAAATACTTGCAGCTAATGGACTACCCCAAAAAGGCCTCATTTCCAAAATTTACAATCTTCTAACAGTCTCCCCAGATGGTTCTCAGCCCAGACATAATTATATGGATAAGTGGTACCAAGCTCTCCCACAACCGATACAGGCTGATGACTGGCCCCTGATATGGGACAATGAGAAACGGATGGTTATGTGTGCTCGTCAAAAGGAACAGATATATAAAGTATTGACCTGCTGGTATTATACGCCTGTAGGGATGTAGCGAACTGTTCGCCGGCGAACTAGTTCGCGCGAACTTCGACTGTTCGCGTCCGCCGAATGTTCGCGAACGTCGCGCGACGTTCGCCAATTGGTGTTCGCGTTCGATTCGAAGTAAAATTTCGTTCGACCATTCGACCATTCGACCATTCGATCGCTAAAATCGAACGATTTCCGTTCGTTCGAACGATTATAAGCATTCGATTGAATTAAAATCATTCGATCGAATAGCTTCGATCGTTCGATTCGAACGAAAATCCTTCGATCGTACGAATAAAATCCTTCGATCGTTCGATCGAACGATTTTATCGAGCGTTCGAAGTTCGCGAACTGTTCGCGAACTGTTCGCTTTTTTTGCCGGTGTTCGCGAACGGCGTTCGCGAACACATCGGCGGCGGTTCGCTACATCACTATACGCCTGTAAGGCTACACAAGTTATTCCCACAATCATCACCTTTATGCTGGAGGAACTGTGGCTCCCAGGGGACTATGATGCATACTTTCTGGGACTGCCCAATAATTCAACCGCTTTGGAGTGAGGTGGCGCATCTTTTAAGCCAGTTGCTGAAGCGACCCATTGCAATGGACCCCGTAACCCTGCTCTTAGGCAAACCTTTACCCAGACTACATAAATATGGGCAGGCTTTAGTCAATCAGATTTTGACGGCCACTCGTCTGGTGATATCATCTAAATGGAAGAGCATCACCCCACGAGTCTTACCGAGGTAGTTAATAGAGTGAACTCAAATCGAACTTTTGAAATGGGCATAGCCCACATAACCGACACAATGGATCGGTTCACAAAGATTTGGGACATATGGATACTGAGTGGCTTGGCCACTTCCACCCCACAGGGTTTCCACCCTCCACCTGCCACTTGATTAGGGGAAGATTAGGGTTGAGCATGTTACCTTTGTCTCTTAACTGTATATTCACTATGATATTCTTGTCTTTCTACGTGCTTATATTCTGCTGTAGGTTGACTGGATGTAATAAATGTTATATTGATGTATAACTTATGTGAAGCAAATAAAGAATACGTTACAAAAAAAGAAAACAATGCAGGTGGTTGAATATTTTTACCCATAAAAAGACCAAAATAAATCTAGTAAGTAGTGTGAATGGGGGGAAATATATTTTTTGGGGAGAACATATTTTTAATAGATTGGGACAACATGTTTTTTAATAGAAGACTATCTGCCTCGCAAGCCAAACATAGTGTAGTTTCACTCACCCTGTTTGACCTGTTAAGTCTAGAAATAAGAAAACATGTGGAGGCCTATTTATCAATATTCTCATTTTAGTGGTTTTATAGGTTTTTGAAAATACGACTAAACTCACTTTCTCTAAAACCCCAATGTCTTGAAATTTATTAAAAAAATCCAAACTGAAGAACCACAAAGAAAAAAGTTGCAGAAAAGTCATGAATACTGCAACTTTTTCACACAATGACACCTTTTCATATTATCGTACAAATGTCAAAAACCTCTTAAATCACAAATCAAAGAAACATCATCCAGTTGTAAAAGAGACATTCACTATTGACTTCTATATGATTTTGACAGGTTTTAGCTTGAATATTTTTGCATTCAGAATTGTTGCATAATAAATTCTAAAAAAGTACTTTTTTCAGCAACTTGTCAAAAGACCCAATCTGAAAAAGATATGACATAATAAATCGGCCCCATAGATTTTGTTCATGGTTAATACATAGGACAAAAGCATACTCAGTAAAAATCCTGTTCATTGATCTCAAGTTTAACAAGACTAGATAGACTGGGTAGAGCAGGCTGGTATTAGATATGAAATGATATGAATGGTATTCACACTTAGTGATGGGTGAATTTGCGCAGTTTTGCCGAAAAATTTGCGAATTTCGCAAAATGGTGTCTCGTTTTTGACGCCCGTTTTTTTGACGCCGGCGCCCGTTTTTGACGCTGGCGTCAGTTTTTTCGAAAAAAATTTTTTTGACGCCGGCGAATTTGTGCCGTGAATTATCGTGGGCGTTTCGCAAATTAATTCGCTGACGGCGAATTGCGCAAATTCGCACCTGGCGAATAAATTCGCCCATCACTATTCACACTCTTTTGCTGATGATTAAAGGCCTGACTCATTAGTAGTGATGAATGAATTTTTTTTGCCAGACATGGATTTCCTACTAAATTCCACAGTTTGCCATTTGTCGCAAACACAAAACAAAAAAGTAACATTAACATACATGGGAAATGCACACCCTAAGAAAATAAATAAGGTTCCAATCCACAGTTATCAGCCTACAAACGATCCCAGATCCATTAAACAAAAGGGCAATCCCTTAGCTTCTTTAAGTAAAGCTGAGTTCACATGGAGCAAGTAGTATGCTGCAGAAATAAAGTGCAGGGCCGGAACTAGGGGTAGGCAGAAGAAGCACCTGCATAGGGAGCAACAATTTGGTGGCGCTGGACAAGTACCTATTCAAAAGTTTTCTGCCTACCCCTAGTCCAGGTGGTTTGTTCCCCTGCTGCTCTCACCTTCTCCCCTCTATCACTCTCCTCTCCCTTCTTATGCTGCATGTGCACTCGCAAATACACACACGGGGGGGCTACACTGATATAGTATATCTGCTTTCTGTTTGCAATATTTATAACTAGTACACATTCGTATATGTAAGACTCCAGTGGTAGATCTGTATTAAAAACTTGTCTGATATCCTTGTGAAAAGAGATGTAAGGGGGGCATACAGTAATGCTTTCATAACAACATCACTCCACTCAACTTCAAACTTCCAGCATAATCCAGCACATTATGTTGGGTAAAACCATAATGGGGCTGTACTGAAACAAACGCAACATATTCATTCTTAAAGCAACACAGCACAAGAAGTTTTTAGCTCTATATATTTCCACAGTTTTGATGTTTAATTACATCATAATAGTAGTAGTTATCCCATGCTATTGTGCTGTTAAGAATGAGTCTCATTGTGGAATTCCCTTGAATCTGTAATTGGGTTGCTGGGGTTAGATGGGAGCTAAAGACTCAGTACCCCCTTTGAACTACTTTTGTGTAAAACCCCTAAGGAACCCTTTTCCATCTAAATGTGCCACAAATTGTTACATGGTGTATTAATCTAGACTAGAAGGTAACCCAAGTGGATTAGATGAACCTAAAATTAACAAACCCTTCACGTGAAATTGATGAACGATGCACATAATACCGATGTCTGGCTTAAGCTATAAAGTGGGTTAGTAAAGTCATATCGTAAGACCATGAGGGATTTAAAATTCCGAACACCATCTTCATACATCTGAACATAGTGACTACTCCCTGGAGTGTTTTCAACATTCAAATCACTGAATAAGGCAGAATAATAAGCATTTCAGCATGTTTCTTTTTCCAGATGGATCACTAGAAAGGAGCCTGTTAACAAAAACATAAAGGGAATATGCATAGTTCTAGAACTGAAAATATTTTCTCAGCATAAGCTATTTTCACTAGTACTGTATATGTAGGCAGCCTATAGCAAGTGTATGGTACTGCCATATATCATACATTCATACAATGATCTTGGATATTGTTTTAGATTATGTATTACTAATATTAAAGCTTTGGTTATCTAAGGTAGATTAGACTATGCCACTGCTGGATAAAAGAGAACTGAATAATGCAGTGTATTTCAGAAACATAAAATATTTCCAAAGCCAATCATTTTGTAATACAGGAAACGATAAGGACTGGGAATAGAATGTACTTTTCGGTAATACCTTTAATTGGCATTGCTTGCATTTGTACATAATTTCAAAACAGAAATTGTTCTTGTAAACCCTGGTCCCTGAAACATCAGAATCATACTATAAGAGTACAAGTGATTTATGTAAGCAGAATATAAATCAATAGACTGCTATTCTATAATAATACATAACTGAATAATACATACTGTAACTGTATGTGCACATTGTGGCTTGTCCCTGGATGATCCCCCTGGATCCTTTTCTTCTTGAATGGAGATTTAGATATTTAAAGAGATAGTAATAAAGTGTGTATGTGATGTGGCTGCTCTGATCTTTTGTGTAGCCAAATACACAGGTGGGTAAAAACAACCCCCCACTAGAAATTTGGGGCATTTTTAAGGGGAACAGTCACAATGCCAGTGGTAGAAAGGATGAACCTATTTTGAAATGCTAGGTGGGGCTCAGTGGGACACTTTTTCAACAGGAAATAAAAAATAAATTAACTCACATTCACTAAGGGGCCTATTTATTAAACCTCAAATTTTTGTGGTCGGATTTTAAGGGGAAAAATGAAGAATTTTAAATGCCCATTGATGGGCATAAAAAAAAAACGATAATAGAAATATTTTTTTATTTTTGGAGTGTGCAATGCCTTGGCTTCTTTTATTACAGCTTAGTTCAAACATGGACCATGTATTATTCTGCAAAAATGCAATGGGGCAGATTTACTAAAGGGTGAAGTGCCCGTTGCTAGCGTAGAATCACCAGAAATCCAATCCGCAGTGAGGTCACTGCAAAAGACTACATAGCTAACGAAGTTTCACTTCCTTTCACTAGTCGAATTTTAGTTTAGACGAAGGACCGTTACTCCGCAAATTCACTAAAGTGCTAATTTTCTATAACGTTACCCCTTTTGCCAGAGTTTCCTTCATCAGCTTAGACCTGGTGAACTCATAAGATGAAGCTACCTCCTCCTCAATCTTACATCAGTAATATCATTTCCTATATGTCGAAAAGTTATAAAAATTATAAAAAAAATGTTGGCATCATATTTTAAAGTGGGATTGTATTAAAACGTTGTAACTGTTAAACATTTTTGTTATAATATTTTTTTAACCATTTGAGGGGCATGCCACATTTGTTTTCACGTGCTGATGTCTAGGACAATAAAAGTTCTCTTTTGTCTTTACTTTGCTTCCTTGGACATTGTACTAATAAGTGACCACTTCACGCATTTGCACCATCTTTAATAAAGAGATATAGTGGTATACTTTTTTTTAAATTTGTAATTATTTTAGGGTAAAATGGAAGGTACAGTGACCCACTACATTCTATAATTAAAATGGCGTCCAGAATGCAGATTGCACAGAGGGACAAACAAGTGGAAAACTCATACGCTCAATAGCTCCTATGTGTTTCAAACGTGTGTTTTTTTCAAGGAGATTTCAAATTGAGGCACACTCCAATCATTTATACGCTGTATCTCCTCCCATTCAATTACTTTACCCTTTTGACAAAGGGAATATAGAAACTGAACTATTATTATGAAATGAATCAGATATGAAACAGAAACAAAAAAATCAGGCATTGTTGTATGTTTTGTAACCCGCCTTTGAAATAATTTCACACTTACAACAAAATATCCCATGTTGCTTTAGCAGTGCCGCTAGCGCAAGTGGTAAATATGTAAAAAGGTGCAGACAACAGATAAAAAATAGCTAAACACATTGCTGATAACAACACTGCAATAAAAACTGAGACATTTTTGTGAAGGAAAATGCACACCATTGTATTGTAAAGGTTATTTTAATATGTTACTAATACACCATTAAGAAATCTTTGAATGTACAAAAATATGAGTATACTTGTTGGGTAAATGGGTAGATTGGTGCAGAGGGTGACAATGGGACAAATTCACATTTTCACCTCGAAATGTTCGCCACACTTCTCGCAACTTTGTCAGGCAAAACTTTGTCAGGCACACTATGAAGATTCACTAAAATTCGAAGTTTCGTCTCGGCAGCCGAACGCTGGTCAAATTTAACTAGGGTAAATTAGTCAGTGCAAGCATATCATAGCGAACTTTCGCTAATGTTCATTTCTACCTAGTGAAACTTCAATATCTTTAATAGAGATGTTGGTGTAAATGCTTCAAGTGGCTAGTTATTATTACAAATGTCCAAGGAAGCAAAATAAAGACAAAAGAGAACCTCTACTAGACATGAGCCCACCCTAAAATAAATGTGGCATGCCCCTCAAATGTTAAAACAAATCCCACTTTTTTTCATTTTTAGAACTTTTCGTCATACAGGATATGATGTCACTGACATAAGATTGAGGAAGATGTAGCTTATCAGGTCTAAACTAGCGAAGGAAACTCTGGCGAAAGGGGTAACATAGTGGAAAATTTGCACTTAAGTATACTTGCGGAATTTTCACTAGCAAGGGCCACTTCGACCTTTAGTAAAAAAAACAACTAAACTTTTCACATCAGATATATTTTATGAATAAATGTACCCTGCTTATAAATTTTAATATCCATATTCATAGACATTATATCTTAAATTTGTTGCATATTTTTCTCACAATTTTTGGTGTGCTAGTCTCATTCTCCCTCAATTTCTTCTACTCTGCATTATAAAGTTCTTTTTGTCTATCAGGTCTGAGAGCAAGAGCAGCACAGAGCCAGAGGAGAAGCAACTAGTCAGTATAAGGAAATAGAATCCTCCTTGCTGATAACTTCAACTGTCTGCGAGTTACTAGAGCTCAATTGCAACCACAATTGTCAAGCAACTTTTACAGTAGTCATTGAGCAAAATGCTGGCATTTGTTAAAAGTAATTAGTTCTCCTTGCACTAGCATGCTTTACCTCAAAGTGCCAATGTGCCCTCCCAGCATAATTTAATTGTGCACAGTGTGCCTATTGATGCATTGGAACCCTGGAATGACCACCCCTTCTAAGTTTCCAGTAGCTCAAGAATTCTGACAGAAGACTGTGTCCATCATTTTTAAGCTAATTGCCAGAAATAATGATATCTTTAAACCAAAGATTTTCAGTGTAATTGCCAAAATTTGAATGCATTGGATGCAACTGTGCCAAGTGCAACTTCCCTTTGCAGCCAAAATTACATTATAATTATGGATAGATTGTTGCATTGTGGGCACCCAAAATTGTACAGTTTTGATCACATATGAACCTTACTCTGATAAAACTAGCATATTGTTGGTTCTACTGTCCCTTTCATTTGCGGGGTATATCTGTTAACCTATTTTTATTTGAATATGGAAATACCATTTTGCTTGTTATTATCTATCACAGCAATTTTATTTGTTTACTGGACAATTTGTCCACTGTAACAAGAAGAAAATTGAATTGGCCACATGCCTCATTTGCGCTAAAGCATCTCTTAGCAAAACAATGTGGCTACATGCAGGCTGAAGGGAACAGAAATCAAAGGGTCATAAACCTAAAGACAAACAAAACCAGTGAAAAAAAGAGAAATTAAGACTATTTATGATGTTCAGTGCTGCTGCTGCAAAAAAAGGTAAAGGAGATAAAACTGAGAACAACATAGTAAATAGTTTTGCAGTAGAAATGAAAACTAAACTATAATTCTGAAATGAAAAGCTTTTATGGGTATGTGACCTGACATCCAGAATGCTCATAACCTGGAGTTTTCCAGATAAGGATCTGTAATTTGAATCGCCATATCTCCAAGTCTACTACAAAAAAATCACATAACCACTTTCTGTAATTCGGAGCTTTCTGGATAATGGATTTCTGGAAATGGATCTCATACCAACAGATTACTTTAAATTGTAAGCCATCACTGCAATGCCTTGAACCAAACTGTTCTGATTTAGGAGGCATGGTGCCATTAAGGAATTAAAAAAGGACAGGCTTAATGGAAAGTGCACAATAGATAGGCAAATCCATGATCTAGCCAAGTGGATCGTAATACAATTGCAGCAGATATGGCAATATTGTCTTCACTAGCATTTAGGGTTGCCATTTTGGCAGTATTTGACTAGTCTAGGTGGTAAACAACTTCACTGAAGATTTTTTACCAGGGACCCTGTCAGGTATAGTTACACCACTTAACCTAACCACAATGCTTTATTTTCTTCACAGCCATTTCTTAAATCTAGGAACCATATATGGACTAGGGATGGCGCGAACTGTTCGCCGGCGAACTTTTTCGCGCGAACATCGGGTGTTCGCGCTCGCCGGAAGTTCGCGAACGTCGCGCGACGTTCGCCATTTTGGGTTCGCCATTGTTGGCGCTTTTTTTTGCCCTCTCACCCCAGACCAGCAGGAACATGGCAGCCAATCAGGAAGCTCTCCCCTGGACCACTCCCCTTCCCTATAAAAACCGAAGCCCTGCAGCGTTTTTTCACTCTGCCTGTGTGTGCTGAAGAGATAGTGTAGGGAGAGAGCTGCTGCCTGTTAGTGATTTCAGGGACAGTTGAAAGTTTGCTGGCTAGTAATCGTTTTGATACTGCTCTGTTATTGGAGGGACAGAAGTCTGCAGGGGTTTGAGGGACATTTAAGCTTAGGTAGCTTTGCTGGCTAGTAATCTACCTTCTACTGCAGTGCTCTGTATGTAGCTGCAGTGGGCAGCTGTCCTGCTTCTGATCTCATCTGCTGACTGCTGCAATAACAGTAGTCCTTGTAAGGACTGCTTTTATTTATTTTTTTGTTGTTTTACTACTACTACTACTACTACTACTATAAGAGCCCAGTGCTATTAGTCTAGCAGTGTTGGGGAGTGGAACTGGTGTGCTAATCTGCTGCTCCTAGTAGTTCAGCAGCACCAACTTTAATTTTTTTTTTTTTAATATTCATTTTTTTTTTATTTTACTTTTTTTTATTTTACTACCGCTGTAGTAGTGTATAAGTTGACCTTTTAGGCATTATTTGCCCTGTAGGCATTTTTTGCCCAGTGTGTTATTCAACCAACTGCCATCTAGCTGTGTGACCTTGTTCACATTCTGTCTAAATATCCATAATATTACCGTCTCCAGAAAAAACACCGGAGTGACTTTTTTCAAGCAGCCATAACATATTTTACGTAATCTGTATCCATCGCTGTAGTAGTGTATAAGTTGACCTTTTAGGCATTATTTGCCCTGTAGGCATTTTTTGCCCAGTGTGTTATTCAACCAACTGCCATCTAGCTGTGTGACCTTGTTCACATTCTGTCTAAATATCCATAATATTACCGTCTCCAGAAAAAACACCGGAGTGACTTTTTTCAAGCAGCCATAACATATTTTACGTAATCTGTATCCATCGCTGTAGTAGTGTATAAGTTGACCTTTTAGGCATTATTTGCCCTGTAGGCATTTTTTGCCCAGTGTGTTATTCAACCAACTGCCATCTAGCTGTGTGACCTTGTTCACATTCTGTCTAAATATCCATAATATTACCGTCTCCAGAAAAAACACCGGAGTGACTTTTTTCAAGCAGCCATAATATATTTTACGTAATCCGTATCCATCGCTGTAGTAGTGTATAAGTTGACCTTTTAGGCATTATTTGCCCTGTAGGCATTTTTTGCCCAGTGTGTTATTCAACCAACTGCCATCTAGCTGTGTGACCTTGTTCACATTCTGTCTAAATATCCATAATATTACCGTCTCCAGAAAAAACACCGGAGTGACTTTTTTCAAGCAGCCATAATATATTTTACGTAATCCGTATCCATCGCTGTAGTAGTGTATAAGTTGACCTTTTAGGCATTATTTGCCCTGTAGGCATTTTTTGCCCAGTGTGTTATTCAACCAACTGCCATCTAGCTGTGTGACCTTGTTCACATTCTGTCTAAATATCCATAATATTACCGTCTCCAGAAAAAACACCGGAGTGACTTTTTTCAAGCAGCCATAATATATTTTACGTAATCCGTATCCATCGCTGTAGTAGTGTATAAGTTGACCTTTTAGGCATTATTTGCCCTGTAGGCATTTTTTGCCCAGTGTGTTATTCAACCAACTGCCATCTAGCTGTGTGACCTTGTTCACATTCTGTCTAAATATCCATAATATTACCGTCTCCAGAAAAAACACCGGAGTGACTTTTTTCAAGCAGCCATAATATATTTTACGTAATCCGTATCCATCGCTGTAGTAGTGTATAAGTTGACCTTTTAGGCATTATTTGCCCTGTAGGCATTTTTTGCCCAGTGTGTTATTCAACCAACTGCCATCTAGCTGTGTGACCTTGTTCACATTCTGTCTAAATATCCATAATATTACCGTCTCCAGAAAAAACACCGGAGTGACTTTTTTCAAGCAGCCATAATAAATTTTACGAGATCCGTATCCACCGCTGTAGTAGTGTATACGTTGATCTTGTGGGCAGTATTTGCACAGTGTTTTCTTCAAACCGCCATCTAGCTGTGTGAGCTTGTTCACATTTTGTCTAAATATTGATAATATTATCGTCTCTAGAAAAACCACTTGAGTTACTTTTTTTCAAGCAGCATTCATATATTTTACGTAATCCGTATCCACCGCTGTGTATACGTTGACCTTGTAGGCATTATTTGCACACTGTTTTCTTCAAACCGCCATCTAGCTGTGTGAGCTTGTTCACATTTTGTCTAAATATTGATAATATTATCGTCTCTAGAAAAACCACTTGAGTTACTTTTTTTCAAGCAGCATTCATATATTTTACGTAATCCGTATCCACCGCTGTGTATACGTTGACCTTGTAGGCATTATTTGCACAGTGTTTTCTTCAAACCGCCATCTAGCTGTGTGAGCTTGTTCACATTTTGTCTAAATATTGATAATATTATCGTCTCTAGAAAAACCACTTGAGTTACTTTTTTTCAAGCAGCATTCATATATTTTACGTAATCCGTATCCACCGCTGTGTATACGTTGACCTTGTAGGCATTATTTGCACACTGTTTTCTTCAAACTGCCATCTAGCTGTGTGTATTATCGTTTCCAGAAAAACCAACTGAGTTTTTGTTGTTGTTGTTTTTTTAAAAATAATGCCAGGCAAAGGCAGGCCGCCACGCAGAGGCCGTGCTAGGGGCCGTGCTGCTATGCAATCCTGTGGCCCTAGCAAATTGCCCAGTTTTAAAAAGCCAATGACCCTGAACTCCCAAAATGCTGAAGAGGTAGTTGACTGGCTTACACAGCACACCCCATCCTCTACCGTTTCTAACTTTACCACAACATCCTCCTCATCCTCCACTGCTATGGCCACCCCACGTAACACTTCCTCCACCACCGGTGCCCCTTCTTCACTGGAGTCAGAGGAGTTATTTTCCCATGAGTTTCTTGAACTGAGTAATGCGCAACCATTATTGCCAGATGAAGATGAAGGAGATGAGGACGTTACACCAGATTTAATTCTGGCAGAGAACACGACAGAGATGGACATAATGATGAGTGATGAGGAGGAGGTCCCCGCTGCTGCTTCCTTCTGTGATGTGTCAGAAGAAATTGATGCATCTGAGGAGAATGATGATGAGGAGATTGATGTTTTGTGGGTGCCTAGTAGAAGAGAGCAAGAGGAGGGTAGTTCAGATGGAGAGACGGAGAGTCAGAGAGGCAGTAGGAGAATAAGACTTAGAAGAAGCAGGGAGGACAGCCCGCAGGGATCAGTAGGGCAACAACATGTATCGGCACCTGTGTTCAGCCGGCCAACGCACCCGCCATTGCCGCCAATGCCGCCAACTTCTACTGTTACCGCCAGATCGCACACTTCCAAAAAGTCAGCAGTGTGGGATTTTTTTAATGTGTGTGCCTCTGACAAAAGCATTGTAATTTGCAATGAGTGCAGTCAGAAACTGAGCCTTGGTAAGCCCAACAGCCACATAGGTACAACTTCTATGCGAAGGCACATGAGCGGCAAGCACAAAGCACTTTGGGAGCAACACCTCAAAGGCAACAGGCAAACTAAAAGCCACACTCCTTCTGGTCCAGCATCTTACTGCTCTACCTCTGCTCTCCTTGACCCGTCTGAACCACCCTCCACTCCGCCTTCCACCTTGACCACCTGTTCCCATTCCCAGTCATCTGCCACCAGCCAAGTTTCTGTGAAGGCCATGTTTGAGCGTAAGAAGCCAATGTCTGACTGTCACCCCCTTGCCCGGCGTCTGACAGCTGGCTTGTCTGCACTCTTAGCCCGCCAGCTTTTACCATACCAGCTGGTGGACTCTGAGGCCTTCCGCAAATTTGTAGCAATTGGGACACCGCAGTGGAAGGTACCCAGCCGCAATTTTTTTTCTAAAAAGGGAATACCACACCTGTACCAACATGTGCAGAGCCAAGTTACCGCATCTCTGTCACTTAGTGTTGGGCCAAAGGTCCATATGACTACTGACGCATGGTCCTCCAAGCATGGTCAGGGCAGGTATGTCACCTACACTGCCCACTGGGTGAACTTGGTAATGGCTGGGAAGCAGGGAATGGGTAGCTCAACAACAACAACAGTGGAGTTGGTGTCACCGCCACGGATTGCACGCGGTTCTGCCACCACCTCTACTCCTCCATCGCTCTCTACCTCGTCTTCTTCCTCTTCTTCTTCTTACTCTGCTGCTGGGTCCTCCTTCTCCTCCTCCACACCTGTGCACCCCCAGCTCCCTCTAGGCTATTCGACGTGCCAGGTACGCCGTTGTCACGCTGTCTTGGGGATGACGTGCCTGGAAAGCAAAAACCATACCGGATCTGTACTCCTGTCATCTCTGCAGTCACAGGCCGATCGGTGGCTGACCCCACACCAACTGCAGATCGGAAAAGTGGTGTGTGACAATGGAAGCAATCTGTTGGCAGCGTTGAGACTGGGCAATTTAACACATGTGCCCTGCATGGCACATGTGTTAAATTTAATAGTCCAACGTTTTGTCTCCAAGTACCCAGGATTCCAGGACGTTCTCACCCAGTCCAGAAAGGTGTCGGCCCATTTCAGACGTTCCTACACAGCCATGGCACGCCTTGCTGACATTCAGCAGCGCTACAACATGCCAGTCAGGCGTTTGATTTCTGACAGCCAGACTCGCTGGAATTCAACACTCCTTATGTTGGAACGTCTGCTGCAACAACAAAGGGCCGTCAACGAGTACCTTTTTGAACTGGGTGGTAGGACTGGATCTGCAGAGCTGGGGATTTTTTTCCCCCGTTACTGGGTGCTTATGCGCGATGCCTGCAGGCTCATGCGACCTTTTGAAGAGGTGACAAATATGGTCAGTCGCACCGAAGGCACCATCAGCGACCTAATACCCTTCGCTTTCTTCCTGGAGCGTGCCGTGCGACGAGTGACAGATGAGGCTGTAGACCAGCGTGACGAGGAGCTGGAAGCGCACGATTTATGGTCGGAATCACCAGAACGAACCCAGGCACCTGCTGCAACGCAGGGAGAGGTGCCAGAAGTGGAGTCAGAGGAGGAAGGTGGCTTTGTGGAGGAGGAGGAGGAGGACCAACAGGAGCAGGCTTCCCAGGGGGCTAGTGGTGACCTTTTGGGGACCCCTGGTCTTGTACGTGGCTGGGGGGAGGAGACCGTGGATGATGCAGTCCTTGATAATGAGGAAGCGGAGATGGATAGCTCTGCATCCAACCTTGTGAGAATGGGGTCTTTCATGCTGTCATGCCTGTTGAAGGACCCCCGTATCAAGAGGCTTAAGGAGAAGGACCTGTACTGGGTCGCAACGCTACTAGACCCTCGGTACAAGCATAAAGTGTCAGAAATGTTACCAACATACCACAAGTCCGAAAAGATGCGGCATTTACAAACCAGCCTGCAAAACATGTTGTACAATGCTTTTAAGGGTGATGTCACTTCAGGAACTCATCAACATTCCAGGGGCAGAGGTGCCAGTAATCCTGCCACGAGCACACCTGCAAGGACAAAGCCCTTTGGCCGGTCTGTAACGTCAGACATGCAAATGTTTTTCTGTCCAAGGCAGCGCCACAACCCTTCTGGATCCACCCTCAAAGAACGCCTCGACCGGCAGGTAGCGGACTACCTGGCATTAACTGCAGATATCGACACTCTGAGGAGCGATGAACCCCTGGACTACTGGGTGCGCAGGCTTGATCTGTGGCCAGAGCTGTCACAATTTGCCATGAACCTCTTGTCTTGCCCAGCCTCAAGTGTGCTCTCAGAAAGGACCTTCAGTGCAGCAGGAGGGATTGTAACTGAGAAGAGAACTCGCCTAGGTCACAAAAGTGTCGATTACCTGACCTTTATTAAAATGAATGAGGGGTGGATCTCGGAGGGTTACTGCACGCCGGAAGACTTGTTCTGACTTCTATGCAGCTGTCCTTCTCTTCAAGCCTCATGACTCCACACACAGCTGTCCTTTAGCGTCCTCCTCCCTCCGCCACCGTTACAAACTAGGGTGCAAACCCTACTGGTTTAATTTTTTCTGGCCTCTGTGCTTCAGTGGCTGCAACCAAAAAAACTGGGCAAACAATGTCTACAAGGTCACAAGGCCTACAAGGTATGGCAAAAAATGACTATTTTCAGCATTTATATGGCATATTTTTTCTGGCAACTGTGCTTCAGTGGCTGCGTCCAAAAAAATGCATATTTTCTGCATTTATATGGCATAATTTTTCTGGCCTCTGTGCTTCAGTGGCTGCGACCAAAAAAATGCATATTTTCTGCATTTATATGGCATAATTTTTCTGGCCTCTGTGCTTCAGTGGCTGCAACCAAAAAAATTTATATTTTCAGCATTTATATGGCATAATTTTTCTGGCAACTGTGCTTCAGTGGCTGCGACCAAAAAAATGCATATTTTCTGCATTTATATGGCATAATTTTTCTGGCCTCTGTGCTTCAGTGGCTGCAACCAAAAAAATTTATATTTTCAGCATTTATATGGCATAATTTTTCTGGCAACTGTGCTTCAGTGGCTGCGACCAAAAAAATGCATATTTTCTGCATTTATATGGCATAATTTTTCTGGCCTCTGTGCTTCAGTGGCTGCAACCAAAAAAATTTATATTTTCAGCATTTATATGGCATAATTTTTCTGGCAACTGTGCTTCAGTGGCTGCGACCAAAAAAATGACTATTTTCAGCATTTATATGGCATATTTTTTCTGGCCTCTGTGCTTCAGTGGCTGCGGCCAAAAAAACTGGGCAAACAATGCCTACAAGGTCAACGTATATGGCAAAAAATGACTATTTTCAGCATTTATATGGCATATTTTTTCTGGCAACTGTGCTTCAGTGGCTGCGACCAAAAAAACTGGGCAAACAATGCCTACAAGGTCAACGTATGGCAAAAAATGACTATTTTCAGCATTTATATGGCATATTTTTTCTGGCAACTGTGCTTCAGTGGCTGCGTCCAAAAAAACTGTGCAAACAATGTCTACAAGGTCAACGTATGGCGAAAAATTACTATTTTCAGCATTTATATGGCATATTTTTTCTGGCAACTGTGCTTCAGTGGCTGCGTCCAAAAAAACTGGGCAAACAATGTCTACAAGGTCAACGTATGGCGAAAAATGACTATTTTCAGCATTTATATGGCATATTTTTTCTGGCAACTGTGCTTCAGTGGCTGCGTCCAAAAAAACTGGGCAAACAATGCCTACAAGGTCAACGTATGGCAGTTGTTTAAAGAGAACAGTAGATTACTAGCCAGCAAAGCTACCTAAGCTAAAATGTCCCTCAAATCCCTGCAGACTTCTGTCCCTCCAATACAGAGCAGTATCAAGCAGATTACTAGCCAGCAAACTTACTATCATCTGCCCCTGAAATCACTAACAGCTCTCCCCCTACACTATCTCTTCCAAGCACACACAGGCAGATTTTTCAGATACATTTTTGCCCTTGATCCCCCTCTGGCATGCCACTGTCCAGGTCGTTGCACCCTTTAAACAACTTTAAAATCATTTTTCTGGACAGAAATGTCTTTTTTAGATGTTAAAGTTCGCCTTCCCATTGAAGTCTATGGGGTTCGCGAACCGTTCGCGAACCGCTCGCATTTTTGCGCAAGTTCGCGAATATGTTCGCGAACTTTTTTTCCGACGTTCGCTACATCCCTAATATGGACCATATTCAATTGAAAGACTGTATTGTAGCTTTTCAAGTTGTCTTGTATAAATACCAGATTACTACTAGTTTTGTCAAATTATGAATGTGTGCTTTTATATAGGTTATATTAACTGCAATGATTGAATACATGTACTCCCCATTACATATGAGACACCTAAATTATCTCTAATACAACCAACTCTTTTCCATACTCAACTCAAGTATGTACTGTAATACATATCCCAGGAACAACTGGTCGTGTCAGCACTGCTTATTAATAAGCAATACCTATTAATGACTTTGCTGTCAGTATACTATGGGTTTTCTCCCTGGTTGGGACAAATGGAGTGCAGAAAGACACCATCTGCGGTATGTGTTACTAATACATTATTAGAGCTTTTTATGTATATAATTTTTAATTTGATTTGTAGTGTAAAGAAAACGTTATTTCTGATGCACATGTGGTTCTCAGGAAGACTTTAATTTGCAGCCCACTTCTACTGGTCAGGGTTTGATTAATATAATTCAAAACTCTTAGGGATTCTACCATCAATAGAATCAGGCTGCTGACAGGTTTAAAGCAACTTAAAGCAAACAAATCATCTGAAAAGGATAAGTATTTCTTAACTGCTTTTTTATATTAAGGTTTATATTTAACTACTGTGGTTTAATTTTTTTTTAAAAGGTTTTTTTTTTTCTGTCTTGGGTGCTAAACAGCAAAGTTTGGTGTGCTAGTGTGCTTACAGCAAGTTTGTCACAACCTGCTTTACTTTGCAGTTTTCCCTCCGTTTGAGGGGGTGGGGTTTGATTAGTTGCACCTGAACAGACTGTATAAATAGAACCCCTGGGACTCCAGTGAGTCTGTTTGAATCAGGCTGCTGACAGGTTTAAAGCAACTTAAAGCAAACAAATCATCTGAAAAGGATAAGTATTTCTTAACTGCTTTTTTATATTAAGGTTTATATTTAACTACTGTGGTTTAATTTTTTTTTAAAAGGTTTTTTTTTTTCTGTCTTGGGTGCTAAACAGCAAAGTTTGGTGTGCTAGTGTGCTTACAGCAAGTTTGTCACAACCTGCTTTACTTTGCAGTTTTCCCTCCGTTTGAGGGGGTGGGGTTTGATTAGTTGCACCTGAACAGACTGTATAAATAGAACCCCTGGGACTCCAGTGGAGCTTGCTCTAGTGTTAGCTTCTCTTAAGTGTTTGCTCGTTAAGTGGGGGTTCTGTAAGTGGAGTTACAAACACCGGAGTTAAGTGGGGGTTCTGTAAGTGGAGTTACAAACACCGGAGTTAAGTGGGGGTTCTGTAAGTGGAGTTACAAACACCGGAGTTGAAAACTAAAGGAGGTTCAAACTAGGTCAAAAGTTTTGTTCTAAACCCTCATTTTTATTTTATATATTTATTTATATTTTTTCCTGTTTTGATCTGTAACTGGGATAATGAGTGCTAGCAAGATTGAAGGTCTGACTCAGTGCACAGTCTGCCATATGTATGCAGATTTGGAACAAGAGATCCAAAATGCTTACCTCTGTGGTGGTTGTGAGCAAATTGCCACTTTGGAGGCTCAAGTTAGAGCACTAGAGCAACAAATTGCAACACTGCGGTCGATTGGCAATCTTGAAAGGAGTCTTTTGCTCACTGAGCAGGACCTAGCGGGGTCAGATAGTTTGGGGGGAACAGAACAGCAGCAGGATGTTGAGGCAGCTAGCTGGGTGACAGTTAGAAAATCTAAGGTGGGCAAAAGGAAAATGGAGGCTGATCCGGAGATTATACATCGCAACAAATTTGCCAGATTGTGTGAAGATGATGGGAGTATGAACTCTGGATTGGCAATTCTAGATGGGGCTGATCTCTCTAACAGCCGGGAGACCAGTTTCTCTAGTAGTGGTGGGGGGGAGAGTAGAGTCAGGCCTAAGCAGATTGTGGTTGTAGGGGACTCAATTATTAGGAAAGTGGATAGGGTAATTTGTCGTCCAGATCGCTACAACCGAACAGTTTGCTGTCTACCTGGTGCCAGGGTTCGGCATGTGGTTGATCGGATAGACAAATTATTGGGTGGGGCTGGGCACGACCCAGCTGTCTTAGTACATATCGGTACTAATGACAAAATAAATGGTAGATGGAAGACCTTAAAGAATGATTTCAGGGATCTAGGCTCTAAGATCAAGGAAAGGTCTTCCAATGTAATCTTTTCTGAAATTTTGCCTGTGCCACGTGCAAGTTTAGGAAAACAGCGGGAGCTTAGGGAGCTTAATGCGTGGCTAAAGTCTTGGTGCAGGAAGGAAGGGTTTGGGTTCATAGAGCACTGGGCTGACTTTTCGTGGGGGAACAACTTATACAGCCGTGACGGTTTGCACCTCAATGGAAGGGGGTCCGCGGTGCTAGGGGAAAGAATGGCTAAGAGGTTGGAAGAGTGTTTAAACTAGGCAAGGGGGGGGTGGGTGAGAGAAAGGATTATGGGGTAGCTAGTGTAGACGGGGCAGTGGGGTTAGTAAGGGGTCATGGGGGAGGAGTGAGGGGGGCATACAGTTTACCAGCTAAGGAGGTCCCTCTGTTACAAGGAAAACAGAATAATACTAACTTAACGTATAATTCTTTACCAAGTAATGCACATTTCAAAAGTAAAAGTAATAACCTCCGCTGTATGCTGGCAAATGCACGGAGTTTGTCAGGTAAAATGGGAGACCTAGAATTAATTGCATGCTCTAAAAATTATGATATAATTGGTATCACTGAGACCTGGTGGGATGAAACATGTGACTGGATTGTGAATTTAAATGGTTACACCCTTTTTAGGAGGGATAGAGGGATTAAAAAGGGTGGAGGAGTGTGTTTGTATGTAAAGCCTGAATTAAAGCCATGCGCTAAAGAAATAAAAATAGCTGGCACTGGTGAGGGTGTAGAATCACTCTGGGTAGAGATTTCGACTGGGCAAAAGGTATCAAAAAGAATTATCATTGGTGTATGCTATAAACCACCTCGCATAAGTGTCGAGTATGAAGCCGAGCTACTCTTGCAGATACAAGCGGCTTCACAGCTGGGTCAAGTTGTTGCTATGGGTGACTTCAATTATCCAGACATTGACTGGGGTAATGGGGTTGCTAAGACAGAAAAAGCTAGTAGGTTTGTAAATATGCTGAATGACAACTTTTTATTCCAGCTCGTTCAAGAACCTACTAGGAATAACTCTCTTTTGGACCTTGTAATAACTAACAATACTGAACTCATCTCTAACATTTGTGTGGGTGAGCATTTAGGGAATAGTGATCATAACATGGTCTCCTTTGAGATTCTGTTGCAGAAGCAATTCTATAAGGGAGTAACTAAAACACTAAATTTCAGACGTGCAAACTTTGACAGTATAAGGGCATCTCTGCAACATATTAAGTGGGAAATGCTTTTCACAGGGTTAAACACAGAACAAAAATGGGAAGTCTTTAAAATGCTGCTTAATAAATATACTTGTCAGTATATTCCACTTGTAAGCAAGGAACGTCGTTGCAAAGCAAAACCTTTTTGGTTCAATAGAAGCGTTGGTGTTGAGGTGGGCAAGAAAAGATGTGCTTTTAAGGCTTTCAAGTTAGCTGGTACAGCCGAAACATTTATAAGGTACAAGGAGGCCAATAAATCATGCAAAGAAGCTATAAGGCAAGCTAAAATTGCTATAGAAAAGGATATTGCAGCAAGCAGTAAAAAAAATCCAAAATTATTTTTTAAATATGTCAATAGTAAAAAAATGAAGCAGGAAGGGGTGGGACCCTTACTATCAGAGGGGGGTCAGCTGGTTGATGAAAACAAAATAAAAGCGCAGATTCTGAACTCGTATTTTTCATCTGTGTACACAAATGAAGAACCAGTAAGTGAAGGTTTCCTTCTTAACACTCCCAATTCTAGTAATACAACTAATGATGCATGGTTCACACATGAAGAAATTCAAAAGAGACTTGAACATGTTAAGATTAACAAAGGTCCAGGGCCAGATGGTATTCATCCCAGGGTAATTAGCGAGCTTAGCTCTGTGATTGCCAAACCTCTTTACTTAATTTTTCAGGATTCATTGAGATCTGGCATTGTGCCGAGAGACTGGCGAATTGCTAATGTGGTGCCTCTATTCAAAAAAGGATCCCGTTCTCAGCCTCAAAACTATAGGCCAGTTAGTCTGACGTCAGTATTAGGAAAGCTTTTCGAAGGGTTAATAAAGGATAAGATACTGGACTTCATAGCAAATCATAATACTATGAGTTTGTGCCAGCATGGTTTTATGCGTAATAGATCTTGCCAGACTAACTTAATTTCTTTTTACGAGAATGTAAGTAGAGACCTCAATTCTGGGATGGCAGTGGATGTGATTTACTTAGACTTTGCTAAAGCATTTGATACAGTGCCACACAAAAGGTTACTGGTTAAATTAAGGAATGTTGGCCTGGAACATAGTATTTGTACCTGGATAGAGAACTGGCTAAAAGATAGACTACAAAGAGTGGTGGTAAATGGAACATTTTCTAATTGGACCAGTGTTGTTAGTGGAGTACCGCAGGGCTCTGTACTAGGTCCCTTGCTTTTCAACTTGTTTATTAATGACCTGGAGGTGGGCATTGAAAGTACTGTTTCTATTTTTGCAGATGATACTAAATTGTGCAGAACTATAGGTTCCATGCAGGATGCTGCCACTTTGCAAAGTGATCTGTCTAAACTGGAAAACTGGGCAGCAAACTGGAAAATGAGGTTCAACGTTGATAAATGCAAGGTTATGCACTTTGGCAAAAATAATATAAATGCAAGTTATACACTAAATGGCAGTGTGTTGGGAGTTTCCTTAAATGAAAAGGATCTAGGGGTCTTTGTAGATAACACTTTGTCTAATTCTGGGCAGTGTCATTCTGTGGCTACTAAAGCAAATAAAGTTCTGTCTTGCATAAAAAAGGGCATTAACTCAAGGGATGAAAACATAATTATGCCTCTTTATAGGTCCTTGGTGAGGCCTCATCTGGAGTATGCAGTTCAGTTTTGGACTCCAGTCCTTAAGAGGGATATAAATGAGCTGGAGAGAGTGCAGAGACGTGCAACTAAATTGGTTAGAGGGACGGAAGACTTAAATTATGAGGGTAGACTGTCAAGGTTGGGGTTGTTTTCTCTGGAAAAAAGGTGCTTGCGAGGGGACATGATTACACTTTACAAGTACATTAGAGGACATTATAGACAAATGGCAGGGGACCTTTTTACCCATAAAGTGGATCACCGTACCAGAGGCCACCCCTTTAGACTAGAAGAAAAGAACTTTCATTTGAAGCAACGTAGAGGGTTCTTCACAGTCAGGACAGTGAGGTTGTGGAATGCACTGCCGGGTGATGTTGTGATGGCTGATTCAGTTAATGCCTTTAAGAATGGCTTGGATGATTTTTTGGACAGACATAATATCCAAGGCTATTGTGATACTAAACTCTATAGTTAGTATAGGTATGGGTATAAAGAATTTTAATTAAAAGTAGGGAGGGGTGTGTGTATGGATGATGGGTTTTCATTTGGAGGGGTTGAACTTGATGGACTTTGTCTTTTTTCAACCCAATTTAACTATGTAACTATGTAACTATCAATGGTTTAACGTCCTTCACCCCACTTCAAGAAGGATGGAATAGGAGGAGTTTGTGAGGTTCTGCCAGGACACTATATGTAGAATTTCAACACAATTAATGATGTCACTACAGGGCCAGATTAGCCTCAGTGCAGTAAGCAATCAGAAATATGCTTTCAGTATTCAACCTGTAGCAGACCAATCAAGGCAAACTGCCTAAAAAATTTACCACTGAAGCAAATTGAATTATTGTTAGTAAATGAGCCCCTGTGTAATCAAACAAAACCATGCAATGCCTTCTTACTAATGCTTGTCTTTGAAATGGAATGTTGTCAAAAGAAACAAAGTATATTTTAATGTGTGCTGCCTAGCATTAGTACCCTCTGCATGTATTTATTGTAGACTTGTGAAGCAAAAAGCTTGATTCATTAAAAGCAAATAAATTAGCTGCTGTACTGTTCTACTTTTGACAAGAGTATCGCTGTGCACTCAATATGATTAATACTGATGTTTATTCATGTTAGTCTCAGATGTTTCGAAAAAACACAGCATGAGGTTGTCTAAAAAGGTCACAGCATTAAATGCTAGATCTAATAATAAGCATCTGATATTGATCTATAATATTAGTGTCAAGACACTACTCAAGCAAGGCAAGTGTAGCACCATGGTGCATATATTGTTCGGTTGTCTCTACACTTGGTAGCAATTATTTCTGACAAAGAGAGGGTTTATTCCATTCTTTTTACAACACTGAAGTTTAAGGGACACGTCAGCCTGTTGCTTGAACTTTTATGTGGGTGCTATTTCTGTTTTTTTTATATTGTTGTTCGGTGATGTTTTACTGAACATCCTGGGGACTAGAAACACCACTAGATAACTAAAAAAAATGGTTTGCAGGTGAGGACCTTCTATACTCTATTCCAGGGGTGCCCAGCCTTTGTCACCCTGTGATCTACTCTCGCCACCTGGCCTCCATCATAAGATCTACCTTGATAAAAAAAAAGTGGCGATAAGGAAATCTATGTACAGTATGTATCTATTAAAGGCACAAAGAAAGATGTTTCCACTGGGCTTAATGCCAGTGCATGGAATGTAATTGAATGTGTTGTAATGTGCCTGGATTTTAACTATATGAGTGCATGTGCAATAAAATTTCTACTTAAAATGGCTGCAGCACAGAGATCCTGTGTATAAAGCACCTGGCATTAAGCCCAGTGGAAACATCTTTCTTTTTGCATATAAATAAATATATACATAGGTTTTCTCATCTCAGTTTGTTGCTAAAGAGCCAACTACAAGAATGTCAGTCAGTTTCTCTAAACAGGCACAGAGCAAAAAGCTTTGAGGTAAGTGGGGTGTGTGCATTCCCATAGGTGTTCCAGAGCTCATGTGAGCACAGTCTGCGCAAATACAATTCTCTTCCCGAGCACCTTATTGCGGAACAGATAGGCACGTGCAGTTACACGTTGGAACCCTTAACTCCCTCACCATCATAATCACTTTGCTGCTGCCTCTCAGACTCTTCCGCTGCCACATTTCTGACTGACACTGCCACTCCAATAACTTCTGGGAAACAAACTAGAAGCCTCTCCTTTATTTCATAGCACGGGCCGGATAAGACGGTTCCTATAGTGACCGTACGCTAATCTGTAGCAGAATAAAGTAATTAACCAGGCAATACAGAAGAGACTGTATTAAACACCGGTTTACCATAGGACAGTGTAGAGACTCATGTAAGTGATTACTGTGTGCAGGTTGCGGTCTATAAGGAATTTTGAAGTGGTCTACTGGTAGATCGCGATTGGCACCCCTGCTCTATTCTATAACTCACCACAAATCACTTATTTACCAGAAATCAGATGATCGTAAATGAGAGGACACTTTTTACTTGCTCAGAAATATGGGCACGCTGAATATGTACAAAAGTGTGGTGCCACAAACCAAGCCTTTCCATAACCCCACCAGGGCTTCTAAAATCTTACCTATGCAAATAGCAGCTTTGTTATTATTATTAGTTCAATAATATTGCTTTTTCAGATCCTACCATACTGGGTGGCTTACTAACATAATATATGATTTGCTGAGGATGCAAAGAGGAATTTAGTTTATTATTCCCATTTAGTATTTAGTTTCATTATTTTATTATTTTTTGTATGAAATAGCAGAAATGATTTATGATTTGAATAGGTAAAGTCTTCTGCATTGTAAAGTAAATTGAAATGATGCGGATCACATCAGAGCTCACCCAGTTCAACTGTGCCTTCCAAGCTGCTGCCTTAGCGAGACGCCAGCCACTCCGTGCTGGTAAATCCGAAATGTAAATAGAAACTCCCGCATACTAAGCGCTGATCCAGGAAATGATGTGAGAACATAGGCATTGTGTCGAAAAGTTGGCTTTATTGAAACAAACACACAGGGGGAATCTTGCGGTGGATGTGCTGTGCTGACTTGCGCGCTTCTTGCCGTGTAACCCGGCACTTCCTCAGAGACTTCTGCATTGTGTTTGCTATTTTAGTGTTTAATATCAAGTAAATAGAAGTAAACTTCTGTAAATAAATTATAAAACTACATGGAGCATGTGGATGGTATACAATGTACATGCAATTCCTAGGGCAGGATACCAGTCACTCTGACTTTGTGCTTTTTTTTCCCTCTTAATATTTGTATTTGCTTTTCCAATATATAAAGTACAATATGATCAAACAGACCATTTTTGCCAGTCAATAGTTGGTGCTCTATAAAGAGAAGATACGGTACACTGAAAGGATAATTCTGAAATTGTCAACATAGGAAGAATTACAACTAACAAAATGAACATTACAACACTACTTCATGATGATCATTTTTAACTGCCACTGTTGTAAATGAAAATTATAACTCACTCCGGTCAGGTTTCACCTTTCAGATTTGTTTCCAGTTAATTCCAATAGGATACCAATAACCTATTTTTAAATTAGTACGGACACCAATTCCTCCCAATTGGATTCACAGTTTCTTAAAACACACAAGGATTGTTTATTCAAAATTATATTAAAAAGAAGAGAAAGAGAAAGAAACCTTGCTTGAAATGTTTTGCTGCTTTAAAAGAACCTCATCTGCCTTCCACAATTTCCTAGCGTTACTTATACAGCAACCTTTTTAAGACCAGTTAATTAATTTCACAAGTTTATGTACCACTTATTAATTCATTAAATGTTATCAAGGATCATAGGTGTGAGTGTTTTAAATTAATTGTGAATTGATTCATGATTTGTAACCCACAAATTGAATAAAACAATATTAACTTAACCCAGATAATAGAGTACAAGTGCTTAATACTTAGAAATGCATCAATGTTTCTATATGCAACAGTTGGTTGCTAACACTTGATTAAATTATTTAGTTGATAGTTACAAGGTGCAAGTGCATCAGGTTGGCTATAAATGAATTAATAAATTATAACCACAATTAATTAGAGCGATGATGGGATAATTTAAATAATAAATTATGAAGTGCAAGTGCTTAGTCCTTAATTATGTAGCTCAATTCATATTTTGCTTCCTTATATATCAATTCATGGATTTGTAAAGTGATCCGTGCTTTAAAATAACAGTTATAAAAAATTAAATTGTGAAAAATGGTTTTCTGTCTCTCAGGTCGCTCTTTGGTTAATAACCAGGAAATTGGAATAAAATAGTTGGTGGAGTTACTCCAATAGATTCTAACTCATTTGTTTCTAGTCCCTGGGAGTACCACAAAGTGGGAGGAAGGTCAAGAACTGAGGGGCTGCGGTCTCAAATTTTAATCTTTTCTAATCTTAATTGGAAGAGACTGGAAAGGAAAATAGGATAAGATAAAGATAAGGTAAGTATGAGCATTAAAAAATGCTTCCGCAAATCCCCAAACAATAACGTTTTTTAAAAGATTTTTAAAAGAATAAGAGTCAAGTCTTTGCCCTGACACGCATTTCGCCAGTGGCTTTCTCAAAAGGCAAATACATATCCTCTCTATCTTGACATTCTTTATAGCTGCATGGATCTTGGTTCATCAGAACATCATTTCCGATTTCCGGCTTCAGGTCTTCAGAGCGTCACTTCCGCCCTCTCCGTCGGTTCTTTGCTTTCACCTTTCCATTGCGTAACTAGAAGGAGGCGTGAATGGTGGACGGAGCAGTCATGGTGACGGGGAGGTTCTCAAATGGGAATCTCTCCCTTCTCTCACCTGGAACCTCCCTCACTATATGATCCACTTGTCCATGTATGTTCTGTGGACCGCCCCCAAATTGTCCCAGCTAGATTTGTTATTAGTTTTGTTTTGTTATTGGGGGGAGGGATAAAGATGCTAACCAAGTTTGGGGAGAGTCACATATTGATCCTATATCTGACATTATGAATTTTGGTTTATAAAAAAGCTGTAGAGATTATTCTCGTTTATGCCATGGGGAGAAACAATATTTCCCTTTTCTAATTCCAAATTTCACTTGTTCAATAGCCCAAAAGGACAATTCTTTAGGGTCTGAATTATGAAATTCCCTAAAATTCTGTGCCACAAGAATAATCTCTTTACAGCTTTTTTATAATCAGATAATATATCAGATATAGGATGAATATGTGACTCTCCCCAAACTTTGTTAGCATCTTTATTCCCCCCTAGTAACATGGAACAAATCTAGCTGGGACGATGTGGGGCGGTCCTCAGAACATACGTGCACAAGTGGATCATATAGTGTGGGAGGTTCCGGTCGAGAGAAGGGAGGGATTTCCATTTGAGAACCTCCCCGTCAACATGACCACTCTGTCCCCCATCCACGCCTCCTTCTAGTTATGCAATGGAAAGGCAGAAGCAAAGAACCGACGGAGGGGGGCGGAAGTGACGCTCTAAAGACCTGAAGTGAAGTGCCAATGAACCAAGATGCATGCAGCTATAATGAACACCAAGATAGAGGGGATATTTAATTGCCTTTTAAGAAAGCCACTGGCGAAATGCACATCAGGGCAAAGACTTGACTCTTATTCTTTTGAAAAACTTCCTTCGCTCTGCCGATGCTAGAATAAGTTTGCCGGTGCCTCAATCCTCCATAAAGGGTTACTGTAATCCCATATTAGTCCATAAAATAGTAGTTCGAGGAGAGCTGTCATAGAAGCAGATACTGCTAAAATTAAATAAAATAAATTTTATTAGTGAATACAAATCACACGGCATGTTTCGGGCATGGCCCTTTCACTTGAGAAAGGGCCATGCCCGAAACATGTTGTGTGATTTGTAGTCAATAATAAAATGTTTTAGCAGTATCTGCTTCTATGAGTGCTCTCCTCTAACTACTATATCATTTGGAGATTTGCGGAAGCATGTTTTAACGCTCATACTTACCTTATCTTTATCTTATCCTATATTCCTTTCCAAGGTCTTTTGGGTTTGCGTTTTTTTAGACTAGAACAGTCTCTTCCAATTAAGATTAAGAAAGATTAAAACTTGAGACCACAGCCCTTCAGTTCCTAACCTTCCTCCCACTTTGTGGTACTCCCAGGAACTATTAACAAATGAGTTAGAATCTATGGTAGTAACGCCACCAACTATTTTATTTCAATTTCCTGGTTATTAACCAAAGAGCGACCTGAGAGACAGAAAACCATTTTTCACAATTGAATTTTTCATAACTTTTATTTTAAAGCACTTGCACTTTATAATTTATTTATTATTATTTAATCAAGTGTTAGCAACCAACTGTTGCATATTGAATCATTGATGTATTCCTAAGGATTACGCACTTGCACTCTATCATCCGGGTTAATTTAATATTGTTGTAGTCAATTTGTGGGTTACAAATCATTAATCAATTCACAATTAATTTAAAACACTCACACCTACGATCCTTGATAACATTAAATTAATTAATAAGTTGTACATAAACTTGTGAAATGAATGAGCTGGTCTTTAAAAGGTTGCTCTATAAGTAACGCTAGGAAATTGTGGAAGGCGGAGGAGGTTCTTTTAAAGCAACGAAACATTTCTAACAAGGTTTCTTTCTCTTATATTATAACCTATTTTTGTGACTACTGGAGTGATTTTGATGTTTGTCTAGTTGTCTGGTAGGGTTGTTTTTATTGTCCTATACTTATATTACCATATAATATTTTGATGAACTTTGCATAACATATCTAATCCACTGCATAATGTTATATATACATTAGAGCGTTTATTCCTGACTGATTTTAAAGGTTCAGCAAATTGATAAAGGAAATCAACTTGAACTATTTTACATGTGAAGCATCTCAATCTTAACAATAAGCACACAAAGGCTAAAGCAGTAAAGTACATTGTTTAAGAGTTAATCCACCTTCCAGGAGATAATTCCCCGACTGCTAAAAATGGCAGCTTTAATTGCACACTGAAAGCAGATGGAGATAGAAGAAACTATGTCTTTGGCAGCTATGTAACAAGCTTAAGTGTGGAGTATGTCTTTTGAGTTCAGTATGAGCAGCAGTATTCTGGATAAGAATATAATCAAATAAGAATCACCAAAGTGAGAACCTGACCCTGTATTAATTTCTGTCCTTTGCTTGGGGTATGTTTATCAAAAAGTGAAGTTAGAGATCGCCACAGTCCTCTAGAGTGAAATTCTTCCACTCTCCATTCATTTATATGGGATATTGAAAGGCGTATTTATCAAAGGATGATCTTTCACTTTCACCCATTGATAAATACTCTTTTATAAATCACATAGAAATGAATGGAGAGTGGCGGAATTTCACTCTAGAGAACTGTGGCGATCTTTAACTTCACGCTTTGATAAATATACCCAATAGAATCTATTCTCAAACTCTTTTTCAGAAAACCATTTCTTTCTTTTCAGAAAACCATTCCTAAAGGAATTTATATAATCTATGATCATGATCTAATCACCTGGAGGGGCATTACACATGGAGAGCCACTTACACTACTTCAGATAGAAGATCTGTTCTTTTAGTCTAAAGGTGTGGCATCTTGTTCTTTGATCATGAATTGTGTTTTGGGTAGATTATTTTTCAATGCAGGAGGATGAAAGCTGGTGTAATGTAACAAACTGTTAAGATCTGTCTCTTTTTTATAGAGATCAGTTTGGAGACCAGAATTGTTTTTCATGATCCATACATCTAGGAAGTTAATCCTCAGCCAATCATGTGTGACAGTGAATTTTATAGTTTGTACCACTGAATTTAGATGTTTGTATATACAAATCCTGATTTTATAGAGTACTGTCAACTATATCGGAGATATATAGTATCGATGATATTATCATGCTATGGACAGGCACAATTGAGAGCCTGGTGGCGTTCTGTGAACATCTAAATTCAGTGGTACCAACTATAAAATTCACTGTCACACATGATTGGCTGAGGATTAACTTCATAGATGTATGGATCATGAAAACCAATTCTGGTCTCCAAACTGATCTCTATAAAAAAGAGACAGATCGTAACAGTTTGTTACATTACACCAGCTTTCATCCTCCTGCATTGAAAAATAATCTACCCAAAACACAATTCATGAGGGTTAAACGCTTAGGGGCCGATTCACCAATGGTCGAATATCGAGGGTTAATTAACCCTCGATATTCGACTAGAAATGGAAATCCTTCGAATTCGAATATCGAATTCGAAGGATTTAGTGCAGGAAATTCGATCGATCGATCGAAGGATTATTCATTCGATCGAACGATTAAATCCTTCGAATCGAACAAATCGAAGGATTTTAATTCAACGATCGAATGAATATCCTTTGATGAAAAAAACTTAGGCAAGCCTATGGGGACCTTCCCCATAGGCTAACATTGAGTTCGGTAGCTTTTAGCTGCCGAACTAGGGGGGTCGAATTTTTTTTTAAAGAGACAGTACTTCGACTATCGAATGGTCGAATAGTCGAATGATTTTTAGTTTGAAACGTTCGATAGTCGTAGTCGAAGGTCGAAGTAGCCCATTCGATGGTCGAAGTAGCCCAAAAAACACTTCGAAATTCGAAGTTTTTTAAATTCGAATCCTTCACTCGAATTTAGTGAATCTGCCCCTTAGTCTCAGATCAGGAGAATGAACAAGGGAGAACAGAGGAGATGAGACAAAGGTTTTTACAGAGGGGTTACCCAAAAACGCTCCTGAATTCTTGTATACAGGATGTTAGGGAGATTGAACAGAATGAACAAAGGAAACAAAAAGATGTTAATAGACTTGCTTTTGTAAGTAAATTCTCTGTAGCCAGTAATGGATTACATAAGATCATTCAAAAACATTGGCACATTTTACAAACATGTGCTCCACATATACCAGCTTTTGTAGAAGTCCCTATGATGGCATATCAGCGAGGTAAGAACTTTAGAGACATACTTATAAAAGTAGATGTCGGTCCTACAACAAAAGGTACACAAAGATTTTTGGGACCCCCCAAAATGGGGACTTTCCCTTGTCTGAGTTGTGCTAACTGTAACAATATCACAAAAGGGCAATCGTTTACACACCCACATACTGGACGGAAATTTGACATTACAAATTACTACACTTGCAATTCAACTTTTGTTATTTATTTAATTAAATGTCCATGTGGATTAGCATATGTTGGGGAGACAACTCAGAAAGTGAAGGACCAGATTAAACAACATAAATCCAACATAAGGCGCAATTATAATCATTTACCCATTCCGTCACATTTTAGAGAAGCAAGACATACAGTGAGTCAACTGAGATATCAAGTGATAGATGATGTAGGCCCTCTTAGACGTGGAGGCAATAGAATTTATTTATTAAAAAAATTGGAAATGCAATGGATATTGAGATTAGGTATGTTGAGTCCTGGGGGACTAAACTGAGAGTATACCCCTGAATTGTTTATTTAGAATGATAATTCTGAAGAAATCATGCTTTAAGTGTAACAAATTGTTTTTTCAATGTAATACAATGTAGTATACCCAGTGATACTGATTTAATGTAAAATACGTCATATTTTTGTCTTATAGAATTTTACTGCTCCTATCTTGGGATTTGCTGGTGTCTTGACAATTGTAGGTACCCAGCACTCCAGATGTTGAGCATAAATATGTAAGTGTTTAAATGGCAACAGAATTTGAATGTTTTTATCTTTTTACTTGCTAACCCGCTTTTTAATACAAAAGTGGCACAATCGCACAACACATGGATTATTGGGGGATCATTGGAACCAGATGATCCTTCTGGACTTTTTTCGAACCTCCGAGTTTTTTGGAATCTCAAGAACACTGAGCACTTTACATTTTTAACACTTGCTATGATATATATGTTTTAACATTTGTTATATTATAAATGTTTTAACTGTTTTTATATTATTCACCACTAATGTATTTGATTCACTAATATTTTGGATATTCTCACTGGGAATGCTGGGAATTGTGTCCCACACTGGGAGGTGGGAACCAGGGTGTAACCCCTCCCCCTAAATCACTTATTTAAGTACGTTGTTACACAGTGCATTTAGCTTTATAAAGGTCTGGAATAGCCCGAAACGTCACTCTGCTAATGGCATGAATAAATAATCATTGATTCACATATCGGAGTGCTGCTGGAATTATTGCTTTACAGTGGAGTTTTTCCTTGGGCAGAGAGGAACACAGCTGTGCACCCGACGCTGCAAAAAGCGATCTAGTGTAAGTGTGGCACCTTATTGATTTGATTTGTACTCTGGACATCAGTGTTCAGGTGCAGTTAATGAACAAGTAGATACCCCTCCCTTAGCAGCTCAGATTGATTCTCTGAAACATCAGGTAATATTCTGTGTTACAACTCTTTCCTTTTATAGTATAGGTTTGTGAACTAAACTACATGTACTTCTTCTACTCTGCTTTCTGATTCTAGCAAGCTTAGAAGCTTAGACAGTGTTATAAGGGAGTAGGAAAACTATTCAGCCAGTACATATGCTTGTATGTGTGTGCATGTGGATACTGGCTAGCTGGGATTTGGCAGCCAGAAAAACTGGCCTCTTTACTCTTGGGCAGAGTGCTCTCAGTCTGCATAATGTAGGAAATCGTAGTTCTGGCACTGCTTAATGTTACATCTAAACTGGCTGTATATGTGGAAACATTTCAGTGATTCTAGAGCTGGCTTGAATAACAAAATGCATATGTTATACATTTCTGGGCCTGTCACTGCATAAGGCAATAATCAAACTGACTGTATATGTGGAAACATTTCAGTGATTCTAGAGCTGGCTTGAATAACCAAATATAATGCATACTGTATGTTATACATTTCTGGGACTGTCACTGAAACATATCCGTGATTCTAGAGCTGGCTTGAAAAACCAAATATAATGCATATGTTATACATTTTTGGGCCTATTATGGCATAATCTAGTAACCAAACTGACTGTATATATGGAAACATTTCAGTAATTCTAGAGCTGACTTGAATAACCAAATACAAATGCATATGTTATACATTTATGGGCCTGTCACTGAAACATATCAGTGATTCTAGAGCTGGCTTGACAAACCAAATATAATGCATATGTTATACATTTCTGGGCCTGTCACTGCATAAGGCAGTAACCAAACTGACTGTATATGTGGAAACATTTCAGTGATTCTAGAGCTGGCTTGAATAACCAAATGCATATGTTATATATTTATGGGCCTGTCACTGCACAATGTAGTAACCAAACTGACTGTATATGTGGAAACTTTTCAGTGGTTCTAGAGCTGGCTTTAATAACCAAATATGAATGTACAAGTTATTCACTTTTGGTCTGGGCACTGCTTAATATTACACCAAATTGAAAGTAGATGGGGTAACATCAGTGGTTTGGGGGCTGGCTGTTATAACCACACATTAATGCACATGTCATACATTATTTGGTCTGGTTATTGCTATAACCTTTCTGTGTGTATATGCTTAAACATTTCAGTGGCTTTGGGGCTTACTGAGTTTATAACCAAAAATAAATGTACATACTATACATTTTTCTGGTTTGGACACCAATCACTATAACAACCAAACTGAAGGTAAATGTTTTGCTGTGATTAATGTTTTGAGTGATTGGTGTGGTAAAGTTCTAGGCATTTCCAGAGGGTGCCTATACAGCCTCCAGGTTTGTATGTAAGCATGGTAACTCAAGTCAAGGCTCCAGTATCCCTGGGTCATGTTTGTTTCAAATAACATTGATTTAGGTTACAAGCATGGATTACTCTTGCAAATAAGCCAATTGGGTATTGTATGCTTGCTTATAACAGCAGCCAAGACTGACTTAAAGATAGCAGCCAAGTCAGATATAGGTATTATGAACGTAATTAAGTGCATCAGCTGCATTGCAGCTAAGTATTATACCCTTATATACTGCAGTCCATAATGGCTTAGGGGACTGGGTCCCGGTAAGTATGCCCCAATCAGTATATGAGTTACAGATACAGTAAATGTGGTAACTGATGTAGACCTATATCTTGTCCAAATGGATTAGCTAAAGCCAATTCTAATTCATACAAATGCTATGTAATATATAGGATTATGCACCATGTGTATCACAAAGGTGGTGTGAGAGTAGTGGCCAATTCTGGCTTAAAGACATATGGTTATACTGCATATGAGTGTAAATGAAATAGTCAAACAGCAGGTACTGTAGGTATTGTACAATTGCTGTGTTATAACCATGGACTTGTAGACCACAATCATTTGTGTCTATGTGATCCATATTTTTGTTACATTCATAACTATAGGCTGTTGGAGTAGTTATCAGTCTTAAGGTACTCGCTAATTAGAATCTATGTTCTATGACTGGACTTAATGCCTGCTTATTAAGAAAATAAGCTATATACTGTATCCTGCCTTTTCCGTTGGGTTTGGCCTGGAATATATTCATTCAACAAGGATTCTAATATCGCCACAGTCGGAGATCAGACAAGATAAATGTTCTGTATATTCCAATGATAAATCAAGGTCTATTTCCAAAACTGGCATGATATTCATCAGGATCTCTTTCTTAGGTTACAGGGGTGCAACTTATCTGGTCTCAGTCTGGAAAACAGTGGGTACATGAATCAGTGCAGATTTTAGTTATTTTACAGATACTGGATTCACTGCTGCCGCAGGGTTTTAGAGCCTTGCAATGAGGTATTCTATAGTACAGATTTGATTTATACTCAGTTGTCTCAAGTACAATAGGGGTCCAGTCAGCTCTCTGACTATATACTCGTGGGCCATATTATATTAGTGGGTACCATATTAAGCTGGCTGTAAAAATTATGTATACTCCAATGCAGCCATAGCTAAAGTTTCAGTTCCATTTAAAAAAATCCATAGGTTCATTATAACAGGCTGTTTCTGTCATGTTAACCCTTACGGGGGACAGGAGGCATGCAATTATGGCATGCTGAGTTCTAAAGGTCTATGTTACTCTAGGTTTAGCCTTTTACACCACCATAGTAAGTGTCATAAGGCTTAACTTAACAAGCTATAAAAATTGTCTTATTTACTTTTTCCTTTTGGACCAAGGCTGCAGTATCGTCTTAGGTAAGGCCCTGGTTATGGCATCTCTTACCAACAGGCTGGGACATGCTAGTATTTAGGGGAGTTCCATTACAGAATAATAGGTGAATAATTTTGAACACTTAAGAATGGTCTTTATGAACTGTCCAGGTTCCAAGCCAGAGCCCTTGGAAATGGAATACAAACCATCTCTAGCAGTTTTGTTGGTTGTTATACTTCCTGGAGTCAGTCAAATTTATTCCTATAGGGTAAACTCATGGGAGCATGCCATTATGGATTTAATTCTAGGTCCAATCTATGGGATACAATAACTTCAGCTATGTACAGGTCACATCCGTGAAGGCTCGAGGGCGGTATCATAGCAAGGTGATGCATATCTGCATGCATTTATGTTACCCGGTCCATTCCAGGTCACGGTGATCATTAATACTATCCAGTCTTGTTCGGTGGAGGATCATGAGCTAATGATAAAAACAATTTCAATCTGTACAGACTGCAGAATGCTCCTAGATACCTCACAGGGCAGGTAAGGTATGCCCACAGTGGCAACACTCCTTCTCCATGAGTAATTTCATGGACCTTTCATTGAGAGTTGTATTGGTTGTATTGGTTATGGTCCAGAATAAATAGGTTCCTTCGTATTAGAGACCGAAAACCGAAAACTACACTAGGTGATGCCATGTATCGGTAGTGTCATACAGAGCGGGGTCATGTAGAATACTAGTGATGGTATTTTTCCTTCCCCTACTAAATCCTCTTTTGCAGGTACCATGCTTTTGAGCCATTTCCAAGAATCCTCTGGTGGATTTTATACGGTTGGAATAAATGTGCTGGTACCTAGTGGGAGTAAAACTATGGAAAAGTGTTACTCTGGGTTCCTACCGCTTCTCTTTAATTAAAGATAGTTCTTTCTCTTTAAATGGAATTGACATACTGTTTTCACACTCAGTATCATTACGTTGGTGTGGGTTCTTCCTTTAAGGAGTACTGTTTCCTTTTCTTTCTCTGGAAGTCCATTTCCTCTGAAAATACAGAATTCACAGGTTTTCTAAAAGGTGATTTCTTTCCACCTGTGGGGGTTTCATTCTTCTGAGTTTTATCTGGTATAGATTACACTCGGACAGTTTTCCTTATGTGGAACAAATTCCCTCCCATTGGGATATTAGCTTGCGGTAAGTATGACATGGAGTTGTCCAGGAACCGGGAAGATTGTATCATACTTACCGTGATCTTCCTTTCCTGGATAACTCCATGGTATAGTTCCCATCCCTTTTTCTGTAGTTTCTAGAAGCTTATTACTAGACACAGGACTGGGGGTGTGGGGTTGGGCATTTAAAGCTTTGGGGAGGGTCCTTCTGATGGGAGCACTGGGGCAGGGCTATTCAGGTAAGTATGACATGGAGAGAAAAGAGGTTCTGGCTAACTATTTGCAAGGGATTTTTTACAGTGAGAGCTGTGAAGTTGTACAGTCTGATACATTAGATGTGTTTAAAAAGGGGTTGGGTGGCTTTTTAGCAAGTGAGTGAATACAGGGTTATGGAAGATAGCTCATAGTACAAGTTGATCCAAGGGCTATTCCAATTGCCATTTTGGAGTCGGGAAGGAATTTTTCCCCCTCTGAGGCAAATTGGAGAGGCTTCAGATGTTTTTTTTTTTTTTTTGCCTTTCTCTGGATAAACTAGCAGTTAGGCAGGTTAAAAGATTGAACCTGATGGACGTATGTCTTTATTCAACCTAACTTGCTATGTTACTATGAATGCTACATTACATTTCATTATCCCTTGCTGCCTTGAGGGACATTTTTGATATCAGAACACTGCATAATTCAATGATAAAAAAAGCTCTAAGCACCTTGGGCAATAGACCTGGGTGATGCCTGGAAGTGGGTGGCACTACAAAAGCAGAATGCATAGATGGGCTTCTAAATAAGAGACGTGAGGAATGTAATTTGTGCAAACACGCCAATATTATGAAAACATGTAAAACTGATGCAAAAAAGGAAATGCGTGTTTATTGATAAATACTTGTTTTACCAATTTCCAGTAAAAACGCAATGAAAAAGAAAGTAAAAATATTTTATCAGATCTTTATAGAATACTGCAAAGTGAAAAATTATATAAATATTAAACATATAAATAAATGAATATTTTGCATTCACTGAGTTGCCTTGTAAGCCCTTTATTCAACAGAAACAGGCAGTTATTTTGTTCAACCCCTTATGGCTGCATCTTGGTATCATTAGAAACAATTTCTCCACAAACATGGAAACCGAAAATGCATGCCAATTTTTATAAAAGTCACTTGTAACCAAAATGGCCTTCCTTTCAACACCCATCTACCCTACCCCCATGTACAGTACATTTTTCTTTCTGCCTCCTTCTTATCTGTGATGGGGCAGCCCAGGTGGAGAGTGGGTTGGGTTGGTGGATCCCAATCTGACTAATATGGTAGGAACATTTATTCTACTCTATATACAACACTCACATATGGTTATTACCTACTAGGTGGGCCAATACATGGAACATTTGGTGCACCTGGCAGTGAATTAAAAATCTGGAGCAAGATGCAGTGAGTACACAGACACAAGGGAGCCCAAACCTCCCCCCATACCAGTACCGTAAGGAGAGGGCTGCTTAGAGTCTTGCATTCCTTGGTACTCCCAACCTTGCATATTCTGAATGGCACATAAGGTCGGTGTGTTCTACGGGATGGTCATGTGCCATCTGCAGAGTTAGGAGCAACTATTTGCATTACATTCTAGGAGAGCGCAAGCAGATACTGCTCATGGTATATGGAATGGGGCAAAGTGCATAGCACAAGAAAGGTTCTTGTTTTTATACTTTCCACCATTTTAGCATTCTCAAAGGTATAGCAAACACAACAAACTATTACTGCTAGTTTAAATGTACACTAAAAATTGAATCTGATTTACACCACAGACTATCATAGCAAATAAAGCTTGTACTATGCAAGAGGCTAAAGTCAGATTTCATGCTCGTTATGTGAAATATGGGTTTCTTATTCAACCAGAAAGGGCCTTCTAAATTATTTACAAGAGTGCTGCTGGTTTAGTGTATAACCATAGCTGTACCTCTATATTGATTTTCTGCTCCAAAAGCAATGTACAAACCAAACCCTTGAGCTTGCATTGTTATTTAAATTGGAGCATTGCATTAGGCCCTTTTATACTGAATGATTCACAATAATGGCTTAAAACCTAGAATTATATATTTCCATCGTTAATTCCATTATTTTAGTAGGGGGCTTGCCATAATTACAGGTACAGGGCTTTGCAAACCACACAAGGGGCACATTGGTTGTTTTGTGAAAAGTCTTTCTAACAAAGTTGTTTTGTTCTTTACCAAATATATTTCCATAACTTTGGGCTAAACAAAGCTCAGCTTTTTCTTTTTTAGAAAAATTTGAACTCTGCTGCAGAACAGTAATGCCTTGCAGTCTGCTTCAGTCCTTTGAAAATGCTTGGCAAATCAAATTTTTTTTATTGAGAATAACAATTAAAAATAGTTTTCACAGTTCAAAGCATAATTTTTTTTTTTAAAAAAAAAATTGTTTTTTCTTTTTCTCAGAGAATTATAAATCACCAGATCAACATTTTTAATATACAGTATAATGCTATTTAGATCATAAATAAATGGATAAGTAGAAGAACTGAATACACTTTAAAAGGAGCAAAAGCATGTTGTGCAATATGAATGCTCTAAAGGTTTTTTATCCTTTACTGTCCCTTATTCTCTGCTCCCAGATCAACACAATACAATCCACTAAGAGACAATGTGGTAGAACATAAGCCTAGTACATGATAGGAAACAAGTTTGCAAGTGCATTTTCAAGCACAATGGGTATGTGTTTTTTCCCTCACTGCGGCATTTGTTTCAGATTTCCAGCTTCATAGCAGTTGCATAGTTGTGATGCAATTGTGATAAGTCTGGCTCAATTGCTTCCAAATTAGCCAAGATTAAGGCACCTGCAAACACATACAGTCACAACTTAGATGCCTAGAAGTCCATTTGCCATCATTTATATTATTTTAAATGACGTCCGCATGTGATTCTTTATGTGCAAGTATGCTGCCAATCAGGCGGTCAAGTGATACTGTAACTTTAGGATTCCTCAGCTGAAGCTGTGCTAACATAGTGATGAGGGACCAGGTTGCAATTGCCCTAGATTTATTAGAAAGGACGAACAAAAGCACCGGTGTCCAAAAAGATGGCAGTTGATGTTCCATCTAAAAGCCTGGGTAAATGGGGCAGTGTAATAATAGGTGAAAATTTCCCAAGCCACCCATGGCAGCATATCCCCAACATGAGTATTCCCCGCCCCTCAGGTCACTGGACAGGAAAGGGTTAACTCCCAACCCTATAACATCCGCTCTGCACCGCCCCCACCTTGTCTTTTTCCTGTCCAGGTCACTTGTGTAGCTTACCGCTTCCAGGGTCTCTCTGCTCTCTCTCTGCCCTGATGCCTCCCATATGCTCCCCGGAGGGGATCGCGGTGGAGAAGGACCAATGGCTGGGTCACATTACACCCATCAGGCCCACAGTTAATACTGGCCATGTTGTTTGGTGGCGAAGTCCTCTGAAAACCGCTTCTAACAGACACAGGAAGTACGTCATTTTCCTCCCAGAGCCAGACAATCTTGCGTTCCACCGGCCGGATGTACGCGTCATTTCAGGTCGCGTGTCATTTTGGTCGCGCATCATTTCCGGTCGTGCGTTATTTCTGGAGTGACGGACGCATGCGCCGGCGTCTGACGTCACGACGCGCAACGAAATTGGAAGTGGAGCGTGGTGTGTTGGTGAGCATGGAGGAACATAAATTCTCATTTTTTGGACGCAAGGGTGCTTACTATTGCCTGTCTCATAGGTTACAGACAAGATGGATCAGTTTGGCTCTGGGAGAGGAGTGCAGCCAAAAGTTTCTAGGTAAGCGAATGATAACGGAGTTATTGTTGGGGAGAGAGTGGAGGCTAATGGTGCTTGTTTCTTTCCTATTTAGCCTCTCTGCCTCTACTGAAGCACAGAAGGTGGAAAGTCAACAAGCAAGAAAGCAGTCGGTTGCAGAACAACCCTTAACGGCTGAGCCTCAAACTTCTGCAGCACCCCAATTGGATGCCTTAGTGTCCCTAATTAAGCAAGCAGTGGTGCAGGGGGTGCAGGAAGCATCTTCTTCAAGCAGGAGGCCTAAGAGGTCTCGGGAAATGCTATATGAGTCCCTTTCGGACATTTCAGAAGATGAATATTATGATCCTGTGGATGTTCAGTCGGATTTATCAGAAGAAGGTGACATTTTCTCTGAGGATGAGTCCGCCCTTGATGCCTCGACAGTAGAGGGTCTAGTGAAGGCAGTTAGGAAGACATTAAGCTTAACTGAAGAGACTCCAAAGAGTTCTTCTGCAGACAAGTTGTTTCCGTCTGTGAAAAAGCATTCCTCTACCTTTCCGGTTCATGGCTCAATTAAAGAGCTAATTAGCTCAGAGTGGAAGAAGACGGAAAAGAGAGTGGTTATTCAAGGTAAATTTGCAAAGAAATACCCAGTGGATGAGCCTAATGCAAAGTTGTGGGATAATCCACCTAAAGTTGATGCGGCAGTGGTTCGATTGGCTCGGAAAACTACCCTACCGGTTGACAATGCGGGTGCATTTAGAGATCCGATGGAAAAGCGGATGGAGTTGGATCTGAAGAAAGCGTTTGTCTCTGCCGGGGCATCTTGCAGGCCTGCAGTTGCACTAACTTCAACCTCTAGGGCGATGAGGATCTGGGTAAATAATCTAGAAGATGCCATTTCTTCAAATGTCAAGAGATCAGTCTTGCGAGAGATGTTGTCTGATCTAAAAATAGCTATTGATTTCATGGCAGAAGCTTCCATCGATTTAGTCAGGTTGGCAGCGAGGTCAATGGCTCTTTCAAGGAGAGCACTATGGCTGAAGTCCTGGTCAGCAGACACTGCCTCTAAAGCCAATTTGTGTAAGTTGCCTTTTGAAGGAGACAGATTGTTCGGTGAAAGTCTGGATTCAATTATTAAAAAGGTGTCTGGTGGGAAAAGTGTTTTTCTTCCACAGGAGAGGAAATTCAGATGTCATGGGCCAAGAGCTGAATCACCTAAGAATAGGAATTTTCGTAACTCAAGGCAGTACAGACCTGGGAGGTCTCAAGGCAGACAGTCTCCATGGAGATCTTCTAGAGGGGAGCCACGACAACCGGCGAAAAAGGCAACTGGGTTTGGCTCCTCCTCACACAGAACACAATGAGATCAGGCCTGCTCGAACCTGTGCAGTAGGAGCGCGTCTGGCACTCTTCAAGGAGGTTTGGGCCGAGAATATTCGGGATCGTTGGGTTTTAGAGATTATAAAGGAAGGTTACCATCTCGAATTCTCTAGGATCCCAAGACACGACGTGTATCGAGTTTCTTTGGTGTCGAAGGTTCAAGGTGCAAAAGAAATAGTCCAAGAATATATGGATCAGTTGCTAGAAACCGGTGCTGTAGAACCAGTACCCCGGGAGCAACAAAGGAGAGGGTTTTACTCCAAACTGTTTCTAGTAAAAAAATCCTCAGGGGCCTTCAGACCGGTTCTGGATCTTCGACCCCTAAATCAATTTATACGTTGCAGGAAATTCAAGATGGAGTCCCTGACATCCATAATTGCAGCAATTCCGCCTCGAGCATGGTTGGTAAATCTGGATCTCAAAGACGCATACTTCCATGTTCCAGTGTACGGTCCACACAGAAAATGAGACCCCTTCAAATATATTTTCTGGGTTCAGGGTCGACCAATCCCATAAATCTGAAGAGACTTCTTCATATTCCAAGTCAGGTGATGGCGAGCCTAGACTGGTTGTTGATCCCGAGAAATCTAACCAGAGGAATGCCGTTAACAGAACCAGACTACATCACGATTACAACAGACGCCTCTCAAACAGGCTGGGGAGCCATGTTAGACGATCTGTCAGCTCAAGGGCAGTGGGAAATCTCTCATCTTCCTTCCAATGTATTGGAGTTGAGGGCAATAAGGATGGCTGGCCTTCTCGGAGAGGATAACACACAGGTGGGTGAAAATCCACGGCGGTGGCGTATGTACACAGACAAGGAGGCACCAAGAGTGCGCGGTTGATACAAGAGCTGTCAACTATCATGTCATGGGCAGAATCAAACCTCAGAGGTTTAGTAGCCTTTTTTGTACCAGGCAAAATGAATGTGCAGGCGGATTTCCTAAGCAGAAATTCCTTGGAGCCAGGAGAGTGGTCCCTGAATCCCGCTGTGTTCCAGACCATTACCAAGAGATTTGGCAATCCAGAGATAGACCTCATGGCCTCGGATCACAACCACAAGTGCAAGAGGTTCTTTTCAAGGTACCCGTCCCGAATGTCCAGTGGGGTAGATGCCCTAAATCAGAACTGGAGAGGGATGTTCGGGTATGTCTTTCCACCCTTTCCATTAATTTGGAGGGTATTGAAGAAAATAGACAAAGAGGAGACACAGGTGATTGCTATAGTCCCATTCTGGCCCAGGCGTCCCTGGTTTCCACTTCTAAGGCAGATGTCAGTGGAGCCTCCAATGAAAACTTCCAGTTATGAAAGATCTGCTGATGCAGGGCCCAGTTCCATTTCAGGAGGTGTTCCACCTGTCTTTGAGGGCGTGGAAGTTGAAAGGCAGAGGTTATCAGGTATGGGCCTCAAGAAAGATCTGATAGAATTGCTGTTGAAATCTAGAAAGCACTCAACGTCAAGTCAGTATTATCGTGTCTGGTCTTGTTTTGTCAAGTTTGCGGAAGATAAAGGATTTGATCCCAGATGTCCTGGGGCGTCAGAATTGGTGCAGTTTCTCTTTGCTGGGTACCAGAGGAGGCATAGTGTCAGCACTTTGAGAGGACAAGTTTCAGCACTGTCGGCATTAACTGAAAAACCATGGGCTGAGGATCCGTTGGTCATTCGCCTGTTTAATGCACTTAAAAGAGTGTGTCCAGTAAGATGACTAGGGATACCTCCATGGGATTTGCCTTTGGTCCTAAAGGTTTTGATGGCAGCTCCTTTTGAACCGTTGGAAAAGGCTTCGGATTGGCATGTTACTCTGAAAGCTTTATTTCTGGTGGCGATCACTTCAGCCTGCAGAGTAGGGGAAATTCATTCTCTTTCGGCGAAGGAACCTGATACGGTTGTGTTCCCTGACAAAGTGGTCTTGAGACCAGCGTTTGAATTTCTTCCGAAGGTTGTATCACAATTTCATATGAATTTGGAGATAACTCTACCCTCCTTTTGTCCAGATCCCAAAACAGAGCGTGAACAACAGTGGCATACGTTGGACCTAGTTCGAATAATATCTCATTATCTGACCCGTACACAGGCGTGGAGGAAGTCAGAAAAACAGTCATTCCGAGGGGTCCTAGAAGAGGTTGTGCCCCGTCTAAAGTGATCAGTCGATGGATCGTTGAATGCATAGTGTTCGCTTATCACAAAACCGGCAGAGAGGTACCTAGAGACTTGAAGGCTCACTCTACTCGAGCATTGGCTGCTTCCTGGGCGGCGGAAGCCAGAGCGCCGCCAGACGTAATTTGCAAGGCTGCAAGATGGTCCTCCTTGCATACATTTATAAAGCATTATAAGTTTAAATGTTTTTCTTTCCCAAGAGGCTAAATTTGGGAGAAAGGTTTTGCAAGCTGTATTGCATTCATAATGTTAAGCATCAGTTGTTGTCCCTCCCTTCTTTTTGGCTTTGGAAATTCTCATGTTGGTGATATGCTGCCATGGGTGGCTTGGGAAATAGAGAAATTTAATTACTTACCGTAATTTCTATTTCCAAGTCACCTACCATGGCAGCACTCACCAACTCCCCTCCCTTCTGAAGCTAAGAAACATAGACAAGGTGGGGGCGGTGCAGAGCGGATGTTATAGGGTTGGGAGTTAACCCTTTCCTGTCCAGTGACCTGAGGGGCGGGGAATACTCATGTTGGTGAGTGCTGTCATGGTAGGTGACTTGGAAATAGAAATTACGGTAAGTAATTAAATTTCTCTATTTTTTTTTCTACCTATAGCAACCCCTAGATACCAATTATATGTTTGCTTTGGAGCAGCTTATTAATCTCTATTGATTGGCTTCCCTAGCATATCTGTTCCTGGGTGGGTCATTGTTGTCATTTCTTAAAAGGTTTTTTCTTTTTTTTTTTTTTTTTTACCCTGATGTTACGGATTGTTTATAAATTTAGTAGAATATTTATAGAAATATATTGTGTCTTAGACAGTATTGCGTTAGATGCCATAATTTGGTCTTCAAAATAGGAGTCTTGAAATATACTGGACAGTGCATGTGCTGTACTAAACATAATGTAGTCATTTGCTTTTTCTAAAAAAAAAATTATATAGAGACCATTAAAAAACTTTGATTACTAAAAATGATAGCTAGATAGACAGACAGATTGGCTACACTTGGTAATCAATCAGTAGAAATATGGGCGTATCTACAGAGGAAGCAGACCCTGCAAATACAGGGGGGCCCAGGAGTTATAATAGGCCCGCAAGGCCCTAATTATTGAGCATTTCAACATATATAGGTAAAATGGTCAACCTCTGGATATGTTGGGGGGCCCTAAAAATAATTTGCTGTGGGACCCAGTAACATGTAGTTACGCCAATGAGTGGAAACCAATAGAGCTACAAAACAGGAAGTAGTGTTCTATTATGTTAGACATCCAGTCACTCCAGCCATTATAGGCACTAAAAAAGGCGGCGGAGGGGCCAGGATTGCCCCTGGTAACAATAGATGGAGCAAGATTAATTGATGTATACTCATATTGATAATATTTGATAAGAGATAAAATTGGAAATTTTTGATGCCCATGTATGACCTAGTTTATGATGGGGAAAAAAACAGTCTGATGTGTACAAAGTATCTACTATTACTAGGTAGGGCTATAGCTTTATTTCTTTATTCTAGAACCTTTAATAATTTCATTGCTTTTCAAGATAAAGGGAATTAATGACCTGGAATATACCTGACCATTTTATTGACCTAAAAAGTATAGGGCTTTTTCATGGCTATGGCTATTCAATCTTTCACAAGGTGGCCATACACAGGCAGTAGTTACTGGTGAATTTCTTGCATTTCGCTTCACCAGAAAAATTCCAGAGAAATTGAAGAAATGGCAAAAAATTTGAGAAGCTGTTTTGACGCGAACATCGATTTTGTTGCGTGTCAACATTTCTTGTCGCATATATGACTTTTGACATGCGTCATAAAATTTTGGATCTCATTTGTGCTTAGATGTGCAACATAAGTTTTTCATTGCATAATACTTTTTAATGAAACCAAATTTATGGGTGTTTGTATGATGGTGAGGCAGGAGGATTTTTGGCACCACTCATTTAGAAAACCTCATTTGTGTACTTGGATATCTCTCACTTAGAGGCAGCACTTAGCAGGACTTTGGGTAATAGTGTGACAGCAGGCAATACATTGAATAGTAATTATGGCAGCACTCATTTCAGAGACCTTGTTTGTGTATATGCAAACATCTATAGAGAGTGCACTTGGAGGCAGCACTTAGCTGCAGGACTTGCTGGTACTCTGAAAATATTTCTGAAAAGGCCATAGACAACAGTAACCGTTTTAGAGACGTGATTTCAAATGTAAGCACACGTTGAAGAGAATGCCAATAGGATTGCGTGTTTAGAGAGCACTTAGAGGCAACTGAGCAATAGCTTTCAAATATATGAGCATTTCTTTAAGAGACAGTTATTGGTATAAATGCAGATGTAGCTACATTTTCTACACACTGAAGAGTAGGACCCAACTTGAGTGACTGAAAACTAGGCCCCGCTATGATGAAAATTGCATATTACAGAGAGCATATGAAAGACATAATTGCTGCTCTACAAGGTGCTCCATCATCTGCAGGGTCAAATTCCAGTGCGTCTGTAGGTCACAGATCATCCAGTGGGGTGGCAGATACTGCCGCTGCATTCGTGCCAAAGACTGCTGGTGGTGGGGGACCTGCAAAAGTAGCTATATACTTTACCCTAGGTGCCGCATCCAGCAAGTCACCAAACCTTGGTCACGCTTCATGAAGTGCTTCACCACAAGGTTGAGGACATTTGTGACGCAAAGCACATCGGTCAGTCAGCCTAGGTTGAGGGCGGCCATTGTCGCATACAATATAACCTGCTTTGAGCTGGCAGGGAATGAACCACCATTGCACCTGAGTCTGGAAGGCAGCCATGAGCTCTGGTGCAGTATGACTCCTCTTCCCCAGGCAGAGGAGTTGCAGCACAGCCTAATAGTATTTGTGCTGCACTGACGTGTAACTGCAGGGAAGCTTCGGGGGGGCTCATCCATAACAGAGGCAGAGTAGGGTTTGCCCTTTATGCCACGGGAGGCACCTCTAGCGTGAGGGGAGTGCCCCTGCTTACACCTTCAACAAGGAAGACACATGCACACACGGCCCTTCAAAATGGATATTCCCTGGGAAGACGGCACTTCCAAAGTAGTCACAGAGAAAAATAGGTACCATCACTCAATGCAATTACAAGCAGGGGACAATCCCCTTGTGTTTATTGCATCACAACATTTCGGGGCATTCCCCTTCGTCAGAGGATGCCCCCGAAATGTTGTGATGCAATAAACAGGGGCTCGTCCTCTGCTTGTAATTGCCTTGTGCTGGTACCTATTTTTTCTCTGTGCCTGCTTACACCTTCCCCAGTGCTCATGGGGTTGACCCCATGCCTGCTGGTCCACGTGTCCATGGTACAGTGCACCCTGCCACTGACAGCGTGATCCAGTGACAGACACATTCTCCACCACCTGCTGGTGGAGGGCAGGGACAGCCTTCAGTGCAAAATAATGGTGGCTGGAGATCAGCCAGTTAGGGGCAGTGCAAGCCATCAGCTGTCGGAAGGGGGTGTATCAACTAGCTGATAGGGCAGCAGCTACACTGCCAGAAGCTTTGCCAGGCAGACATTGAGCCTCAGCACTTGGGGGTGGCTGGGGAGAGAGGTGGCTTGTAGCCAAGTAACTGGGGGAGCAAAACCAGATGGGACATGGGCCACACAGAAGATGGCAGTGAGGAGGAGGCAGAGGGGGCTGCAGAAGAGGCAGAGCTACACAGTGGCCACCTCCAACTATCCTCTTCACTTGCTACAGGGGATGGGGAGCTAGTACCAGGAAGTGGACAGGAAGCACCACTGCCCCCTGGTACCCTGACACTTTGGTGCTGCTCCCACTTTATCCTGTGATGAGGTTTCATAAGTGAACATAAAGCCGACGTTCTCATATCTGGACCTGCCTGCCCCCCTTTGAGAACTGGCACACTGCTGTTGACTGGTCCTCAGTCTGGCATGTGAAGAATGCCCACACTGCTGAAGTGTGGGCCATCGTCTTGCCTGCTATGGAGGGTTGGGGATGGTCCCCACCCATACACCCAGAGGCTCTGGACCCAGTTACAGTGCTGCCCTGTTGCCTGTCCCCCCTAGCAGTGGTTGGTGGGGTTTACTACTCTTAATCATCATCAACAACTCTTAATCATCATCAACAACACACAGTTCCCCCCTGCTGCTGTTATCCTCCTGAGCCGGTACTCAGGGTCTGTTTCTGTCATCCTCTAAGTCCTCCCCGGGACCAGATCCAGAATTGTACGTGGCATCCACATCCAGCATGCTGGTGTCTGACTCCACACCAGCAGCCTGCTGCTCTGCCATTAGGCGACCCTTCCTAATATCCCTTACTGATGTGGTGAGCTGTACACTCCCTCCTCCTCCTCATCAGACCGGAATGCACCACCCATACCAGTCTGCTACTCAAAATGATCCTGGTTGTCTGGGACCCATTCTACCTCCGGATCAAACAATAACGGGGATGGGGTGTCCCCCAGCACTGAGCCAGTGGGTGACACAAACAATTCTGGCAAGTTCTGTGTGTGCCAGTTACCCCAATGCTTGCCCCAGCTTGCTGCTGTGGTTGTAGCTGCTGCTGCACTACAGTGCCCAGATTGGGCATGTCACATTGGCTGGGCTTTTGTTTGGTAGCATGCCCATGGCCAGCACCACAGCCTCTTCCACCCTTATCTTCCACTACTCCTCCCTCTCCAATGGTCCATCTACGGCCCTAAACTACAAAAAATAATTGATGGTTTGGATATTTGGGGAAAGGAAAGGAGAAAAAAATAAAAGCCTAAACTAAAACCCCTTAGCAGTAGTGTGAACTCACAAGGGATAAACACACACATAGACAGTGGAAGGGTTCAGATATAATTGGCTGCTGTGGAAGGAAAGGGGAAGGTGAAAATGATTTTCCCGTTTGTCACGCATCCCTTTTTTATTTTTTTGACTCATTGAAATGAGACACGTGGCAAATGTTTGATGTGGTTTCATGAAAAATTTTGCCTATGGCGAAACTCTAAAATTCACCGCAAATCTAACTATGCCAATTTTTTTAGTCATCACTAACGGACAGATGAAAGCTGCTGATATTGGTCCTTTAGATTGATTCGATCTTTAGATTGATCTCGATTGGGCAGGTTTGATTTTTCCTGTGATCTAGGACCGCATTGTATAGTTGATGCGGTCCTATGATCCATCAGCGCCCATTTACTTTATTGTAATCCAATCGTTTGGCCCTAGGGTTGAACAATCTGTTTAACCCGATATCACCCTGCCTTTGCTGGACATATAGGGTTAAGATCTGCTCATTTAGCAACCTCGCCAAATGAACAGATCTTATCATTTTTGCCCACCTTTACACTGTCAATCTTCGAGATCCCAAATCACCAGGTGAGTTCTCCACTGGTGCAGACATTGTCATGCTTTGTAAAAAGGCAGCTACACCACTGAGAGCTTCTCTACAGGGGTTCAACATATTCATTGCAATGGAGTTACTCCAAAAGAACCTAACAAATAAAGGCAAATAGGTGGATCAAGGAGAAGTTGGTACACAGGTCAGTAGAAAAAGTACAAGTAGAATGATTCAAATTGTGTAATGGTATTTTGGAGCCCAGTATCCCCTTTACATATATTTTAAAGACATATTGCACTAGATATCTACACAAAATAGCTACAGTATAATCAAATTGGTGTTTCAGTGTCCAGTACTTGCAGCTCTGCATTCTGATTCTTTTTCCTAGAACTGTTGGGTTGTTAATATGACAGATGTGTTACTGCAAAGCTCTGGATTTTATCCCTCGTTTCTACTGATTGATGAAACCGTGGCTGCCCCAAAAACTATAATATAAGAAGCTTTTACATATGCACAGTTTTGATATTACGGAGATGTCTTTGCTCCTATTTTAAGTAATTTGGATTTAAAAGGACGCAGTTCTTTGAATGGAATAGAAGGCTAATGCCTCATGTTAAAGTCTTTCCGAAATCTTCTTACAGCCCAAACACGATCTGACAAAGTAAATAAAGGACTGCAATTAAAGCCAAAGGCAAACTCTGTTCATCTTTACATCTGTTTTTTTCCCCAGTCATATTAAGAGCATGCATTATAGAACCTTCTAATAAGTGTTTTAGCTTTGTCTTAAATTAATTAAATTGATACCTACCAACAGCATATTCAGCACATTCACACATAACTTCACAGTAAAACCTATCAATGTATGGAGGGTAGAACATTTCGTCACTGTGCATGAATAATGGAAATTAAAATACATCAGTCTTAAATTTGTCAAGCTCATCATCATTTTAAAAGGGCATGGGAAAATTAAACATAATAGAATTTTTTTTAAAAATGTGTGTATGGGTATATATATGGATAACATTATGTCACTGTTGACATAACTTATTTAAAATGGTATATGATCAATTATCAGCATTGCTTGGTGTTTACCAGATAAGGGTTTTACATTTAGATCATACCAGTCAACTGAAACAAACTGAAGCATTAACTAAAATCCATTAGGAGTGCTTTGTCACCAAAATGAATTCATGAAGCTTAGCTACCATCAAGTACAAGCTACTGTTTTATTAGTGGTGCTTGCGAAGCAAAGCATCACTACTGTTATCTTGCAAACTTATTTTTATTCTTCTTCCGTATGAAAGTTTGGCGCATAACTAGTCCCGCACCGTTTGTCCTAGACCCATGAATGAGGTGTCAAATCGTGCGGCTTAATCGGGAATGGGGTGGTATGACTTTTCTAAGGGGTGGGTGGTTAATTGCCCCTTGCGGGGGCAATTAACAACCCCAAAAAGTCCCATAGATTAACATTGAGGCCAACTTTTGACGGATTCTAGCGCAGAGAGGGAATCTTGTAGAAACGTTAAATTTACCACATTTGAAGAGGTTTGCGACCTGTGTCAGATGATACCCCACACGCGGGTATAAGTTTTACCCCCGGGGCAGGAGAGGTCCCCAAATTTGCCCCATTGACTTATAATGGGGAATTTATCGAATAATTAGTTTGTCGCAGACCCATGAATGAGGTGTCAAACCGTTCAGCTTATTCGGGAATGGGGTGTTGTGACTTTTCTGTCCTATTTTGGGGACCCAAAAAAGTGAGCGGAGCCGCAAACAACCAATCAGATTTTCCCTATTGACTTCAATGAGAAAATGTAAACGGCTGTAATTCTCACAGTAATAAAGCCAGAGCTCCCAAACTTGGCACCGTGGGTCACTGGGTGACTGCAGCCAAAATTTACAAAAAGTGGGCGGAGTCTACAACAGCCAATCAAATTTCAGCCATTCAATTAAATAGGAAAATTTTAAACTGCTGCCGCTCTTAGACGGTTAATGGCAGCCTCCTCAAAGTTGGCACAGTTGGTCACTGGGGGACTGAGATTAAAGTTTGGAAATGTGGGCGGGGCCAAAACCAACCAATCAGATTTCTTTGGTTTTAATGGGAAAAATTAAGAAGGCTGCCATTCTCTCAGTATTGATGTCAGGGACCTTGAATATCACAAATGTGGTCGCTGGGGGTTTCCACTTCAAGTTTAGAAAAAGTGGGCGGAGCCACCAACAACCAATCAAATTTCATTCATTGATTTTCAATAGAAAAAAATAAAAATGCTGCCATTTTTACACAATAAATGACAGCATTCCCAAACTTTGGAATGTTAGTCACTGAGTGACTGTGGTTCACAATTAGGAAAAAAAGGGGCGGGGCAACAACAGCCAATGAGATTTCAGCCATTGACCTTAATGAAAAATGATAAACTGCTGCTATTATCACAGTTTAAATGCTAGGTGTACCAAACTCGGCTCAATTACTGACTGGGTAACTGCGGTCAAAATTTAGGAAAAGTGGGTGGAGCCAAGAACAGCCAATCAGATGTTCCCTATTGACTTCAATGAGAAAATGTAAACAGCTGTAATTCTCACAGTATCAAAGCCAGAACTCCCAAACTTGGCACCGTGCGTCACTGGGTGACTGCGGTCAAAATTTAGGAAAAGTGGGCGGAGCCGCAAACAGCCAATCAGATTTCAGCCATTGACCTTAATGAAAAATGATAAACTGCTGCTATTATCACAGTTTAAATGCTAGGTGTACCAAACTTGGCTCAATTACTCACTGGGTGACCGTGGTCAAAATTTAGGACAAGTGGGTGGAGCCAAAAACAGCCAATCAGTTTTCACCTATTGACTTCAATATAAAATTTTGGAATACCGCCGTTCTCACCGTTTTAAAACCAGAGGCCCCAAACTTGGCACTGACCATGACTAGGTAACTGGGGTTAAAATCCAGAAAAATGGGCGGAGCTTAAGACAGCCAATCAAATTTTACCTAACGCTATTCAATGGGAATATTTAAATTCCTGTCATTCTTACACTGTTAATGTAAGAGTGCTCAAACTTGGTCCATTTGGTGACTGGGTTGCAAATTTTTAAAAGTGGGCGGAGCCAAAAATAGCCAGTTTGTTTGGATTGATTTCAATGGTAAAATTTGGTTGGCTTTAAATTTCACCGGTTTAATCCGGATTCTACCGACTTTGTGTACTCTCTAGGCACCAGGGGCGACTGGGCAAGACAGCCAACATATATGGGGGGCCTGAGTTTTGCCACGGCAAGCACCACTCACATTTTCTTCAGGAAATGTACCTCTCTGGTTATTATTATTATTATTATTATTATTACAGAGAAGGGGTAAATAAAAAATAGAATTATTGACTTAAAATGGACTGAGAGATGGCCTTCCTGTAATTTGGAGGTTTGTCAATAAGAGGTCCATACCTGTACTCACTATACTATAATTTAACAATAGAAATGACCCCATATTAAAGATGGCTAGTCACATACAGTATCACCAATAAGCTCAAGTGTAATGTCCTATAAATATGAGCAGGAGATCAATGTATGTCAATGTAGTTGAGCTGCCCTCGTTGCATTCCATTTACTGGTGAAATTTTCAGTTCAACAATACTTTGCTTACTTCTTCAACAAACCAAAGCCTAATGAAAGGAGAAGGAGATGGTCACAAGATCAACCTTGTTCATTTAATAAGTTCTCAAACTACAATGCATGAACCCAGACAAAGCTACCACAAACATGGAACAACAATGCGAGAATCAGTACATAAAAGCCCATGGACATCCACACAGATGCCTCATACATCGTTCTCATTCCTCACAAGAAGCACAATGCATATTGGGAGCCCTGTCTTTTCAAACTGCTAAAGAAAGGAGTTGCATTCAGGGCTTCCTTGCAGTTCTAATCACTTCCCATTGCACCTTTTTCTGGATGCGAGCACCATGTACAATATGCTGACAAATGACATTTGTGGCTGTCAGTTGAATGAATTGCTGACCCCAACAGGACTAAAATATTTGGTGTAAAATAAAACTGCTTTATATAAATAAAAATGCTAACATATATATTAGTCTTCGTGAAGGTAAAATCAAACCTACTGTAGTTGGCAGTTCTTGTTTATGAATATGTTCATTGTTATTATTGTTGAATATGGTTTAAAAAGCTTACTGTATGTTTAGTGGTAATTTCAACTGATTGTGGTAGTGACAATTTTTTTATTACATTCCCCATTTATATATTCATGTAACCCAAACAGCCCTGCATACATAGCACCTAGGTTAACAGATCATGTCAAAGACCAGGGTCACATAATAAATACAAGTTGCTGGGCTGTACTTATTAGAAAACACCTGGCTTTTTAAGAAATGGTAAACGTAATACAGAAGGAGTTAACCAACTCCTTGTCTAAGAATATATCCACTAAATGAGAAAGTGTTAATTTAAGAGTTTTGTTCTGCTGTTTACATTTTAATGAATATCTAATAAATGTTGTATAAGAGGAAAGAGAGGAACACGGACATTAGCTAATTAATATAACACCAAGTATTGTGTGCATGTATTGCCCTGATAAAGTTATTGGCAACATTTTCTGCTAAGAAGAGCTTAGCTTGTTATTGTTTTTTTGCTATTCCTTATTACTCATATGAGAAAAGGATGTCTATAAACTAGATTTCTGTACTAGTGAAGATAACAAATTGCTTGTTCCCAATTAATATGAAACTGGCATACATGTGACTTACACAATCAATAAGGGGCAAGTGTATTTGCCTACTTGCAGAAGCAATAAGGAACATAATTAATCTTTATCTCAGCCTAATACAGCGGTGGCAGCTTAGTCCTTAAGGGCCCCTGGTAGGATTGAATATAATTGTTTTCTAGTTAATATGAAAATTATCATTCCATAAGTTACAAATTGCTTGTAGGTACTGTATGCACTGTATTGACCAGAGTGAGTCACTGAGTCCAATAGCCCAGTGGTGCCCCAGAGGTATACAGTATATTTGGGAATGGACCCCAGGTCCTTTGTGTAGCATTGATGGAGTATTATTTAGAATTTTCATGCCAAACATGGCATAGTGACGTTCAACCTTACACAATAACATCAGCACACTTTTGCGGTGTCCTATGTGATGGCCATGAGCACCCTATCTTGGTCTTAGAGAGAAAAGGATCAGAGTGCCATTGGCCACTTGTTACATTTACAAAAAAAAAACCTTTTAATTGGGGAAAAGTCACATTTACAGGGAAATCAAGAGTTTCTAAGGAAAATGGGGCAACATTATGACATAAAATGTGGTAAAACATACTTAAAATCTGGGAAATGCCCCCAGTAAAAAAAATAAAATCCAGGAAAAGTAAAACTGGGGGTACATAAAATCAGGGGTTTTACGGTAATCAAACTAAATGACTGTGTGGTGTCAGTGTTTTCCCTTTTTCAAGGATTTTCTTCAGTATTCAAATATCAATGTTATTATAACCTGTCCGAGTTGAACCAGGGACCTGGTGTTCTTGTGCTGTCTGCAATACCACTGCTCTATGTGAGCAGATAGGTAAGCCCCTGGTTTACTCCTATGGCTATGCTTGGTAATTGCTAGTAATCATGGCTTGTGCCACCTGTTGCCAATTTGGCCACAGGTGAGTTGTGGAGACAATTGACTGGCTATAAAAACCCCTATTCTACTCTGAGCTATTGCCCAGTATAGGTCTATTTTGGTAGTTCCTGGGTGTAATCTGTTATCATTTAAGCTGTGTTTTACCTTGCCTGTCCTTGTTCCTGAATTGTCTACCACCTGTCATGGCACTCGCCTGAAATTTGACTATTCCTTTGGATTTTGCATTGCACCTCGATATTGGTGTGTTTGACCTTGGCCTGTGACCTCAACTACACTTCAGCTTCTCGATTTGGTACCATGTTGTCTTATTTGATATGGACCCATCCTGTCCCTTGACCACGCTCCTTGTTCTCCATTCCAGAGCTTTCCCTTGGTCCTCTTGTGTTAAGTCCTGGTGGCATCTGAGTAGCGGAGGACTACTCCCGAAGCCAAAGGCAGCTGCTATAGGCAGAAGTGCGAGTCGTGACCGGGACCTTGGGGTTTACTCTGGGTTTTGGGAAACCATATGTTACAAATGTGTCCAGATTCAGCAACAATGGAAATTCTAGATTATGACAGTAAACCAGCACATTCATAATCTTTATTCTCAGCCATTGCTATAAGCACCTGATTTCTTAATCATTGATTGACAGGCCCATTTATTAGATGTTGTAAGCCCTGGGATTTCTCGACTATCCCCTGCCGCAAGTTAGTGACTAGGAGCAATGCATTTAAAATGTTTTAAATTAATCGAATAAGAATTTGATTTACTTACAAGTTTAATGAAATGCATTCGGTATGATTAATGGCAAGCTATATGAAAATGCAATTCTAACTATGTCAGATGTTGTGGAACACAGACGGAGCTGTAATATGAATATTACTTTGGCAGAAGCGACTTTATTGTATGCAATAAGTGTTTTCTTATTAAAAGTAACAGGTGTTTGTGGCGTTGCAGTTGCTGAACTGGTACCATATAGGACATACACAAAATTTCATCTTAGCTCCATATCATGTCAGCAGGACAAACCTGTAATGCCTTGGCTGTTTCCCAGCAATAACCCATTGTTTCTGGGCTCCACAGCCAATTATTTTTAGCCAATTAGCCACCTCCACTAAAACAATTAGTTTCAAACAGCATTTATTAAAACTGCATATCATTCTGAGCTCCAGTGGGCTCTCAGTGTTGATTGAGGGTTTAGATCCTCTTTATGAACCTATGTAGAACCTACCTTTGTAGAAGACATATCTTGTAAAAGACCGCTGTATGCTTGCAATTTGACAAATAGGACTCCTCTTGTGATCAAAATTGTTAGCGTGAAAACATTTGAGCATTTAATTTCTAAGGGTGACAGATTACTTTAAAGAAACACAAAGGGAAAGAACAAATGTAGGTATAAGAATGTTTTAGAAGTGTGATGACCTACAGAAGCAACATATATCTAAAATATGTTGCTATCACATCCAGTGGCGTAACTAGATATTAATGGGCAACACAGCAAATTACTTTTTTAGGCCCTCAAAATTTCTAGAGGTTGACATGTTTTAGCAATATTTATTGAAATTGTATATTAATTGGGGTCTCATGGGCCCCTTTACCTCCTGGGCCCCCCTGCAGCCGTATGGTTTGCTGCCTCTGTAGTTACGCCTCTGACCACATCTACAATATGTAGAAATAGTGTCAAATTTATTCATCTGCACACTTTGCTACAACTATAATTTAGGGCACAAATTTTTTTTATAAATAAGTAAGATGCTTGAATTTGTTTGCTTTAAGTATAGAAGATCCATGCTTAGAGTCAGTAACTTGGTGTCATGGCTTATAGACCTAGTATATAATGCAGTGTGAGCCCCCAGCTGATTACTCTTCTCTGTCTTTCACCCTTTAAGGATTATATGGCTATTATTTATCATGCACAGCCAAATCCCCTCCATGCCTTTTAGTTTGCTTTAAGCTCGGGATTTGCTGCATACCCCCTACTGCAAGTCATAGAAAGGCTGCAATATAATGAATTTGTTTAAATTAACACAATTAGTATCTAACTCGCTTAACAGCTCAGTGCAAGAATATTGATAGCAAGCAAGTGGTAGTGTTTATGGTCATTTCTTCTATACTGACTTTTATAACATTTCCTTAAATATTAATTTTTGTTTTAGCATTCAATGTCACGGTCATAAATGCAGTATCTCCCATCACTGCATAAGCATAGCGTATTAAGCTAAACGGTAAAGGAGAAACCTTTGCCCTTGCTGACAACATAGAGTTGGTAATAAGAACACATTTTTTTCCTGAGATGAAATTTCTACCCATGCATCTGCTAAGCTCATTACTTTTTTATGGGTTTCAATGTTATCTGTTCATTCTCTGATTTTTTAAATGGACATGTGCTGAGTTTACTGAAAGCAACAAAGACTTAAAAATTCTTAAAAATCAGAGAAAAAGATTACCTCTTATTTCCCAATTATTTACAAATTAATCAATCTGTTTTTATGAAAGATGGTATCTGTGGTAAAAAGTGCCAATTAATTGCTAAACCATATCAATTAATCCTCATTCAACCAATTAATTGCACTCCAATTAATTCTGCTCAATTCATCAAATGGTATCAAATCATATATATTTTTAACCATTAAATAAAATGAAAAATGAATTGTTTCTCAATAAAGACTCTCCTATATTGACAAAAAGTGCTCTGTGCTTATATCTTAAAGTATGTAATTAATAACTTTCCAAATCAATTGTTACTAAGTTCATTGTTATGAATTAATTATTATTTATAAATGTAAATTATGAATTTCCTAAATAAATGATTTTACTAATCAATAGTTTTCATCCTTGTTCTTTAAAGTGCTCTTAAAGTGCTACTTAAATAGAAATGATTAAAAATTAATTCATCTAAATAAAGTGGCTAGTACTGTAAGGGCAATTGATTACATCGAATTAATAAAAACGTTAAATTAGAAAAAGGAAATTCATAGAAGGTGGAGTTGTCCCATGTGATCTATCTCAGTTTTTGCTAACTATGGGACACCACAAAGCTGGAGAAGTCAAGAGTTTCAAGGACTGCAAGGAGAAAATTGAACCGTTAAAAAGTTACAAACCAGAATGTATATGGTTAAAACAAAAAAAAAATATTGCAACATGCATTTCACTAGAAAGCTACGCGAAAGCTGCAAAGCATCACATTCTGTTGTGGCAGGATAAAACCTGGAAATTCGACATTTGAAGTTACAAGAGTTGGCTTTTTGCCACTCCTTGTAACTGGCTACTCTCTGCCACCGGAGGAAAGTTTCTCACACTGCCTCATGGCAGGAGCGGTCCTAAAAGTACAACTGTTGTGGGTTTGCGTTCCTGCATAATGTGTAAATTATATGGCACATATTACAGAATAAAAGGAGTTAGTCTGTGATTGTGTCACAATTCTTTCAGAAGCACTGGTACAGGCTTGTCCCCAGGGCTTCTGTTTGCTCAGAAGCATTACTTCATACGCCCAAGGACAGCAACTGAGTTTTAACCTCTTCATACTGCATACACCTTTCTATGGCTAAGAATTTGCCCTTCGGTCTAAGCATGTAGAGTTAAAGCCTCTGCATCCCCTGTTGTTAATGCCTAATTTATAGGAATTTATGCAATATTTCACTTATTATTTGTGTAACCTAAATATTCATAGTTATCCCTCCCTCTATGCAGTTACTGGCTGAAATATATTACATATACATTCAGTAACCATAATAGGGGCCGTTTACTTTAACTCCGGACACATGAGCAGGGTAGGACTCGGCTGGTGGGACACCAGGAAAAACCCCTATTGACTGAACCTGTGAACAAAACGTATTATTAGTGTATCAATTTGCAATATACATAATCATATCAAATAAGCATATAATACAAAGGTTACTTGCTTCATATTCAATATGATATTACCTGTATGTATTTAAAAAGCTGGCATGGTGTTACTTCATTATTTCCATCATTTTGTTGCTAATAGCACGTTTTCTAAATCTTACAGCATAACATTCACAGCAACAGTGTCTGACAGTGACTGATATTTTTGGATTTCGTCTTATGATTTCCTATTATGGAATTAAATGCTGAATAATTATGACATGAATGTAGAGCTTCTTTGAATGAATGTTTTTTATACATTTGAAGTGAGCTAACTACAAAAAAACAGGAAATCAAAGCTTTGTCTCTCATACCAACAATTTTATTTAAATATATATATATATATATATATATCTATCTTTCGTACAGGTAGGGGACCTGTTATCCAGAATGCTCGGGACCTGGGGGTTTCTGGATAATGGATATTTCCGTAATTTGGATTTTCATACCATAAGTCTACTATAAAATTATATAATAGGCTGGTTTTCCTTCCAATAAGGGTTAATTATATCTGTGTGTGTGTGTAACTGTCCCTGTGCTCCTACTTGTTCTCAAAATATGTTGACCAAAAACTGCACAAATGAGAAAGAGGTCTATTCTTGCTATTTAACATTTGGATATTAATATATAGTTTTTGCTACATTATTTTACAAATATATAGAAGTAAGAGGACAAATAAAAAGAGGCAAGACATATTTGTTCAGTGCTAGAGAAACTTCTTCCAGCACCATTTGCAGTAACAAAGAACATGGTTCCAGATCAGGTGCAATTCTATTCTCTTACATTCGTTGAATCTCTGACCATGAGAAAAGGTGGATCAAACTATGATTATTATTAAAGTATAAACATCGTCCGCAGTGCTGTACAATAAATCAGTGTTTACTTTGATCACACAAACAAAAACAACCAACAATCTAAACAAATGGGTTCAGACACTAGATGACTAAGTACTAACACAAAACTCTTTGGGGCAGATTTACTAAGCTCGACTGAAAAATTTGAATAAACAAATTCGAATTTCGAAGTAATTTTTTGGGTACTTCGACCATCGCATTGGTCAAATTCGATCGAATCAAAGTAAAAATCGTTCAACTATTCGATAATCGAAGTACTGTTTCTTTAAAAAAAAACGTAATTCTTAGCCACTTTAAACCTACCGAAGTCCAATATTAGCCTATGTGGACCTTCCCCAGCATTTTTCTAAGCTTTTTTTTGGTCAAATAAAAATCCTTCGATCGATCGCTTAAAATCGTTCGAATCAATTTTGATCGTTCAATCAAAGCTTTTGTGCTAAAATCCTTCAAATTCGATATTTGATTTTGAAGGATTTTACTTCGAGAGTCGAATTCGATGGTTTTTTAACCCTCGAAATTTGACCCTTGATAAATCTGCCCCTTTGTGTGAACCACAATGTATCATGTGATCTGGCTTTAAAATGTGTGTTTGTGCATAAGAACCGTATGTGGAGAGTCCCGACTTTTTTCGTCCGGCGGAGAGCGGTCGCTTGGTTGATCGGACAGGTTACAAAATTTCTGTCAGCTGCCGATAATATCTCTGCGTGTATTGCCGATCATACGATTTTCAGTGGGAGACTGTCACTAGCTTTGGTTGGACATAGATATCGTACGATTGCTGTCAGGGGCAGAACATTGCTGATCTGTTCTTTAACTAATCTGACTGGTAAGACTTTGATCTGAATGGTTAGTGGCGGGTCGGGAGATGGGAAAAGTCTGATCGTGCGATCATTCGTACGATCGGATCTTTGCATCTATGGCCAGCTTTAGAGGGAACAGTGATTACACCTCATTGCACAGGCATGGGCAGAAAGGAAAACTGCAAAATTTCATATCATGTTCTTATTCAGTGGACATTGTTTATATTTTATTGGCCATGAACCAGGCTTTGGGGAGGTATTATTAAAAATTCACACAATGCAAAAAAAATCTTAAATACTGATAGCATTACACCACTGGCCTTTGTTTTACCACAAACAGATATTTAAACGTTTTCATATATATTAGGAAATGTAATAGTATTGCAAAGGAATAAAATGTCAATTTCATAATGTTATATTGTTCGTTAGACATTACACTGTAAATTTTAATTGTCCCAGTTTAAATACCCACTTGACATTCTCAGTAATATGTTTTATGACATACACTGTGCATTGGTACAGACTATAAAATGTGTTTTTTTTTTTTTACTTTGAGTTGCTTCTTTTGTGGGTTCGCAAAATTTAAAATGAATGCACACAACAGATAGATCCTACAAAGTAAAGCATGATTATACATATTTTTAGCCAAACTCATTTTATTATGTAACCAAACTCATTTTATTATGTTACCAAGTCAGAACTAAAGCTTACTAAGATTAGGGATGTAGCGAACTGCCGTGTATGTGTTCGCGAACGCCGGCAAAAAATGCGAACAGTTCGCGAACTTCGAACATCCGAAAATCGTTCGATTCGAACGATCGAAGGATTTTAATCGTTCGAAGGATTTTCGTTCGAATCGAACGATCGAAGCCATTCGATCGAATGATTTCATTCAATCCAATGGCTTCGATCGTTCGATTCGAACGAAAATCCTTTGATTTTAGCGGTCGAAGGAATCGAATGGTCGAATGATTTTTGACGCGAACGCCTATTGGCGAACGTCGCGCGACGTTCGCGAACTTGCGGCGGACGCGAACAGTCGAAGTTCGCGCGAACTAGGCGAACAGTTCGCTACATCCCTAACTAAGATAGACTTTAGTGGAAGCCATTTTTTAACACTTTATCAGATTCAATGCTTACAAGATCAATAGATCTGTTATCTGGAAACCTATTATCCAGATAGCTCCAAATTACAGGAAGACTTTCTCCTATAGACTCCATTTCAATCAAATAATTTAAAATTTTTGAAATGAATTCCTTTTTCTCTGTAACTAAAAAAACCCAGTACCTTGTACTTGATCCTAACTAAGATACAATGAATCCTTATAGGAGGAAAACACTCTGATTAGGTTTAATTATTTTTTATTTATTTTAAAAATAAATAAATTTGGAGATCCGAATTATGGAAATCTCCTTATCTGGAAACCCACAGGCCCCAAGCATTCTGGATAACTGGTCCATATCTCTATTATCCCACTTATCAGACTATTTTACTTGACCCTTAATAATACATTGGAGAATGCTGAGATTTGTAGACCATATGGATGGAAAAGCATGGAAGGTATGTGTCCTCTTCAACGTGTAGGTGAAACTTGTATTTAGGTATTGGTTCCAACTAATACAGTGTGAAAGGAAGTATATATATGAAGTTGCCTGCATGAAATCGGTGTGCCTTAATATGACACATCTTTGTGTACCGTATATACTCGAGTATAAGCCAACCCGAGTATAAGCCGAGGTACCCAATTTTACCTACGAAAACTGGGAAAACTTATTGACTCTAGTATAAGCCTAGACACAACTACAGCCCTGTCTCCCAGCAGCGCACATTCTGCCAAATCGACCCCCCCCAGCGATCAACCTGATGGTGACAGAGAATTGCCAAACGGATTACTGTGTGCATTGTCCCACTGTCCCACTATCATGTGCAGAGGGTGCTGTTTGATATTGCCATCACTGTTAATCTTTCGTAAAACCAACAGAGGGCGCTGTGTGATATTGCAGTCACTGTTATTCTTTCATATAACCAACAGAGGGCACTGTGTGATATTGCAGTCACTGTTATTCTTCCATATAACCAACAGAGGGCACTGTGTGATATTGAAGTCACTGTTATTCTTCCATATAACCAACAGATGGCGCTGTGTGATATTGCAGTCACTGTTATTCTTTCATATAACCAACAGAGGGTGCTGTGTGATATTGCAGTCACTGTTATTCTTTCATATAACCAACAGAGGGCGCACTGTTATTCTTTCATATAACCAACAGAGGGTGCTGTGTGATATTGCAGTCACTGTTATTCTTCCATATAACCAACAGAGGGCACTGTGTGATATTGCAGTCACCGTTATTCTTCCATATAACCAACAGATGGCACTGTGTGATATTGCAGTCACTGTTATTCTTTCATATAACCAACAGAGGGTGCTGTGTGATATTGCAGTCACTGTTATTCTTTCATATAACCAACAGAGGGCGCACTGTTATTCTTTCATATAACCAACAGAGGGTGCTGTGTGATATTGCAGTCACTGTTATTCTTTCATATAACCAACAGAGGGCGCACTGTTATTCTTTCATATAACCAACAGAGGGCATTGTGGGATATTGCAGTCTCTCCCCAAGTGTACTGTTGGTATACGAATGATTAAAAGTGACTGCAATCTCAGCTACTCGGGTTGGGTACAGCTGACCCGAGTATAAGCCGAGGTAGACTTTTTCAGCACATTTTGGATGCTGAAAAACTCGGTGGGTATATACGGTACCTATATATAGAAATTATATTAGTACAGATAATAAGAATCATCATGATTTACCATTATAGTATAGTTATATTCCAGTAGAACTGTAGTTCTTTCACTTATTTATGTGTACCCAGGCTCTCTCGTTTGAAATGAAATCATCCCTGGAGACCTCGCCCTAGCGTGCCAAATCAATTTAAAGTCATGACTGTGTGTAGACTTTTGTGCATCACAGCATGCTACCGTCAATACATAAATACATTTCTTTCCCAGGTTTGTTCTTGATTTTCTTATGTTGCACAATGTGCTCAGCTACAGGGAGAAGTCATACAGATCCACCATTCTCACGTGATTCTCCAGCCATCATTCAATAGCTGCATGGGGTTATTCCTTCATTAAAGAGAAGAGACAATAAATCAGTGTCTTATGGCACCTTTTGCATCATTTGTGTGTAGGGATGTGTAGAATAGCCACCCCTAGTATTTTGTGCAGGCAGTCCCTCCATGTTATGGACACCTAAATGGGTCCTAAAATACAGTTGGGAGGGGTACTGTTGACTCTTGCTGTTGCCCCTAGTGACCAGCAAAGGGCTGGGCTAGAGTATAAAAGGCTCTGAAGGCAGATTTCAGTGTCCATCTTGTGCTGGCTCTAGCCTGTGCAGGAGGCAGAGTTCGAGTTGGAACCTAGACAGGTCAGGTCTAGTAAGAATAGGCTACTCACACTTATAGATCACTCTAGGAGTGATAGTCAGTCAGTTTATTTAGCTGAGCAGTCTGAGGCTCCTACGAGGATTGTAGTGGGATTAAGATCCCAGGGTACTCATTGCCCAGAAGTAGGGACTAAGTGTACAGACCTAGGGTAGATAGATTCCCCTCAGGTTCCACTTAGGGAAAAGGCTGAAAACTGGGTGTACCTCCTCAAAGCTGCATGTATTGTTCCTATCTCTGAGGAGAATTATACTGACCGAAGGTGTTGTGAGTACTGCCTATTCAATGTACTGTTATGAACCTGCATTTCTCTGCTTTATGTACACTCCACTGAGGATTGTATACTGTGCTCAATAAATCTGTTATTTGGTTAAGTTATAAGAACCACTGGCGCCCAATTCTTTGCACCTTGATTACAGTTACAGTTGCACTACACCCTGCTTCCACCTCGATGCGAAGGCTCACTCCCTAAGGTTTAAGGTCTCATCCGGAGCATATGTAATAGGAGTGAAGCCCATAGTAGAGTTAGGTGCACTCAATTTACTATAGCGCTACATTTTGGCGCCCAGCACGTGGGGCTCGAGAAGGGTTAAACTGTAACACCGCACTGCAGCCTAGTGTGACAGGCGCTGCAGGTGCGGACTCAATAGGAAAAAGGCCAGGAAAGAGACGGGAGACTTCTGTGGTTTTTCTCTCCCGCTCAAATATTCTGGCGCAGTCACAGTATAGTATTGAGCCATAGTGAAAATGCCTACTATACTGCCCAAAGAAATGAAGGGTCATTTCCCCTCAGTTATCCCAGGCTTGATAACTTCTGACGCAGTGTATGCCTGGGCTATTGATGAAGGTGTAAACCCTCGGCGAGCGGTGGTGATAGATGGAGTTCACCCACTCGCTCCTGTTTACTTGGCTGCATGGCCTTTAAGTATGTTCCCAAGATTTGTGGGGTACCGATTCATAGCCCCTGCTCCTTCAGAGATTCAGGACACTGTGCGGCTATTGTGGCAAGTAGAAAATGAGCTCCCTAATGATGGTGAGGGGCCAGTAAAATCAAGGGAGTGTATGGGACTAATTGAATCTACTCATAGAGGGGACTGTTCAACAGAGGAGGCCTTTGCTACTGAGCGACCGTGTGAGCCAGAGAGCCCAGTAGTGTTGTTGTTAGAAGAAAGCCCTCCAAAAATTGCAATTTCCCTCGCTCTCAGTGACAAGGGAGATGCGAGTGATGTAGTGGCCGTGTCCCAGGAAGAGTCTGGGCCCAGTGCTAATGTGTCTCCATGTTTGAAAGTGGATTCAACTACTACTTTATTAACGACGGAGTTGTGTGCAGTGAATCTGGACAACTCTCCTGCCATAGAAGTGGCCCGTGTTAATGTGATGCCCGAATGTGCCCCTGCTGAGAGTGATCCACCAGGGGGAGTTTCCGAAGAAGTTACTGCTGTGGAAATTCGTACTGCGTCACATTCCCCCTCAATACCCTGCTCAGTGAGGGTTAAGTTGGAGAGCGCACAAAAGAGACAAAGGAGGCGTGTCAGACCAAACAGAGGAAGTGCCTCTAGGGTCATGGCGTGGTTTCTCAGTACAGAAGACAGTACCGCAGCCATTTTGTATCTTGCTCAAACCCTGCTGGAGTTAGCGGATGCGAAAAAACAGATGGCGGAGCCTGTTGCTGAACCAGAGGTTCGAGTGCTTGAAGAAAAGCCAGTGCCGTGCGCTCCTACTCTTGCGGAGCATGAGCGGCAGTATGTGTACCTGGGTACCTTTACCCAGAGTGAAAAGGGAATGATGATTCCGGCCTGTGGCGTGTGTGATATGGAAGCGCCCAACGCCCTGGAGGACCCGGATGGCGTACGTTCGCAATGCGGGACCCGCTTATGGATGGGACCATTTAACCGGGCTGATCAACCTCCATTGGTGGAGAAGACACAGGACAAGGTGAGCGGCAAAACTATTCTTGTCTACGAAGAAATAGAGGGGGCCCCGGGGGTGTCAGCGGCTGCGACCCCCGCACCAGAACCTGTCCCAGAGAAGTTCCCAGAACCTGCGCTAGGGTCGGCCGTTGTACCCGCCCCAGAGAGTGTATTAGATGAGTCACCTAGTGAGTCTTCACTCAATTCCGAGTGTGCCTCCCCAACCGAAGTGGTTCCGCTTAAGGGAGATGTGGCCGTGACCGCGGCTGCGGTCAGTGAAACAACCCCGTCCGGTTGGACGGCAGATGTGTGCTCCACTACCCCTTCGTTGAAGCCTGAGGGCTTGTGTGATGTTTTGGTGGCCGTGATGCCTACACCATTGGTTGTATCTACAGCAGTGTCGGATGCACCAGGGGGAGAAGTGTGTACCCCTTCTGCTATAGGGGCCCCCGTTTGTTGTGTTCCTGCTACAGAACCGCTACCAGAGGACTGTCTGGAAAGGGCGTGGCACGCGTCTGAAGTTGATATGGCCTGCAGGCCTGATGCTGTTCCTACTCCAATATTGGAGGATGATGAGGATCTGCTGGATAAGTTGATGTCCTCCAGTGTGAACAGTGCTGATGAATCCATACTGGAAGTTCCTGCACAGATTCGGTGCCAAAGTAAAAGGTCTGTGGTGAGTGAGCAAATCAAATTCGTTTGCCCCAAAGAGATGGTGCCTCAAACTCCTGGTGAGCCAGGAGGGAGCACTCGAGTGGCTGAATTGTACCACTACGAGTGGGGAAAGATATCCCTAGAGAGGGAAAAGAACCTACTTGCTGCTCTTTCCAAGCTTAAGGATGACAATCCCTTAGGACCAGCTCCAGGATGGGAAGAATATGAGGGGGCTCCAGTAGCTGAGCATGGCCCAGGTCCTCCTACAGAAGTGCCTTGTAGCTTCATTGCTCCTCCCATTATAGGACCTGAGGAGGAAAAAGATTTTTGGGTGCTGCCAGGATGGGCAGATCCGAATGTGTTTACTTCTGTCTCCAGAGTGCAGAGAGTAATCAACTTCCATGTCCATAGAAAGTGGGGTTACTTTATGCCCTATGCTCCTCTGTGGGTGTACGAGAAGGTGGCTGCATCCTATGAACATTGGCTGATCGACGAGATCCTAAGAAAAGATGCACCACAGTTGCCTCACAAACCCTGACAAGGTGAGGCATGAGCAAGATTGGCAGTACCTGTGCTCTATTGAGAAAGAGTGGTGGTATGGCCGCACCATTCTGCCAAATGCTGTGAAGAGTTGTGGCAAGTACAACTCCACCAAGTACTTTAATTTGGAAGTCTATGAGGGAGATGGCCAATGGGTGGACAAACCCCATCCCAAATATTACATTCCTTATGAAGACACCAAGGCCAGGTTTCTTCACATGATTTGAGTCTACTGGTGGTTTGTTTTCCATTGATAATACTCCACTGGGAGTGAATTGCAGTTTGATTGAACTGTCCACACCTGTCCCTTTAAAGTGGCTTGACTTTCTCAGGGAAGGATTTTTCTTCTTTTGCTCCTCTTGGAGTTAGGTCTAAGGACTGTTTTAGTTAACACCTACACGTTTGTAGGTTCATCCAATTTTCCCCTTTACCCTCCTAAGTGCATATACAAAAGGACTATGGGTTCAGGGTCTTTTATGGACTGGAATGCTAAAGTATTTGAGGAAAAACAGTATGTTTAACTTGTGCCTTTCTTTTCAGAGAGTTATTGACCCAGGGTACCTGGACAGTACTCAAGAGTGGTGTTGCTATAATGATATGAAATGTGACACTAATAAAGGCACAGTTCAGTGACAGTCCAATGTTTTTCTATGCTGTTGTTCTCTTTCAGGTATGCCATTGTTACCTGGGTACACTCAGGAGAGTGACCCCGAAGAGGTTATAAGGTAATGGCTAAATGTCACTTTTTGGTAAAGTGTTGCATATGAATGTACTAAGTCTCCAGTAGTGAGAAGACTTAGTCCACTGTCCTATGATAGAGATATATTTCTCAAAATGGTTTCTAGCAAGATGTGCCTTAACTGCTTATTTTTCGTAATGGGCTTCTAGCATGATATGCCTAAACTGCTTTCTTTTCAGGTTGGCCATGGTTCCCCAGTAGACCTATGGAGAGGCTACTATGGAAATGTTAACCTTACAGTAAATGCAATACATGTGTTATTGTTGTAATGTATTCTTGCCTTGTGATTGAATATGTTCCTTGCCGGGACGTAAGGAATTCACCAGGGGGAGAATGTAGGGATGTGTAGAATAGCCACCCCTAGTATTTTGTGCAGGCAGTCCCTCCATGTTATGGACACCTAAATGGGTCCTAAAATACAGTTGGGAGGGGTACTGTTGACTCTTGCTGTTGCCCCTAGTGACCAGCAAAGGGCTGGGCTAGAGTATAAAAGGCTCTGAAGGCAGATTTCAGTGTCCATCTTGTGCTGGCTCTAGCCTGTGCAGGAGGCAGAGTTCGAGTTGGAACCTAGACAGGTCAGGTCTAGTAAGAATAGGCTACTCACACTTATAGATCACTCTAGGAGTGATAGTCAGTCAGTTTATTTAGCTGAGCAGTCTGAGGCTCCTACGAGGATTGTAGTGGGATTAAGATCCCAGGGTACTCATTGCCCAGAAGTAGGGACTAAGTGTACAGACCTAGGGTAGATAGATTCCCCTCAGGTTCCACTTAGGGAAAAGGCTGAAAACTGGGTGTACCTCCTCAAAGCTGCATGTATTGTTCCTATCTCTGAGGAGAATTATACTGACCGAAGGTGTTGTGAGTACTGCCTATTCAATGTACTGTTATGAACCTGCATTTCTCTGCTTTATGTACACTCCACTGAGGATTGTATACTGTGCTCAATAAATCTGTTATTTGGTTAAGTTATAAGAACCACTGGCGCCCAATTCTTTGCACCTTGATTACAGTTACAGATGCACTACACCCTGCTTCCACCTCGATGCGAAGGCTCACTCCCTAAGGTTTAAGGTCTCATCCGGAGCATATGTAATAGGAGTGAAGCCCATAGTAGAGTTAGGTGCACTCAATTTACTATAGCGCTACATGTGCATTGTTTTCCCCATGTGTCCCTGTTTGATACAGCATAATTGATCCTATGACTATGGTATATCGATAAATTGAGTGTAGTCTTGTGGATGTAGTAAGGTAATACTAGAGTTGCCATGCAATGGCTTACTTGTTTGCTTCTGTTGTTTGGATTGAAAGCTTTAGGATTGTATGCAATTATGCTTACTGATCATTGAGTGACTACAGAAAATAAGTTTGACATTGGATTAAAGGGGATCTAAATGCTGCTCATTCACACATTTTAACATATTTTTTAATAGTTGAATGATGCTGTCAGCTGTGGTCCAGCAGCATAAGCATTGTACTCTTAAATCATTAAACTTATAATAAACTTTACCAATGGCTCTAGAGCCAGTGTCTATATTCAAATGTAATTGGATCTTCCAACAAGAAGTCTAATCTGGGTAGATCAGGCTCCATGTTTTGTTCCTGCTCAATTTTTCTAGCACCAGTCATTCGACCCCATGGTTGACTACAGTGTACTGAAGCCAAAATTATCCATATGTAAGATAACAGCAAGATGACTGATAGCAGCTTTCTCATTTGTGAATACTGTTGGATCTGCTATTGGGTTTTAGTTAACGTCTTTAGAGAACTAGGGAGCACAATGGCACAGATTCATGTGCAGGAGGGTAATATGATCCAAAAAGGATAAGCTTAAGTCACATGGTACAGATTTCAGATGTTTTGCCCACCAGTTTTCAGTGCTGATATCTTTTCCTATTGAACACAACTGAAGGAGACAGGGGTAATATTATGGGGTTCCAAATGTCAAATGGTCATAGGGTGATACATATTAAGATGCTATGCAATTTTATTTATATAATTAGATTGCAGTTTGACATTATTTCCATGATTTAAAGTGTCCCTGGCCTCTCTGCAGGATTGAACCAACAGCAAGTCTTATTTATTTCTAAAGTGCTACAGGAATATGCAGCATTGTACAATTTTACAGATGTAAGATATGTGTCAAAAGGGCACGATATTGTGTGTATTTCACCAGCATTAAGCTGGTGAAATGAAAACTCCAGGGAAAAGTGTGTTGCTGCATCTAGTAAAGCTGTGTATTTCTGTATCGGCTTTGGAAAAGCTGGATAATGTGTCCCTGGAGTGAATGAAAGAGAGCAGGATGAGCTTACATTCCTTGCTCCATGAAAGGTTTTGCAGAGGTAGTTAAGTAATTAGCTACAGGTGAGCTGTAGTTAAAATGAGGTGTGGGACTACACCTCAGAGCTTACCCCTTGAGAACAACTTGAGTGGAGGTAGGAGAGTTTGTGTGTAGCTGAGAAATGAGTGTGATTCCTCCTGAGTTGGAGAGAGCTTCAAAAGGACTGGAGAGAGGGTAAAAGATAAACCCCTCCCAGGAGACAATAGTGTCTTGCATGTGCCCCAGAGAGGATTTTGGGACTTGTGAAGGCTATAAGTGCTGGAAAACATGAGTTTATGTGAACACCTGTGAGGGTGTTAAGGTGGAACTGTTATTCCTATGTGAAGCCAGTGGGCAGCAGAATTGTTTGTGTGTGAAATAAAAGCCAGCCAAGCTGCAATTTTAACGTTAAAGGTGGTGTTAATCTACATTTTATGTGCTGAAAACTGTGCCTGTGCTACAAGTATATAGTAAATACACAGTGGATAATTGCCATGTGCTAAAATGCAGATCACTGAACTATAGAGTTTACAATCTAAGTGAGGTGGTAATGTACAGACACAAATCAAAGGTAGAAATGTACAGAGTATTGGGAATTGGCCCTTAGAGGCCAGGACTGGACCAGACAAGATATTTTTAAGTGGTATCTGACTTGAGTCATATTTAGGAATTTCCGGGATAGAGTTTCAGAGGTAAGGAGCCGCAAGGTGGAAAGTTTTAAAACAGACGCAGTTGATGTGGATGGTGTAAAAAAAGGCAGGTGTTCTGAGAGATACTGAAGAGATGGCTAGGACTAGTGAAGAGCTATGAATGTTAGCAGAATGATTTTGTATGCTATACTTTGCTTAATAGCCAGCCATAATAGGGATTTAAGCAGCAGATAAACAGGTTCCCTTTTAGGAAACGGCAAACGACTCTAGAGAAGGGTTTAAGAGACTGATTGCAGGAGAGAGAGAGAGAGGCAGGAGACTGGGTAGTAGTTACAACTGTGATTAATACGTTTAACAAATATAAATTGTGAATTCATTTAGCTTTTTTCATAGTAAATATGTACTATTGTCTTTGTACAGACAAAGGAATGGACCATGAAGACTTATTGCAGTGTGCAAAGAATTCAGAGATAGAACTCAGGGGAGAGCTCATGATAAACATAAAGCAATGAGTACCTTGAAAGTTAGTCAACAACCAGATAACATAATTATAGATAAATTGCTTATTATTGTAATTTTACAGGAAGAAAATAATGGTTTTTGTTGTCCCATAGCATTGTGTTCTTCATGTGCCATTTTAGGTTATTACAAATAAAAACCCTATATTCCACAGGTTTTCAGGCTTTTTGTCAGACGCAATCCTTAAAATAATATCAAATAATAAAAACATGCCAACAAATCCCTCCCAATATTTACTATTAGGGAAACTGATTGAGAATGTTGCTGATGAATCATTTGCCCCGCCTTTTATGTATAAAGGGATACTGTGCAAGTCTTCATGTATCCTAATCATTTTTAAGACCTCACTTTTTCATTTTGTTTTCATTACTTTTTTCGTTTTAGTTTTCATTCCATTTTTCATATGCTTTTCTAGAGGAAGTCTGAACAAAATTTATGTACCCCTTAAACTCATTTGAGCTTGTGTTTTCTATTCCTTTACTAAATTGTTAATTTCTTCTGTATTTTACATTCACGTAATCCCTAGCATTTGTTATAGTGTTATAAAGCCTTTGCAATGCAGCAGGGCCTGAAAACAGACTATACATTTTTAATTGGAAACAAAAAAAATTATTGGCAAAACGATAAAAAATATTTAGATGCAGCATTTTCTGCCAATTGTTTCAAACTGTGCTATACTAAGGCTTCCATGTGAGCAAAGTAAATTTACTTACTGACATATTAGAATTGTTTATATAAATAATATGGCTGAAAAAGCAACCGTTTTAGAAAATCATATATTTGACCAAGACTTTTTTATATTCCGTGATATACAGTAACTGGGTATAAAAGTGGAATAAAACATAGAAAACAAATCTTGTTATATTTTTTCCATCCTAACCAGCAAACCCCACATGGAACATTTGTTGGAGTTGTCGGATAATTTGCATTTAACCCTTGGAGTATCAAACATTTGTATTTGATATTTGGAGTATTCTTTTTTTTTTACCCTCCCCCCAGACTTTGTTATTTGTGTGCATTAATTATTTCTACACACAACTGCCTTAAACCTGTTAGTGCCAATTTTCTATTATATACAGGTTAAATCTTGACCAGTAATGCCAAACAATGAAAGTTTTTGAATATTAATGTAGCACAGTGGTAACAGCTATCGGGCAGCCATTCAAAAGGAATAAGGGACAAAGGCACAGATTCAAGCAAAGCTGTCCTTACAGTTATAAAAATGGATCAGAACATGTAAGCGATCATTTTTCCAATTTGTTTGGGCAAAGCTGACCATGCATTCCTTATCTTCTCATCTACATCGTTTCATAGCTGTGCTGAACAAAAATCCAAAGTCCCCTCCAAATGACCCCAGTGTATAATCTATATATGCCAATATTTATACTAATTGTAGACATTTTATATCCTTTGATATTGTTTAAAAAATCATCCAAGATGCTCTTAAAGGCATTGATAGAACCTGCCATCAAAGCATCAGTCATTTTAGGGGGCTTTTTGCTTATTGTTTCCTCATCAGAACAATGAACAATTGCTGCTCCCACTGATCTCAATACAGTTAACACAAAGATACAACTAAATATTGCTCTTTGCACTGAATGCCCTAAGGCCAATATATACTGATCATTTAGTGGAAAATAATAATGTTTCCTAATTAGAAACCCGGTACTGTACAATATAATCTGACTAATTGATTGCTGTAATTAGTTCTTAGAATGTTTCTCAGTATGATTTTTCCAGGTATCTGCTAATCCATTCAGTTTTACTCCCTCTAAGGGGTCGATTCACCAAGGGTCGAATATCGAGCGTTAATTAACCCTTGATATTCGACTGGGAATTAAAATCCTTTGACTTCAAATATCGAAGTCGAAGGATTTAGCGCAGATAGTACGTACGATCAAACGATTAAATCCTTCGAATCGTTCGATTCAAAGGATTTAAATCCGACGATCGAAGGAATATCCTTCGATCAAAAAAACTTAGGAAAGCCTATGGGGACCTTCCCCATAGGCTAACATTGAGTTCGGTAGGTTGTAGATGGCGAACTAGGGGGTCAAAGTTTTTTTTAAAGAGACAGTACTTTGACTATCGAATAGTCGAACGATCTTTAGTTCGAATCCTTCGATTCAAAGTTGAAGTAGCCCATTCGATGGTCGAAGTAGCCCAAAAAACACTTAGAAATTCGAAGTTTTTTTACTTCGAATCCTTCACTCGAAGTTAGTGAATCGGCCCCCAAATGTACCTTTTTTCTCTTCTAGTGTTTAACAGTAGGTCTACTTTCTTAAATCCATATTTTTGTTTCTGACTGTCCTGCTTGGGAGATCCAAACTTCTCACTAAGTAAATGAAAATTAAAATGAAAAAGAAACGAAAATGATAAAGAACCTAACAACCTAATAATAAAGCGCCTCAGCCCCTCTCCTTAAATGCCAAACTGAAAAGTTGGTTATTAAATTGCTTTACTGGTGCTGAAGTCCTTATTTTTTGCACTGAAATAGAGCTATGGGTGTCAACTTCCCTAGCAACATGTCACTTCCACTCTCAGGTATAACCAAATTAGCATGCACAGTAACATTGGTGAGCAATTGTTCCTGCACTGCTCAGTGAGGAAGTGCAAGCAAACTCTGCTGAGCTATATCTTTGCTATGGCAATGGAACACAACTATTTCTATTGGCAGTTCAGCAGGTGGAGAAAGAAGGGTCATCAATGACATCATTGATGTTTACAGTTTGTTGTAGTATGGTACCCATAGTAACCCATAGCATCTAGTAAGGTGTTTATATTCAAACAGCTGATCAGTAGATCCCCTCTGAGATGTGGAATAAGATCGTGTTACAAGCCCATAAATCATCTAGAGCTGTAAGAGTGAGGGAAATGAACTTCAAAACAGTTACTAGATGGCACCTTACTCCAACTAGGCTGAATAAGATGTTTCCTGTACTCACAGATTTATGTTGGAGATGCGGCAAGGAGAGAGGGACACACACGCATATATGGTTTAAGTATAAAGAATTGCAAGATTATTGGGGTAAAATCCTTAACGTAATAAAAGAAATAACTAACAACAATCTGTCATTGGATAATGCCCCCTTGATTTTGCTAAGCTTTGATATGGATAAAAAGGGTTTATTAAGGGACCCACTTACCTTACACCTGCTGGATGCGGCTAGGTCAATAATCCCAAGACATTGGAAGCAGAAGGGCCCATTAAGTAGCATGGAATGGCAGCAGGTGGTAGAGCACACTAGAAAAATGGAAGAAATTACACATATTATCCACAGTAAGAGTAACATATACTGGGATATCTGGGGACCATGGGTTAGGTATATAAACAAACCGAGTTAAAAGGGATGTTAATCAGAATAGGAACAAAGGGAGATTCCTCAGTAGTATAGACAGGAACGCACCGGGGAGGGGGTAAGGGAGGCAGCCGAAATAATAAAGGTAGTAACCAGTCCAAGCAACCCTAAAGGTCTGAGAGATGGTCTGTGGGTGATGCAGCAGATGCCAGATGTACCCAGTTGTGAGATAGCCAGGGTCCTATATACTCTTTTATATTCTCTTACTTTACTCTATTCTATTTTTTATTTTTTTCCTTTTTTTACGTGTTTATCTGTTTATTTTTGTGGTACTGTACTATATCTGTAAAAATCTGTTAAAATAAATAAAAAAAAAAAAATATTTCTATTGGCAGTTCAGCAGGTGGAGAAAGAAGGGTCATCAATGACATCATTGATGTTTACAGTTTGTTGTAGTATGGTACCCATAGTAACCCATAGCATCTAGTAAGGTGTTTATATTCAAACAGCTGATCAGTAGATTCTGCTTGATGATTGGTTTGTTTTGGGTTACTAAATCTGTAACACTAGCACACTTTGGGGTATAATTAATAAAGGGTGAATGTTAAAATGTGAAGTATCCAAAAATCAAAACAATATTGGCCGTTTACAAAAAGTTTTTTTAAATTTACTTTTTATTGGTTACAATTCTCTTCACATGATTGAGGTTTCACCAAGAGAAATTTCTCCAGGTACAGGCTGGTGTACTGCCATTATAAAAACAAAGCATGGTGGTTTAGTGACAAGCAAAGCTGCCTTTTAGCACTAGAGTTCTGAGTTGCAAGTGCAACAAGGAAATTGTCATACTGCATGTCTTCTGAGTTTCCTACCACACTCCAAAAACATACAGGCAGATCAATTGGCCCTACTGTTACTGTGTACTGTAATAGGGTTTTTAAAATGATGTATCACCTCTGTAAAGCACTTCAGAAATGTGTCAGCTCTATATAAATAAAGTAAATAATAAAAATAAAGCAGACATTTTTGCATCTCATTATACATCACCTCCTCTATGCTAAAATCCCACGTGTCAATTCATTATGGCATTAACTTTCTAAAGAATTTTTCTCAATACAAATGTATGAGGAAAATGCAAAATTAAATTTTTAACATACAACAAGAACAGTTGCAAAAATATCCCAAACAAATTGAGGTAGACTCAATAAGAAAATTCACACTCTAAAAAATTGTATTAAATGAAAAAACAATGAACAATGCTAATATGTAACTTTGCCCTCTCAAAGCTGTTGAGGTTATGTAGATGCCATTGGGATTATTCCCACTTCATTTTTCCAGTTATTTCACAAAAAATGTAGGGGATTTTATTTATATTTATTAATTTTTTTATTCATATTTATTCCTTGTGCTTTTTATATTAGGCTTTTTTAATAAATGACTTGACATTAATGGTTTTAGAGAAAAAACTTTTTTTGTGGTTTCGAAAACCACTAAAATCAGATGTTGATAAATGGGTTTCTTTGTGCCTTGTATTACCTTAAGCCCTCTGGGTAAAGAACATTCATCCTGGACCAGCAAGTCTCCTAACAAAATGTAAAATATAAAGTCATTCTAGTGGGGGCGTATAGTAAATGTCTCAATCTTTAAAATGGGGGGGTCGATATTAACCAAAAAGGAGAAAATTTTTACTATTTTCAGCTTATTTGCAAAATGAACTTGAAAATGTGACACTTTTTCTTCATGTTTGTTCATATTGCTGATTTTAATCACCTTCCCTTGAAATAACATACTTTATTACATTTCCTGTAATTTCCTGTAATTACATTTTCACTGCAGAACCCATAAAAAAACACAACCTCCCCACCCCTGCATTAGAATATGGTTAGAGTACTTTTTATTTATTAGAAGTTTAATCCTTTGGAAGATGACACGATCATGCAGATAAGAATTAGAGTATATGGTGATAGTAATAGTGTTTAATTAATACTATTTTGGAATAAAACAAGTCACAAGGGCTCATTTATGAGCAGAAGAGCAGTATACAGAGTGTAGTTTTTGATGCTAGTCTCTATGGGGTATATTTATCAAAGAGTGAAGTTAGAGATCACCACAGTCCACTAGAGTTAAATAAAGCCTCTTTCTATTAATTTCTATGGGATTTTTAAAGGTGTATTTAAAAAAGGATGAAAGTGAAAGTTCACCATTTGATCAATATGCCTTTAAAAATCAAATAGAAATGAATGGAGAGTGTCGGTATTTCATGCTAGCAGAATCTAAACTGTAGCAATCTCTAACTTCACTCTTTGATAAATATAACCCGTATGTATTTTACCTGCAATGCAGTATTTTCCACCAAAATTCCAGAATAATTTCTGCTGCAAGGGGGGTTTCAATTTACGCAGTTGTGTCTGATAGTTAAAAATGTGTGCAGTGGTGCTTGCTCTTTGACACTGAACACAATTGCACTGGAAATTTTCTGGGTGGGTGCGGTCTTTTTTTTTTTTTTTTTTTTTTAGTCCACAAAATGACATAGTTATATTGTTAAATCGGGTTGAAAAAAAACAGTTCATCCAGTTCAACCCCTCCAAATGAAAACCCAGCATCCATACACACACCCCTCCGTACTTACACACATAAATTATATATACTCATATCTATACTAACTATAGCATTTAGTATCACAATAGCCTTTGATACTATCTGTCCAAGAAATCATCCAAGCCACTTCTAAAGGCATTAACAGAATCAGCCATCACCCGGCAGTGCATTCCACAACCTTACTGTCCTCACTGTGAAGAACCACCTACGTTGCTTCAAATGAAAGGTTTTTTTCTTCTAGTCTGAAGGGGTGGCCTCTGGTGCGGTGACCCTCTTTATGGATAAAAAGGTCCCTTGCTATTTGTCTCTAATGTACTATTAAAGTGTAATCATGTCCCCTCGCAAGTGCCTTTTTTTCCAGAGAAAACAACCCCAACCTTGACAGTCTACCCTCATAATTTGTCTTCCATCACTCTAACCAGTTTAGTTGCACGTTTCTGCACTCTCATTTATATCCCTCTTAAGGGCTGGAGTCCAAAACTGCACTGCATATTCCAGATGACACCTTACCAGGGACCCATAAAGAGGAATAATTATGTTTTCATCCCTTGAGTTAATGCCTTTTTTTTACGCAAGACATAACTTTATTTGCTTTAGTAGCCACAGAATGACACTGCCCAGAATTAGACAAAGTGTTATCTACAAAAAAACCCTAAATCCTTCTCATTGCATTACCTTGTATTTATCAACATTGAACCTCATTTTCCAGATTGCTGCCTGGTTTCATAACTTAGACAAATCACGCTACAAAATGGCAGCATCCTGTATGGAACCTATAGTTCTGCACAATTTAGTATCATCTGCAAAAATAGAAACCATACTTTTAATGTCCACCTCCAGGTCATTAGTAAAGAATTTGAAAAGCAAGGGACCTACTACAGAGTCCTGCGGTACTCCACTAACAACACTGGTCCAGTTAGAAAATGTTCCATTTGCCACCACTCTTTGCAGGCTATCTTTTATCCAGTTTTCTATCCAGGTACAAATACTATGTTCCAGACCAACATTCCTTCATTTAACCAGTAACCACCTGTGTGGCACTGTATCAAATGCTTTAGCAACGTCTAAATAAATCACATCCACTGCCATTCCAGAATCAAGGTCCCTGCTTACCTTCTCATAAAAATAAATTAAATTCATCTGGCAAGATCTATTACGCATAAAATCATGCTGGCACAAACTCATAGTATTGTTAATTGCTATGAAGTCCAGTATTTTATCCTTTATTAACACTTTGAAAAGCTTTCCTACCACTGATGTCAGACTAACTGGCCTATAGCTTTGCGAATGGGATCCTTTTTGAATAGCGGCACCACATTAGCAATTTGCCAATCTCTTGCCGCCATGCCAGACCTCAATGAATCCTGAAAAATTAAGTGAAAAAGTTTAGCAACCACAGAGCTACGTAAGCTCGCTATGTACCCTGGGATAAAAATCATCTGGCCCGGACCTTTGTTTTAGTCTCTTTTGCATTTCTTTATGTGTGAACCATGCATTATTAGTTGTATTACTAGAATTGAGACTATTAATAAGGAAACCTTCATTAGCTGGTTCCTCATTTGTGTAGACCGATGAAAAATATGAGTTCAGAATCGGAGCTTTTTTTTGTTCTCATCAACCAGCTGACCCCCCCCCCCCCTGATATTAAAGGTTCCACCCCTTCCTACTTAATTTTTTTACTATTAACATATTTATAAAATAATTTTGGATTATTTTTACTGCTTGCTGCATAATCCTTTTCCATATCGATTTTAGCTTGCCTAATAGATTTTTTGCATGATTTATTGGCCTCTTTGTACCTGTAAATAATTTGGCTGTCCTAGCTTAAAAGCACATCTTTTCTTACCCACCTCAACACCAACACTTCTATTGAACCAAAAAGGTTTTGCCTTGCAATGAGGTTCCTTGCTTATAAGGGGAATATTCTAATATGTATATTTATTAAGCAGCATTTTAAAGACTTTCCATTTTTGTTCTGTGTTTAACCCCTGTAAAAAGCATTTCCCACTTAATATGTTGCAGAGATTCCCTTAAACTGTCATAGTTTGCACGTCAAAAATGTATTGTTTTAGTTACTCCTTTATAGTAACATTGGATAATGGAAGTCACCCATAGTAATAACATGACGTAGTTTTAAAGCCGCTTCTATTTGTAAGAGTAGCTGGGCTTCATACTCGTCACTTATAGGAGGTGGTCTCCCATTTTACCTGACACACTCCATGAATTTGAGCTGAAAAGACTATAGTCTGGACCAAAAACATTTTAAGCATTAGGCAAATTCAATCTTGTAGAACCACTCACCAATGTAGAAATGTGGCCCAGGTGCTCCAGCCCCAGGCTCTCAGCTCAAGGGAGCGGACAATCCGTATGCAAAGAGTAAATGTTGGTGCGGGGCACACTGGTAACTCACGTATAGATCAGACCATTTAAACGCTCTGTAATGTTTAAACATTAGCAGTTAATGCTTATATACAAGAAAGGAAAGAGAAAGAAAGAGGTTTGATACTTTATATATTCTCATTTATATTTTCATATTTATTTTTTACAATAAGATTGTAAAGAACTTACCTGGTGGTCTAGTGGGGGGACGGCAGGGACGCCTGCTGCCCCCTCGACGGGGACGCCCGTCACGCCGCGCTGCTCCTGTGCCGGCTTCTTAGTGCACGCGCATGCGCACTATGATTTAAAGGCGCAGGCGCGCTGACGTATGACGTCAGCGCGAGAGGCGCCAAGTTCAAATGTATTTAAAGGGCATTTCCTCAGTTTATCATTGCCCGTGATAGGATTTGTTCCTGGTGCTTCTGAGCCTTGTGCTAATTCTGTAAACCTGTTTGATTCCTGTTTTGACCCCTGCCTGGCTATTTGACTACTCTGATTTCTGGATTTTGACCCTTGCCTGATTACTGACTACCGCTTCTGATTAACCCTCTGATTGACTTCCTGGTTTGACCCATGCCTGCCTGATTACGTTTACTCTCTGCCTGCCTCGACCCGGCCTGTCCTGACTACTCCTTTGCCTAACGTCTTGTACTGCGATCTTCTGTCCAAAGACTTTGTATAACTACAGCCGTGCCCCTTTGCTTGCCAGAACTCCTCGCCTTGCTCCTCTTGAAAAGTCTAGGTGGCATCTGAGTACGCTGAGGGCTCCTCCCGAAGCCAAAGGCGGTCACACTACTGGTGAAGCCGAGCCGAGACCAGGGAGCTTGGCATTAGTTCTGGTTTAGGGTGCCGACTGTGACATTATCACGGGCCCAAAAAGATGGACGAAGAAGGTCGAGCTGCCGCTGCTACTTCCACCACTGAGGCGCTACTTACCACGCTGTTACAGCGCCTGGAAGAACATGAGCAGAGGTAAGATTACCTCATGCAAGGTTTCCACAATTTGACCCGTCGACTGGATGCTTCTGTTCAGTCTCCAGCTCCAGTAGTCACCCCTCCTGTGGCCACTCCTGTGGGTTCTTCTGCTCCATTGGGTAATGTATCCAAGACCCATGAACCCAAAATTGTGTTTCCCGATAAATTCAATGGGGACAGGTCAAAATTTTTAGTGTTCCAAGAGGCATGTAAATTATACCTCAGCTTTTTCCCCCATTCATTCACTACTGGCGAGGAAAAAGTGAGGTTCGTAATAACCTTATTACAGGGTGATCCCCAAGTTTGGGCTCTTAGATTACCCCTCTCAGATCCGGCCCATTTTTCCCTTGATTCATTTTTTAAAACCATGGCGGTACTTTATGATGACCCGGATCGTGCATCTTCTGCCGACTCCGCGATTCGTAAATTGCGCCAGGGGAAACGGGATGCGGAGGTGTATTGCACCGAGTTCCACCGGTGGGCGGTAGAGACTGGGTGGAACGATATGGCGCTTCGTAGCCAGTTCCGTATTGGGCTGTCTGACTCGGTCAAAGATATCCTGGTAAATTACCCTTTACCCTCCAACCTGGATGATCTCATGTCTCTTGCCATCCAGGTAGATAGGAGGCAGAGGGAAAGAAGGGGCGAAAGGGGTTCTCCTATGCATTCTGGGTTTACCAATGTGAAGTATAACTTTTCTAATGTGGTGTCCAATGTTAAGTCCCCTAACCCTTCCATGGTTCAACCTCAGGAGGAACCCATGCAATTGGGTATATCCCATCTAACCTCTGAGGAAAAAGGCTGCAGGCGTTCCCTTGGTCTTTGCATTTACTGTGGGGAAAAGGGTCATTTCCTGAATTCATGTCCTAAGAGGCCGGGAAACTTCCAAGCCTAAATGGAGAAGGGGAGCTCCATTTGGGTGCAGAAGTTTCCTCTCCCCAGTCTACCTCTAGGATTTTGATACCTGTTAAACTCACCTGGCCTACGGGTTCTGTCAGGGTGTCCGCTTTTGTGGATTCAGGGGCGGAGGGGAATTTTCTGGATGCTACCTTTGCGGCAAAATTAGGTATTCCCTTAATTCCCCTGATTCCTCCTATGAGGATTTTGGCAGTCGATAAAAAAACCTTTGGGTTCAGGCCTGGTAACTAAAAAGTCTGTGTCTCTTTCCATGTGCTCTGATAACCATCACAGTGAGAGGTTAGCCCTTTTTATCATTGAGGGTGCGTCTTCTACTCTTATTTTGGGGTTACCTTGGCTCCAGACCCATAATCCTCATATTGACTGGGTATCGGGGAAGATCCTGCAATGGGGTCTTAAGTGTGGGGGTGCATGTATTCCTCAGGTGGTGGCAACTACTTCTTTAGAAGGTTTACCTACAGCATATGCTGAATATGCTGACGTATTTTCTAAGAAAGCTGCAGAAACCCTACCTCCACACAGGCAATATGATTGCCCTATAGATCTAATTCCTGGGTCTATTCCCCCTCTGGGTAGAACATATCCTCTTTCCTTGCCGGAGGCCCAGGCAATGAAGGAATATATTAAGGACAACCTTGAGAGAGGGTTCATTAGGCCTTCTAGTTCCCCTGCGGGGGCAGGTTTCTTCTTTGTTGGGAAGAAGGATGGTGGTCTACGCCCCTGTATAGATTATAGGGGTCTCAATAAGATCACCATAAAAAACCGTTATCCCCTCCCGTTAATTTCTGAATTGTTTGACCAGGTTAAGGGTGCCAAGATCTATTCTAAGCTAGATCTTAGGGGCGCCTATAATCTCATACGCATTAGGGAGGGGGATGAGTGGAAAACTGCATTTAACACCAGAGACGGCCACTACGAATATCTTGTAATGCCCTTCGGTCTCTGTAACGCACCCGCCGTGTTCCAAGAATTTGTCAACGACATCTTTCGGGACCTGCTGGGGATATTCGTGGTGGTCTATCTTGACGATATCTTGATTTTCTCCTCTAATTTGGGTGAACATAGAAATCATGTTCAACAAGTCTTGTACAGACTCAGGGAGAATAATCTTCATGCAAAACTGGAAAAATGTACCTTTGAGGTTACTTCCGTTCAATTTCTAGGGTTTAATATTTCCAGCAAGGGTCTTGAAATGGATCCAGGCAAGGTGAGAGCTGTACTGGATTGGACCCAACCCCAATCATTACGTGCTACCCAAAGGTTCCTGGGGTTTGCAAATTACTATCGTAAATTTATTAAGAATTTTTCCATTATTGTGGCTCCCATCACTGGGTTAACAAAAAAAGGCGCTGACCCCAGCATTTGGCCTCCTGAAGCTGTACAAGCCTTTGAATTCCTCAAAAAGGAATTCAGTTCTGCCCCAATCCTTCGTCACCCCGACACTGCGCTTCCCTTTATTGTGGAGGTTGACGCCTCTGAGGTAGGAGCTGGGGCAGTCCTTTCTCAAAGGCACCCGACTACCAACAAGTTACATCCCTGTGCTTTCTTCTCCAGGAAGTTTTCATCCGCAGAGGTGAATTATGATATAGGTAACCGGGAATTGTTGGCAGTCAAGTGGGCCTTTGAGGAATGGCGGCATCTTCTAGAAGGTGCTAAACATTTGGTGACGGTCTATACCGACCATAAAAACCTACTGTATATTGAATCAGCTAAACGCCTAAATCATAGGCAAGCCCGGTGGGCTTTATTCTTTTCCAGATTCAATTTCTTGTTAACTTTTCGGCCTGGTTCCAAAAATACCAAGGCGGATGCACTCTCTAGGAGTTTTGAATCCTTTTCCTCTGACTCTAGTGAGTGTACTCCCATCATTCCCAGGGAAATAATTGTTGCGACCCTGAAGTCTGACCTCTCTTCTTTGTTGTCCCCTTTACAGTCATCTGCTCCTGCTGATACCCCACCTGGTAAATGGTTCGTTCCTGAGGAGCTTAGGGAACAAGTGTTAAGAGAGGTTCATGATTCTAAAGTGGCAGGTCATCCAGGTATTGCAAAAACCATTTCTCTGTTATCCCGTCATGTCTGGTGGTCTTCCTTTTAAACAGGATACTAAAACATTTGTCAATTCCTGTCCAGTTTGCCAAAGGTCTAAGTCATCTCATCATTTGTCCCAGGGTCTATTAAATCCCTTACCCGTCCCAGAAAAACCATGGTCTCACATTTCCATGGATTTTATTGTGGAGTTGCCTCCTTCTCAGGGTAAGACAGTGATTTGGGTGGTGGTCGATAGGTTCAGTAAAATGGCTCATTTTATTCCCCTTCCACATCTCCCTTCTGCTAAAACCCTGGCTGACTTATTCATTACTCATATTTTTAAGTTCCATGGTTTTCCTGCAAATATTGTTTCTGACAGGGGGGTTCAGTTTGTTTCAAGATTTTGGCGTGCTTTCTGTTCCTTGGTGCTTTCTGTTCCGTGGTGGGTACTGAATTGTCTTTTTCCTCTGTCTATCACCCCCAAACTAACGGTCAAACCGAAAGGGTGAACCAGTCCCTTGAGCAGTATCTCAGATGCTATGTGTCCGATAACCAGTCCACATGGTCCGAACTGCTACCCTGGGCAGAATTTGCATACAATAATGCTACCCATTCCTCCTCTGGAGAGTCTCCTTTCTTTGTTGTCTATGGTTTGCACCCCAAAGCATTTTCTTTTTCTGACTCTAATTCCCGGGTACCCTCTGCTAATAATTCTATCCTGAAATTTTCAGAAATTTGGTCTCAAGTTCATAATTCTTTATCCGCAGCTTCCCTAGCTCAGAAAAGAGCTGCTGACAAATCCTGTAGGGAAGCACCCCAGTACAAGGTGGGAGATTTAGTATGGTTGTCAACAAAGAATATCAAGTTGAAGGTTCCCTCTCCTAAACTGGGTCCTAGATTCATTGGTCCATACCCCATCATTGCAATAATTAATCAGTCTTCTGTCCGTCTTCAGTTACCTCCTAATTTCAAGATTTCTAATTCTTTCCATGTCTCTCTGTTGAAGCCTGCCAATGATTCTCGTCTTCTGTCTGTTCCTCCCCCAGTATTGGTTGAAGGTCAGCCTGAGTATGAGATCCAAGAGTTCCTCGACTCCCGCCTCGTGAGGGGTAAGTTACAATTTCCTTGTCACCCATGGCAGCAATTCACCAATGGGTTAAATCCACTCACCAGGCCAATGGACAGGATCCTCCCCAAGCAAGTTAAAAGTGCCCACCCCCCATCTACTCACTGTCTCATCTACTCACTGTCTTTTTTTTTTTCCTGTCACGGGTCGATGGTGCAGTTCGGATCAGTCCAGCAGTAGGGGGGCTCTCTCTCTCTTCTCCCCCTTACTAGCTGAGGTCCCGATAGCTCCCCCTTGTTGGGGTTAGCAGGGGAGGGCCAGGAGGTTGTAGGGAAGCAGCCGAGGCCATGCTGTACCTCCCGTGTTCAGCGGGTTAGGAAGGCGAGAGGGCATTGCGTAGCCTTGCGCATACCCGGAAGTGACGTCACGGAAGCCGGTTCGGCTGATTGCGGCAAGTGACGTAGGGGCGGAAGGATAGTAGACGCCATCTTGGATCCTGGCAGCATGGCGAAAACTGTAAGTGGGGGTTTTTTCACGCCACGGAGACGCCATAAGGTATTTAGAGTCACAATTAGGCAGGCACAGTCCTCTTTACTCCCTACGGACGCTGTGTGCTGCAGGAGACTGTTTTTTTTTCTGTTATACAGGTATGTGCAGTATGGTGTTTGCCAGGAGGATGTTACTGTCTGGGATGCGGATTAAATTATATATATATTTATACAGCACCTCTATGGAGTCAGGAATGCCGGGCAAACCACCTCACCCCAAAGGGAAAAGGTGAGAGATGTTTTGATGCCTGTGTGCTAAGAGAGAGAGAGATATACAGGAAGTTAATTACTGTTTTCTTTATAATTACACAGCCTTCCTGCCACTGAAAAGAAAGACAAAACGCCAGAAAAGGCTACGTCAGTTCAAGTTCACGGAGAGCCAGGAACGTCTAATCCTCTTGAAAATCAAGCTTTCGCTGAATCTTTGGCGGCTGTCATTAATCAGGCGGTAGTGCAAGGTTTTCAAGAAGCAGCTACTGCAAAAAAGAGAACAAGACATGGTTACTCCAGACAAACAGACTCCCTGTCTGAAGTTTCAGAGGGAGAACTTTCGGAAGGATCAGATATAGATTCTCCTATGGGATCTGAGGATGGGGAAATCGAGATGGAGGAAGACTACAATTTTGATCTAACAGTGATTGATCCGCTGATAAAAGCAGTTCGGCAAACACTAACATTTCCCTTGGAACCTTCCAGATTGTCATCAGCAGACAAGTTGTTCCCTTCTCTGAAGAAGAGGTCAGTGTGTTTTCCAGTACATGCTTCAATTAAGGATATTATTACAACAGAATGGAAAAAAACAGAGAAGAGACCTCAGACTGCAGGGAAGTTTCTTAAAAAATATCCCTTTGATGAGGAGGATGCGAAGTTCTGGGATTCACCGCCAAAAGTGGATGCAGCGGTTGTTAGACTAGCCAAAAGGACCACCTTACCAATGGACAATGCGGCAGTTTTCAGAGAACCGATGGAGAAAAAGATTGAATTTAATCTCAAAAAATCTTTTGGAGCAGCAGGCGCAGCATGCAGACCGGCAGTAGCGCTCACGTTGGTTTCTCGGGCCTTGAAGGTGTGGCTTGCTGAAGTGGAAGAAGCAATTTCATCTAATGTAAAGAGGTCTAAATTGCTTGAAATCTTGGCGGATTGTAAATTGGCAGTTGATTTTATGTCAGAGGCCTCTATTGATCTGGTTCACTTTATGGCAAGGTCCATGGTGCTTTCGGTGGCGGCAAGAAGGGCTTTGTGGCTTAAGCCCTGGGCAGCAGATGCAGCCTCAAAGGCCAACTTATGCCAACTGCCGTTTGAAGGAGGAATGTTGTTTGGGGAGAGATTGGATTCAATCATCAAAAAAGTCTCTGGAGGAAAAAGTGTATTCCTTCCTCCGGAGGGCAGGAATAAGAGAATAAGATTTGATACTTCCTTTCATAGAGAAAAAGAGAGATCTTTTAGAACCTCCAGACAATATAGGCCAGGAAGAGAATTTAACAGACAGTCGTCATGGAGAGCAGGCCATCAGAGCTCAAGAGGCAATGTCAAAAGATCAAGAGGTTTCTCCACCTCAGGCTCATCAGTCCAGCAGCAATGAGGATGTCTTGGTCCAGACAAAAGTAGGTGGCAGATTGGCGCTATTCGCTCGTGTCTGGGCCGAAAACATACAAGATCGCTGGGTATGCGATACAGTAGAAAAAGGTTTTTGTTTAGAGTTTTCAAAAGTTCCAAGAAGAGATCATTTTCTAAGTTCATCTGTTCAGGAATCAAAAGAAGCACAGAGTCTGTTCCAGGAGTACATGGGTCAGCTATTCGCTTCAGAGGCCATAGAAGTCGTTCCTCCGTTCGAAAGAAGAAGGGGGTTTTATTCAAGATTATTCCTAGTGAAAAAGGCTTCAGGAGCTATGAGGCCAGTGTTAGACATGAGAGGTCTAAACAAGTTTCTACAGAGAAAGAAATTCAAAATGGAATCACTAGCATCAGTAGTACAAGCGATTTCGGTTGGGGATTGGCTCACCAATATCGACTTGAAAGATGCGTATTTCCATGTACCAATTTGTCAGGACCACAGGAAGTATCTGAGGTTCGAAGTGGGAGGGGTACATGTGCAATTCAAATGTCTCCCATTTGGCCTGTCTCAATCCCCACGGGTGTTTACCAAGATTTTGGTCACATTAATAGCCGAATTAAGGAAAGAAGGAATTTCCGTCTTTCATTACTTAGACGATATCCTGGTAACGGCAAGAACAAAGAAAGAAGCAAAGGCAAGCGATAGACTTCAGAAGGCAGGAAGTAGTCTCAGTGCGCCACTGTTTGAAAATCTTGGGTTTGATGTCCTCAACGATACAGATCGTAAAATGGGCAAGGTGGCATTCAAGACCGTTACAGATGTTTTTGCTCAGGAAAATAAAAAACCCTCAGGAAAATCTGCAGAAAAAATTGACTCTGTCACAAGAATTAAAAAACACGCTAGGTTGGTGGTGTGTTCCAGACAATTTAGGAAAAGGCACCTCCCTAGAGGAGCCAGACTGGATAACCGTTACGACAGACGCATCAGGAGTCGGCTGGGGGGCCTACGTAGGGGAGGTGTGCGTGCAAGGTTCTTGGGAGTTAGGTCATGTCTCCTCAAATGTTATAGAATTAAGAGCAATAAAAGAAGCTCTATTAGCCTTGGCAGATCATCTAAAAGGGAGAAGTGTGAAAGTGTTTTCAGACAACACCACGGCAGTGGCCTACGTGCGGAAGCATGGCGGCACAAGAAGCAGAAGATTGGCAGAAGAAGTAGAACCAATTTTCCAGTGGGCAGAATTATGCTTAGAGAATATCACAGCAGTACATCTTCCAGGTGTAGAGAACCAAAAAGCGGATTTTTTAAGTCGTAGTTTCGCGGACCCAGGAGAATGGAGTCTTCACGAAGATATATTTCAAGATCTGGTAAATACATGGGGAGTACCAGAAATAGATGCCATGGCGACCATTCACAACAGAAAGTGCAAAAGGTTTTTTTCCAGATTCCCATGCAAGGAGGCAGAAGCCACAGATGGCCTAAGGCAGGACTGGTCGAGAGAATTAATCTTTGTGATTCCTCCAATTCCCCTTGTTTGGAAGGTTCTGAAGAAGATAGAGCGAGAAAAAGCCAATGCTATAGTGGTAATTCCATACTGGCCAAGGAGACCTTGGTTTCCTCTACTTCACCGATTATCTCTGGGACAGCCCAAGAAGATTCCGAAGTTTCCAGGTTGGCTGAATCAAGGAATGTTTCAGTTTCACAAAGAAGATCACCTCTGCTTGATGGCCTGGAGGTTGAGAGGAGGAGACTGAGAGAAGTAGTGTGCAAGGAGAAGGTGGTAGATTTTCTGTTAAAGGCAAGGAAAAAGTCTACATCAGCGCAATACTATAAAATTTGGGACACGTTTGTGCAGTCTATGTTGGCAGAGGGTCGAGACCCAGGTTGTCCTACAGCATCAATGGTGGTTGATTTTTTATTCTCTGGGTATGAGAGAGGCCTTCATTTAAATACCCTCAAGGTGCAGGTTTCAGCCATTTCAGCGTTATCAGGGAGAACATGGGCAGAAGATTCTTTGGTCCAACGATTCTTTAATGTTTTCAAAAGAGTAAGGCCACGTATCCAGAATTTTTCACCTCCCTGGGATCTGCCTTTTGTCCTAGACAGTTTAACAAGACCGCCGTTTGAGCCTTTGGAAGATATTCCTTATGGAACCTTACTCTAAAGGTTGCTCTTCTGGTTGCATTATCAGCTCTAGAACCGTTCACAGTCATTTTCAAGGATAAGGTGGTACTAAGACCAACTTTCAAATTTCTGCCAAAGGTGGTTTCAGACTTCCATATGGATTTGGAAGTTACTCTTCCTTCATTCTGTCCTTCGCCAAAGTCAGAAGAGGAGAAACAATGGCATAAACTGGATCTGGTCAGAGCCCTCACGATATATTTGGAAAGAACAAGAGCATGGAGGAAGTCGGATCATCTGTTTGTGATTCCAAGGGGCTTCAGAAAAGGGAAGGCTCCATCCAAGAAGACGTTAAGTTCTTGGATAGTAGCAGCAATTGCAAAGACATACAATGCAGCTGGCAGGAAGGTTCCCCGGGGGTTAAAGACCCATTCCACCAGAGCTCTGGCAAGTTCCTGGGCAATGGAGGCAAAAGCTTCACCAGAAGCGATTTGTAGAGCGGCGAGATGGTCCTCTATCAATACGTTCATTAAGCATTATAGATTAGACGTGCCAAGAAGCAAAATTTGGGAGGAAAATCTTGCAATCAGTTGTAAATATGTCTAAATAAAGTGTGTTATGTTACTGCATTTTGGTGTCAAGTCCCTCCCTGTAGCTTTGGTAGTTCCCATTGGTGAATTGCTGCCATGGGTGACAAGGAAAACAGGAAATTTTTTATTACTTACCGTAATTTCTGTTTCCTGGTCACCTTCCATGGCAGCATTCACCAAAAAACTACCCACCCTTATAATGAGCTGTTCAACTAAGACAGTGAGTAGATGGGGGGCGGGCACTTTTAACTTGCTTGGGGAGGATCCTGTCCATTGGCCTGGTGAGTGGATTTAACCCATTGGTGAATGCTGCCATGGAAGGTGACCAGGAAACAGAAATTACGGTAAGTAATAAAAAATTTCCTGTTATCTTACCAGGTGAAAGGGCTTCGGTCCTGAGGAGAACTCTTGGGTCTCAGTTGATGACATCAAGGCCGACCGCCTCAGGAAGCAATTCCACTCCAAATTTCCTGGTAAACCTGGGGGTCCAGTGGCCCCCCTAGAGAGGGGGGTAATGTAAAGAACTTACCTGGTGGTCTAGTGGGGGGACGGCAGGGACGCCTGCCGCCCCCTCGACGGGGACGCCCGTCACGCCGCGCTGCTCCTGTGCCGGCTTCTTAGTGCATGCGCATGCGCACTATGCTTTAAAGGCACAGGCGCGCTGACGTATGACGTCAGCGCGAGAGGCGCCAAGTTCAAATGTATTTAAAGGGCATTTCCTCAGTTTATCATTGCCCGTGATAGGATTTGTTCCTGGTGCTTCTGAGCCTTGTGCTAATTCTGTAAACCTGTTTGATTCCTGTTTTGACCCCTGCCTAGCTATTTGACTACTCTGATTTCTGGATTTTGACCCTTGCCTGATTACGGACTACCGCTTCTGATTAACCCTCTGATTGACTTCCTGGTTTGACCCTTGCCTGCCTGATTACGTTTACTCTCTGCCTGCCTCGACCCGGCCTGTCCTGACTACTCCTTTGCCTAACGTCTTGTACTGCGATCTTCTGTCCAAAGACTTTGTATAACTACAGCCGTGCCCCTTTGCTTGCCAGAACTCCTCGCCTTGCTCCTCTCGAAAAGTCCAGGTGGCATCTGAGTACGCTGAGGGCTCCTCCCGAAGCCAAAGGCGGTCACACTACTGGTGAAGCCGAGCCGAGACCAGGGAGCTTGGCATTAGTTCTGGTTTAGGGTGCCGACCGTGACAAAGATATTTATAGCTCTATTTTTTATGTATCTATACATTTATATACTATACTCTTTGGATTCTTATATAATCGATATTAAAGAATAAAGGGTGTTTTTATGCATTCTTTGTTCTTGATATTATCATTTTTGTAATTGGGCACGTGATGCCTTTAAATTTGGACAAAATTTGGCATGTGTGGTCTTTTCCCCTTTCCTCCTCCCCCTCCTTTTTGATTAGTGGTTCAGCCTTTAAATACTGATCTATGTTTGTAAATGCTCAAACCTATGATTAAGTGTCCTAGTGACACAAAATGATTGAGATGATTGTATTAATAAAGTATCCATTTTTTATCTGCAAACCTTTGGTCTGATCTATACGTGAGTTACCAGTGTGCCCCGCACCAACATTTACTCTTTGCAAACTCTGTGCATTTGCCAGCATACAGCTACTTATACTTTTAAAATTTGCATTACTTAGTGGAGAATTATATGTTAAGTTAATATTAGTCTGTTTGACTTTGTAAATTTTTCTTTAGGCACATGAATGCTGTGTCTACTGATGTAGGATACTGTGGAAACCCAGGAGCTACTGCCACCTTTGAGGCCTCTCTCCAAGCTATTTTTCCTTCACTCATGTTTTTATTCTCTTTATCATTTCTCCTTATATATTATCAAATATCCTTTCTTCCATATCTTCTCTTTGTTCTCTGATAGCACTGGCAAATAGTCACAGTGTAGACATACAGGAAAAATGGTTAGGTAAGCAGGAGGACCCACTGGAAGTTTTCCTGGTATTCTGGTTGGCCAGTAAAACACTGCAAGTCACCCCTTTGGAGATCTTCTGCGTTGTCCCAATAGCATGCATGCACGATTGTCCTAATCTTTACGCTACTGTTTCCAGTATGCAAGATACCCAAAAGGAACATTGGGACTTTGGTAGCGCTGTGCAGCAGGAATAGTACCACAGGCCATTCTGAAGTTAGTGATTATACTCACTTGGGTATGCCTAAAACATTGGCACCCTCTACCAATGAATTTCACTTTACTTGTTCTTAAAATCACTTTTAACAAATACTGTAATACTTGTTTCCATTCAATCATACATTGCTAAAGGCATTTAGTACTATATTTATCTTTATGAAGTGTAACATTGGCAGAGACAACATCAGACAAAAGTCCCAACAAGTTAAGTAACAACATGGCTGAGCACTGCTGATAGGAATTATTTTCCTTGATAAAATTTAAATGCCTATTTTGGAGAGCTGGAGGAAACAATAGTCACTTTGGGAAAAGTATACACTGTATATCCCATTTTCAGTGCAGTGCTTGAGTCCAGTGTCATGTTCATTCAAGTCATTTCTTGGTCCTCAGTGGTTTAAAAGACTTACTGCTGAAACATGATTTCATTACAGCATCCCTTGCTACAGGGATATATATACAGTACATACCGATATCCTTACATGAACACAGACTTGTTTCGGGAGTCAGAGCAAGAAAGATATTGCCCAATTAAGGTACTGCTGATTTAAGATGGCTGAAAGAGAATTAAGCATTCGAAGAGTTGTTTTCTAATTATCACATACTGCATATTGCTGGGATGCACTATTTTTGCTATGTGCTCTTTTTGCAAGCAAATGTGATGGATCAACTTCTTATTTCTGTTCAATATCTGCCAGTGGAATTCTTTCACCCACATCTTCAATTTTCAAACTATCAATGAAAGATCCAAAGGTTCATAGGCCTGCTTTTAAAAAAAGCAAAAAAAAAAATTTAATAGGCTAACTATTATCATATTATTTCCTCTATCTACTTTTGAACTGTCAATGGTATGGCAGCAGTGACAGTTGCACACAGGCTGACTTTCATGCAATAATTCATAAAATTTATTATTATAAGTCATGTGTTTTAATTCTTAAAAAGGGTAATTTAAATTCTCTACAGAACGGCACAATTTAATTCTTCCAGGGCTGGATGAAATCATTGCTCATTGAGCTCATGTATATCTGACAAGTTAATGTTACGGGATATTATAGTATAACATAATATAATGTGTTGCAGCTGCAGATACTGAGAAATAATAGTTCATCTGAGGTATTATGAAGACAGAGTAATTAATTAATATGTACCATTACTTTCCGGTTTAGCATCACATTTTGTTTTTTTAATGAAGGAATGTATGCAATCTGTACTGCTGACAATGTAGTTGTACTGCCACTGATTATAATATATATAATGACAAAACTCATGCAATAACTTTTTAAATTAAATACTAACATGGAAGTCTAATCAATGTATTTGAATTACAACCATTATGACCTTTAAAGGGGATCAAAATACTGTTGCTCAATCGTACGTTATTCTGCAGCATAATCCAACATATTATCATGGGTTAAAGCATGCTGGGAGCATTCCAGGGTCCATGTCCAAAGAATACAAGAGATTACTCATTTGAGAGTTCCACCTAATATGTGTAAAACTGGCTCCACATTATCTGTTTTTGCAACTGGAGCTGGAAACATTAAATAGCGTTTTTGTATAATAGTACTATTAAATAACTATAACCACATCTAGACTAGGCTAGATCTTGTCCGGAAACAGCACCAGTAACATTTGACCCTCTCTCCACAGGATAGGCCTTTGAAGGGATGGTGTTGTGCAACTACACCTCACTTATGCTATGTGACTAAATTAAAGAATTGGAAGCCAGAAGGTTCTTGAACAAAACATTCTCAGTGGTGAATATTCTTGCTTCAGTCATTTATTCTCTTGTAAAGAATAAAAATGCCTTTATTGCAAAATTTTAGTGCGTTACAGCAACGTTTCAGGCCTTGTTTGACCCTTGATCTAGCTCTCTAAAGGGGCAAACGTGGCCTGAAACATTGCTTTAATGCCCTAAAATTTTGCAATAAAGGCATTTTTATTCTTTATAAAAGAAGTGGTGCTGTTCTATTTTGGCAATTGTACATACACCAATGGGAAGTGGACATTGGAGGAACCTGCACCACACAAAGATTTGAAGTGTTGTGTTTCTACCACATTAGTTTTTCTATGGACTTTTAAAGTTTACTCATCTGTCTGCTGATATTTTCCTTTAAGGATTGTACAGTATAAAGGAAACTGCATTTAAAGTGGCCTGTAATCTTTATATTTATGTAGCCTGCTGATTAAAACCCCTTAAACTGAACATTTGATTCAGGGCCAAACGTTTAGCAGGCTATACTAACAAAACTGCTGATGCTCTCTCCCGATTACAGGATTAAGCAGACCCTATGAATACCCTGCCCTCAACATATCTGGGACATTGTTTGGATGGAGTGATGGAATAGGTTTGTGACTCGTTATCTAGAAAAACATGGGCATCTTATTGCACCACATGTAAAGAATGGGAAAAATTTCAGACCAATCACCACATCGATACCGTAGCATTGGAGGTATTGTCTCAATTTGGTTTGTATTCCTTTAGAGCAGAACAAAGTGTACCTAATATCAAGAAAAAGCAAATGGGAATGGCATTTTTTCTTAAGCTAAAATGGAAAGGTCAACATCACAAAAGCCCATTTTCTAGGAGAGCTACTACACTGCTTATGCTTAGTTGTTTTCAATGATTATGAAATAAAGTTGTTCCATTGCTTATTTTCAATTATATATGTTGGAGCTTTTAGAATTAGCGAGGTTGAGGATTTCAACAAGTCTGCAGATAATGGGCTCCACATGAATAATATTTAATTTTACAAATGTAACTAAAAATTATTCTTTCAAACTTATAAATTGGGTAGGGGAAGCATTATTTAGCTGGGCCCCATAGAAGACATTTTCTTATGCCTGGTTCACAATTATCAAGAACCAAAACCGGGTGCCATTTTTTCATACACTAGGACAGCCTCCCTGTTACTAGATTTCAGTTTTCAGAGTCCTTGCAAAATGCCTCAGTACATTAGGAATACAAAACAAGAATTACAGCTCCAATTCATTTACAATTGGAGCCGTAACGCAAGCATCCCTTCTGGGTTTTAGTGAGGACCATATCAAGAAGCTGGGCCTGTGGCAATCTCACTGTTTTCATTTATATGTAAGACTTAAGTGTAAGAAAAAGGTAAATTTTCCAATTGCAAAATTCACAAAGTCAGTGAATATGCTGAGTTTCAGGTACTGACTTTGAGGGAGGTGGTGTAGACCTGTATTATGTTGATGGTGTGTGTGTATATAAATATATACAATGTGTGTTCAAATACAGAAAGCTGTGGCCTTTCACTATCTCATCTCTGGTCTATAGTCTCTTCATTTATTTCATTTTGTACATGCAAACTTCCAACCCCATGTGAATCTGGACATGGTAAAAAGGATTTTTATGACTTTCTAAAAACAAAAACACCATTTCCTGGTAAAAGAAAAAGAGCACAATATAGATCAACACAGCAGATTAAGATAACACCTTATGGAACAACTTGATGACCTGGGTTGCATTGCTCCCTTTTATTATTTGAACTGCAATTTGAATTGTTGTGAATCCATAACAAGCCTCTGGCATTTTTTAACTTCTAACAAAGTGCAACAAACACTGCTGAACCATGAGCATATAAAACGGCAAAACACCTCGGGATTTATGCACAGACCATTAAGGGAGAGAACAAACTGTAACAGATTGTGTATAGGCAAAACAATATGTTATGTGCAGAAAAACCTTTATTTAAAAAAAATAAGATATATTTATAAAGCTGTGTGTCAGCCTGAATGTGCCACCTTCAATAACTCTGCAGTCAAAAAGGCAGATATTAGGTGGCAAAGGGGCAGCCCTTGGATGCCTCCTAACACAAGACAACTGACCAAAGAAGCAGGTCATCTGTGATTGTTTTGCTACCAATACGGATTAATGCAGCTTAGTTGCCATCAAGTACAAGCTACCATCTCATTATTACAGAAAAAAAGGAAATCATTTTTAAAAATCAGAATTATTTGCTTAAAATGGACTCTGTGGGTCCATTTGTGGGCCTTCCCAGCATTCAGACCTTTCTCAATGCCAGTTTTTTTTATAAGGAATTGCTTACCTGTACAATTATTTGTGTCTGGACTTTTTTCTTTTTTTACCTATATATCCATTTTTCTAGGATTTTAGTTCCAACACCTCTTTTAAAATAAATTCATGAAGTATAGACATCATTGCAGATCACAATATCCAGCCACAATAGAAACCATAAATAAGCAACTTTATGGTCCAATACCGGTATGTTAAGAGCCACCAGAGGCATTGGCAGAAAGAAAAGTTGAGAACTAAGGAAAGATGGGTAGGGACGAAGAGAAAAGAAATTAAATCTAATAAGTAAAATCAAATAAAATTATAAAACAATAACATGTTTGTTATGTTTTGGTTTTATTAGCAGGTTCATGCAGCCTCTAATATTTGAAAAATACTATGTACACAGTATAACTCTTGTGCACAGTGACACCTACAGGCCTACATCACATATTCCCCCTATAGTAGGAAAGCATTTGGGCAAATGTAATAAACAGCAAAAATTAAACTGTATGCATCTTAAAGGAACAGTAACACCAAAAAATGTAAGTGTTTTAAAGTAATGAGAATATCATGAACTGTTGCCCTGCACGGGTAAAACTGATGTTTGCTTCAGAAACACTACTATAGTTCATGTAAACAAGGTGCTGTGGAGCAATGGCGGAAATTGAAAAACGGTTATTTGGCACAGGTATAATTATGGATATCAGATAAAACCATAGACAGACAGAGCTTATTTGCTATCTGCTGTGTAACCTGAACCTTTTCTACTTTGAATGGCTGCCCCCAGTGTTAAACAGCAGCTTATTTATATAAACAATAGTAGTGTTTCTTAAGCAAACACAGCAGTTTTACCAGTGAAGGGCAATACTGCATTATATTTTCATTACTTTAAAACACTTATTTTTCGATGTTACTATTCCTTTAAAGCAATATTATGCATTATTAATATCACATAGTCCTGGGCCCATGAATGTAGTTTTCTGATTCTCTCAGTAAGCCTTATAGGCTCACTTTCTTCAGGCCTATTGCAGTTGGCATCAGGATGAGCTTCTCCAAAGTCATTCCAAACAGGAGCAAGACGACTTGCATTCCATATGCGTCCATCAGACAGTTCATATATGTTTAGTCCTCGCTGGCTCACTTCAAGTGGTGTAGTAAATTTAGATTGTCCTTGTTTCAGTAGTTCTGGTTTCTTAATTCTGACTAAAGATCCAGGCTGAAAGTGCACTTCTCTTGCACCACGTTTTCTGTCCGTATAAGCCTTGCATTTGGCTTGTTGATGTTTGACAATGTCAGCAGTAGATGATTTTGTAGGCACAGTGTTTTGGGGAATTTTGATGTATGCTACATGTAACTTAGTGTGCATCTGTCTGAGATGTAATAATTCAGCCTTGTTTCACTGTGGAAATGATGCCCATAGACTTGTATGGCGTTGTGCGTCAAAAAAAAGACGCGTGTCAAAAAAATTGTTTTGACGCCCAAAGACTTTAATGGGCGTCTGCGACGTTTCGCCGGCGGGAATTTTTGGCAAAACTAAAAGGGTCAAATTCGCCCATCCCTGTAGTTATGTAGGAACTCTGTTGTAAATACTTTCCAAAATTTGCCAGTAAGATTTGCTATCTGTAGTGTCTCTTTCAGACGTCTGTTGAATCGCTCGATTTCTTCATTTGCTTGTGGGTAATACACTGATTTGCACAATATTCCTCTCTCTCAGAAAGAATTCAAACTCAGATGAGACAAACTGTGGTCCATTGTCTGATATTAACTCCTTTGGATTACCTTCTCTGCTGAAGACTGTAGACTGTAGAAATGTTATTACTGTAGCTGATGTTATATGAGAAACAAATGCAATTTCTGGCCATTTACTGTAATAGTCTATTAAGGTTATAGCAAATCTGCAGACTATAGGAGCATCTGTAAAAGGACCCACAATATCAACGTTTTTCCCATGCTGAATCAGGGAATGGTACTGGCTGAAGTGGTGGTGTGATAGTTGTTTTGTCATGATTCTGACAAGTAACACAAGAATGAATGTCAGTTACCACATCGGCATCCATTGCTGGCCACCAGTATAGTTCTCATAGTCTTTGTTTTGTAAGTACCTTGATGATTCTCATGTGCAAGTTGTATGAGCTTTTCTCGCAAGGTCTCTAGTACCATTAAGCGGTGAGCTTCACAGACAACATAGCCATCTACTAAGGACAGTTCATGTGTAATCCTGTAGTAAGGATGAAAATCAGGACTGAGTTTCTTCTCAGCATTTCGCCATTTGCTTTGTAAGATGTCCCGTTGTTTTAATTGATTTAGACATGTGAGGTAAGCTTGCTTAAAATCATCAGCTGTTACTGTAGATGATAGCAAATCAGCCAATCTACAACTTCTACGTCCTCATCCAGTGTATCAGAAGCTGCAGGTAAAGGAAGCGTGACAAACAATCAGCAGTAACATTCTTCAAACCTGGTTTGTATTGCATTTTGTAAGTGAAATTCAGTAGCCTTGCTGACCATCTAGCTATACGCATTCCAGCTCTTCCTAGTGATGTGATTGGTGTGGCCGAAACATGGCTGAATGAGTCGCATGACTGGGCAGTAAATATCAGTGGCTATACTTTGTTTCGGAGGGACAGAGGCAATAGAAAGGAGGAGGGGTATGTCTGTATGTTAGGCAGGATTTAAAAGTTCATATAAAGGAGGAAGTTATGTTAGAAAATGAGGGGGCAGAAGTCGTATGGGTGGAGTTCTTCACCAATTGTAAAGAATCCAGCAAATTAATTGTAGGCGTATGCTATAGACCCCCTAATGTAAGTGAGGAGGAAGAGACAAAGCTCCTAATGCAAATAGAAAAGGCTACTAGTTTAGGTAAAGTAATGATAATGGGGGATTTTAATTACCCAGCTATTGACTGGAGCAACGGTACTGCTAGATCAGTTAATGGGAACAAGTTTCTAAACTTATTGCACGACAATTTTTTAGCACAGGTTGTTGAGGAGCCTACCAGAAAAAATGCTATTCTTGATTTAGTGATCTCAAATGACCCAGAACTTATAGCAAATGTGCAAGTCATTGAACCCCTGGGTAATAGTGACCATAAGTTTATATCTTTTAATGTCTGGTGCAAAAAACAAAAATATACTGAGGCAACAAAAAACATGAATTTTGCAAAAGCTAATTTTAGTGCCTTGGGGGCTGCCCTACAGAGCATTGATTGGGGCATTAGGTTTTCAGCTAAAAACGCAGAACAGAAATGGTTGTCCTTTAAAATGATATTAAATCATTACTGTTCTCAATTTATTCCCTTAAGGACTAAACGTAGAAGCTCTAAGAATCATCCTGTGTGGCTTAATACAGAGGTAAAGAAGTTAATGGGAAAGAAGAGAAAGGCAGTTAAAAACTACAAATCTGTAGGGACAGAAGCTGCATTTAATGAATATAAACACTGTAATACAGATGAAGCCACTTGGATTTGTGAGTTAAATGCGTCATGACTCAGGGGTAATTGAAGAAACTGTGTTATCTTAAGTCATCTTAACTCATTTAATGCATTTAACCTTTTCATTAGCATACCAAAGCTCCATTGTTCACAATGGTGAATGCTTTAATTAGATGGGATGTTGTGACGCAGTTTTCTGTGTTAAATGAGATAAATGGGATATCTGTGTTTAGTTATTCTGTGTCAAACAGACAAACCAAAGTGGCTGCATCTGTAAATGTTGTAAATCAGCAATCCGGAAGGCTAAGAAAAGAAATGAAGAGTTAATTGCGGTGGAGGTGAAAACTAACCCTAAAAAGTTTTTTAAATATATTAATACTAAAAAGATGCAGGTTAAGAGTGTTGCTCCATTAAATAATGGTACCAGTATGGTTGTAACAGATACAGATAAGGCAAATGTGTTAAATCAGTTCTTTTCTTCAGTGTATACAATAGAGGAGTCTGGGTTCACAGGCTCACTTAATAACTGCACGAATGGTTCAGCTCAATCTAGCCAGTGGCTGACTCAGGATAAGATTCAAAAAGCTTTAATACAAATTAATGTAACCAAGGCTCCAGGGCCTGATGGCATACACCCCCGGGTTCTAAGAGAGCTTAGTTCAGTTTTAGACCAGCCCTTATTTCTGATTTTCTCAGATTCACTGTCATCTGATATGGTGCCTATGGATTGGAGAAAAGCTGATGTTATTCCAATATTTAAAAAGGGATTACGATCTCAGCCTGGCAATTATAGGCCAGTAAGCTTGACATCTGTGGTGGGCAAATTATTTGAAGGCTTTTTAAGGGATCACATTCAAAATTTTTTCCTAATGAATGGCATTATGAGCAACAATCAGCATGGCTTTATGAAGGATAGGTCATGTCATACGAATTTGATTGCATTTTATGATGTGGTAAGTAAGATTCTGGATAGTGGGGGGGCAGTAGATGTGATCTATTTGGATTTTGCCAAAGCGTTTGATACTGTGCCCCACAAACGACTGCTTTCTAAACTAAGGTCTGTTGGGCTTAATGAAGTCGTTTGCACATGGATAGGAAACTGGCTACAGGATCGGGTACAGAGGGTAGTTGTTAATGGGACATTCTCTACTTGGAGTAAGGTTCTTAGTGGGGTCCCCCAGGGCTCAGTATTGGGTCCACTTTTATTTAACTTGTTCATTAATGAGTTAGGGGAGGGTGTTGTAAGTAATGTATCAGTGTTTGCAGATGACACAAAATTATCCAGCCCAATTAATTCCATCCAGGATGTGGCAACCTTGCAACACGATCTTGACAAACTGGCAATCTGGGCAGCTAAGTGGCAAATGAGATTCAATGTTGATAAATGTAAAGTCAAGCACCTGGGATGTAAAAATATCCAAGCCACTTATACCCTTAATGGGACTGCACTAGGCAAATCCATTATGGAAAAGGACCTTGGAGTCCTTGTAGATGATAAACTTGGCTGTAGCAAATAAGGTCTTGATCTGTATTAAAAAAGGCATAGAGTCAAGGGAGGAGGGGTCATTATTCCACTGTATAGAGCACTTGTAAGGCCCCATCTAGAATATGCCATACAGTTTTGGTCTCCATCACTCAAACATGACATTATTGTATTAGAGAGGGTACAGAGAAGGGCAACTAATCTGGTTAAAGGTATTGAAAATCTTTGCTATCAGGAAAGACTGGCCAAATTGGGGATGTTCACGCTGGAGAAGAGGCGCTTAAGGGGTGATATGATGACTATGTATAAATATATAAGGGGATCATATAATAATCTCTCTAATGCTTTATTTACCAGTAGGTCTTTCCAGCTGACACAAGGTCACCCATTCCGATTAGAAGAAAAGAGGTTCCGCCTAAATATTCGGAAGGGGTTTTTTACAGTGAGAGCTGTGAAGATGTGGAATTCTCTCCCTGAATCAGTTGTACAGGCTGATACATTACATAGCTTTAAGAAGGGGTTGGATGGCTTTTTAGCAAGTAAGGGAATACAGGGTTATGGGAGATAGCTCATAGTCCAAGTTGATCCAGGGACTAGTCCGATTGCCATTTTGGAGTCAGGAAGGAATTTTTCTTTAACCTTACTTACTATGTTACTATGTAGTCCCTTTGTTGTAAGCAGTGTAGTTAAAGGGCTATGACCAGTGCATAAGGTAAATTCTCTACCCCCATAGGTAGGTTCTCCATTTTTCAACAGTTGAATACTTACACTCTGTCTCTGTAACTGTTCTGGATGCAAATGCAACACTTTTCTCTGTATGATCAGCATGAATCTGTGTGAGAACTGCACCAACGCCATAGCCAAACTAAAGTTCCACGTAGTAGTGCTCTCAGGTCTGGAACTAGGGGTAGGCAGAAGAGGCAGCTGCCTAGGGCGCAGCAATTGGAGGGCGCTGGGCAGCTACCTCTTCTGCCTAACATGAAGTGGCATTTGGAAAGGTTCCATTTCAGTCCTGCAGAATCAATGCATTTCAGAACAATCTTTAGGTACTTGTCATGAAGATAGTTGGAGTGTAGACAATTTTATCATCCAAGTAGCATTCTACACCAGGTATGTCATGGAATATGGAAGACATCAGTCTTTGAAAACAACTCGGTGCTGAAGCCAGTCCATAAGGTACACGCTTGAACCGAAACAAACCATCATGGGTGATAAATGCAGTGAGGTCTCTGCTTTCCTCGTGCAGTAATACTTGATGAAAAGCACTCTGAAGATCCAGAATAGAAAAGAATTTTGCACCTCAGAGTTCTGAAAATATTTCTTCTATGTGTGGCAAAGGATGATTATCCATAACAACTGCTTTATTAGGTTCACGGAGATCAACACACAATCGAATACCTCCAGTTTTCTTCATTGTTACCACAATTGGTGAAACCCATTTGGAAGATTCTGATTTTTCATTCACATCTTGCTCTACCAGTTTCTTTCGTTTCCTGTGAGACTTATCTCCCTTGTCTCCCTTATAGAATAGGGCAATCACCTCAATTTCTGGTGTACTGGTTTTACATCTGGTCTCAACTTAAATTGGTGTACAAAGTTCTTTGCACAGCCCACTGAAGTGTTGCTTTGTGGTAAAAATGTAGAAACAGACTGTGTGGCAGGCACTGGTGCTGTAGTAATGAGACCATCAACTAATTGTGGGTTTAATGCAGAAAAGAGATCCCTTTCAAGTATAGCAGTACCCTTATTCACATGTAAAAGTCACATTTTGCAGCATTTGATTCAAATTGTACAGTCACAGTGCATGGGGAGTGGATCCTTTAAGTAACTGACCAGTCTCAGAGCAGGTGCAACAAGCAGATCTTTTGCACAGTATTTCAAGAAAACATCCTTTGGTAGTATAGAAACAGCTGAACCTGTATCAAGCATCAGGTTAATGGAGTGTCCCTTGTCAGCAGAAGCAGTATTGACATTGACAATGCATATAAACTGGTCTGGAATAAATGTATCAGCTTTATCCACACTTAATACCTTAACATTTGTAGTATTGACTTCATGAACATCTTTAGTAGAACTACGGCAGATCTTAGCAAAATGTCCTACTTTTTTGCATTTGCGGCACTGTACAGCTTTTTGCAGGACTTGTAGCATAGTTGCAGTGTGTTGTGTTGAACCACAGCGAAAGCAGTATTTTTTATTTGTATTTGCTGCATGGTTTTGCAGTGAATCCCTTTTCTTTGCACTGTATTTGGCCTGTGACTGTGCATTATTAGGCCATAGTGCTGAATTCATAGTCTGTACATTTCCAACAGTTCCCTGACTGAGATTTTTAGCCTCTGCCACTGCTGTTTCAATTTGGCTTGTGTTTTAAAACCACTCTCCACTTGCAAGTAGGGATGTAGAGAACTGTTCGCCGGCGAACTAGTTCGCGCGAACTTCGACCGTTCGCGTCCGCCGAATGTTCGCGAACGTTTGGGAACATTCGCATTTTGAGTTCACGTTCGATTCGAATAAAAATCGTTCGACCATTCGAATTCCTTCGACCGCTAAAAATCGAACGATTTCCATTCGTTCGAACGATTGTAAGCATTCGATCAAATGATTTTCATTCAATCGAACGATTTTAAAATGTTAGATCGTTCGATTCGAATGAAAATCCTTCGATCAAATGATTAAAATCCTTCGATCGTTCGAATCGAACGATTTTAGCGAGGGTTTGAAGTTCGCGAACTGTCCGCGAACGTTCACATTTTTTGCCGGTGTTCGCGAACACCAAATCGGCAGTTCGCTACATCCCTACTTGCAAGCGTTTAGCTCTAAAGAGTGCAAATCATGAGCAACAAATGAATCTGGCCCCTAGATGGTTAAATTGTCTGACTTATTTTTTATGTCTGTTGAGTAAATGCTGATCCATTAGTTAGAGGCACATTTATCAAGGGTCAAATTTTGAATTCATGTGAGTTTTTTTAAAACTCAAATAAACTCCCATAAATTTGAATTTCAACCAGAATGTATTAATAAAATAGAATTTTTCCAAATTGGACGAAATGACCCGAGAATCTAATTTGACTAAACTCTAAAAAACTTGGATGTCAGGAAGGCAGCAAACATCTCCAAATTCATCCCTGGACCTTTCTGCAATTTGGCAGGTTTTAAGTGGCTAATAGTCGAATTTGAATTCTTAAAGGGCCAGATTATGATAAATCTTGAAAATCTAATTAATTTTTTTTAAAAGAAAAACTTGAATCTTTTGGATTCAAGTCATCATTTGGATAACTCCCTAGTCGAATTTGACTTTTTGTCTTCCTTTGGATCAACTAGCAGTTAGGCAGGTTAAAAAAAGTTAAAAGGTTGAACTTGGTGGATGTGTGACTTTTTTCCACTTATTATGTTACTTTGTTATAGGCATATTTAATAAAACCTTTATCAATTCTATTGGGAAGCAGAGAGGCATGAATAATGATATATTTGTCAGTTATGTGCAATTCTGGAAAATGAATCTTTGCAAGGCATTTGAACACAGAGTAATGAAGTGCATTCCTTAAGAGTAATACATGGACCTATTTCCTTTATACATAATGCATGACAGTGTACTAATCCCATAGTTCAATAAAATTACCCTCGGTCTATATTAAATGCCTGATTATGCTCCTTACTTCTGAAACATTCTCAATACATATATCAATTCAAACCCACAAAATTTTAGGGGCAAGGCAATCTAAATAACAAGCCAAAATCTGGAGACAAGGGTTACTGCATTCAAAATTCAAGAATTTCAGTTTTAATATTTTTAACAATTACAGTTTCTCTACACATAAGGAAATTGTTTGTAGATTATGTTAAATTATATTTAATCTTTGCCTTAAATGCCAGGATAAATCATAATGAATAATAATAATAATAAATAAATCATTCATGCAGTTCTTACCTTGGTAGATCTAAATGATCAGCCAAACAGGAAGATGCCATTATAAAGTTACAACTTGTTTAATGGTACAATATGGTCTTGCAAAGTACTGTATGTGGTGCCAAAATGGGAACCAAATATTTTCTGTTTATAAATGGGCCTTTCTTCATAATCATCCTAGAAAGTACTTTACATACAGAATACAATAGAGAAATGGTGGGAAAAATAGATGATAGATAGATTGATAGATACTCTTGCCATGCATGATTGCCATGCATATGATGGATCTATTTTGTCCATCCATGGTGCATTCTGAAAAGTAATAAATATTCAGTAGTGAATTCCTGCAACATTGATAATTACTTTCCAGTGTTATTACAGCTGCTAAAAGTCCTCTCTATTAAACCCTGCTGAAAATTACCTTCTCTCGAAAGTTGGAATATAGAAATATTATTCTTCCCATCCACCGGCAGAAAACTTAAAATCTGATATGAAATCCAGAAATGAAATAAATTCCTTAGACCTTTCCTTCATTCTGATTTCCCAGACTCAATGGTGAAAGCTCTAATTTTTTTTATTCTATACGAAGGAATATCTAAGGTAACTGTCTTTTGGTAGGGGCTAATATGTCTCAGCGAAAGATACCTTGGTAAAGTAGTATTATCTGCAACCGAATAATAGCCTTTAGACGGAATTATGTGTACAGACATTGCCTTTATTTATTTAGACATCTGTGCGAAACATTTATTTTGTTGTGTGGCATTGTATGTCAGCATTTGTGCATGTGTTGTATTTGATGCATATTTTTCCTGAATGCCCATGGGTAAGTTCCCTGTGTTTGTAGCTCCAGAAATGGGTTGCAATAATTTAGATAAAACATTGCTTTCCAATTGCTAGATAAACAAGCTTTTCATGTAACAAATGCTACCTAGCAACAGTTTTAACACATGTACCTACAATTAAAATTCTGGTGGGTATCATTTACCTGGTGAAAATACAATACCTTGGAAACATTTACAAGGGTAAAGAAAAAAATCAAAGTAAAAAAATTCGAATTTCAAGCTATTTTTGTGTACTTCGACTATCGAATAGGCCAAAATTCGATTTGAATTTGAATAAAATTTGACTATTCGAATATCGAAATTTATCATATATTGTCTCTTTAAAACTTTGACTTCAACCATTAGCCATCTAAAACCTGCCGAATTGCTGTTTTAGCCTATGGGGGACCTCCTAGAACCTACTTGGAGTCTATTGATGGACTTTGAAAAATCAGAGTTTTTGTTTGAAAATACTTTGAATCAAATTCGATCGAACACAATCTTACTTTGATTCGAACAATTTGAAAACAACCTATTTACCTGCAGAAAAAACCTTTGATTTTTTTTTAATACATTTTGGTTGTTTTTTTTCAACTGGGAGTTAAAAAAAACTCCCATTACTTCAAAATGTTACCCTTGATAAATCTGCCTCTTAGTTTAGAGGATATGCAACATGCAGAGTGAATCATATAAGAAGATTAAAGGTATGCTATATACTACATGTAATTATAATTTGTGGTTTTATCACTTATTTGAGAAGTTTTATTGGGGCATGGCAAGTCTTTGTGGATTCAAAAAACTCCATCACAAAGTGCCATGAATGCACTGAAGCTATCTCTAAGCCAACAAAACACTGGATAAAAAACACAACACATACATTTTAATTTATTTCACTTGTGATGTTTCAAATTGAGCTATTTGCATATGAGGTTGTTAAACATCAAAAATACTAAAAATGTTAAATAATTTAATATACCGACCTTTATTATTCAGATCTCTTATTGTATTTCAAGTTTTTTTTTAACTACCATTGCTTTTATAACCATTTCATCTTTTTAAGCTGATGACACATTTTCTACACCCAGCAAGCAGTATCTGATCCATGTAATATTTATTTAATAGAGAAAATTTGCCTACATGCTTCATTAGCTCATATATGAAATTGCATTAGTGTCATGCCATTGGAATTCATCTTTAAAATTCACTGCCCGGACTTCCGGGGGGCGGACCCGAGAGATGGCCGCGTTGTAGCCGAGCTCCCACATCAGGCAACGAAAATCTAGAGCCATCACAACAAACAAACGGCCAAATTGACAAGATCCATCTCTGCCTGAGACAGGGATAAAGAGGGAAAAGGGTTGATACCATCCCCTGGCTCGTCCCTTCCTTGCTGCCCCGGAACTCACTGCGCTATATTGCAGTCCCACGCCGCAGGCTCCGGCCTACAGCTGGAAAATTTTAACCGGCACTGCAGGCTTCCCTGTACAAAGTGCGCACATCGCACGACGAAGACCGGCAATACTGCTCTGCCTCCACCCTTACCTGGCCCGCTATCGCGCAGAAGGGAGGAGAGGCTTCGACTCACTACAGCAACGCAACGGAGTGTTGCCACTCCTAACGCACTTCCTCCGTTTGGCCGCGGACCCGGACCGGAACCCCCGCTGCCATACCCGACGGTCGGTAAGTGACAGTCACCCGACCTGATTCAGATCACTGGGGGGAACTCCGGCCACGGGAAGACGGCACATCTCAGGGCCTTACTAGTGATCCTGGGCCTACTCAGATATATACACGGGCCTACCATCTGGAAGGCCTATTTTCCCGCCCCGCACGCCCAGTATCAAGACTAATAATCTGCATTAAACACCCTCACGGCTGACTAACACCCCAGTTCGGGTTATTCATTGCGGACTGAACGTACTGCTGGGGTGATTCAACCTCTGGACACGACTCTAAGCAGCCTAGACCGTGCTCCCAAATTTGCCTACCCTGGTCATCGGGCCAGGAGATTACTCTATTTTGCCCACCACGATCACGTCTTCTAAGTTCATACCAACAAAGGCTGCGCTACCATAGTTCATACCCATATGTAAAGGGGACACTTTGACTCTATCAGCGCTCATGTAGCCACAACTCTCCTCCACATCTCCTCTGCCTTATCATGGGACTTTTATAATCCGATAACAGCAACCCTAACTACACCTTTCAGACCCGCTCTAGTATTCCCACCCACGAGGTTAACCGACACCATCCATTCGCAGACCCTGACACCTAATATGGATAAATATCTGGGAACTTCCGCATCCAAATCGCAGCGACAGCTGAGCACAAAGGTTAAAGGAAAAAAAGGATCACAAGACTGTGACGCATTGGAATCAGAATCAGAATCATCTAATCCACCCATGTCGCCACAGATCCAGATCCAAGACCTAACACAACTGCTAGGACCTCTATTGGATCAAAAACTGGCGGGCATCAAAGAATCTCTCACGGAAGTACTCCAACAGCTAACCAACCAATCACAAAGATTGCACGAAGCGGAACAACGGATCAGTACCCTGGAAGATATATTGGACAAAACGCAGAAGACGGTGGACACACAACAGCATGAAATCACCATCCTAGCCGAAAAAGTAGATGACCTTGAAAACCGCAGCAGGCGCAACAACCTTAGGGTTGTAGGTATCCCGGAATCGATCAAAGGAACAGAACTTGAATTGCTGCTGACTACTAAACTCCCGACTCTACTCAACATGAGTGGATCCCAATCTAACTTTATCATAGAAAGATTTCACCGTATAGGTCCTCCACCTGCCACTGCTGATGCCAGACCAAGACAAGTCATCTTCAAGTTGCTCAATTATGCAGATAAAGTCAACATATTGGCGTCTTACAGAAAATCTAAAGCACTACAGTATGAAAGCAACCGCATACTGATATTTCAGGACTTTTCGGCCTCGGTAACCTCAAAACGGAAGGAATTCTCGCCAGTCTGCACCAGTCTCTTCACCTCGGGATTTCGTTTCTCTCTACTATTTCCGGCAAAGCTGAAGATTATAGACAAAGACACCGGCAAACCCACTTTCTTCGAAAACCCTGCACAAGCCATGGCATACTATAAAGAGAAGACGTCTATCACCTGAACAACTCTGACTCTTTTCCTTTTTTTTTTTGGCAGTAGATTCGCGGAACCTACCCTTATCCTTGGAGGACTCTGTTCGTCTATACTTATATGATGTGACTTAACACTCACTTTGAACACCGGTTATAATGTTCCGACATTTTACATCCCGCACTGCCTCGTCTGAACTTGATCACTTAAGGCAGAGAGAGAAGTGACCTCTATCTTCCTACCTTACCTTTTCTCCTCCTCCCCCTTCCTCTACCCCCTTTCCTACAATACTACAAACTCTATTCTTTACTTTCCTTCTTCTCTAACTGTTTTATCTTCCTTCTCTTTCCTTTCATTGCCTTTTCCTTTTTCTTCTTCTATTTTTCCTTTTCCTTTATTTAAATTCTAATCACAATGTTGATGTTTATGTTGATGTTTACAGCTCTAATGTTCTCATGTGACCCAAATATGACCCCGGGACAATCAAGACACCCCCAACCCCACTTCTGGAAGTGCAGGTCTGCTTGCTGGGACAGACTTGACTCCCTTACTATTCCATCTCATACTGCACCCTGCCCCAGACAGGGAGTGGGTTAATTTACAAATCTGATTAAATTCTAAAATGACTACTCCCGTAGCTAACACGTCTAATAATGATCTCATGATACTCTCCTGGAATGTAGGCGGCCTCAATTCCCCGATAAAAAGGAGAAAAGTATTGGATAAATTAAAAAAGGAAAAAGCCCAAATAATTCTCCTGCAAGAAACCCATTGGCGTAAAAAAGATAATCAAACGCTAAAAGATAACTGGTTACAATCCGTGATAGACGCCCCCTATAGGTCTAAATCGAGAGGGGTAGCAGTACTCATTAAAAACTCTCTTCGATGTGAAATCCTGAAAACTTACAAAGATCGAGATGGTAGATATGTGATGGTGAACCTTGAAATACAAGGGACTGTGTATACTATCGTGAATATTTACGCACCAAATACTGATAATAAATGTTTCTTTGCAGATGTGCTACAAAGACTAAACTCCTGGGGGGCCTCCAATATAATACTTGGTGGTGATGCAAACGTGGTCTGGGATGACTCCATAGACAAGTCAGGTAAATCAACCTCACACTCACGCAATAGAGCAAAACCACTCCATAATCTCTGTGATGTTCTACAATTATATGACTCATTTCGACATTTACATCCAACGTCGATAGATTATACCTTCTACTCAGGAGTACACAATACACATTCAAGGATTGATTATATATTCCTATCACAAACATTGCTTCCAACCCTATCTTTTGCCGCTATAGGCAACATAGATGTTTCTGATCATGCACCTGTTTTAACAACGATTAAATTGAAAATACCTCAAGCCACATCCTTTAATTGGAGATTCCCGGCTTATCTGGCTGCTAATGCGGACTTCCAACTATTTTTGAAAACGACTTGGGCCAATTACGTGGACGATAATATTAACCATTGGGATGACCCACAATTGTTGTGGGCAGCGGCAAAGCCGGTTTTAAGAGGACAGATCATTTCCTATCTAATCAAATTAAGAAGGAGTTATAACGAAAAATATCATACCTTACAAAAATTATTGACCCAACATTATGCAGATTTTAAATGGTCCAATTCCCAGGATGACAGAAATAAATATAAAGAGACGAAACAACTTTTTGACACTTTATTATCGGAAAAAGCATACACAACCATAAGCCACACAACTAACAAATTCTACAGATACGGTAATAAATCTGGGAAACTCTTGGCGCAACTTGCCAAAAGACGCACTCGTCACACCTTCATACAAAAAATAAAAACACCAGACGGATGGACTCATGATCCTAAACATATTACACACATTTTAACTGAATATTTCAAAACTTTCTACAATAGCGCCACAGATGATCCCCACGATGGTTTACAATTTCTTAGGGAAGCCAACTTGAAAAAACTGACGCCCCAGGACAGGGAAATTCTAGACGAACCTATAACGGAGAGAGAGATATTAGATACGATAAAACACTTAAAAAACGGGAAATCGCCGGGTCCTGATGGTCTAACCGCGGAATTCTACAAACTCTTGTCCCCCGACATAACTCCGACCCTAGTCACGCTATATAACGATACCTTGAAAGGTGTACCTTTGTGGCGAGAAGCAAACGTAGCTAGAATAATTTTAATCCCTAAAGAAAACAAGGACCTGACTGATCCAGCTTCATATAGGCCAATTTCACTCTTAAATCAAGATGTTAAAATCATGACTAAAATCATGGCGGATAGACTACAGCGGATTTTACCCACTATACTCACCGAGCATCAAGTAGGCTTTCTTAGAGACAGACATCCAGTTAATGCACTTCGACGGATTGTGACAGCAGTTTATTATAGCAACCTAGAAAAAAGAAAACACGGCATGTTAATAAACCTAGATGCCGACAAAGCCTTTGATAGGATATCGCACGCACATCTACGACGTCTTTTAAAATTTCAACATTTCGGTTTAAATATATTCAACCTATACAAGACTTTATACTCCACCCCCACGACGTTTTTAACGGTAAATAACATAAATTCTGACAGATTCCCGATCAACAGGGGTACCCGACAAGGATGCCCTTTGTCACCACTCCTCTTCAACATCGCCATAGACCCACTACTTAGGCACATAATTCAAAACACTTCGTTCAAGGGTATACAAATAGGCCAAACCAATCTCAAGGTCACGGCCTTCGCAGACGACATTTTTCTATTCCTCGGACAACCCAAGACCGACATACCGATATTACTAAAGATCATACGGAGGTTTGGAAACTTAGCTGGATTCCAAATAAATCTAAATAAATCGGAAGCACTCCAGCTTCACCACTCCGACCCCACGGACTGGCTCCCTCACTTTCCCTTTAAAAAGACCAATACTAACATTAAATACCTAGGGATTATGATTCCATCACATTATAACCGTCTATACGAGCTCAACATTAGGAAGACTATTGATGAAATACAACAGGAGACACAACAATGGAAACATTTACATCTTACCTTTCTAGGCAGAATACATTTAATAAAAATGATCATATTTCCGAAGCTTTTATATCCCATACAAATGTTACCTTATTACATCAAACCCACAGATATCAAACGAATTAACCATATATTCCGAACCTTTATTTGGAACAAAAAACGACCCAGAATCAGCTTGTTCAAATTGGAACAACCCAAAGCTCAGGGTGGAGTCAATCTCCCCAATATTAAAGACTACAACACTGCAGCGCTATTACGTTATGCAGGGGATTGGCTCTTACACAAAGATCAATACGCTACACCATCCCTAGATCAATACCTAAACAGAGACTACTCTCTCAATTATCTACTACACGTTTTGCCCACCGATACCCCCTTATGCCTTCGAGACAACCCCCTATTCGCAGACACCTACAAAGCGTGGCAAGTCACTAGGAAAAAACTAGGCCTATCACCGACCATATCTCTATGTTTAACCTGGGTAGGGAACAAACAATTCCCCATAGGACTACATAACCCGATACTCATCCACTGGCGTAACAACGGACTTTCTATCCTCAAAGACTTATTAACGAATGAATACTCCCCAATTACTCAAACACGATTAATGGAAAACTTCCCATACACTACACAACACGTATTTTTGAGACTTCAACTCCTTCATTTCACGACCCACACCTTGTCTCACTTAACTGCCAAAGACAAGGAAGACCCACTTTACAGACTATGGAAAAATGCAATGGTCAAACATTCCACATCACAAATATACCAGACTATACGGACTATAATAGACGCGGATAATGAGGACAACCCAATCTTTAAATGGACCAAGGATATCCCTGACGTAACGCAATCAGACATCCTAAACTATCATATGAAAACAATGCAGCTACTCCCAGCGAGTAGATATCAAGAGATGTCTCTGCAAATTTTACATAACTCCTATCTTACACCACTTAGAAGGCATAAAATGGGGAATCTTTCCTCAGACAACTGTTTACGCTGTGCCTCACCAAGAGCTGATTTGCTACATAACCTCTGGTCGTGCACAAAACTACAAACATTTTGGCAGGAGGTGGTCGCATATGGTGGCCAGATGATCGGGAAACCCCTCCAACCACTAATTGAATGGGCATTATTTAGTCAAACTACTTACTATACCCAGCTGTCGAAATCTGAGAAATGCCTGATAGGCAGACTAGCTGCGGCGGCGAGGAAAACGATCTTACAACAATGGCTGACTACGGAACCCCCATCTATTCAGATAGTCAAACAAAAATTACACCATTTATTTCACATGGATTGGTTGGAAGCAATGACCAAAAAAGAACACAATGCTCCAAAATTCTTTACTACCTGGATGTCGTATGTGACATCACTCCCACTTCACACTAGATGCCTTACGGTTTACACGTTTCGTCGTACAACTTGGTACGATGAAGAATCGCTCAGAGACCACCCACTGGTCATGGAGTCATCCCAATACCTCGACACCTGGCAACGCGAACAAGACAGGCTGGTTTTTGCACCCCCCGGGAGTCATCTGATAAACAGATTATTGGCAACATTCCCACTGAGTCCCTCTTGAGATCAGATGCTGTATTTAGAGCTGTATGTTTTGTTGATTTTGTTGAAAAATTATCTTTGACCAATGTTCAGTTTCTGCACTATAGATTTTAACTATACGTATCATTGCAACGACAGAATGTACTTTATTTGTGCTGTATCTGAATAAAAAACACTTTTGGAAAAAAAAAAAAAAAATTCACTGCCCAGCCTCCTAGAATCACAGACTGAATAAATCTAGAAGACTGGTCATGCAATTTATTTAATATGTGGATATGAGGATGATTTTTACAATTTGAACAAAAAAATACTTTTTTTAAAAGTCTGAATAGAAACTTGATTTTCCTGATGACCGCATACAATGACAGAAATGCCAAGAGCCTCAGAAATCTAATCACTGCAAGTTAATTGGCTCAATTGGGATCAAGCTTACTTCTGGAGACATCTATAAATGACAATAAATTCAAAGACATCCCTAGTCTCGCCTGTCCTACATTTTTTATCTGAACAATATTTCTATTTCATTATAACAGCAACTTATTTTTCAGTATTAAAACAAATGTTTGCCTTTTTTTTTATCAGGGATCACCTGACTGATGTTGGGGGTAAATATTCAAAACAAAGATGTAGTTCTTCCCATAGTTCAATTGAAAACAGTTGCGTGAAGAAAAGATTTATTAAAGATAAAGGGTGACTCAGTTCTGCAATCAAGCAAAATGTATTCATTAATAAGCATTAAGAAATGATTTGGCCTCTATATGATTTTCTTTTCATTTGACATGGATGTGATATTTGAGTCCTCAACCATGTCCTTTTAACACTATGGGGCATATTTATCAAGGGTCGAATTTCGGATTGAAAAAACTTTGATATTCAAAAAAAAAAACCAACCGAAAGTAAGTTGAAGTTTTTTTTGGTCGAATAAGTCAGTTTTTGATCAAATAGGTCCATATTTGCCCAAATTTGAATAGAACGAATCAAATTAATAACGCATTTGATCAAATTTGATTTCAAAGTTTTTCCCAAAACTTTTTCAAAGTCCACCAATTGACTCCAAATGGGTTCTAGGAGGTCCCCCATAGGCTAAAACAGCAATTCGGCATGTTTTAAATGGCGAATGGTCGAATTCAATTTTTTAAAGAGACAGTACATGATAAATTTTGAAATTCAAATTTTTAAATATTTTGCAAATTTTAATTGAATTTGGACTATTCCCTAGTCAATGTACACAAAAATAACTCTAAATTCTAATTTTTTTCATTCAAAAATTCACTTTGACCTTTGCTAAATCTGCTCCTAACTGATGTTATTCATTTGGCATAGATTATCATTGTATATATCCCTCTAGCAGTTATAGTATATGCAGTGCTTGTACAGAGAATTTGTTTTGGGTACAGCAAGTTTCTTTCCACATAAGCTCACACTCTAAACTTGGTATCTGAGGCTAAGAGAGATTAAGTGCCTTGTCTAAAGCCACAAGAAATGTGATATGTTTCATTAAGTTACCGAGTAATTACATAGTGTAGGGCAGAAGAGCATGATAGATTGTAGCAATATTTAGGAATTCGCAGTGCCAACTGTCACAGATAAATATACTTAAAGAAAGCATGAAACATAACTTGCGTGTTTAAGGCTGTTCCTTCTAAATGTATGATTGTGTAATGCTTTAAGTACAAATCAATTTAATCACTCTATTAAATGCTTCAGCCTGCTAACTTGTTATTTTAATCTTTAAATCTTAACTGAAAATGTAATGTGAGCATGTGTCAAAAATTACAAGAAAATTTGCCTTTTTTCAGTGATGAGTCAGAATAGCATTTTTACTTCTAAAGTATGTTCTAAAGAAAGAAAGAGGAAAATGCCACATAATAAGTGAAGTATCCACAGCATTCACTGCACAGTAACGAATTAGCTGCTTAAAAAAAGAATAAAATGGAGAAGTAAGCTATATAGTAACAGTAGCTATAGTTCATTGATACATTTTAGTATAAATACATATTTGGGAGATTAGGTTTGACTGATTAGTACTTTTTCACAAAAGATGCACCAGTGAAGGACAGCAGCAGCAGCACTTGGGACAATACACGCAATAAATAACTTTTTTCTTTTTTTTTTTTTTTGTGAATTGCATGCCAGTTGAAAAAGGGTGTCACTTCAAGCACATAAATCCATAGGCAGAATAATGGCACCAGTGCTTAATTTGGTCACATGGTCCCATTTACTGAGTAAAGTTCTGCAGCAATATCTAATGATGTTTTCCAGGCAATGGCACTTTAACAGAAGGGAAGATTTGAATAAATTCCTCTTTTAGATGGGTTTTACTTTATTTTTATACGAACTAAAGTAAGATCACGTTTCTGTTAGTCTGAATAAAAAACATTTTCATTTCAACTTGCCTGTCATTTCAGCCCCTGAGCGTACCCTCTCACAGGAAAGATATTTATTTTAATGTAATGATTTGGTGATACTTTCTCCTTAATATCGAACACGTGAATAGTTCTCATTCTGCATTGATTTAGTCAGAACTTTCTATTTCCAGCTATTATTGCCTGTGGGCTGCATAACTCATTTCTCTGTAATGCAACTTAATTTCGTTATTTTGTTCCCCCAGAATTTACATAGATATTATGTGGTTCTCCTGAATCTAGACTTTGCAAAAGAATTGTCTGCTTACATTATTAATGCAAACGTACTATTAAAATATGCCTGGCAATAGTTATAGATAAAAATGATTTGATGTAAAAATAAATAAACAGAGTTGTCTGCTAAATTGCTGCCATGTTTTTAATTTTGCCAGTGGTATAAACAAATTTCACTTTTACCTTAGACTCCAAGCACATTTATACTCGAATTTGCTCTAGTGCCAAAATCCTTTGTTTAATTCTGCATCTCCTTAAGTATTTGTCAGGTGCTTCCAGTGCAATCATAGTCAGTGTAATTGTTAAGCGATTTGCATTTTTTAAATGCCTGCTAATTGGGGGTAAATTAAAAATTTCTGCAGTTCACATAGATTTTTTCTGCATACTTGAATAATTACAATTTTTGGAAACAAAAAATATAACCATAAACACAAAAAATGTGTCCTGGCTTCTGTCTGAGCACAATGTAGTTAAAAGGCAATGTAACCAGGATCATTTGTTAATGGAGGAAATTTGATTAATGAACATGTGCTCAGGCGTATGGAGGGTACATCACAGCAAATACATTAAAGGGGTTATATACAGGGAGCAAAGTGCAATATCAAGTTTAATCGCCATAATGCAGCATTTTTCAGCATCATTATGGTCACTATTAACACAATTGTGCTTAAATTTCATTGTAAATCAGGTGCAATTGAACTGAAAGTATTCAAAGTCCAGTTGATTTAATTCAGATTTGAAACAGAAGGCAGGTAAGACTGAGCAGCTCGAAGGGCAACTATACAGAAGTGCAAGGAGCACATTTTGATGCAAGAACAGGTATGAGATCCCTTATCTGCATACCTGTTATCCGCAAAGTTTTGAATTACAGAAGGCTATCTCCCATAGACTTCATAAAAATCAGACTTTTTCAAATTTATTTCCTTTATCTCTGTAACGAAGATTTGATCCTAAGATACAATTAATCCTTATTAGAGGCAATACAATCCTGTTGGATTTATTTAGAGGGGATATTTATTAAAAATGTTATAAAAAAAAAAAATATTATATATAAAAAAAATTGACTGATCTCTCAATAACCATAATATACCAAAAAATCTGAAGGAAAAAGCATGTGTGTGAAAAGTCGAAATAAAATCGTGTGACATTTCGAAAATTGCAACTTTTTTGGATTGTTGCAAAAAATGCCTAAAAACTTGAAGAACATGAAGGCAAGAAACATCTTCCAATTGTAAAAAGGGAAATTTGCAATTGATTCTAGATGACCCTGACAGGTTCTAGCTGCAGTATTTTTTAGATTCTGATCTGTCACAGTATTGTAGCATAATAAATCCTTACAAAAGGCGCTAATTTTTTCCACTACACTACTTTTTCGGATTTTTTTGCGACAAAAAAGCCAGACCAGAGAAATTCAACCTTTAATAAATGTGCCCCTAATTTTTTTTTTAATTCATTTTATGTAAACTTACATTAGGGGCAGATTTATTAAGGGTCAAATTGAAAATTCTAATTTGAATTTTCAAATTTTTTTTATGGTCAAAACCATATAATTCCACAAAAGGGAATTATCCAAACTCAATTCAAGTTTTTTTTTTTTTTTTTAAAATTTGGCCCTTTAAGAATTTGAATTAGACTATTCGCCACCTAAATCCTACCTAATTCATGCATAAGTCAATGAGTGAGGTCCACTGACCAATTTGGAGATATTTGTAGCCTTCCTGACATTTGGGTTTTTTTCAAAAAAAAAAAACTCGAATCGAGTTTGGTCGAATTCTAATCAAATACGATTCGAGTTTTCAGGTCGGTAAAATTTCTTTAAAAAACCCCAGTCGAATTTCGAGTATATTATAATTTAAGGACGTTTAAAAAAACTCAAATGCATTCGACCTTTGATAAATGTGCCTCCAAATTTTGTAAAGATTGCTAATCCAGAAAACTCCAGGTCCCAAACATTATGGATAATAGGTCCCATACCTGTACCCTTAATGAATGGGGTTTTATGTGCAACTTATTATAGGCAAATTAGTGCAAACAACTGCAGTAGCAGACCTAAACAAGCTCTTATAATTAATGTGGGTACATATCCTAGGTTACTCAACAATGTAATTTACAGTCCACAATTCTATAGGGATTATTTTTTAACAACAACAATGCAAATTACAATATTTTATACACAATTAAGATTGCGAAACTCCAGCGAAAATTTGCCTGCGTCAAAAACATTTGGATGCACGTCCGATAAGTTGCTCATGTCAAAATTGGTGCACATCAACACTATTGACGCCCATTGACTTAAACGCCGGTGTCAAAGTTGACACAAGTGACTTTTCAGATACGTGTCCAAAATTGACGCGGGCATACATTTCCGACTTTCACAAATTTTTCCCTGTTTTGCGAATTTCAAGGGAAATTTGCAAATTTTTCGGCGACGCGAACCCACTTAAAGGACCTTGAAATTGATGGTTGTTCTAGAATTCCTTTCTGCCAATATGTGCTCTATGATCCTAACTTGTCATAGCAAGTTGAAGAGACTCATTGATGTTTGCTACAAGTTGCAAAGGAGCATTAGTGTATGTATGGATGCAATTACCTTTGTAAAAAGTGCCAAGGTGTGCTTCAATATTGCACTGCAGTCAACATGCTTTTGCACATGCCAATTATTGTTCTTAGGTGATTGAAAGTAAGTCTGTTTTCTTTATCTGTTTAAAATAAAACAAGGGACATCCGGGATGGCGTCTGAGTGGAATGAGGAACAATAGTGCTGATCCTTCGTAAAACCTCTTTAATGTAACTATATAAGGTAAACTTATTCATATACTACCGCAGAAACACAATACAATAATAGGGAACTCACCAAGAAACAGGCACAAGGTGAAGAACTCAACTCCGGTGCAGACAAATTCGGAGGGCAAGAGGAAGAGAGATTGTGATGAGGAGAATCTCAACATAGCAACTGTTAACTCTGCAAACCTTGGGTAAGTAACCACCACTTCCTATGGTGACATTTTCAATACTCAAAACTTTAAACAGGGAGATTTCAAATTTAATTAATTAATATCAGTAATTTGGATTCTCAGATTACCTCACAGCAAAACCGTATCACAGAAGAGAGTATTTTATTTTTGGAGGATAATTCTTCCTCTTTCAAAAACAAAGTGCTATCTGTGGGAAAAAAGTGAAGAATTTAAAAAATACAGCTGAGGAAAACAGATCCAGCAGAAAAAATTACCCCACCCCACAAAAAACTTTAATTTTTTAACCCTTACAATTAGCTTTCCTGAGGCAATATTTTAATCAATATTCCTCATATTACTTGTACAATTATGAAGACTCATGGTTGTTTGAGAACATTAGGTCAAATTTAAAACCATTTCCAGTTGGGTCCAGACTAGACGCCGTAAAAGTTCTAGAGTCTTAGCAGGACCAGGATGTCCCGCTTGTTTGGAACTATGAGTCTGTTGCAGAATAGGTAGACAAAGTTCAGGAGGTACAAATGCCATTCCGATGGAAGTATCCGGAGGGGCAGAAAATTGACCAGCCAGAATTTGATCAGCAAATTGAGGGTACAAAGAAGCGATGATCTTGACAGGAGGAATAATTGGTTCTTGTCTTTCAGGAGTACGATCCACCGGAGTGAAACTTCAAGACAGAGCATCGGCTTTCCGATTCTTGGGGCCAGGGCGATAAGTCAAGACAAAGTTAAATCTAGAGAAGAAGAGAGCCCACCTTGCTTGTCTGGGATTCAGCCTCTTGAGAGATTGAATGAACTCAAGATTCTTATGATCAGTGTAGATCGTGACTGGAATCAAGGAACCTTCAAGGAGGTGACGCCACTCTTCTAAGGCAAGCTTGACAGCCAGGAGTTCTCGATTTCCTATATTATAATTTTGTTCGGCAGGAGAGAACTTCTTAGAGAAATATGCACATGGGTTCAACTTTCCATCAGAGGGATGTCTTTGGGACAGGATAGCTCCAGCTCCAACTTCAGAAGTATCTACCTCGATGAAGAAAGGTAACTCTGGATCAGGATGGCAGAGAACCGAAGCAAATCCTTCAAGGATTGAAAAGCTTCTATAGCAGGCGGGGGCCATGAGCTGGGTTTACCCCCTTTTCGGATGAGGGCAAGGATAGGTGCAATGCGAGAAGGGAACCCCTTAATGAATTGCCTGTAGTAATTGGCAAAACCAATGGATCTCTGGATTGCCTTGGTGCTCAGCGGTAGGGGCCACTCTTGGATTGCAGACACTTTCACAGGATCCATCTCTAAACCCTCTGGGGAGATGATATAGCCCAGAAAAGGAATCTTGGACACTTCAAACACACATTTCTCCAGCTTGGCAAAGAGAGAGTTCTTCCTCAAACGAGTACTTCCTTCACCCGGGAGCGATGGCTTGCAAGGTCCTTGGAGAAAATCAGGATGTCATCAAGGTACACGACCACAAACTTTTCCAAGAGATCCCAGAAAATGTCGTTCACAAATTCTTAGAAGACAGCGGGGGCATTGCAAAGACCAAAGGGCATCACGAGTTACTCATAGTGCCCATCGCGAGTGTTGAATGCGGTCTTCCATACGCCCCATGGAGATCCAACTTAGTGAAGATTTTAGCCCCCTTCAGTTGGTCAAAAAGTTCTGCAATCAGAGGCAAGGGATACCGGTTCTTAACGGTGATTTTATTAAGACCCCGGTACTCAATACAAGGACGTAAGCCTCCATCCTTCTTCTCCATGAAGAAGCCCCTGCAGGAAAAGTAGAAGGGCGAATAAACCCGCGCTGGAGATTTTCTTGGATACATTCCTTCATGGCAGCGGTCTCTGCTGGAGAGAGAGGATAAGTGCGACCTCTAGGGGGCATGGTTCCAGGCAGGAGATCAACTGGACAATCGTAGTGACGATGAGGAGGGAAAAATTCTGCAGACTTTTTAATGAAGACATCGGAGAATTCCTTGTAGAAGGAGGGAAGCGTCTTCAGATCAGATGTAGAAATATTCACCCTCTGGAGGGGTTCAGCAGGAAGACAATGCTGCTGGCAGAATGGGCTCCAACCGGAAATCTCCCCTGTGGACCAATCAATGGTGGGATTATGCAGGCGCAGCCAAGGAAGACCCAAAACAACGGGACAGGAAATAATCAGGAACAATAATCTTTCTTTATGCAAAGTCCCAACCTGCACAGGCAATTCCCCAGTCGTCATGGCAATAAACTCAGACTCCAGGGGTCTGTCATCAATGGCGGTTACTCGAAGTGGAGGATTCAATGGAAACAGGGGAACATTCATATACTTGGCAAAGAGAGCGTCCATGAAATTTCCGGCAGCTCCAGAGTCAATAAAAGCTGAGCCAACAATGGTCTTAGTGGCCAGACGGATCTGTAAAGGCAGAAGAAACCTGTGAGTTTTCTTGAGATTTGGGAGCAACATCCCTCACATGAGACTTTCCCGGGTCACCTTGAAGAGGGGAGCGCTGTGGCTTTACAGGAACAGCACCCCTCACATGAGTCTTTCCAGGGTTACCTTGAAGAGGGGAATTCGAAAGCTTCACAGGGCAAGAATTGGCAAAGTGGGGCTGACCACCACAATAGAGACAAACTCCAGCCGTATGTCTCCGGAGTTTCTCCTGTTCGGAGAGACAAACTCTTCCGACTTGCATAGGTTCCTCCGGAGGAATAGTAGAAGCTTGAGTAGCTGGGGTATGCAAGAGAGGTCTTTGAAAGCGAGGTGCCAACAAGGGTTGAAATCTTTTACTGCACTCCTTCTCTACTAGATGCTCTCTGAGACGAGTGTCCACTTTAATGGATAGAGCAATCAGATCTTCCAGCAGGTCAGGGAACTCCCTGGAGACAAGATCATCTTTTATTCGAATAGACAGACCTTGATAGAATACAGCCTTATAGGCATCATCATTCCAGGGAGTCTCGGCCAACAAAGTTCTAAAGTAAATAGCATAGTCGCTGACACTGCAGTTTCCCTCCCGGAGTTGCAGAAGACGAGAAGGGGCATTTGTGACCCGACCTGGGGCATCAAACACAGAACGAAATGCTTGAAGAAAAGCCTTGGCATCAAAAGTCACTGGAGAATTTTTCTCCCAAAGAGATGTTGCCCACTCAAGTGGTTTGCCCACCAAACGAGACATCACATACCCCACCTTAGAACGTTCATTGGGGAAGTGCAAGGGTTGAAACTCGAACTGGATCTGGCACTGTGTAGCGAAACCTCTGCAGGCTTGTGGGTCCCCACTGAAGCGAGGAGGAGGCGGAATGCGAGGGTCACCAGACGAGGAACCTGCGGTAGACGAGACGGCCGCCATGGGAGGATTTCCAGCAGCTTGAGAAGCAGGGGGTGCAGGAGGCATATGTGAGAGTACGGTATCGAGTGCCTGCCCTATGCGGTACTGCTGGGCTTCATAATCCTCCATGCGGAATGCGATAACAGGCGTAGCTTCCTCAGTAGGATCCATGGCCCAAGAATAATGTCAAGGAGCCGTGAGCTCCCACCAGGGAGGTAGTCAGGATCAAGGAGGAAGCCCTCTTGAGAGAACACGTTCGCGGTATCCAAAGGGTTAAGCAAGCGGATGGTCAGAGTTCAGGCAAGAGTTCATTGGCAGGCAGATCAGGATCAAATAACAAGAGTACAGGAAGAGGGTCAAAACCAAGGCAGGAACAGGAATCAGGAGTGGGAACAGGAATCAAGGCTTGGAAACAGGAACCAACCAATAAAAGAAGAAAAAAACATACTTTCTCTTTCTTCAAACTAGATCAGTAAATACCTCCAATTCATTTTTATGGGTTACTAGTCCTTGAATAATCATTAAACCTGTTACTGTATTACCCCCTGCAAGGTTCAATCTACTAGCATGACATGTATTTAGATGTGAAAACTCATGCATTCATCAAGAGATGGAAAGTTCAAGTGTACACAGCTGTTCAAAGTCTTTTTATTCATGTTAGGAAATTAATGTTTTAAATTTCGCGTTAGATCCACAAAGAAGCAGACATATTTAACTGTTGGGAATATAGCTAGGCTTTTTTTCTTATAATGATGGGTAGTATTGTTTGCCTTTGTCAAAACTGTGAAAGCCTTAGACAGAAAACAGTGGAGACTATAAAATATTACTTTTCTTTACTCAACCTGTTTATTCATTTGTCTATAAATACCTTGACACTAGTCCAGGATGTCTTCAGTGAGATTTCACCTTTGTCATTTTCCTTTAAATAGACCATTGTACTTTTGAAAAAGAATCTTGAATTAAGATGTCATTGGTCTCCTTTTTGCTACAATTAACTTAAAAATAGCTTATGAAAAGGTGCTCTATTGTAATTTTAGATGCAAATATTAGATAAAAGGAGGTTTGCAATGTTCGCCCTTAACAGCACAAGAAAAAACAAGAATTAGTCTCAAATTGAGCTCTGCATCATGAAAAAAGCTTTGAATGCAATATACCTCTCTAAGAAACATGTTTCTTTCTATGCATTCCCTTTGCTCATCATCTTGCATGATCTGTACAATACATTATTGATGCAATTGATCCTCACGTCTAGGGTTGGCAGATATGAGCTGTGCTTATTTTGTTAAATTTCTGGATGGCATCTGGATTTGGAACTGACCTAAAATGAACGTAGAAGTAAATGAACATAGAAGTAAATATAAGACTATCCATTTACAAATCTCCCATAATTTCCATCTTTAAAATGCATCCATGTCACATTAAATGTGCATTGAATGAGAGCTGGGTACTTTACTGTACACATATCTAGGATCCCATCTTTGATGGGGGTTTGATTGCTGTTGTGCTCAGGTGGAAAACAGCAGGACAATATCCCATGTTCCTAGTAATGCTTTCCGTACACCTATACGGTATAGAAAATGTGCAACCTAAAGCAGATGTGGTGATGATAGGTTAAGCAAGTGTTCCTGAGTGGAAGTCTGTGATTACCATGACATCTGTTTTGCAAAGAGATCTTCCCACATATCAGTACAGACCCAAATATGTTAAAGGTTGAGGCAGCATGCAGAACCAGGACAATACAACTCTACATAATGCCTCTTTCTGCAAAGCAGTAATAGACAGGGGAGACACTCTGTTGACATTGTGGTTTATACCTTGTCAATCCTAGGTCCTCTTTACTTCTTGGTACAATCCATCCCAAAAATGGATGGCTATTGGTAGCAAGAAGGTCGATAAATACTATTATTCAATCATTAATAACTTCTTAGTGGGGTCTGGAAGTTGCTGCTGGGCAACACAGTGCTTTGTTTGTATTACTGATATACTGTAGGGGTCAGGGGCTGTAGATCAATTGGGTCTCATGGGGCAAGATACAGCCCTGTAGAGACATGGACCAGATAGAGGGGCCAGATAGATCCTGATGTATATGTGTATAGTTACTGGTGAAAGTTATATTATAAAATAAAGCATAATAAAAATATAAGCAAGAGATCAGATAAGATTGCAAATCACTATAGCATACAAGCTCTGTTGCATGGATAGACATAAAGCATCTTAGAAAGTGCTCATGAAATGAAATATAACCATTTTAAATTCACATCAACATGCAAGCATAACAAATTATGAAAATTATTTTTGTTTCAATGTTACTGTACTTACAGTAGTTTTCCTTTTAGATAGCCTCTACAAATAAGAAAATATATGTTTGGAGAGAATTGATATGAACCACTGATGTACTTTTCTACAGCTTTTTGCATTGTTGCCTTGCAAATACAAACTTTTATTCGAGGTCCAAAAGCTAAACCATTCCAGCAAAGGAAAAAAAATCCACACTGCTGCCAAAATTAACTTTGCTTGCTTACAAATTAAGAATCATTCCACTTCATTGCAAGTAGTGAAAGTGTTCAATATTTTAATTTAATTTGCCTATCATCAAAGAAAAGAGACTGCAGCCCAAAGTCATACATCATATTTTTCTCTTCTTACAATGTGCCATTTCTAAGGGAAATGTGCATCAAACAGAATATGTTGTTGCTTGAGGCTGGTGTCTTTCAAGGTAGCGAGACAGCGTGGATGCACTGTGCCCAAAGATTTTTTTATTGTAAAGACAATAAAAGCCGATGGAAGGTAGACAGACAGCCATTTCCTCATCTTCAGCAAGTCCTCGGTGGCTTCTACTTGAGGTTATTTTTAATTATAAGCTACTTTGACTCACAAACAGCAAGGGTTTGTGGTGTATATATATTTAACTTGCTTTTGTATTTAACATATTGCTGTTTCTGTGCACACTCTAAAATGCATGGTTTCTGTTATATATTAAGCACAAAACAAAAAATGTTGTACCGTGTTAGCCAGTAGCAAAAATAACAAATAAAAAAAAAAAAAAAAAATATACAAAAAGTATTGTAGAAGTGATACCTATATTGGCTAACAATACAAATACATTGCAAGCACCAATGTATATACCTCCTGTAGAGCACCTAGTACATGTAATCATATATACCACATTGGATGAAGCACATGAATAGTAGTAGAATAATAGTAGAATAATTTATACTTTCAGTATAGCAACTTGATCTTTGCACAGCATGTATGTATTTGCAGGTTTCACATCTGTTGCTGTTGCAGGGAAATGTACCTGCTTTAGTTGTTTTAAGAATAGCACTTCTGACCATAATTTTCCTCAGATTAGGTGGTTGTCTATAAGACAAGAAAGGTAGTTCCGGGAATATTTATTTTAGTAGGGGATCTGTATGGAGCATGGGTTGCAGGTCTCTGGCTATTTTTCTAATTTTTTCTAGTTGCCCTGTGGATTTGATCATCAATAACCTGCGGATGGTATTCCCGATTAACAAAAGTTTTCCATAAGAAATGGATATGTTTGTCTGTCATCAAGATTTGAGAAAATCTGGTTGTATCTAAGAGCCTGGCTAAACACAATTGATTTTTTTATGTGATGAGGATGAAAACTGTCCCACAAAAGATATGCAGGGTGGCCTATTTGTTTTTGGTATAGGAATGTTTGTATGGTTCCATTTTTGATGTAGATGGTTGTATCCAAGAAGTTGATGTGTGAGTAAGAGTGGCTAAGGGTAAGGTTGATGGTGGGGTGGAATTGGTTAAATCTTTGGTGGAATGCCAATAGTTCTTTTTCTGATGCTGTCCATATGATAAGTATGTCAGCTATATACCATAAATAGGTTAAGGGCCTGGTTTTGCAGGAAGCCAGGATATTTTCCTCTAACTGGGCCATAAACAGATTGGCATAGAGGTGTCATTTTGCTTTCCATATCACTTCCCATCAGGTATATGGCATCTCCTAATGAGAAGTAGTTGTGTGTCAGTATAAATCTGATCAGCTGTAGAGTTGGTACTATGGGCATATGGTTTTTTTCTAGGAAGTGCTGGCAGGCTGCAATACCATCTTCATCGGGATGTTGGTATACAGAGACTCCACATCCATGGTAGCTAGGATGGTGCCCTCTGAAAGTGGACCTATATTGGTCAGTTTGTTTAAAAGTTCAGTGGTGTCTTGTATAAAACTGGGTGTTTTTCTTACAATTGTCTTCAGGATGTTTCTACCCAGCCATATATGCCCTCAGTTAATGTTCCAATACCAGAGATGATGGGTCACCCTGGATTTCCTTCCTTATGTATTTTGGGTAACCTGTAAAAGGTACTAATTCTGGGGTTCACTGGTATCAAGTCCATTACGTGTGTCTTCGGGGGGGGGAACCATTGATAACTTGTTTTAATTAATTTGTCTATGAGTTGGGTCCTCTTCCAGTCTTTTATAATATCTGGTGTTAGACAGTTGTCTATTGGCTTATTTTATGTAATCTGTGGTGTCCATTATTACCACAGCACCCCTTTTATCAGCTGGTTTAACTATTAAGTCCTTGTTGGTTTTCAAAGCCAGTGTAGCATTTTTCTCCTGGACACGAATATTATAAATAGTGATGGTCAAATTTGTCAAAACAGTGATTTTGATGGCAGTGTCAATTCACCGGGGTCAAAATTGGCGCCGGTGTCAAAGTTGACTCCACCGCCCATTAAAGTCAATGGGCATCAGTTTATTGGCGCTGGTGTCTAAATGTCAGGGTGCCAGGAATGCTCCCACCAGTGAGGTTGTCAGGATCTAGGAGGAAGCCCACTGTGGGATCAAAGTCGCGGTATCCAAAGGGTTAATCAAAAGGATAATCAGAGTCCAGGCGAGTTCAAGGGCAGGCAGAATAATAAGCAATGTCCAAAGTCCAGGCAAGGGGTCAGGCAACAATCGGGAACAAGATACAGTCTTAAACTAGTACACAGGAAACCCAGGAAACACACAATTATGAATCCTATACTTGGGCGCCATTCTGGCGTCTTGGTAGATTTGAATTTGGCGCCAAGATGACGTCACTGGTGTCCTTACGTTGACGCACTGGCGTCATTGCGCCAGCGCTGCTACCCATGTGGCGGCCATGGGCGCCACCATTTTGGGAGTGACGCCGGCAGAGGAGGACATGCCGCCCGGAGCTCCTGGAACTGCTCCGGGCGGCGATCGTGACACTAAATTGGTGCCTGTGAACCGTCGAATTTTCACCAGCGAATTTTCACAGCAAATTCGCTTATTTATTCGCCGGCAGCGAAATGGGCAAATTCACTGAGAATTTGTGCCTGTCGAATAAATTCGCCCATCACTAATAGGGATGTAGCGAACTGTTCGACGGCGAACTAGTTCGCGCGAACTTTGACTGTTCGCGTCCGCCGCAAGTTCGCGAACGTCGCGCGACGTTCGCCAATAGGCGTTCGCGTCAAAATCGTTCGTCCATTCGACCATTCGATCGCTAAAATCGAACAATTTTCGTTCGAATCGAACGATCGAAGCCATTGGATTGAATGAAATCATTCGATCCAATGGCTTCGATCGTTCGATTCGAACGGAAATCGTTCGATCGAACGATTAAAATCCTTCGATCGTTCGAATCGAACGATTTTCGGATGTTCGAAGTTCGCGAACTGTTCGCATTTTTTCCCGGTGTTCGCGAATGGCGTTCGCGAACACAATGTCGGCGGTTCGCTACATCCCTAATCACTAATTGTAAATTAAGTTTCTTTGTCCAGCCAGTATATTGGACTGATCTTACAGTATATATGCTGTGCCTTTCCAGCTTTCATTTGTATTTTGTCTGACAAAGGGGACTTGGTGCTCCAAAAGCTTGCAATGTATTTTTATTGTTAGCCAAATAGGTATCAGTTCTACAATACTTTTTGTATTTGTTTGTTTTTTTATTTGTTATTTGTGAAATATTAAAAAGTAAAATAATAAATCGGAAGATAGTAAACTATATGTGATGGAAACATAATTAGATTTGTTGGCTATAAATAGTGCAGATTTCAGACAAAGATAAACTCAGTAACACTGCACTGACGTGACACAATCATCTATAATACAATATATTTCCTTTTTTTTCCTACTTTTTAAATGAATTTGCAGATCTGTCTAAGGGACATTTTATGTGAAAGAGCTTAGAGAGAATTTTGTAAAAAAACGTTGGAAAAAAAATATGGATGAAGGCATCATTTTGTCACATCTTGAAGTTTACTGTATCAAATGATTGTGTTTTGTATATAACAATAAAAATATCCAGTCTGGAATTATTAACCTCTACATGTTTCTTGCAAGAATAGCATAAAAATTAATCTAGAGGTAAAGCTACAGACACTGGTTCCAATCCTTTTGACCCTGGCCATGTCACTTAACCTGCTTAGGGTTTATATACTTGTATGACGTCTAGAATACTCAGGTCATTAATTTGCAAAAGCAGGTTGCATTGGGGCCCTGTACTTGTGGGCCTGTGCCCACTGATGCTGTGTTTTGAACCTTGCATTTCTGTTATCCGTCATGAGGTGCAGAGTAGTCAGTCCCTGACCAGAGGTGCTCTGTGCATGAGATGTCTGCAGGCAAGGACTGAGTGTGACATCACAAACATGCCCACTCCTCCCTCACTGGCTGTTGTTCTATAGCTTAGGCAGAAAGAGCCGGTGGCTCTACAATCAGATATTTTACATGGTTTGATGCATTGTGAAAATGTATGCTATATGTCCCCTTTAATAGTTTTAATATTAGATTGATATGGACTTTTTTTTTTACGTTTATATTGTAAAACTGACTAGCGTGATCTTTAGAAAAACAATAAATGCAGTATACAATGAGAGTATATATGTTTCTAAATAACATTTGAGAGAGTTAGATAGGGTAGTTATTGTCCTTTATTAGACTCTTGTGAACCAGGTAAATATCTTGTGTTATTGAGTAACATAATAAGAGTGCAAAACAGTACAGTGACTGTGATATAATTTGTGTCTAACACTGCTAAAGAAACATATCAGCATTTAATTGAATGCTTTTTCTGTCTACAGGGAAATGGCAATGCCAAAATAGAAAAAGATTGATATTTCTCTACTCTTGTATTATCACCTTTATTGTAATATAAGAAATTTGTGTACTATACCCTTGATGTTTTTACTGTGATATTTTTTAAATTATCTCTTGCCACCCCCATTTAAGTGCATTATGAGCATAATATCTGCCCTTGCATGAAGATCAAAGGAATATACATTAGGAATGATGAAATGGAGAGAAACAGTAAAAGCATCAGTAAGTGAAAAAACACTCAGTATCAGTATAACTGTACTGGTTAACATTCAATATGTAGCAAATGTGTAAACATTGGTGTAAAATAAAAAAAAAATAAAAAAAATATAATGTATTTTTAACCCTTTCACTGGTTGTCTGCTTGTCCACTTTAAGGGCCTTTCTTGGGAGGGGGGGTTAGTTTACCCAAGAAAACTATATATTATTTTTTTCAGGACAACCTGAGCTTTCAAAATATGCTAGAAATATTAATAATTCCACTTTTGTAAATAGATATAGGCTTCTAAGTGTCTAATAAAATGAAAAAAAAACATGTTTAACAAAGTGCAATCACAAAGATCATAACATAATTTATTTTATGTATGAGAACACAGCAGATTTAGAAAGTTCTATGTCTCATGAATGCACCAATACCAAATATATATAGTTTTATGGAGAGTTCTCACTTGTATAGATCAAAATCAACAAGCAATACACTACCAAATTTTCAAAGCACCACTCCACAAAACGGCATACTTCTGAATTCAAGACCAAACATTCCACTAACCGTAGGATTACCCTAGAAAACTATGCATTATTAGAAAGATTTTGGCAAATAAAAAATGGGTAAATATTTCTATGTACTTGAAACTACCAAGTTGTACATTTTTTTTTTTATAAAATTACCTCAACTTCCAATCTACGCATCATATCTCCCACAAACCCTAAATATGAATGCCTGGAGTCCACTTAACAGTTTGATGCCCAATATGTATTGGTTTTCATGTCTTTCTACTCCAAAGCACCAAGCCACAAACCTTTCCTAAATGTGTCGATTTTGATGACATTTCCAAAAATCATCTCAAAATTTCCACCCTGCAGCATCTCCACATACTATTAGGTATCAAGACAAATCAATCTAAATATGAAAGCTTGGGGTCCGCTGAACAGTTTTATGTATAGTATGTAAAAGTTTAGCTAAGTATGTGGCATATAGGGGCCCCAAAATATAGACACCCCATACAAGCTATCAGTTCTCTAATTCCAGATATAATTTCAGATTTAATAAGGAGCAGACACTCAATGAGGCAAACTTCCACCAGGTAGTTCAAAGTGAAGAAATTTTATTGGGTCCACAGCCTGATGCTTTTCGTGTCACAAACACTTAATCATAGGCTCTTGAGTTTGTGACACGAAACACTCAGGCTGTGGACACAATAAACTTTCTTCACTTCGAACTATTGCCTGGTGGAAGTTTGCCTCATTGAGTGTCTGCTCCTTATTGATCGGTTTTTCCCCTCCCCGTGCTGAGGGCTCAGGGCGGTGCACCTGGGTCATTTCATCTGTGTGGTGAGTAACCATTATACTGTTTGGAGACCCTAATATCACAGATCTGCTGAACAGTTTAATGCCCAATATGTATAGATATACCAAAACAGTTGGCATGTTCAGACCCCAAATAAAAATAGTGCTTAGGAATTTTCTCAGCTGCCGATTCATCTTCTGTGAACAAAGCACCCTGACTGCGTATTATGTGCCACAAGGTCCGCTAACAGTACAAGACTCCCCAAAAACATATATTTATGTAAAGTACACATTCTGAAAAATCCAAACAGGTAATTATGTCTGTCTACTCCAAACTACCATATTGCGAAGCTACGCTAAAGGCAGCAGTTTTTATACAAGAGTATATAAATGTGTGTAAGAGCGACAATTTTTATGCGTGCAACTATTTTGTGCAAATGCATTAAAGTCAATGGGTGTCCAAATTATTTTAATGCAAGACAATTTTGTTGTCACAGCTAATTTTTTGCAGGCAATTTTTCACTACAGTTTCGGCAGTACATGGAAATTCATCGCGAATCCATGCTTGCTGAATTTATTCGCTTATCACTACTAAACAACAATACTTGAGGGTTAGTTATTATTCACATGTTTATTACAGGTATGGGATCTAATATCCGGGATCTTATGAGTTGCAGATAAGGAGTATTGCCATCATTTAGATCACCATTCCTTAAGTCTACTAATTTAAAATAGAATATGGATAATTTGTTTGCTTAAAATAGGATAGCCTTCCTGTAATTTGAGGCCTTCTGGATAAGGGGCTTCTGAAAAAGAGATCCCCAACCTGCATAATATGCACAATGATACATAGTAACATAGTAAGTAAGGTTGAAAAAAGACACATGTCCATCGAGTTCAACCTTTTTTTTTTTTTTTTTATTAACTACCTATCTGCCAGTTGATCCAGAGGAAGGCAAAAAACCCATCTGAAGCCTCTCCAATTTGCCTTAGAGGGGGAAAAATTCCTTCCTGACTCCAAAATGGCAATCGGACTAGTCCCTGGATCAACTTGGACTATGAGCTATTTCCCATAACCCTGTATTCCCTTACTTGCTAAAAAGCCATCCAACCCCTTCTTAAAGCTATCTAATGTATCAGCCTGTACAATTGATTCAGGGAGGGAATTCCACATCTTCACAGCTCTCACTGTAAAAAACCCCTTCCGAATATTTAGGCGGAACCTCTTTTCTTCTAATCGGAACGGGTGACCTCGTGTCAGCTGAAAAGACCTACTGGTAAATAAAGCATTAGAGAGATTATTATATGATCCCCTTATATATTTATACATAGTCATCATATCACCCCTTAAGCGCCTCTTCTCCAGCGTGAACATCCCCAATTTGGCCAGTCTTTCCTCATAGCTAAGATTTTCAATACCTTTTACCAGCTTAGTTGCCCTTTTCTGTACCCTCTCTAATACAATAATGTCCTGTTTGAGTGATGGAGACCAAAACTGTACGGCATATTCTAGATGGGGCCTTACCAGTGCTCTATACAGTGGAAGAATGACCCCCTCCTCCCTTGACTCTATGCCCCTTTTAATACAACTCAAGACCTTATTTGCCCTTGATGCTGCTGACTGGCATTGCTTGCTACAGCCAAGTTTATCATCTACAAGGACTCCAAGGTCCTTTTCCATAATGGATTTGCCTAGTGCAGTCCCATTAAGGGTATAAGTGGCTTGGATATTTTTACATCCCAGTTGCATGACTTTACATTTATCAACATTGAATCTCATTTGCCACTTAGCTGCCCAGATTGCCAGTTTGTCAAGATCATGTTGCAAGGATGCCACATCCTGGATGGAATTAATTGGGCTGGATAATTTTGTGTCATCTGCAAACACTGATACGTTACTTACAACACCCTCCCCTAAGTCATTAATGAACAAGTTAAATAAAAGTGGACCCAATACTGAGCCCTGGGGGACCCCACTAAGAACCTTACTCCAACTAGAGAATGTCCCATTAACAACTACCCTCTGTACCCGATCCTGTAGCCAGTTTCCTATCCATGTGCAAACGACTTCATTAAGCCCAACAGACCTTAGTTTAGAAAGCAGTCGTTTGTGGGGCACAGTATCAAACGCTTTGGCGAAATCCAAATAGATCACATCTACTACCCCCCCACTATCCAGAATCTTACTTACCACATCATAAAATGCAATCAAATTCGTCTGACATGAATTATCCTTCATAAAGCCATGCTGATTGTTGCTCATAATGCCATTCATTAGGACAAAATTTTGAATGTGATCCCTTAACAAGCCTTCAAATAATTTGCCCACCACAGATGTCAAGCTTACTGGCCTATAATTGCCAGGCTGAGATCGTAATCCCTTTTTAAATATTGGAATAACATCAGCTTTTCTCCAATCCATAGGCACCATACCAGATGACAGTGAATCTGAGAAAATCAGAAATAAGGGCTGGTCTAAAACTGAACTAAGCTCTCTTAGAACCCGGGGGTGTATGCCATCAGGCCCTGGAGCCTTGTTTACATTAATTTGTATTAAAGCTTTTTGAATCATATCCTGAGTCAGCCACTGACTAGATTGAGCTGAACCATTCGTGCAGTTATTTAGTGAGCCTGTGAACCCAGACTCCTCTATTGTATACACTGAAGAAAAGAACTGATTTAACACATTTGCCTTATCTGTATCTGTTACAACCATACTGGTACCATTATTTAATGGAGCAACACTCTCAACCTGCATCTTTTTACTATTAATATATTTAAAAAACTTTTTAGGGTTAGTTTTCACCTCCACCGCAATTAACTCTTCATTTCTTTTCTTAGCCTTCCGGATTGCTGATTTACAACATTTATTACAGTGTTTATATTCATTAAATGCAGCTTCTGTCCCTACAGATTTGTAGTTTTTAACTGCCTTTCTCTTCTTTCCCATTAACTTATTTACTTCTGTATTAAGCCACACAGGATGATTCTTAGAGCTTCTACGTTTAGTCCTTAAGGGAATAAATTGAGAACAGTAATGATTTAATATCATTTTAAAGGACAACCATTTCTGTTCTGTGTTTTTAGCTGAAAACCTAATGCCCCAATCAATGCTCTGTAGGGCAGCCCTCAAGGCACTAAAATTAGCTTTTGCAAAATTCATGGTTTTTGTTGCCCCAGTATATTTTTGTTTTTTGCACCAGACATTAAAAGATATAACCTTATGGTCACTATTACCCAGGGGTTCAATGACTTGCACATTTGCTATAAGTTCTGGGTCATTTGAGATCACTAAATCAAGAATAGCATTTTTTCTGGTAGGCTCCTCAACAACCTGTGCTAAAAAATTGTCGTGCAATAAGTTTATAAACTTGTTCCCATTAACTGATCTAGCAGTACCGTTGCTCCAGTCAATATCTGGGTAATTAAAATCCCCCATTATCATTACTTTACCTAAACTAGTAGCCTTTTCTATTTGCATTAGGAGCTTTGCCTCTTCCTCCTCACTTACATTAGGGGGTCTATAGCATACGCCTACAATTAATTTGCTGGATTCTTTACAATTGGTGAAGAACTCCACCCATACGACTTCTGCCCCCTCATTTTCTAACATAACCTCCTCCTTTATATGAGCTTTTAAATCCCGCCTAACATACAGACATACCCCTCCTCCTTTTCTATTGCCTCTGTCCCTCCGAAACAAAGTATAGCCACTGATATTTACTGCCCAGTCATGCGACTCATTCAGCCATGTTTCAGCCACACCAATCACATCATATTTTCCTTCCATCACCAGCATGATATATATATAGTTTCATAGGTAGCATATATACTGTAACTCTCCATCAAGATAAACCCCCACACATAGAGATGTCAACTAACCTCATATAATTAGGTTATGCTAATGATCTGGGTCTGTATTTTTCAAACTAAATGGTAACATGAAATAAGGTCTCAAAATGCAAAGAGTGAAACTGCAAAACTTTATAAAACATCATATTCCATTGATTATTGACTAATGTATCTATCTAAGGAGTGCAATAGATGTGTCACGACCGGCACCCAATACCAGAACAAGTGCCAAGCACCCTGGTCTCGGCTCGGCTTCACCAGTAGTGTGATGTATTCATTGGCTCATGTAGTTCTGGAATCACGGATAACCCCACAGATACACTAAATGAGATCATGGATTTTCATTTTGTCCTAGTTGATTTTCCCAGTGGTTTAACGGACCTCACATGTATAAAATATTATCAGATTCTGCAGGAAATTGAATTAATTTGATAAAAATCTGTACAAATAATAAAAATATGTGCAGGTGTTTCCATTTTTACAAACCCAATTTTGCAATATGTTATTGTGCTTTTCTAATAGAGAAAACATAAGCAAAAATAATCACTTGTTTTGTTCCACTTGTTAATAAGAACATAATATTGAAAACAATGGTGTAAATTATGCCAAAGACATTTGTAATTATCCTTGAAATTAAAGATGATCATCATAATTTCTCTTTGCTGAAATGATAGTGTTATTCTAAAAGGAGGAGAACATTGAAATTATTTTATGTCCTGCTTCAGTGGGCAATTGGCAATTAATAAAGAAGTTTATCAGAAATCCTGCTGTACAGCAGTACCACTGAAGGAGACACATTAACTCAGTTGTTAAAATATTTTCTGTATTTGCATATTATGCTAAACCCCTATGACATTTATTTTAGTTTTTACAATGTATATTCGTAGTCCCCTTAGAAATTATTTTGGTTTAGTCTTTTTAACTGAAAATGGATATACATTATAAATTAGACAATTTTCAAACAGATAAATAAACGATATTAAGAAAACTATAATAGTCTGTCTGTCATTGCAGGGACCAGTCGCCCAGTTAAAGTGATTAATTCTAACACTTGAATTTCCTCTGCTTTCCAGAGCATCTATGCACCAACTATGGCACTGCAAGTACTTCTTTACCTCTAGAAGTTCAGATTCATCTATTCATCAGCAATGCATTTTTGATTACCATTCTGTGTTGTTCTAAGGGATATCTAATTGCTATCACAACCCATTGCACCTTGGGAACCTCCATTTTCAAATAGTACAATGGATTGTCAGTTGGACTAAGTGCAAAACTGCACAAGACATTCAACTTTTTGTTTCTCAGCCACTTTACTGTTACTTTGACCTTGTATGTGGGATCATTGTCCTGCTGACCGACAACCTTGTGCCCAAGCAATAGCTTTTTTAGCAATATTTTCCTGCATTTTGTAGCATTTGTTCTTTCTTCTCTTTTAACGAGATTCCCAATCAATGCTTGTAGCAAACAACCCCTCTAGGGACTTTTACTCAAGTTCCTGCTTAAGTTTTGTTATTTATTCATGTGCTGGCTTTTTTGTGAATTCTTTAGAATCACTAGAGACATTTAATACTGTTATCACAGTGCAACTTTTATGATATTTCTGTATAACAGCAACACATATTTGTTATAGAACCAGGCCTTCAAGAACACAGAAAATATGTAACAACATGGGGGACCTTGTTCAAACTTACTGATGTAAAGCCCAGTGTATGTACAACCCTCCACTTATTTTATTACCAAAAGGGTGAGTGATGTTTTACCAACATATTTATATGAAGAAATAAAGAAATCTTTTATACACTAGGGGATTATTTACTAATGTATTTTGAGATAAAAACATTTATTTTTTTATCTTTTGTGATCATTTCATAATTTATTAAAGGCTTCCGATGTATTCGGTTTTATTTTGCAAAACTTTCCTGTTTTTTATCGGTTGATAAAGTTGATTCCGAAAAGATCATTTATTCATGAAATAGATCGGAATTTGTCATTTTAAATTTGGATTTTTTGGTAAAAAAAAACAAACACGCTAGGTTTGACCTGCCTAGGACCATTGAGTCCTATGGGGGAGTTGAATTCACAATTTTTTGTGTTATTAATTCAAAAAACAAAATGTTTCCTAAACTCAGCATTTTACCTTTTTAGCCTATATTTTTAAAGGGGTAGTGCTGCTCAGATGGCACTTTTTAAAGGAGAAGTGCTGCTCAGTAGGGATGTAGCGAACCGCCGCCGATGTGTTCGCGAACGCCGTTCGCGAACACCGGCAAAAAAGCGAACAGTTCGCGAACAGTTCGCGAACTTCAAACGCTCGATAAAATCGTTCGATCGAACGATCGAAGGATTTTATTCGTACGATCGAAGGATTTTCGTTCGAATCGAACGATCGAAGCTATTCGATCGAATGATTTTAATTCAATCGAATGCTTATAATCGTTCGAACGAATGGAAATCGTTCGATTTTAGCGATCGAATGGTCGAATGGTCGAATGGTCGAACGAAATTTTACTTCGAATCGAACGCGAACACCAATTGGCGAACGTCGCGCGACGTTCGCGAACATTCGGCGGACGCGAACAGTCGAAGTTCGCGCGAACTAGTTCGCCGGCGAACAGTTCGCTACATCCCTACTGCTCAGATGTCGGGCGGCACTTTTTAAAGGGAAGTAACTCTTGCCAAGCGTGTGTGAAATCCCATTGCCTGTGTTCTGTCCAATCAATGGCTACTAACTGACTCGAGCAATATCTTTTACCAATATCTTTTATACCTTTTTGTCTTTCACAAAGAATTGTATTGTCACAATCTAAATCACATACAGACCCCCTTTATGCCCCTACAGCTCCTGTGGAGAAATTCTAAAATGGGCTATCTTTCCCTCCTTCCTAATAAGAAAAACAATCTACCTTTATTGATGGTAACTTACTAAAATGGCCCGAGTTTAGCAGTAACAACAACCTAAAGCCAGGTGATCATTCTATGTACATGTTTATTAAGAGCGGTTTAGTTGGAGCCCAAAATAAAGAATCTTATGTTCTTCAGAAATATTGGCTCACAAGGTCAATGAATGTTATTCTTGAAAATCCTGATTTAATGAACATAGATCTCATTTCTCAAATATTTTGGTCTCCAGGAAACAGGCAACCCCATCCACTAAAGAAAGTGGCTGAAAAATGGTCTGGTTACTTACAATCTGCAATTACTCCTTCCCATCTCTTAAATTCCATTAGTAAATATAACAAGCACTTAGGGGCAGATGTATCAAGGGTCGAATATCGAGGGTTAATTAACCCTCGATATTCGACTAGGAATTGAAATACTTCGACTTCGAATATCGAAGTCGAAGGATTTAGCGCAGAAAATTCGATCGAATGATCGAAGGATTATTCCTTCGATCGAACAATTAAATCCTTCGTATCGAACGATTCGAAGGATTTTAATCCAACGATCGAAGGAATATCCTTCAATCAAAAAAACTTAGGCAAGCCTATGGGGACCTTCCCCATAGGCTAACATTGACTTCGGTAGCTTTTATCTGCCGAACTAGGGGGTCGAAGTTTTTTTTAAAGAGACAGTACTTCGACTATCAAATGGTCGAATAGTCGAACGATTTCGAAGTCGTAGTCGAAGGTCGAAGTAGCCCATTCGATGGTCGAAGTAGCCCAAAAAACACTTCGAAATTCAAAGTTTTTTACTTCGAATCCTTCACTCGAATTTAGTGAATCGGTCCCTAAGTGTCCAAAAACTGGAGAGTACAACATTTTAAATTGGTTCACCTGGGCTATGGGAAACCATATAAAAAGTGCTTAGGTGTGGGTTCTCAGACTTTCTGTACGAAATGTACCCAACTAGATGTGGACCTATTTCACTACTTATAGTGTTGTCCAAAAGTGTGCAAGTTATGGTTATCCTTGGAAAAGTTTTTGATTCTAAAACTAAAGCTTAACATTAAACTTAACCATAAATTTGCACTCCTACATTTGGATTCCCCAGGACCTGGACTAAAGGAACAACCAAATTCCCTGAGAGACCCATTGTTAAGTCTACTTTTGTTGTTTACAGCTGCTACTAAGAAACTTCTGTTTTTAAATTGGCTGTCTGAGTCCATTCCTTCACTGGCAGACATTCTGTCTCTCCTAAACCAACTCTGCTGGCAAGAAGCAATAAGGATTAAATCAGCAGAACCACATCTCAAACAGTCATTTACTGAAACATGGTCATTGGTCATTCTGGGATCAAATTGACTCTAGTTTCAAAGCACGCACATTGGGTTTGTTACATTTTTCTAATCTTTGCTGGTTCAATGGATATGTTTATATATTTTCTTTGTTTACAGCCGTTGCTTTATGCTGGTATATTTTAAAATTTAGCAACATTCGCTGAGCGTTGTTTGGTGGTTTGGTTGCTTGGTTATATGATTAGATTTTAGATGGCTTCACCAATCATAGTTACTCTTCATTTTCCTATTAGGCATTTTTGCTACAAGTTGTATTGGTGTGCCTCATTGTTCTGCTTTGATCTTTTGTTGAAATTCCTGCTTGTTTAACTTGGAAAACAATAAAAACATTTTCAACACATAAAAGAATTGGATTGAAAAAATTATCTTTACCCTAAATAAATAAAACGTGAAACATTTTGAAGTGTAAAATATATTGATATATATTAAAAAATACTTTAAAGGGATACTGTTATGGGAAAACATGTTTTTTTCAAAAGGTATTAGTTAATAGTGCTACTCCAGCAGACTTCTGCACTGAAATCCAATTCTCATAAGAGCAAACAGATTTTTTTATATTCAATTTTAAAATCTGACATGGGGCTAGACATATTGTCAGTTTCCTAGCTGCCCTTAGTCATGTGTGCTCTCATAAACTTTAGTCACTCCTTATTGCTGTACTACAAGTTGGAGTGATCTCACCCCTTCCCTTCCCACCCCCAGCAGTCTAACAAAAGAACAATGGAAAATTAACCAGATAGCAGCTCCCTAACACAAGATAACAGCTCCCTGGTAGAGTCCCACTGAGACTGATTCAGTTACATTAAGTAGGAGAAATAACAGCCTGCCAGAAAGTAGTTTCATCCTAAAGTGCAGGCACAAGTCACATGACTGGGGCAGCTGGGAAAATGACAATATGTCTAGCCCCATGTCAGATTTCAAAATGTAACATAAAAAAATCTGTTCTGTCTTTTGAGAATTGGATTTCAGTGCAGAAGTCTGCTGGAGTAGAACTATTCACTATTAATACCTTTTGAAAAAACATGTTTTCACATGACAGTATCCCTTTAAACATCCCCCAAGCTGTATTGATGACAAAGATCATATTTTATTAAAAAATGTCTACAACAATTCTACAAGAAATAGAAATAGTTCCCCTAGGCCTAGGGCACATCATAAACCCAGTCTGAACATTCTTTACATCCTCTAATAGGCCGCCATCACTACTAAAGTCTAGTGCTTTAGAAAGGGTTACTCGGTTGCTGGCAAGCACTTATTACAGCCAGGTGAGGGTAACAAGGCACAGCTCAGCTTGAATATAGATACCATATAAAAATATAAAACATCACAAACAATACTTAACATTAAGGACATTTGTAAACATATTTGGTGCCCTTTTTCTCAACAGCCACAGATACATGAGGTCAGTGCTGGGCTGCCCTGGAGGACCATCATTGGTTAAAGTGCATAGTAGTACAACAATCAGATGCCCTTTAAGGCTTGGACTTGCATTTTGTAAAGCAAAGGAGAAGGAGGACATTCTGGAGCTACCCACTGAAATATATAAGACCACCAGGAGGAGAAAGAGGCATTTACCCAGCTGACATTATACTCAGTGCTGGGCTGTAGACTTAGGCCCTGGAGGACCATCATTGATTTTAATTTCAAAGCACATATTTGTTTCTTCTGCACCATATATTGTGAAGCAGAGGAAATGGAGTTAAAGTTGATGGGCCTTTAAGTGCATCATAGCACAATGAGTTAGGAGGAGCCATGTTTCTTTAACAGATCTGTACAACACAAATGTGCCTTTTAACACACAACTTGCCCTTAAGTGCACTTAATTTAATAGACATACATATGAAAAGCAAACTGCAACACAAACTCAGTGTTACCACTGCAAGCATACAACATTGACAGCATATACAGAAATATGTTTCACATTTGTACAAAGAAAGAGAATTTGGTATGTTTTAAATATGTATGTAACATTTGCTTCCCTAGTGCATGTTTGCACAGGTATGGCCACATTTGTAATTGGGCAAACACACAAAACAGATGTAAGAGCAAATGCACTTAGATGTTACAAGTGCTTCCTAGATATTATTGGGGGGGCACCATTAGATGTTATTGTGTCGCCCTTCAGTGAGGAGAATACAGTATTTATGGATGAGGATTTGAAAAACAATGGGACATGTTGTTTGGTGCTCATTCCCATTGGATCATGTATAGAATTGTGTGAGTCCTGAAATGATGTATCAGTTCAGTTTGTGGCCACATAGGGACTGGGTCAAGAGCTATTGGCCACTAGAGGTTGGAACACCTACTTGGCCTTTTTAGTGGGCCCACAGAAAGGGTCAGACCCCATTCCATAACCCTTGCCCTAGTTGGTTGGGCAGTAAGTGGGGGTGGTGGTAGAGGTGCAGAAGAGGGCACAGCTTTATTAATCCTATTTATTATTCCAGAAAACCAACCTTGCCATTACATGCCCAAATCACTTTCCAAATACCAGCCACCGCCACCACAGTGGGCATGCAGGTTAATCCAATACAGCAAACAACAAATGGCAAGTACAAAAACGTACTTCTTATGAACCTCTTCAGGTCACTGAAGCGCTTTTATACTGCATGCCCATCATGGCACACAGCACTTACAGTGCTCACATGATCGCCACCTGCTTCCATAGTTGTCTGCATCTGGCAGCAGTGATCAGATGGGACTGCACCAAACAACAAGTCCCATTGTTGCAGCACCTCATCCACTAATACTGCAATCTCCTCACTCGTGAACTTGGGGTTTTTGGAGTCTGGCCCTTCCTCCCTCCTTCTTCTTGTGGACCCCCTCCCTGTTGGGCTCTCACCCCCTCCCTGATGGGCTCTCCTCCCTCCTCCCTGTTGGGCTCACCCCCCTTCCTGCTGGGCTCTCCTCCCTGCTGGGCTCACCCCCTCCCTTCTGGGCTCTCCCCCCTGGTCCCCTCCCCCTAACTAATGGGATGCCCTCCCCCCTACCTAACCTTCTGTGTACCCTGTCCCGGGACCCACTGCCAGGCCAGATGACCTCCTCTAAGGGCACTGAGAAATCCTCCTCCTCCTCTAATTCCTCACTGGCCTTTGCCCTCCATACCCCCACCTGTCCTGGCTGTGGTCCCAAAGGCTTCTCCCCCCCACTGGCTTCCCTAACTGTGCCCCACCCTTCCTGTGTCCCCCTACCTAACTACTGTCTCTGTGACTCAGGACTTGTTTTAGAGGCAGCTTCCTCCACTCCTTCCTCTTGGCCCCCTCAAACAAGTCCTGATCCCCACCACCACTACCTTCCTCCCCCATTCCTGCCCACCTTCCTCCACCTACTGGAGAAGGTATCACTCTATGCAGACGATATGCTGGTGTATCTGGCAGACCCAGAGAATTCCCTGCAGAGACTGCTACAGGTAGTTGGCAAATATGGTAACTATTCAGGTTAAAATGTGAACTGGGAAAAAAACATCATTCTCCCCATAGACAACATGATTTCCCTGCCCCCTCAAGCTCCCCTCCTACTGCAATGGGTCCACTGCTTTAAATGCCTAGGTGTTGAGATCCGGAAGGCCCTAAGTAGATATATAACAGACAACTTAGACCCAGTGGTACTAGACTATCAAAGGAAAACAACCATTTGGGCAAATTTGCCTCTATCTCTGGTGGGGAGAATCAACCTGATAAAAATGATATACCTGCCTAAGTTCTTATACAAGCTGCATAACTCCTCAATTTATATCCCGCAAGCACGGTTTAACTAAATCAACAAAATAACCACTGCCTTTATTTGGGCGGGGCAGACACCCTGTATCAGCCTTACAACCATGCAACTCCCAACAACGAAAGGGGGACTGGCGCTACCCAAATTTATGCTCTACTATCATGCATGACAATTGGTATATGCACATTGGTGGCTGACTCAGGATTTAAATAATCAGGCACTCCTGATAGAAGCATTGAGTGCCTCTTCTCTGGAGGCCCTAGCCAATCACCTATATAGAGGTGAACGAACTGCCTTTCATATTACTCCCTCAATGATTTGTGTGATAAGAATATTTGGGAAATACTTAAAGCGATTCTACCCTCGATCTGATACTTGGTCCCCAGACACCCCCTATGGGGAAATAGGCACCTTCCCAGGCAGAATTTTGGGCATTGCGAGTAATTAAATACCTGGGACAATTAGTAGAAGATGGTCAACTCAAATCTTTTGAGGAGCTCAAAACAGCTCACCAGTTACCATCCCATATGCTGTTTCGATACTTTCAGTTGAGTCATGCCTTCCATGACTAATTTCCCAATGAGCCGCTCATCTCAGTTGACCTGCCCTATTGCACCCCCTGCTCCCCCGGTAGTTACGCCACTGATGAAGAAGCATGGGAGAGAGTCTTAGAACAGATCCTGAACCAAAATAAAATTCCGGCATAGAACATATCTGACGCCTCAAAAGTTGGCAAAGATCTATCCAGGCACACCAGACACTTGCTACAAATTTGATGCAGATGTAGGTACTCTCTACACTTTTCCTCAATTCCAGCGGTTTTGGAAACAAATTCTAGATTTCATAGAATCCAACTTTACCCTTCCCAATATAAAATCCCCTGAATTGTGCCTTATGGGACATACAGGCCCCTTTGAACTGATATCATATCAAAGACTGTTCTATTTGCAAATGTTATACTATGCTAAAAAAAGCATACTTCTTACTTCTTGGAAAGCCACCGGGACACCTACGAGAAAACACTTCAAAGAATATATATGGAATACTCTCTTTACAAAAGGCTGTATACCTGGCCAGAGGATGCCCTAACACATTTCTGGCATTGTAGGGTACTTGACTGGACTCACTGCTCACTGCTGCTCCCTGATTGGCACAAATTAAAAAATGGTGAGCGGTGGGACCGGCTGTCACCTGCAGAACACAATTGAACTCTTATGTGTAAATAACCACACAATGATTTAAGTGAGACAACCTCAATTTTTTTTTTCACAAATGTTTTTATTTGTTTTCAATATGTACGAAGAATTTTTACAGTAAACAAAAGAAAGAAAAGGAAATTAAGATAAGGCAAACAAACAATGTCAAGTACAGATTCAAATACAATAAAGCAGGGTTGACAAAGATAGGCTAGAATAGCGTCAAGTGATCGCAGAAAAAGAAATCAGGTAAGCATACCCCTAACTGTAGAAATTGAAAGTTACTCACGATAGTACTGTCTGTATACAATGGGTTAGCACGTGAGAGGATTATGATCATGATATAGTGGAAGTAAACAGCTGGTTAAGATGATGACTCCTGGGGTTCCCGTCGTAGGTGATTGTTGCGGATTACCCACGGATCGCAACAGGCGATCCGCCTCACAGACAGGATCGGTCCCCAACAGCAGCTCCCTTTTGTACCACGTGGTATTTTGAAAAATTTGAAGAGTGAGTGATCTTGTAAGTGGTGTGAAGGTGTTTATGTAAGACATCCAGGTGTCAAAAAACTGTTCAGTGTTTTTTTTCTTTGTTTGTCAGGGTCTCTATCCAGTCTAAGTGGAAAAGGTATTGCAGTTTCTGTCGCACCAAAGAGATTGGCGGAGGAAGTCGGGACAGCCAGGTATGTAAAATGGTCTTTCTAGCTGCCGCCGCAAGTCGTTCTGCTAGGGCCCTCTCCGGCTTGGAGATATGTGGGGTAGAGTGAAGTTTGCTAAATATAGCCCAAGTGGCGTTAATGGTTATAGATTTCTCAGATAGGGTTTCCCAATAGCTGGCGACCTCCTTCCAAAACTGTTGTATAAGTGGGCAGGACCATAGACAATGTATCATATCAGCTCTGCGAGTTTCGCATTTCAGACAGCTGTCTGAGTGTGTTGTACCTGTATGAAATCTTTTCAAAGGCGTCCGGTAAGTGTGGTGCAATAATTGCAGGGACATTTCCTGGTAAGTGCTAGCAGGCAAAATTTGCATCAGTCGTGCGTGGTATAGTAGAACATCCACATTCTCGGCTTGTGGGATGATTGATTTCCATTTTGTAAAGGCCATAGTAGTGGTATCAGGATCGATATTAGTCCTAATCTGTTTGTAGATGTGTGCGGTGGATTTAATAGTATCACGTTTCGGCCAAAGGGAATCAATTGGATTGTTTTTATCTCTGTCCGTGAGTTTGGCCAGTTGTTGTGTAGCGAAATGTAAGAGTTGGATCAGTGAAAACTGGTGGAGCTGCAAAAATGGGTATTTTTGGAGCAAGGCCGAAATGGGTTGGATTATGGTAGTAGGGGTGACCACGTCTTTAATGTTTTGTAAGCCTTTTGTATGCCAATCTTTGAAAATCAGGCTATTCAAGCCCGGAGAAAAGGCTTTGTTATTGAACCAGGTGAGGTTGATCGAATTAAAAGGAGATAAGGCTGCTTTTTTCCGAATGGAGTGCCAGGTTTTATATGCGTGGATAAATAGGGGATTTTCCTGCATGTTCTTGGGGATTTCCTGTAATGGCGTATGTAGTAGTGAGTTAAGTGACATCCCTTCCGACAGGGAGGCATCTAAAGATATTGTAGTGTAAATATTCCTATGATGGAGCCAATCACCTACATATCTAAGAAGGGCAGCATCATTATATTCCATTACGTTTGGGAGATTGAGTCCACCGTCTTGTTTTTGGTGTTGAAGCGTGGCAAATTTTATTCGCGGACGTTTCTTATGCCATATAAAGGTCCTAAGAATGTGTTGAAGTCTTTTGTTATCAGTGGTAGAGATGCGGTAAGGAAGGCTACTTTAATACCTTGAAAGGTGGTGTCATTAAGTAAATGTCGCAGTAAAGGGTCCAAAGCTAAGTTAAAGAGTAATGGCGAGAGAGGACAGCCCTGCCTGGTACCTCTCCGTATTGGAAATCTGGGCGAGTTCAGTCCATTCGCCGTGATGTGAGTATATGATTGGGAATATAATGTCCGAAATAAGTTGAGCATATGGATACCAAAGTGTTGGAATTTAAGCAATTGTTTAATGTGGGTGTGCGTGATTCTATCGAAGGCTTTATCAGCGTCCAAATTAATTAATATGTCATGTGCTCTCTTTTCTAGGTTACACTGATAAATAGCAGCCAGTGCTGTCCGCAGGGCTTGGACTGGGTATCGCCCCTTAAGGAATCCTACTTGATGATTGGTAAGTATGTGTGGGAGGATGAGTTGCAACCTATCCGCCATGATTTTAGTCAGGATTTTTAAGTCCTGATTCAACAGAGAGATGGGTCTATAGGAAACGGGAGGGTAGGGTCTTTGCCTTCTTTTGGGATTAATATGATCCGTGCCTCATTAGCTTCATTCCATAGGGGACAGCCTTGTAGAATATCATTAAAAAGCGTGGTAAGCAGCGGGGTAAGTTCTAGAAGGAGGATTTTATAGTATTCTGCACTAAGGCCATCAGGGCCTGGGGATTTTCCATTTTTCAGAAGTTTTATTGTTGACATAATTTCTTGTTCTGTGATAGGTGCGTCTAGAATTTCCCTATCCTGCACTGAGAGCTTGGAAAGTTGAGCATCTCGTAGGAAAGAAAGACCCTCCTCTGGATGATCCTGGTTCTCTTCGTAAAATTGTTTAAAGTAAGATTCGAGTTCCGCCATAATGGTTTCAGTGTCTCGAGCCCAACCCTCCTTTGTTTTTAGTTTCTTAATGAAGTGGGAAGTATTGTTGAGTTTAGTTAATCGAGCTAAGAGCCTACCCGGTTTATTTCCCCATCTAAAAAACCTGTTTTTTGTGTGAGAGATTTTGTAGTGTGCACTGTCATGTAATAAAGTGTTAAATACAGCTTTTGTGTCCGTGTATTTTTTCCTGTCCACTTCAGAGTGTGTACGCTTAAAAGTTTTGTAATGTGTCGTGAGTTCCTTTTGTAAAAGCGTGTACCTGTCCTTGAAGCTTTTTCTCTGTTTTATTAAGTACGCCGTAATATGGCCTCTTAGAACAGGTTTGGAGGCAGCCCACAGTAGGTTGTGATCGTCCCAGTGTTGTATATTATCGTCCAGGTAATTCGCCCAGTGTTGTCTAAGGTAAGTTTGAAAATCTGTATTTTCAGTCAGATAGGAAGGAAATCGCCAGTTAAATGATGATGCTTTGGAAACAATATGTTTCAAAGTTAAAGTAACTGGGGCATGATCAGTTAAAGTTATGTTGCCAATTGTGGAGGCTAAGATGTTAGAAATTTGGGATTCAGCTAGAAAGAAGTAATCAAGCCTGGAATGCGTACCATGAGCTCCAGAGTAAAATGTGTAATCCTTAGTGTCCGGATAAGTAAATCTATATGTATCATGTATTTGTAAAAACTCACACATTGTGCGTAGAGGAGCGATCCTTCTAATTGGGTAGCCGGAGGTGGCATCCGACCTGTCCATGAAGCGGTCCCATACTGTATTCATATCTCCACCCATTATCAGGTTAGTGGGTCCCCAGGAGTCAACTCTTTGCATCAATTCTGAAAAGAAAAAATTGTTTTCAACATTCGGAGCATAAACATTAACTATAGTGTATGTCGTTGCAGGTGTTTCAATATCTACAATCAGATAGCGGCCATTTTTATCTTTGTACGTTTTAGTCATGGAACCATTCAATGATTTACTTAGTAAAATTACCACACCCCTGGATTTAGTAGTAAATGATGCCGCTACTTGCTCTTGTATCCAGGAGTCCCTCAATATTGTTTTGTCTGTGTTTTTCCAATGCGTCTCTTGTAAAAGGGTAATATGGGCTTTTTCCCGTTTTAGGAAGTCTAAGATCTTCCGTCGTTTTATCGGGGTGTTTAAGCCGTCTACGTTCCACGAGAGTAACTTAAGGTGCCTAAGAGGGTTAGTCTGAGGTAAATAAGGCGTAGGTTCACCCATTGTAGCGATACTAACCAATACCCCTTTTAGGGGTCAGTTGAGTGATCCGTCTTAATTTGGGGGTAGGCATTCTGTCCCAGCGAGCAGAAGCCATCCCAGGATAACCATTGTGGTAGAGGTAGGAGGGGTGCATATGTAAATCTGTACTAATCACTTGACAAAGTAAAAACAAAATAACTATGTACAATGGGAAAAAGAGAATATTCTGATTTGGTCATAATAACCGGTAAGTTACCAATACAACCTCACTGGTAAAAGAAAACAGATTAGATAGGTCATTATTGACTGAAGAGTTCAATTAAGAAGTTTAGCATTATTGCAATAAGCAAAAAAAATAGTAAGAGAGAAGAGAAGAAGGCATTGAGACATGCAAAAGGACAATGAAAAACAGCATATTCTACTTATTATGTAAAAACATGCAAGAACGTCATTGGATAACAAAGAACGAGTACTGTGAAAGGTTCATCAAGGCACAATATCCAGTCCAACCGTGGAAGAGTAAAGTGGTGCGGGCTGTGATTCCAGGGCACATGCAATCACGTTAACAGTTCCCGGACCCGAGGTCATATGCAGTAGCCACTCAGCGGCATAAAGTCGAGCCATCCCCTGCAGTCAGGGTCCCGTGAAGTTAGTGCAAGAGAAAAAAAAAAAAAAACCATTGTCCATGAAACGGGGGCACCAACTGCTCGAAAAGGGGAAAAGGGCTGAGCAGCACATAAGAGGTCAAGCGTCAGAGTCTTGAGATGGGCCCTATGGTAAGACAATGTCCTTGGAGTAGGTTACTTCCAACTGGTAAGAAGTAAAGTCCGACAGACTTCTCATGTTTGTAGTTTAGAGTCGATATAGTGGAATGCTTGCTTGTGGTCTTCGAAGATATGTATCTTGTTGGTATCCTTGTCAATGATTTTCAGCTTTGCCGGAAACAATAAGGAAAATTTGTATCCGGAATCGTAGAGCTTTTTGCACACCGGTGCGAATTCTCTGCGTTTCGCCGACACTGAAGCAGAGTAATCTTGGAAAAGTAAGATTGAATGCCCATCATATTTGAGGTTCCTCTTCGTTCTATAAGCTTCCAACAGTCTGGTTTTATCAGTGAAATTTAGAAGTTTGAAAATGACTTGTCTCTGCCTTTGCGCATCTTTAGCAGGCGGCGGTCCGATTCTATGGAACCGTTCCACCAGATAAGGAAGGTATTGGCCATCAATGTTAAGGGCCGTGGGTAGCCATTCATGAATGAGTTTTTCCAGGTCTTTAGTCTTGACTGATTCAGGAACTCCCACCAATCTAAGATTGTTTCTCCTACTACGATTTTCCAAGTCCTCTGTCTGATAAAATAGAAATTTCCTTTTGTTGCAGATCAATGGTAGATTGTGCCGTAGTTAGGTTGTCTTCCAGAGTAGAAATTCTATCTTCAGCTTTGGTTAGCCTTTGAGATTGATTGGTCATCTGTTGCAAGATTTCAGAGACCGATTCCTTAATGCTGGCCAGCTTTTGGTCAAGCAAAGGGCCTAGGATTTGTACCATGTCTTCAGCTTGTGTAGTAGCGGAGTCATTTGGGACGCCTGATTCTGAGTCACTTTCTGTCTGAGTGACTTCCAGCGTTTGTTTCTTGTCTTTTGGTTTAGTTACTGTTCTGTGGGATGTCATAGTGGTAGGTTGTCCCAAGTATTTTTCCATAACGTAGTGGGAGTTCTAGAATTGCGAGATGTGTGACCTGTTTAAAAGGAATGTCACTTCAATTGAACATGCTGCCAGAGGTTGTATTACTTGCAGGGTCTTACATCATCTGAGTTGTGGGAGTAGGCAGTATTTCCCTTTCTTCCTGTTTCTCCATTTTTACCTTCCAAATCAACAGTATGTGAAAGGAAGGGTTATATAGGTTGCAGATCAGACAACCTCAATTTATCCACTGTATCTGTAAACTGGGATATGTTTAATTTGTTTCTTTTTTTTTAATTTGGTTAAATTGTTGTAAAATTGAAAATGCAAAATAAAAACTTGAAAAATATTTAACAACCATTGTATTCTAGAGAATCAGTGGTTAAAATAACAGGGCATTGGGGTGGGAGCAGTAGTGGTGTGAAATGGAAAAAAATAAGATTACAGGGCAATGCAAAATAATGGATTGGAAATCACCATTAGATCTGATCAGATCTTCATGAAATATATAAAGGTTTCAAATAAAAGTTTTAACTCACACAGTCAGTCTTGCACTGCATGCACTAGCGGATTTTTCAATTGATCTGTTTTGTATGTGATAATTTTCGAATTAAAGTTGCAACAAGCTGTTCACAAGAGATTATTTCCCTGGCAAACAATTCCATTATATTCTGCTTTTCAGAAATGTATTTAATAAAGTGGCATTATGAAACTTTCCAAAAGCCTCAGAAAGAATATAAATTTACTCTGGTTTAAGAAGAGTTTTAGCAAATAGCTGGCTGCTCAAGCCTAAGGGGCAAATTCACTAACCTCTGGAAATTCACATATGACGGCTTTCCTCACATCGCCACACTTCGCCAGGCGAAAATTCACCGGGACACCGCTAATTCACTAAAATGCGAAGTTCAGGGTGGCGAACGATGGCGAAGTTTCGCTAGCATTAATTTGGCAAGCAAAGCGAAGTTGCGCTAGCGTTTGCTAATTTGCATACGGTGGGAAGTTAAATTTTAGTGGATGTATATGTTGCAGCAAATACATTACACTACACAAGCCCAGGGAACCTTAATAAAAGAAAATAGAGTTGTTATAATGCCCTACACGTGCCCAGTGTATAGTTTATGTGCCATATGTAAGGAAATGTAGGGGGGAAGCTGGGTACTTTAAAAAAAAATTACAATCTTTTCCAGCCTATCACCCTAAAAACTGAAAAGTCGCCAGCGTTTTTTGGGACTTGAGGAACTCCTATCTGCACTTCACCTGGTCTGAGGTGGAAAAGGCAAGTCTGGCGTAAGAGGTAACATTCATTAAAATCTGCATCTTTTGAATTTGCGTAGTTATGTCCAATAGCCAGAGTGAAAATTTGCCTGCCATTAGAGTGCGAAGTAGCGCTACAGTATATCTCCTGCGATAGCGAATTTACGCCAGCGCCTGCTGGTGAATTTTCACCAGCATTAGTCACTTCGCCCTTTAGTAAATTTACCCCTATGTCTCATCTAATGCCAATCCAATGGCCTCACATATATATTAACAGTAGGCTGGAGCCATAAAGTGCATTATTTATGTATTCCAGCCCACAGGTGGGCAAAGATTAAAATTGTTGTTCAACATTCTGCTTCTAATATTTAGGGGTCACTATAAGGGGCAGATTCACTTAGGGTCGAATTTCGAAGTTAAAAATACTTCGAAATTCGACCCTCGAATTGAAATCCTTCGACTTCGAATATCGAAGTCGAAGGATTTTGCGCAAATCCTGCGATCGATCGATCGAAGGATTTTTCGTTCGATTGAACGATTAAATCCTTCGAATCGAACGATTCGAAGGATTTTAATCCAACGATCGAAGGAAAATCCTTCGATCAAAAAAAGGTTAGCAAGCCTATGGGGACCTTCCCCATAGGCTAACATTGACTTTGGTAGCTTTTAGCTGCCGAAGTAGGGGGTCGAAGTTTTTTTTAAAGGGCAAGTACTTCGACTATCGAATGGTCGAATAGTCGAACGATTTTTACTTCGAATCGTTCGATAGTCGTAGTCGAAGGTCGAAGTAGCCCATTCGATGGTCGAAGTACCCAAAAAATACTTCGAAATTCGAAGTATTTTTCATTCGAACCCTTCACTTTAGCTAAGTGAATCGGCCCCTAAAAGTCCCAGATATATTTAAAGGCCCATTCTATAAGCCTCAGATACATAATATCACACAAGAAAAACATTTTTATTATGGAGTCTTACTAATGACTAACCCCAAAAAGTTTTTAAGCATATCAGTAGTAAAAAGATGTGGGTTGAGAGTGTTGCTCTTTTAAATAGTGGTACCAGTATGGTTGCAACATATACAGAAAAGGCAAATATGCTAAATCAGTTCTTTTCTTCAGTGTATACAATAGAGGAGTCAGAGTTCCTAGGCTTACTTCATAATGCACTGTTGGCTCAGCTCAATCTAGTGACTGACTCAGGAAATGATTAAAAAGCTTTAATAAAAATTAATGTAAACAAGGTACAAGGGCACAAGGGCCAGATGGCATACACCCCTGTGTTCGTAAAGAGCTTAGTTCAGTTTAGATTAGCCCCTATTTCTAATTTTCTCAGATTTGCTTTCATCTGGTATGGTACCTATGGACTTGAGAAAAGATGATGGCATTCCAATATTTAAAAAGGGATTACAATCTCAGCCTGGCAATTATAGGCCAGTAAAATCTGCGATGAGCATATTATTTGAAGGCTTGTTAATGGATCACATTAAAAATGTTGTCCTAGTGAATGGCATTATAATCAGCAATCAGCATGGCTTTATGATGGAAAGGTTATGTCAGACAAATATGATTGCTTTTTATGATAAGGTAAATAAGATGCTGGACAATGGGGGAGCAGTAGATATGATCTATTTGGATTTTGCAAAAGCCTTTGATAACGTGCCCCACAAGTGACTTTCTAAACTATGGTCTGTTGGGCTTGAAGGAATTGTTCAGTGTAAAAATAAAAACTGGGTAAATAGATAGGCTGGGCAAAATAAAAAATGTTTCTAATATAGTTAGTTAGCCACAAATGTAATGTATAAAGGCTGGAGTGATTTGATGTATAACATATCAGTCTGAACACTACTTTTCAGCTCTCTTGGTTAACACTGACTGGTTGTTAATACAAAAATAAATTTTTGTCGGCCAAATAGTCCTGTATCTGTTTATAAGAAACGGGAAAAGACAAAATGTCCTGTAAATGTGCAAAAATTCATAAAAATTATATTCAGAGGAAGGTGAGAAAGAAATTTTGTCTCAAATGAGCTCACCCTTAAACTCTGTTGACCCAGGTGTATAAGGAACCCTGGGTCCTGCACATGAATTCAATCCCGCAATTTACTCAAACACGGCTAAATATGGAAGTAGCACTCACCGAACATGCAGGGTGGCCCGGGTGCATCGCCCCGAACCCGTAGCTGGGGTGAGTAGGGAAATATGAAGAAAACGGTAAGCACTCCTGGAACCACTCGTAGGTAAAATCAGCTTTTATTCAGTCGATTAAAAACATGGAATCCTGACGCGTTTCGTATCTCACAGATACGTAGTCATAGGCATAATGAACAGAGTAACATGTCGGCTTATTTGAATTGTTAAACCGGAAATGACATATAAGATGACACTGTATTTAAATCTCAAATAGGTTTCATTAACCATTTCGTGTACATCCATTTTAAAATGTTAAATATAAAACAAAATTACCCAAATTGTTTTCAAATTAACTGAAGAAAAGCCAATGCAAATTTTCTTTCAATTTGTCTAGCTGTATAGCCAAATAACCTACTACTGCAATGTTTCTCAATCCATGTTTCCAAAATGTGTTAATCTCTTAAACAAATGTTGCATTTTAAACGTCCTAAAGCAACTAGTTACAATTTTTATTCGTTTCATTAAACTTTTATGAATGCTAAAATTAGCTATACTTTCTTTTCAAAAGGAAACAATAAGTGGAAAGTTAAACTATAACCTTCACTATGGATTGGAAAATGGAATACATATACACCAGATAATAATATATCATAAACAAATAAGAAATTATGAAAAATATGAATAATTGAATACTCAGAAATTTAGAAGGAATGCAAAATTTGAAAAAGGAAATGAAGATGAAAAAGAAAAATAAATAAATGAAAAAGGGACAAAATATTAATACAATAAAGGCAGACACTTCACATATGTTACTTGTTTATGTCCTATTTTGTGAAGTCAAACACAGCAAGAGATGTCGAACCTGCAATTTAAACCCACTGGCTGTCGCGTTCCCAAAGAGAATATCCAAAAGGCTTCCCTATGGAGGAGTTTGTCCATCAAACTCCCTCCTCTATATGCAGGCTCGACTTTCTCTATGCCTTGTATAGTAAGTTTTGTAACATCACCGCCATTACACTCTAAAAAATGTCTGGATACTGTTGTTAATTTACTTTTTGATGTAATTTGATTAATGTGCTCTCTCATCCTATCCTTTAATTTTCTTGTTGTACAGCCAACATATTGAATTTTACACTTAGTGCAATTCAAAAGATACACTACCCCTTTACTATTACAGTTGATGTAATTCTTAATTTTGAAAGTTTTACCCAAACTGTTGCTCACAAAATCAGTGGAAATCGTGATCCTTTCACACGTAACACATCTATTAGAACCACATTTGTAGGTCCCCTTTACGTCCAACCAAGTCCTGTTTTTACCTTTTCTTTGTACAACACTTGGGGCCAACAAATTCCCTAAAGTAGGAGCACGACGAGTAACAAACTTACAACCATTACCCAAAATGGCTTGTAAGTCCATATCGCCATATAAAATAGGTAAGTGCCTCTTTATTATTTTTTTAACCATGGGATATTGTTTACTGTAGGTGGTAATAAACATCGGCATTTCTTTAACTCTTTCTTGCTCATTCCGGGTTTTATTACTTAGAAGAGTATTTCTATCGAGTTCTAACGCTTTTTTGAAAGCTGATTTTAGTGAGTCTAAGGAATAGTGTCGAGCTAGTAACCTGTCCCTAAGCTCAAAAGCCTTATTTATGAATTCGTTATCTGTACTGCAGTTCCGGCGGAGTCGTTGAAACTGGCCAAAAGGTATGGCCTTAAAGACATGAGGTGGATGACAGGAATCTGCTCTCAAAATGGTATTACCAGCCGTTGCCTTCCTGAAAACCGTGCTCATAATCTTGTTACCTTCAAAAGATAACTCCAAATCCAAATAACTAATTTTTGTTCCTCCGAACTCACTAGTGAACTTTAAATTACAATTGTTGATATTTAGATCAGCAACAAAATTGTCGAAGTCTACCTTCGTCCCATGCCAAACAAATAATAAATCGTCCACATATCTTTTGTAAAATTTAATGTTTTGCAGATGGACAGAAGTGCCTCCAAAAATGTGGGTTTCTTCCCACCAACCCATATATAGGTTGGCATAGGTGGGTGCGAATTTCGCACCCATCGAAGTCCCACATTTTTGGAGGAAATAGGTACAATCAAACTTAAAGAAATTATGAGTGAGTAAATACTGAAGGGCTCTCAGAATAAACTCTGCCATTGCTGCCTCATAATTACTGTAAGTATCTAGGTGGTATTTTACGGCTTCTAAGCCTTTGTTGTGAGGAATACACGTATACAAACTAGCTACATCGATTGTAGCCCAGTTTAAGGAAGAACTATCCCAAGAGAAACTATCCAAAATCTGTAAAACATGCTTAGTGTCTCTCAAATACGAATCCAAACGTTTAACCAGTGGTTGCAATAACATATCAACTAATTCAGACAAGTTTTCATTTAAAGATCCAACGCATGACACTATGGGTCTGCCCTCTGGAGGAATTTTTTTCTTGTGTATCTTGGGCAGATGATGAAAAATCGGAATATTAGAGTCTTCAGGCACCAAATGTACCTTCACTCGATGATTGTATACTCCATTCACAAAGCCTAACTCCACTAACTGTAACAATTCATCTCTAAATTTCTCTTGTGGATTGCCCTTTAAGACCTGATAGGCGTCCACATCATACAATTGTCTTTCCGCTTCTTTTATATATTCCACTGTATCCAAAACAACCACCTTACAGTAATTATGAGGCAGCAATGGCAGAGTTTATTCTGAGAGCCCTTCAGTATTTACTCACTCATAATTTCTTTAAGTTTGATTGTACCTATTTCCTCCAAAAATGTGGGACTTCGATGGGTGCGAAATTCGCACCCACCTATGCCAACCTATATATGGGTTGGTGGGAAGAAACCCACATTTTTGGAGGCACTTCTGTCCATCTGCAAAACATTAAATTTTACAAAAGATATGTGGACGATTTATTATTTGTTTGGCATGGGACGAAGGTAGACTTCGACAATTTTGTTGCTGATCTAAATATCAACAATTGTAATTTAAAGTTCACTAGTGAGTTCGGAGGAACAAAAATTAGTTATTTGGATTTGGAGTTATCTTTTGAAGGTAACAAGATTATGAGCACGGTTTTCAGGAAGGCAACGGCTGGTAATACCATTTTGAGAGCAGATTCCTGTCATCCACCTCATGTCTTTAAGGCCATACCTTTTGGCCAGTTTCAACGACTCCGCCGGAACTGCAGTACAGATAACGAATTCATAAATAAGGCTTTTGAGCTTAGGGACAGGTTACTAGCTCGACACTATTCCTTAGACTCACTAAAATCAGCTTTCAAAAAAGCGTTAGAACTCGATAGAAATACTCTTCTAAGTAATAAAACCCGGAATGAGCAAGAAAGAGTTAAAGAAATGCCGATGTTTATTACCACCTACAGTAAACAATATCCCATGGTTAAAAAAATAATAAAGAGGCACTTACCTATTTTATATGGCGATATGGACTTACAAGCCATTTTGGGTAATGGTTGTAAGTTTGTTACTCGTCGTGCTCCTACTTTAGGGAATTTGTTGGCCCCAAGTGTTGTACAAAGAAAAGGTAAAAACAGGACTTGGTTGGACGTAAAGGGGACCTACAAATGTGGTTCTAATAGATGTGTTACGTGTGAAAGGATCACGATTTCCACTGATTTTGTGAGCAACAGTTTGGGTAAAACTTTCAAAATTAAGAATTACATCAACTGTAATAGTAAAGGGGTAGTGTATCTTTTGAATTGCACTAAGTGTAAAATTCAATATGTTGGCTGTACAACAAGAAAATTAAAGGATAGGATGAGAGAGCACATTAATCAAATTACATCAAAAAGTAAATTAACAACAGTATCCAGACATTTTTTAGAGTGTAATGGCGGTGATGTTACAAAACTTACTATACAAGGCATAGAGAAAGTCGAGCCTGCATATAGAGGAGGGAGTTTGATGGACAAACTCCTCCATAGGGAAGCCTTTTGGATATTCTCTTTGGGAACGCGACAGCCAGTGGGTTTAAATTGCAGGTTCGACATCTCTTGCTGTGTTTGACTTCACAAAATAGGACATAAACAAGTAACATATGTGAAGTGTCTGCCTTTATTGTATTAATATTTTGTCCCTTTTTCATTTATTTATTTTTCTTTTTCATCTTCATTTCCTTTTTCAAATTTTGCATTCCTTCTAAATTTCTGAGTATTCAATTATTCATATTTTTCATAATTTCTTATTTGTTTATGATATATTATTATCTGGTGTATATGTATTCCATTTTCCAATCCATAGTGAAGGTTATAGTTTAACTTTCCACTTATTGTTTCCTTTTGAAAAGAAAGTATAGCTAATTTTAGCATTCATAAAAGTTTAATGAAACGAATAAAAATTGTAACTAGTTGCTTTAGGACGTTTAAAATGCAACATTTGTTTAAGAGATTAACACATTTTGGAAACATGGATTGAGAAACATTGCAGTAGTAGGTTATTTGGCTATACAGCTAGACAAATTGAAAGAAAATTTGCATTGGCTTTTCTTCAGTTAATTTGAAAACAATTTGGGTAATTTTGTTTTATATTTAACATTTTAAAATGGATGTACACGAAATGGTTAATGAAACCTATTTGAGATTTAAATACAGTGTCATCTTATATGTCATTTCCGGTTTAACAATTCAAATAAGCCGACATGTTACTCTGTTCATTATGCCTATGACTACGTATCGGTGAGATACGAAACGCGTCAGGATTCCATGTTTTTAATCGACTGAATAAAAGCTGATTTTACCTACGAGTGGTTCCAGGAGTGCTTGCCGTTTTCTTCATATAACACTGACTGGTTGCCCTGGTTACCAGGCAGTATCCAATCAGAGACATGAGGGGGGGGGGCCCCTTGGGTCATATCTGTTGCTTTTGAATCTGAGCTGAATGCTGAGGGTCAATTACAAACTCACTGAACAGAAATGTAACATGTGGCCCCCCCTTCAAGTCGCTGACTAGCTCAGAGTTATAGAGCTGAAAAGCAGGAAGTTGAATTCTGGCTTTTTTATTAGACATCTGTTCACTCCAGCCTTTATACATTACATTTTGGCTAACTAACTATATTAGAAAATTTGTTTATTTTGCCCAGCCTATCTATTTGCCCAGTTTTTATTTTCACACTGAACTATTCCTTTAATGAAGTCATTTCATTTGCACATGGATAGGAAACAAGCTACAGGATCTGGTGTAGAGGGTGGTTGTTAATGGTACATTCTCTACTTGGAATAAGGTTCTTAGTAGGGTCCCTTAGGGCTCGGTATTAGGTCCACTTTTATTTTACTTGTTCATTAATGACTTAGGGGAAAGTATTGTTAGTAATGTATCAAGGTTTGCAGGGGAAACAAACTATTACAAAACTACCAGCCCAATTAATTCCATCCAGGATGCTGCATCCTTGTAACAGAATCTTGACAAACTGGCAATCTGGACAGCCAAGTAACAAGTCATGCACTTGGGATGTAAAAATATCCAAACCACTTATACCCTTAATGGGACTGCACTAGGCAAATCCATAATGGAAAATGACCTTGGAGTCATTGTAGATAATAAACTTGGCTGTAGTAAGCAATGCCAGTCAGCAGCATCAAGTGCAAATAAGGTCTTGAGCTGTATTAAAAGGGCCATAGATTCATGGGTCATTCTTCCACTGTATCGAACACTGGTAAGGCCCCATCTAGAATATTCTGTACAGTTTTTGTCTTCAGTGCTCAAACAGGACATTATTGTATTAGAGAGGGTACAGAGAAGTATTGAAATGGTTACACCGCACACCCGGAATTTTACTCACTCTTTCTGCTTTCGTGGTGCTGGTTATCCTTCGGCCTGACGGGGACTTCCAATAGCAGCAATTTCAATTATGGATCCGCACACACCAATTTTCTGCAGTTTTTCTTTTATTTGTATTCACCACCAGTATCAACGTTTCAGGGGGTACAACCTCCCTTCGTCAGGTATATCATGACGAAGGGAGGTTGTACTACCCGAAACGTTGATACTGGTGGTGAATACAAATAAAAGAAAAACTGCAGAAAATTGGTGTGTGCGGATTCATAATTGAAATTGCTGAGGGTACAGAGAAGGACAACTACGCTGGTAAAAGGTATGGAAAATCTTAGCTATGAGGAAAGATTGGCAAAATTGGGATTGTTCATGCTGGAGAAGAGGCGTTTAAGGGGTGATATGAGAACTATGAATAACTATATAAGGGGATTATATAATAATCTCTCTAATGCTTTATTTGACAGTCGGTTTTTCCAGCTAATGCTAGATCACCCATTCCATTTAGCAGAAAGGAGGTTCTGCCTAAATATTCTGAAGGGTTTTTTTACAGTGAGAGCTGTGAAGATGTGGAATTTTATCTCCCTGAATCAGTCGTACAGGCTGATACATTAGATAGCTTTAAGAAGGGGTTGGATGTTTTTTTTAGCAAGGGAGGGAATGCAGGGTTATGGAAGAGGGTTCATAATACAAGTTGATCCAGGAACTAGTCCGACTGCCATTTTGGAATCAGGAAGGGATTTTTCCCCCTCTGAGGCAGATTGGAGAGGATTCAAATGTTTTTTTTCCCTTCCTCTGGATCAACTAGCAGTTAGGCAGGTTAAAATAGAGTTCAAAGGTTGAACTTGTTGACGTATATTTTTTTTCAACCTAACTTACTATGTTACTATGTATTAAGCCCCTTAGTGAAAAGTTGTGCCATAGATTCTTGTGAACATACATACAAGACCTGAATATTATGATTTTACATTAAGGTCCACAATACAAAGCATTAAGTTGAGACAAGTGGATCTGCTTTCTGCTCCAGCTCTGTTGATCTGCACTGAAAAGTGCAGCATCCGCGTACATACAGTTACACAGAGCTGAGGTCATTCCAGAAATGCCTACACACAAGCAGAAGCTGCATCTATCAATGCAGATCAGTAGAGAAGGGAGCGGATCTGTCTCATCCTGTAAAAAAAATTCAGTAGGACCAACACTCAGGGGCACCTTTACTAAGGGTCGAAATGAATTCAAAGTGAATTTTCGTATTCAAAAACTTCGAATTTCTAAGTAATTTTTGGGTACTTCGACCATGGAATAGGCCAAAATTAGTGTTGAATTGAAAAAAACTTTACACCAACAGTTCTCATAGCTGAGGGGGAGGAGCAAGTAAGCAGCATGGCGGCGTGAGCTGTGAGCTCGGACTTCTGGGCAGTAAACCCGACCCGGCTGCAATAGCGAAAATCAGCTTGGTGTTGTAGGACCGGGAGCGAGAACCCCCACAAGCAACAGGGCACGTACCTACTCCTGGGTGACTTGCGGGACGGGTCGCAATCCGCAATTGCCAGGGAACGCCAGCGCACTGTCACCCTGCAGCGAGGAGACGGAAGGAGACGGCAAGTCAGATGGAAGCCATCAGAGGCCGCCAAAGGGTTGCAGGGACGAGGCGGTTTGGGCCGCAATAGAGCCGTGAGATTGACGGCGGCCGAGCAGTAGTAGTGGCTGGGCAAAGGCTCGAGGAGAGCCATGAGGTGAGGATGCCCTGTGAAATTAATAAAGGAGGCTGGTATATAAATGGTGTGGTGAGGGACAATATGGAGGGAGAAACCAGCAGGACTTAACCCTCTGTTGACTAGTCAGCTGAAGGGACGCAAGGTTGGAGAGGTGGAAACAGTTGGGACTGGTGCAAAATTCTTGATTTATCAAGAACCACTTTGAGGAAAAGGAAAGCGCTGAGACCATTGACGGACCTGCTGAGAGAGGAAAAGATACTATATAGATGGGGCTTTCCATTTTCACTATCTGTACATAAAGAAGGAATATCTGCAATATTTCGAACAGAGAAAGACCTAGAAAACTTCTTAAATAAGCTACATTTACCAAAGATAGAGATACCAGACTGGCCAGAAGAGTACGGAATAAAAGTGGATCTAATGTTGGATCAGGAACAAGATTGGCTAGAGAGTGGAGCCACAAAAAATGCTACAGCGAAGAAAAGAAAAGCAAAAGCGAACTAAAAGAGAAAGGAAATGAGTCATCAGGTTGATATAGAATGCAAGAAGGACTAAAAGTCAAATAATAGTTCTCTGGGACATTGGTTGACAGAAGCCTGGAAAAGGGGACATTAACCCAAGGATGGGTAACGTAGAAGTATAATTTTTGTTTGAGTAAAGTTTTTGTATAAACAAATGGCTATTTTTGTTAAAACTAAGAAATTGTATACTTAATAATATAGGAGGAGATGGGGAAAAAAGATAAAAAAAAAAAAAAAAAAAAAAAAGGGATTGAGCATAATTTAGAAAGAAGCATAAGGGTTGGGGGCCCCAGAAGTAGCCCAAAAGAAGACCTGAGAAACCCTTGCTGCTCACTCTACCTCCATACCCCCAAAACAGTGGTAAGACCACTTTAGCCATATTTAACACCTCACAGCCCCAGGGTGGATCCCATAAGAAGCTGGGACGGCTGTCTTTTTTTTCTTCATATTTTTTCCTTTTTTGTTGATGTTTTTGTCCTTGACATGGAGTGTGTCTGGTATGCATTCTGTGTTATTTTGTCCCTTTTTAAATTAATCTGTTAAAGATAAAGGTGAAATTAAAGCCTGGACTAGACAAGGGGTTCACGTACAGTATATTTATATTGTATTAATTTGGAAGCCACGGTCAATAGAAAGCTACTAAGGGAAAGAGATATAAAATAAATATGGAGTGTAATATACTATCATTTAAAGTAAATGGGATCAATGAGCTAGTAAAAAGAGCGAAAGTGTTTTATGAATGTAAGAAAAATAAAGCGCTAAGTTATGCTACAAGATACACACTTTAAACAAAATCATGTTCCTAGCTTAAAGGTTAAAGATTACTCTCAAGTATTTATGAGTAACAACCCAGTTAAGAAAGCAACGGGAGTCATGATCTTAATCCATAAAGACTTGCCATTTGATATGGTGGATTGTAAGATAGATAAAGAGGGACGATACTTATTAGTGAAAGGTAAAATAGCTAACCAGTTATGCACAATTGCGAACGTATATGCCCCCAACACAAATCAGAATACTTTTTTTTTTTACGAGTTAGAACTATATAGTGAAGGCTTAATAATAGTGGGTGGAGACTTCAATGTCACACTAAACCCATTAATAGATTCATCCACGGGTAGAACACACATGTCTTTTAGGAATCTGAAAAGCATAAAAAGAAACTTGGCAGAAGCCCACATGGTAGATATATGGAGGGCCTTGAATCCAGAGAAAAAAGATTTCACACACTTTTCTGAACAATATCAGGTTTATTCAAGAATAGATTACATAATGATTTCACAACAGTGGGCACATTTATTCCAACAGGCAAACATAGACAATAACTATGTCAGATCACGCACCAGTAACTGCGAAATATTTAATTCCAGGAGTAAGTAAAGCGCAATTTAATTGGAGGTTGAATGAATACCTGCTACACAGGGGGGAAAATAAAGATATGATACGGGAGTGGATAATACAAATAATAAAGAAGAACAACACAATAGATATTGCACCCAAAACACTCTGGGAGACGCTTAAATGTGTTTTGAGAGGAAGGCTAGTAGCTCTGGGATCAAGTCTAAAAAAAAGGAGAGAAAAGGAAATTAATAAATTAATGAAAGATATTGCACATTTAGAACAGACACATAAAGAAACATTGGCTATAAAAACTTTTTAGATATTGGAGAATAAGAGGGAACAGTATTAGATCATAAAATACACAAAGCATATCTTAGAACTAAACAGAATGCTTATGAATTAGGGGATAAGGGAAATAAATATTTTGCGAGGTTACTAAAAAAGATACAAGGTCAAAATAATATCATTGCAATTAAAAATGGCCAAAATAAAATTCATTATGACACTAAAGGGATAGCTGAAGCTTTTAAAGATTATTATCAATCGCTATACAAAAATACAAAAAGATAAGCTATCCCAACAAAAAGAAGTATTAATGGAGCAATTTATAAAAGAGGCCAAAGTGAACTTATTAACTGAAGAACAAGCCCAAGAGATGGAATTAGCATTCACAGTAAAAGAAATAGAGGAAGGGATAGAGGATCTGAAACTGGGGAAAAACCCAGGTCCAGATGGATACACAGCTGCATTTTATAAAACATTTAAAGCTGAACTAGTTCCAATCTTACATTTGTATTATAACAATATATCAGATAAAGATGGATTCCATAAGCAGGCACAAGAAGCACATATCACTATAATCCCAAAATCAGATAAAGATCCAACCTTATGCTCAAGCTATAGACCAATATCACTAATAAATATTGACATGAAAATTTACGCAAATATATTAGGGAAAAGAATTAAGAAATACTTACCTCATCTTATCCATGAAGTTCAAACAGGGTTTGTTCCTAAAAGAGAAGCAAAAGATAATATTGCTAAAACAATCTCAGTAATATTTTTATGGGATAAAAATAATGGGTAATGAATATAAATGTGCAGCTTTTGCTGATGATATTTTAATGTATGTAACAAACCCATTAATTACACTCCCAAATCTGATAAAATTACTGAAAACATTTGGGGAATTTTCAAATTTTAAGATAAATTACACTAAATCGGAGATACTGAATATCAATCTAGATGAAAAAACAATACAACAGATCAAACAAAATTTCCCATTTAAGTGGGCTAGATCAACAATTAAATATTTGGGAGTCAATCTAAGTGGTGAACTATACAGAGCATATGCAGATTATATACCTTTATTAGCTATTCTACAAAAAGCAATAGATAATTGGAAAAAAATTAAAATCTCCTGGCTTGGTAGAATACAAGCAATAAAAATGGTGATAATGCCGAAGGCTTTATATTTGCTCCAGGTATTACCGGTACTAATCCCAATTTCTTTCTTCATATCAATTAAGTCAATGTTTTATATGGAATGGTAAGAATCCGAGGATAAAATATAACTCACTAACGGCTCCTAAAGAAAAAGGAGGGTTGAGAGTACCGGATCCATATTTGTACTATTTAGCGATACATTTAGTGAGGATACTATGCTGGGTAAGAAAGAGTGAAAAAAAGATTGGTGTGGCCTAGAAGAGGGATGGGGCAACTACCCATTAGAATGCACACTCTGGGAAGAAAAGGGGGCAAGGAAGAAGAAAGAACAAGATATACATATACTAATTACCCCCACCCTTAAAACATGGCACAAAAATAGTTACATAGTTGCATAGTTAAATTGGGTTGAAAAAAGACAAAGTCCATCAAGTTCAACCCCTCCAAATGAAAACCCAGCATCCATACACATACCCCTCCCTACTTTTAATTAAATTCTATATACCCATACCTATACTAACTATAGAGCTTAGTATCACAATAGCCTTTGATATTATGTCTGTCCAAAAAATCATCCAAGCCATTCTTAAAGGCATTAACTGAATCAGCCATCACAACATCACCCGGCAGTGCATTCCACAACCTCACTGTCCTGACTGTGAAGAACCCCCTATGTTGCTTCAAATGAAACTTCTTTTCTTCTAGTCTAAAGAGGTGGCCTCTGATACGGTGATCCACTTTATGGGTAAAAAGGTCCCCTGCTATTTGTCTATAATGTCCTCTAATGTACTTGTAAAGTGGAATCATGTCCCCTCGCAAGCGCCTTTTTTCCAGAGAAAACAACCCCAACCTTGACAGTCTACCCATATAATTTAAGTCTTCCATCCCTCTTACCAATTTAGTTGCACGTCTCTGCACTCTCCCCAGCTCATTTATATCCCTCTTAAGGACTGGAGTCCAAAACTGCACTGCATACTCCAGATGAGGCCTCACCAGGGACCTATAAGGAGGCATAATTATGTTTTCATCTCTTGAGTTAATGCCCTTTTTTATGCAAGACAGAACATTATTTGCTTTATTAGCCACAGAATGACACTGCCCAGAATTAGACAACGTGTTATCTACATTTAGTGTATAACTTGCATTTATATTATTTTTGCTAGTGCATAGCCTTGCATTTATCAACACTGAACCTCATTTTCCAGTTTGCTGCCCAGTTTTCCAATTTAGACAAATCACTCTGCAAAGTGGCAGCATCCTGCATGGAACCTATAGTTCTGCACAATTTAGAATCTTCTGCAAAAATAGAAACAGTACTTTCAATGCCCACCTCCAGGTCATTAATAAACAAGTTGAAAAGCAAGGGACCTAGTACAGAGCCCTGTGGTACTCCACTAACAACATTGGTCCAATTAGAAAATGTTCCATTTACCACCACTCTTTGTAGTCTATCTTTTAGCCAGTTCTCTATCCAGGTACAAATACTATGTTCCAGGCCAACCTTCCTTAATTTAACCAGCAACCTTTTGTGTGGCACTGTATCAAATGTTTTAGCAAAGTCTAAGTAAATCACATCCACTGCCATCCCAGAATCAAGGTCTCTACTTACCTTCTCATATCTCTACTTACCTTCTCATAGAAAATAAACATGTTATGAAGTTAATAGAAACACCATATGTCTTACAACCACTTATAGATAATCAGAACTTCCCTCCTAGTATGGAAAAGGGAGCCTTCGAGAGGTGGGGCAGACGAAATAATATATTGACCAGAATGAGGGAATTTATTATTTTGGGTTGAAAATATATCAATTAGAACTATTTAGAGCTAATCATAGTTTTTCAGTGTTTTTTCCGCAGTCTGAAATGCACCATGTGTCTCAGAACCTTTAGGGGGGAATGTAATAAAAGTCTCAAAGAGTTAAAAATTTGCACAAATAAGAAAAAAAGTTCTCATTAAGCACTGTAATACTTTTTCTTGAACTGTTATTGCATTGCGAATTTTAATTGTGCATTGCGTTTTTTAATTACACATTGCCCACTTTTAAGAAGTGCTTGAAGCTGTCGTAATCATTTGGAGCAAACATGACAACTTTTTCAATAAGAAGTTTTAATACATTCACTGCGCACTGCGAACTATAAAATCCGCAAACTTACTTCCCCTGTTGGAAGACATCGAACAGTTTCCGGGTTTGCAAAAGCTATATTAAATTCACTAAAAGGAAAATTTGTTTTCACATAGGCATAACTTTTCGCAGTGCAAATATTTTTTATGTTATAGACTTTTATTACATTCCACTATTAGTGCGCTACTAATCTGCCTCTTTATAGAAATTAGTGATGGGTGCACTATTTAGGCCTCCTTACAATAAAGACCCCAAATGAATGTACATTACTCAAAAGATGAATAGTTCCGGTTATGTATGTTAAATGTGATTATATCAAATTCAGTATCATTTATAAATATTTTTTCAACTTATTTAGGACTTATGTTTGATAAAGTTACAAATCAAAATTCAATGTATTTAGATATATATATATATATATAGTACAAGGAGTAAACTTTATTTAGACATTTGCTCAGGTGGCTCACCATGTTCCTCCAATCTACTCCATATAAGATTCATTAATGTAATTCTTTCCTGAAAAATGGATGCTGCGTGAAGTGATACCATGATAGCCTGCCATGTACCATGTGCTATCTAAACAAAGTTTGCTTCATCTGTACTTATTTTGCATGTTTATTTCAGATCAGATCAGTAAAAAATAGAAGACATTTGAAGAGTGACAGCAGGCGTAGAGAATAAATGGCATATGTTCTATTACATTAAATGATGAAACTCAGTTTCAACTGTGTATTAATAATTTATGTCTCAACCAATAGCTGGAAAGGTATATGTCTTCATATATGTACTTGTATTATATCTGACTGCAATAAAGCATATTTTCAAAAGTCCTTAAATGTAGAGTAGTAGTAATTTAATTTATATATATTTTTATATAATAATTTATATCACACGAAGATTTCAGGATTTTCACAGCTTGGTGAAAGCGCCTAAATGGACTTTAAATTGTAACTCATGAACTAATATCAATAATGTCTCACTGAGAAATATGAGCACTTTATAGACAGTAATAAAAATATTATTTTCTCCCTTTCATATTGTGCATAATGTCATGGAAATATGAGAAGCTAAAAGTCATCCCACAAGATGTAGTTTAAACATTTTATCAAGAGTTATCCGAGACAAGAGTTCTATAAATTGAATAAACAAGTTGACTAACACAATACTTCTGCTTTGGTGAATATGTTTGAGTAAAGTTATAAACAGAAAGGCAAGATAAATGTCAAGTGGAAAAACTTAGTGGATGCTGTATATCTGATTCATTTTAGGAAGTTCTACAGAAATCAGAAACTCTTAAATTAAACAAACCATAAAGAGGTGTATTTAACATTTCCTAGACTATTGTCACACAGTTTCAGCATCCTGTTATAATGAAGAAACTATTTATTCAGCACAGCTAAACCTATTGTGTCTTCTGCAGAAGAGATATAATGGCTTATTTATGAAGGGGCAGAGTGCAATATCCATGTTTTTGCTCAAAATTCACATTCTCTCTTCATAGAACATATATCTGTAAAACATAGAGCTCTTTGCAACTCAAGTATGGATGGCAAAGAGCAGAACTTGACTTTGAATACTTGTATGCAATCCATTATGCATAAACCTGTTATCCAGAAAGCTCCAAATTACAGGAAGTCCAACTCCCATAGACTCTTTTTTATTAAAATAATTAAAAATATTAATAATTATTTCCTTTTTCTCTGAACCAATAAAACAGTACTGTCACGTTTGGTATCCCAAACCTAGAAAAAAACCCAGGGTCCCAGCTTCAGCTCATTCTTCCACCTATAGCAGCCACCTTTGGCTTCAGCAGGAGACCTCCGCTACTCAGATGTCGCCAGGTCAAGTGAGAGGACCAGGGAGAAAATTCTAGGCAGTCAAGGGAACTGTAACATATACAGGAGGAACAGGGAACAGAGAGTGAAGTCGTGGAACAGGCTGTCACAGTACCAACCAGACAGTACCAAGCAGTACAAAATCACAGGCCCAGAGCATAGTCAAGATAAACAGGCCGGGGTCAAAACCAATTGGAAACATGGTACAAAGTCAGGATCCAGAAGAGTGGTCAAACAGGCATGGTTCGGTTCAGGCAAGGTCAAAAACAGGCAAAGGTCAGGAACAGAAAAACAGGACAAGAATCACACCCAGAAAATCACACATCAGGAAATAGACCTACGTTGGGCGATGAGTCCAGGGGGTTTTATAGCCAGACTAATGGCTTAAACAGATTACCTGTGGCCAGATTGGCAAGAGGTGAAACAAGCCATGCTTACTTGCAGTTACAAAGAATAGCCATAGGAATGAACCAGGGCCTTCGCTGTCTGCTCACACAGAGCAGTGGTAATGCAGACAGCCCAAAAACATCAGGTTCCTGGTTCAGCTCCAGGTAGGTTATTACAAGTACCTTGCATATTAAGCCTAACTAAGATATAATAAATCCTTACTGGAGGCAAAACAATCCTATTTGGTTCAATTGATTTTTTTAGTATACTTAAGGTATGGAGATCTGGGGAAAACCCCAGATCATGGGCATTCTGGATAACAGACCAAATACACTGCCACTTGCACTATCCTAAATCTGCCTACTAGTACAAGACTGCTATAAATAGAGAAGCAGTGTTTTATCCTGAAATACCTAGTTTACCATGTTTTTGCCACTCAAATGGTTTTGTTTTTATTTTGTAAGTAAAAGAATCAAAATTTTAAAGGGCAGAATATGGCAGATTTTGCAGTCAGAAAGTTCAAAACAATAGCAACTTCTACGAGCCAGAAACTGCAAGTGATTGACGCTTTGATTTTGAAATTGGTGGAAGAAACAAAGCAAAAGGGAACAAGTCCATTCATGGTATCATTTTTCTCATTAAAAAATAGATTTTTTTTTTAAACAAAATGGTGGAACTATGGGAAAATGTAGGGCTGTAAATCAGCAATATCTATATTGTTATTTCATTATAACATCCTACAGCAGCTGATGAGACTGGCTATATTATTGAAATCCATTTTTGAACTTAAGCAGAGAACTCTTTCTCCAGCAAATTGCTTTATCGTACTGTTGTTGCCTAAAGAATGATAGATATATGCCTTTAAAAGACTGCAAGCTTTACAGTTTATACAAAGAAATGCTTTATTAATACATTTTGTAAGTCTTTCTGTAGCGATTGGATCAGGGCTATATAATTTGTTGCTGAAAAATGTATTTTATTCCTAATATTACCAAACCAATTTGTTTTTGTGGAAGAATCTCAAAATGCAGTCAGATATAATTAAGGAGAAAACACATGCAGATGTGATTAATTACATGATTAGAATTCAAAGGAACCAATATTTGACTCAGGAAGAGCTTCAGTCATTTATTTTACGTGATCAAAATAAACATTTTGTAAGTGTTTAGCATCAGCAGGATCTGAAACTTTGTCATCTGCCCCTTGATATAGTACATTGTATTCATATTTCAGCTGTGTTTACTACTAAACATATGTTGTTGGCTATAGTACAATAAAACAGTTTAACACCTCTCAGACCTACATAACTATAACGTTTGTGTTATTGCTGCAAGAGGAAAAACCTATTGAAAAGCTGTTTGCTTTGGATTTTACATTGCAGGAAATGTGTTGGGATTTCTGGAATGTTCTTTCCCCTGGCTTTATAATGTAATCATCATATTTGGAAATTAGGTTTTCAGAAACCCATAGTTACATAGTTAAGTTGGGTTAAAAGATCAACGTTGAACCCCCCCCAATATCTACATTAATTGTAGATTTTAATATCACACTAGCCTTTGCTATTATGCTTATCTAAGAAATCATCCAAGTCCCTCTTAAAGACAATAACAGAATTAGCCATCACAACTCCTTCCATGAAGAACTCCATCACTGTGAAGAACTATCTGCACTGCTTCAAATGAAAGTTCTTTTCCTCTAGTCTAAAGTGGTGGCCTCTGGTCAGATGATCCATTTTTATGGAAGAAAAGATCTATAATGCCCTCTAATGTACATATAAAGAGTAATCATGTCCCCTTGCAAGCATCTTTTCTCCAGAGAGAACAACTCCAACCGTGACAATCTACCCTCATAATTTAAATCTTCCATACCCTTAAAGGGGTTGTTCACCTTTGAGTTAACTTTTAGTATGATGTAGATAGTGATATTCTGAGACAATATGCATTAGGTTTTCATTTTTTATTATTTGTGGTTTTTGAGTTATTAAGCTTTTAATTCAGCAGCTCTTCATTTTGCATTGTAAGCTGTCTGTTAACTAGGGTTCAAATTACCCTAGCAACCATGCATTGATTTGAATAAGAGACTGGAATATGAATAGGAGAGGGCCAGATCATTTGTTTTTAGAAGGGGTCTTTCAATGCCCACAAATAGAAAAGCAAGGGACCAAGTACAGACTCCTCTGTAATCCACTAAAAACACTGGTCCAATTAGAAAATGTTCCATTTACTGTACAACCACACGGCAGATTTCAGTGGTTTTCTGGTGTTTTTGGCCAGAATTTCGATCTGGTTGAGGGATTTCTTATTCTCACCCTTTGTCCAAAATTAAGGGTAATTGTATTAGCTCTTTGTGTGTGAAATAAAGATGATAAACAATGATAAATACAGCCAGCCATTCTGTCCAAAGGCAATTTAGTAGGATAACCCTAAAGTGTCCCAAGCATTGCTTACTTTAATCTTTGCAAACTCAATACAGCACTAAATTCCCTTCCATGTTTTTCAATCCCTGGGTCTCAAAAATCCCCATTCTTATAAGAAATAAGAATGAAATTGCAGCAAAGCACATCTTATATTTGCTCATTAAAATATTTGCACAGGAACTTGTGAAACCATTATTTGGTCTTCATCTGTCATATTAAGTTAGCGTGCTAAGCATTGCCCAAGGTTAAGAATACATGGAAAGGACAGAAAGCAAAGGTGTTTGTATTATTAATCAAACACTTGGTAGTTATTAGAAATTGCACTGAAGTGAGCTGTATTAAGCTTTGAACATGAATAAATTGGTATTACACGTGCTAAAACATCTTAAACAAGTGTTTTTTTATTAATCCTCTCTGCAAAACCTTGCAGTTTAACATGATTACCTTGTTTTACAGCCAGTTGCAACATGTGGAAAAAAGGACAATCCCCATTAATCTAAATAGAAAACTCATGGACAGATAGTAAATCCTTTTGTAAACAAGCTGTGGAAGTATTTAATGACAAATTAGCAAATCTCTTTGGTGTTGAATGCCTTGGGCCCCACTTAGACTGGGCCTGCCTGGCACTAGGTTTTGCTAACACAAAACCAAGGCTGGGGCATTCCCAGGTGACTTATCAATGACTTCAAGCAAGGTGGATACATTTAGCATATCCTTAGCTGAGTCTTTTTTCTCAGGGCAGTTTAAATTCCAGCATAACCTCTTTAAAGAGCATTGGTGTTAAGACTTGGATATCTGGTTGGGATAATCTGGGCATAACCAGAGTGTGTACCAATATGGAACCAATACAGTTTAGTTCACAAGTTTTTTCCATGATTTATATACAAGAAATGTGTACATAAAAATAATATCTGCTTATGGTGCAAAGAGAAGTAAGATTAAAATTTGCATTTCTTTATTTCGGTTTATATAACTATTGCCTAAAAGCGGGAGAAAAAATAAAAAATGGTATCTCCTGTTGGTATTCACAATAGTTGGTTGACTTAAATATGTTGCAATATACAGGTATGGGATCATCATACAAAAACCCGTTATCCAGAAAACTCTGAATTACAGAGAGAAGGCCATCTCTCATAGGGGCAAATTTATTTACCTCTGAAGTTGCGCCAGCGTTGGCTTCGCCACACTTCGCCACACTTCGCCAGGTGTAGATTCGCCAGGGCTGCGCAAATTCACGAAGATCAAGGGAACCTTAATAAATGTGTTCTAATACCCTACACATGTGCCCACAGTATAGTTTAGGTTATCAAATGTAGGGGGGAAGGAGGGTACCCTAAAAAAAATCTATCACCCTATAAAAAGTAAAAGACACCAGCGTTTTTTTGGGACTTTTTTTGGACCAATCCCTATCTATTTTATTGCACTTCGTCTGATCTGAGGTGGCGAAGTAAAGTCTGGCGATAGAGGTATCGTTCACGAAAATCCACAACTTAGTGAATTAGCGTAGTTAAGTCCCTTCGCCAGAGTGCAATTTTGCCTGGCGTAAGGGTGCGAAGTAGCGTAGAGTAGGTCTACTTCGCTAACAAATTTACGCCAGCACCCATTAGTACATCGGCGAAGTGGCAAAATGAAATCACAGTGAATTTTCAGTAGCGTTAGCCACTTTGCCCTTTAGTAAATTTGCCCCCTAGACTTCATTTTAATAAAATAATTCACATTTTTAAAAATGATTTATTTTTTCTCTGTAATAATAAAACAGTACCTTGTGCTTAATCCAAGCTGAGATTTAATTAATTCTTATTGGAAGCTAAACAAAACAATTTGGTTCATCTAATATTTATAGGATTTTTTAGTAGACTTAGTATGGTGATCCAAATTACAGAGAGACCCATAATCTGGAAAACACAGATACTTATCATTTTGGATAACAGGTCTGCATTCACAATCAATATTTCTCAGTGAAACGTATATTAATTACAATGAGTCCTAACATTTTTGTTTTGCTTACTTCAATTATATGCTCAAAAATTTTTTGCATCCCCATGTTATAGTTAATATATTTACATATCAAATTGAAGCCCTTTCATCAGGCTCAGCCACTGCTGGTAGATGTAGCTTAGCAAAAGCTGAAGGACCTTGCAATATTAAGGTATAACAATGTTAAATTATCTTCATTAGTCAAAATGGTTCAAATTATATCACAGATGAAACGGTATAACACCATACAATTCAGTAAGTGCCTCTATCTGTATTTTGGAATGATCTTGTAGGCGAATACATGCTGTTAGTCAAGAGCTGTCTTTTCAGAGCCATCATGTGATTCCACATAAAGTGGAAAGGTTTCAATGTAGCAATATAAAAAGTCACTAGGCTGACAAATCTCTACTTATTATAATAGCGTTAAATAAAGCTTTTAAATTTTTTCTCTATTACAAGCGGACTTTGTATGAGAATTCATGCTGCAGAAGAGTTTCTCTGTCCTGTCTTTTAGAGGAATGTGAGAATAAACACCACAGCAGGGAGAGGAGTTGTGTATAGATAAACCAATGCTTCAGAGGCACATCTAAACTGTAATTAATCTCTAGGAGGAATAACACAAAATCAGGAAATTTAACCAGTCATGCTGCAAATTGAAAATCTGTGAATACTTATAAATAATGCATTTTAGCATAATTCTGAATCAGACAAGAATTGAGGTTGAGGGAAAATCATAGGTATATCTGTGGAAGTGTGGAATAGGTGTCAGTTTGTATCTTGCGGTTTTCACTGTATTGGTATGTATTTGCTTTGTTTAACAACTCACGCATTCACAGCTCTTTCAAGGTATAGCAAACAAAAACAACACATGGAGGGAAGACGATTTCTGTGATTATTAAACCTGCAAAGCCAAAGTGTTTAACCAGCTAGGGTTTAAATAAAGCAAAGAAAATGGAATAAGCAGAACACTGCTTCAAAAGAACAGTGCAAAACCCTTCAATTGCTCTTGTCTGAGCTTCTCTAATCAGCTTGGCGTGTTAACTGTAATCTTCTATCAATAACAGCATCCTCTCTCTCACTCTGTTGCTATAATGGTTTAAAGCCATTTTGAAGGCTTTCAATTGTAACCAGGCTCTCATCTATTTTCCCTTTTTTCACAGTTCCTAATGTTCATGTTTCACAGCTCATTAAAACATCTTAACTTACAAAATTTTCAGACTGGGGCCACTTGGTTTAGGTAGCTTCTGTGGTATTAAATGTCATCAAGAAAGTCAAACTTTGTGTATGTAGGTGCTGTAGATAAGGATTCAGGCTCACAGGTGTCAAGCTCAAGGGGAATCAGTTATTGGTTTATGAAGTAACTCTTGACTGGCACAATATAAAACATCCATTAATGGGGAACATGGAATAGAGAAGAATATATTAAAGGAATAGATCAGTATGAAAATAAAAACTGGGTAAATAGATAGGCTGTGCAAAATAAAAAATGTTTCTAATATAGTTAGTTAACCAAAAATGTAATATATAAAGGCTGGAGTGAAGAGATGTCTAATAAAACAGCCAGAATCCAACTTCCTGCTTTTCAGCTCTATAACTCTGAGTTAGTCAGTGACTTGAAGGGGGGTCACATGGTACATTTCTGTTCAGTGAGTTTGTAATTGATCCTCAGCATTCAGCTCAGATTCAAAAGCAACAGATATGACCCATGTGGCACCCCCTCAAGTCTCTGATTGGTTACTGCCTGGTAGCCAGGGTAACCAGTCAGTGTAAACAAAGAGAGCTGAAAAGCAGGAGGTAGTGTCCTGACCGACTTGTTATACATTAAATCACTCCAGCCTTTATACTTTGCATTTTTGGCTAACTAACTATATTAGAAACATTTTTTATTTTGCACAGCCTATCTTTTTACCCAGTTTTTATTTTTACACTGAACAATTCCTTTAATGTGTTTTTCATAAACATAAGGGGTTTATTCCCCTGATTGTGCAAGTATCATCTTAGACATTAATTCATACACTAAAAGCTGCATTTCCCCACCTACAAGTTATGCCAGCAGGAAAACTGAGCTCCTCTGCCCCTCTGTGCTGTCAGTCATAGGCAAAATTCATATAGGGAACATAAGAGCAAACCCATAGAATGACTAAAGAATTAACCATAAACAAGATATATTACAGTTTGTATGTTACTTTTTTCCTCCTACACCCGATAGCACTAGAGTTAATAGTCAAATGTCCTCTTTGCAAAGCAGTTTCAAGTTGAAGTAATAGCAAACTCAATCTTACAAAAAAATTGCCAAAAAGGAGATGACTTTAACAAAACAATTGACATTCTTCCAGAAATCTATGTTGCCACACTTGCAACTATATAAAGCACTAATGTAGACAGGGAACTTTTATCAATTGCTGTTATACAAGTGGTTTTAGCTGTTAGCTTAGAACAGAGGTCATTCATTAGGCAATGTACAGGGTCATTTAAAATGGCATATTTTGTAGAGTTCACAACTGTACTGTATCTTCCCTGTGAGTGGTCTATTGAATGGTCTCTGTTCTAAACTAACAGCTAAAAGACCCTGCAAGAAAGCAAATCAAAAAGGTGACCTGTCTAGATAAATGCTGAATACAGCTGAAATGATGTGACAAAATACATTTTCAGTTAAGGATGTCAAATATTATGTTTGACAATCTTTGTAAGATGGAGCTCTGAAGAAACAACTCTTAAGTACTGCTTCAACTTGAAACTTCATTGCAAAGATGGCCTATGACCCGTTACTGTAAAGGTCACTTCATACAATTCAGAAACCATTGTATGTTGGTTGTAGTTTATGGACCACCTGTCAAACTGGAGAATCCTGTAAACTAATCCTGCTATAATGGTAGTTGATTTCAGGGGCTTTTTATATTACTCATTGGGTTTACAATGCACCTAATATTCAACTTATGCGTACATAAGTATACATTCACCAGCTTCACTAAGCATACTCCAAATGATGCCAGGTCTCACCCTGTGGGTTTGCTTGCAAGAACCTCAGCTGTTTTTTGTATATATCCACTCCCATAGCCCATATATTGGGTAATATTGATATAAAAGGATGTGGTTGATATAAATGGCTGTAAAAAGGCACCATTAGCACAATGAATTTTTACAGTGGCACAACCAAAAAAAAAAAAAAAACATCCATATACTTGCTTAAAATCTATTGATGTGTGGGTTCAATACACTGTAGCCAAAAGAAATCATTCAAAAGTAAAATCTGGCAACAATGCAAGTATGGCACAGAGACACATATATTCTGTACTAAATTGAACATTTCAGGGTGAGAACCCTTCCTCAATTATGAATCAGTATACCTTGGTTACAAAAGAAGAGAAAATCTATAGGAAATTGGCTACAGCAATTAGAGAGAATAAAAAAAATAAAAGTACAGTGAATGTTAAATTAGTACCTATAGAAATCTTTTAGAAATCCAAAAGCAATGAAGAAAAAAAGTCAATACATGACCTGTTATCCAGAATGCTCGGGACCTGGAGTATTCCAGATAACAGATCTTTCCATAATTTGGATCTTCATACCTTAAGTCTACTAAAAAAACATGTAAACATTCAATAAACCAAATAGGCTGGTTTTGCTCCCAATAAGGATTAATTATATCTTAGTTTGGATCACGTACAAGGAACTGGTTTATTATTACAGAGAAAAGGAAATCAACAATTTGGATTATTGGATAAAATGGAGTCTATGGAAGTCATTCTGTAACCTATAACTGTATTAAAAAACCCATGTATACCTAAAAAATAAAGTTTATATTTTAAAGCTCAACCATAATTCTTTTATTTGATGCTAGAACCATGATTCACACTACACTGTAAGAGATGTTAAAAAAAAAAAAGACAGAGATGTGTCAGCATTAAGAAACCTTCTAATGGAGGATGAAAAATGGACAATTGCAACTCACTTAAGGAAATTCAGCAAAGGCCTTGTATGGGACTGCTTTTTTTTGTGACCTCCAAATAGCAATTAGGTATACATCATTCAGACCCAGGCAATCTGTGGGTTCTGGCAAATGCCAGAGGGTCTGCTATAAGGTGCCATAGAAAGTCAGTATGTAATGGGCTGGTGGGGGCTGGTGGGGGCTGATTGGGCCTCCATGTACCTGAAATGCCAGGGCCTATTTTAATTCTCAGTCCGGACCTGACGTAATTTTCTTTCCAGCAAAATGTCCCTTGAACTCAAGGTGCACTACTGATAAACTGATGTTTTTTGTTTTATAACTGAATAAGGCCAGTGTGGTCACAGCATTTACTGGAATAAATAATCTTCAAATCGTTTGTTGAGTGATATATATTTATATATGTGTTTTTTCCCAAAAATGTATTGAGCATCAATTAATTAAAAAAAATAAAGACATTGCTTTGTCTAAGGAAAAGCACAATGTGCTGTATGTAAAACAGCCTGGAATTTTACCAAGCCATAGACACATAGGGGCCCATTTACTTAGCTCGAGTGAAGGATTAGAATAAAAAAAACTTCGAATTTCGAATGTTTTTTTTGGCTACTTCGATCATCGAATGGGCTACTTCGACCTTCGACTACGACTTCGACTTCGAATCGAACGATTCGAACTAAAAATCGTTTGAATATTCGACCATTCGATAGTCGAAGTACTGTCTCTTTAAAAAAAAACTTCGACCCCCTAGTTCGCCACCTAAAACCTACCGAAGTCAATGTTCGGAAGGTCCCCATAGGCTTTGGTATCTTTTTTTGGTGGAAGAAAAAGCGTTTGATCGATGGATTAAAATCCTTCGAAATGAACGATTCGAAGGATTTAATCGTTTGATTGAACAAATTGCAGTAAATCCTCCAACTTCGATATTCGAAGTCGAAGGATTTCCATTTGGCAGTCGAATATCGAGAGTTAATTACCCTCGATATTTGACCATAAGTAGATTTGCCCCATAATGAATCTTCCATTTACTTGTTTTTATTTAAAGCATATGAGCATTTAGTGAAAGTGGAATAATAAAACAGTTTGCTTAATTTACAATAAAAAATCAATTTTGTAAAGTTTTACTAGTACCACATATATCTTGTTCATTTTCTTTCAAACCTTGCGCTTGTAGAATTCATAAAATGTGGCTCCCAAGACAGTTATATAAAGCAAATATATTCAATTTAAATGTTTATGTGCAGTCATTTATAAACTGACATGTCAATGAAAATCTTTCATAAAGACAGTGAAATAAGTTATACAAGTATATAGTATATGAATGAAATTGAATAATACTCCATACTAGGGGGCGTTATTTATTAAAGTCATATTTGTTCTAAAGCACATTTTGTTTCTTGGGAAAAAAAACTCTGATTTTTCATGATTTATTAAACCCTGATGGTGGTTAAGGGATTTAATAATTATTTTTTTTCTGATTGTACTTTTAAAGGGGAAAAACAATTTTTTGTTGAAAAAAAACCTCACATTTTTCTTGATTAATGGTGTTAATCACAAAAACACTATAAAAAAGTACTCCAACTCAGACCTGCCAAGCTCCTGTAGAAGTCAATAGCAGATGTCTCAAAGATATCCTGTTTTGCGCTGGGTTTCTGAAAAAGTCATGGTATTCAGGTGTCAAATCCGAAAAAGCTGCACTGCTATTCGGATTTTTCAAGATTTTATCGAGTTTTTTCCTGCCAAGAAATTTGCAGAAAAATGTATTGATAAATAGGGGGAAAATCTGTGCGGATTTAGTTGGAGTCATTTCAGAAAATTGTGAGAATGTTTTGGATTTTGATAAATAACCCACTAAAAGTCAGAAAAAAAGTACTCCAACTCAGACCTGCCAAGTTTACTGTATGTAGAAGTCAATGGCAGATATCCCGAAGTTATTCTGAATTGCGATAGGTTTCCGAAAAAGGCACGATATTCGGGCATCAAATCTGAAAAAGTCGCTGTATTCGGGCATCAAATCTGAAAAAGTTGCGGTATTTGGATTTTTTCCCAATTTTATCGAGTTTTTTCCTGCACAAGAAATTTTTGTGAAAATTTAATGACAAATAGGGGCATAAATCTGTGTGGATTTGGTCGAAATAATTTTCAGAACTTTTTGGATTTTGATACATAACCCCCTAGGAGTTTGTATGTTTTCCCATTGTCTGTGTTAAATGATTCCTGATTAATATGACCACAGTGTGCACTTGTGACAGAGACATTGGATTGTAAGCTCCAATGTGGCAGGGATTGATGTGAATGTTGTGTAACCACTGTAAAAAATACGAAGATGTGTTGCCACTATTGTGTAACAGGTAGTAATAATAATAATAATAGTGAGTATGCTGCATGCATATCAGTTGGTGTCTTTAAATAACAACCTACCTAACTTTGCTGGTAGTTGCCTGGAAAGCATACAAAATGTATGCTGAACATTGCACAAAAATAGGTGGGCATGGGCTGTGTGTGTAACTGGGTAGTGAGTTCCCCACAGCAACCAGCTGGCAATTACAGATGTTTTGGTTATATAAAATAAAAAACAGACCTAGTTGGTTGCTCTTGGTAACTGCCCTAGCACACATTTGGGCATCTGAGAGTGCCATTATTGCTTCATGCTCTCCACAACAATTTCTTCTATAAAATACTCTTCCACCATTTCCATAAAATGTGTAAACTCCATTGGTTGCTTTACTAACTTCACAAATATGTATTTCTAGGATTTATAACATTCAAAACAATCTTAATCAGCCACCCTCTTAGAAGCAACTTTATGACATTAAAGAGGATTACCCTGGCAAGAAGTAGGACGTTATGGAGGAGCCAGGGAGTGGCCAAGGGCATGGGAAGGCAGTATGGAATAAAGATTAGAAGTCTCTTCCCTTCAGTTTATAATGCAGCGATGTGAATAGTAAAATGGCGTACGTGTACGTATTTAATCAGGTGCGTCGCTTGTTACAGACTTCCCTCCTGGCAGCAGTTGTTCATCATATGTATATATATATATATATATATATATAGATATATATATATATATATAGATATATATATATATATAGACAAATACAAGAGTCCTCTGCATTCAACCCATTATCAATATATTTAAGACAGAGACATTTTGTGCATACTGCTACTGAAAATTGCCTTATCCTTTAAACAAAACAGGGATTGTTTGTCCATATATTGCAATATATTTAAGATGGCCAACTACGTCAAAGTCATCCCATATCTGGCCAGTCCTATGCTCAATTTTATCTGATTCATTAAGAATTCTATTGCTTCATTATACATTTTACAAAGGGACTAGGTTTTACCTGCAACTTACTTGCTGCTTTCAAAGTAAACCCCCATACTTGGCTGCCCTTTTATTAGACACCAGTGGGATCACCTGACTATAGCTGGGAAGGGTGGGAGCTACAACATGGAGCTGGTCACTGCTCCTGTATAACTATAACAAACAAGGGAAAGTTGTGCTCACCACTATTTTTTAAAACCATTAGTCGGGGTTGCAATGAGGCTGTGACCACAAAATACATATAGTCAAATACAAGAGTCCTCTGCACTCAACCCATTATCAATATATTTAAGACAGCGACATTTGTGCATACTGCTACTGAAAAATGCCTTACCCTTTAAACAAAACAGGGATTGTTTGTACATATATTGCAATATATTTAAGCTGGCCAACTACGTCAAAGTCATCCCATATCTGGCCAGTCCTATGCTCAATTTTATCTGATTCATTAAGAATTCTATTGCTTCATTATACATTTTACAATTAATGAATGAATGAATCAGATAAAATTGATACACCTAACTCACATATTATGTTCATCAGGGGTGATGCACTATATGGAACCATTAGGTATATATGTCTATAGAAAAACGACTTTTATTTTATTGGGGCCGGACATAGGATGGATCACATGTGTATCAATATCTAAATGGTTTACATACCAACTAATATTATTTCTACTTAATGGTTTACGTGTTATTAATGTTAAAAATATAAATACCACCATATTAACCCAATATAATAAACATCAAATTAATGCATTGTGTCTATTTGATTGGTGAACTACAGGCTAAAATTTACATCCATCGCTTATTATATACCCAAACTACCCATCAATATCAATATCTAAAATAGTAAATGGACATAATGTGTTATCACTCTATGAACATAAATAACAATATATTATGCTTGTAGTAGGTGTTCCCCAATGTTACCATCTAACGTCATAATTGGACAAAGGGAATATATGTGAAAAACAAACAAAAAAATATATAGAAAATAAACAAAAATAAAATGAAATAGTATGTGACACATTAATAACCCCCCCAGTGCATAAAGCCCATGGAGAAGTCACATATATAGTACCCCCATGCTTCTGTGAGAGTCTTATCCTACACAAAAGTGTTCCAAAGAAATCGATAGTCCCCATAGCGACCATGTCCACATGTTATCACCACCCTTCCTTCTCAAACTCCAACCTCATCCAATGTTAAGTTTAGCAAGACAACTTACGGTGCTCAATGTGTGAGCACATTCATTACCAGGCCACTGGCTGTTGACAATAAAATAATGATATTGACAATAAAATAATGAGACGATCCTATCAGAGGCAGGTAACAGCTGGTATGCAGAGTACAATAATATAAATCATATATCAAATCTTAAGAGCCCCACTCTGATACCCAAAAGCTGAACCTAAGACAGATAGGGGGGAAGGGCAGGCTGATGGTAGTGGTCTCAGGTAATCATACAATGGCATGCTGACCAAAGGTCAAGACTCTGCAGACAGAAGTCAAACAACAGTTAGATACAGAAGTGTTGCTTCAGAACTACAGACTCCCATCTTGTCACAAGCTAGCAGACATTGATTTTATGGTTTGTGTATGTTGGAATCAAGGAACCATAAAATGGTGCAATAGGTATTGCAATATTTACTATAGTAAGCTTACATGCCTTCCAATATAGAAGGAGGGCTTTTGACCATGTATGGTATATCCGTGTACCCTTTGCTCTTATGATAAATGCTCTGTAAAAAGATATAAAAGCTCTTTGTAAGAGGAATGTCTTTGGGAAGTTCTCCTGTCACAATTAAGTACTACACTGTGGTGTGATTGTGACAACTTCCTAGGCAAAACTCTTGTCTTGTTAATCTTTGTCTAATAAATTACCTCACTTATTTGAATAGCCTTCTCTCTGAGTTTTGCTTTATAAACGAGGTCTGGGTACTAAAAATACCTTCACTGTCTCCGTCCCAGGTAACTCTTTCTGCAATGATTCCGCTTGGTGCACAGCTCCTCAGGGAGATGGTCCCAAATTTTACATATAGAAAGCAATACAGGCTGGCACACAAAGCGATTCAAACCGGGGTTCAACCCCTGGTACATTTATTGCGTCACAACGTTTCGGGGGCGTTCCCCCTTCGTCAGGTGATCATGATGATCTTGAACAAGCCTGTTGTAAAATCAATGCAAAAGGCTTTTTCATGGTCCACTGGAGAGATTTCTCCAGGCTCTCATTTGCCTTCTGTAAAACTACAATAGACAGAACTATATTTACTCTGGATTATTGCTAAAGGCTGATCATGGCAGAACTTCTTTAGCAGTCATTACCCAATAGACATCCGTGCTTCAGTCCCTGTGCTAGTACAATAGGAAATGAATGCTCATTTCATGGTGCAGTTTTTATTTCTAAATTACATTGTTTACACTGCAAATAATATTTATCAAGTCTTTGAATATTTTAAATATTAGCAGCAGGGTATTATCCCCTTTTAAAGTGTGTGCAGCAGTCTTCTGGACTATATATATATCTATACATAACAGTCCATAGATAATTAGCAGCGCACACTGGAATTTTTAAAAAACGTAATTTATTTATTAAATTTTAAAAGAGCATAATACACGCATCGACGTCTCGGTCCTGGTCTTAGAACAATTTCAAGATACAACAAATATATGTATATATAAAGTCCAGTAGTGAACAGAAGCACTCACGGCATCAGGGTTAGGGATGTAACGAACTGGCGTTTTGGTGTTCGCGAACGCCGTTCGCGAACACCGGCAAAAATGCGAACAGTTCGCGAACAGTTCGCGAAGTTCGTACACCCGCAAAATCGTTCGATTCGAACGATCGAAGGATTTTAATCGTTCGATCGAAGGATTTTCGTTCGAATCGAACGATCGAAGCCATTCGATTGAATGCTTTTCATTCGATCGAATGCTTACAATCATTCGAACGAATGGAAATCGTTCGATTTTAGCGGTCGAAGGAATCGAATGGTCGAATGGTCGAACGATTTTTATTCGAATCAAACGCGAACTCAAATTGGCGAACATCGCGCGACGTTCGCGAACATTCGGCGGACGCGAACAGTCGAAGTTCGCGCGAACTAGTTGCCTTATCGAATACACTTTTTTCATTATAAATAACCCTGTGTTGCTGGTTCTTCCTGAAACTATACTAAAATGTAACCGTGCAACTGGATGATGTTCAGAAGCAGAGTGCCGCTCACTCTATGAACTATATATTGTGACAGCAGGTCAGTAAAAGTTTGTGGATTTGTGCAGGATGGTGTGTATGTCTGTCCCAGGTTTGAGCAGTTTTCTCTAAGTTTCTGATAATGCAGTCAGCTCACAGACCAATTAACGAGCTCAGCAGAATCTGCTGATCCAGGTTGTTATAAGAATTCCCAGCCTGCTTAGGGTTTCACTCCATCCTGGAACCAGTTCTGGCGTGAGATATGAGGCTGGGGAGTTCTGTGAAAGACTTTTTTTTTGGTAAGCAAACTTTTGGGGTTTTGGGTGAAATACAAACCTTTCTTTTGTGTGTGGTAAAGACTACTGTTGCTAATGTAGAGGCCAGAGCACGCAAGGTTGTTTCCAGTCTGATAGTCAGGGAAGCCTGAATGTATAGTTAGCTGCCAAGCTGGCAAGGGTTTATTTTGCTGTTTTGTTTTATTTTTAACCCTTTTTGTTTTGTCCAGCTCTAAATGGTGTAAATAGGGCTGTTTAAATAAAAACCAACACGTGTGTTTCACTCATTGTTCTACTGTGCCTGATTGCAGCGAACAGAGATTTGTGAGCAAAAGGCACAGCAGCAGTTTCAGCAGAGTATGGCTGTACAACAACAAGCCCAGGTGGAAGCGGAAGCCTGCCACTGAGAGCTAATGTTACAGCAGGAGTAGCGCCATCAACAGCAGTTTGAGGCCATTGTGAAACAACTCCCACTGAGACAGCAGGCTACAGCAGAAGGTAGTCCCAGCAATACACCAGCATACAGGGTAAGCAGATCATTACCCAAGATGACTGCAGATGATGATTCTGAGGTGTTTCTGACAATATTTGAAAGAACTGCTGAGAGGGAGTGCTGGCCAAAGGAACAGTGGGCTGGACTGCTGGCCCCCTTGTTAACTGGTGAGCCCCAGAAAGCTTACTTTGATCTGGAACCTATGGAAGCCAGAGACTATGAACGCTTAAAAGCTGAAATACTTGCAAGTGTATAACTGGACTTATCGGGGGGGGGGGGAACTGCCCCGATTGCAGATGTATGACCTGAAACTTTGTCAGCACCCCAGATTGTGGAACGAGTCGTCATGGACAAGTACTTGAGATCGCTGCCTGTCGCCCTCTAAAAGTGGGTGAGCCATGGAGATCCAGCAACAGCTGATAAACTGGTGGATCTTGTTGAAAGGTATTTGGCTGCAGAGAATCTAACGGCATCGCTTAAAGATTCACGGACTTTCCACTCCAAGACCAGACCATCCCCAATTTCTGGTAAGATTGTACCAAGGGATAGGGGTGGAGAGGTAATGTGGGAACTTATTCTCCTGTATGGCGTGAGGATTCTGGATGGCCAAATTCACAGGAGATAACTAAAAGGATTGTTTTTTACTGCCCTGCAGAGAACTGAATCTTTATGTGAATGGTAAAAAGGCTGTGGCATTACTCGATTCAGGAAGTCTGGTGACATTGGTAAAACCCCAGCTTGTGTCACCAGAGATTCTCATTGGTAGGAGAGTAGCTGTCGTTTGTGTGCATGGAGATACTAAAGAATATCCCATGGCAACTGTGTTGTTTAAAACCTCCGTTGGTAACCTATGCCATCAGGTGTGCGTGGTTACCAACTTACCACATGAAGCTATTGTGGGAAGGGATTTCCCTAGGTTTTGGGAGCTGTGGGATTGTCCTGATCACCAATTTGTTTTCTCTGAGCATGAAAGTGTTCCTGGGGAGAGTGAGGACTCTCCAGAGTTCCCCCTGACCGTATTAGCGGGGGAAACAATAGAGCCAGGGGAAGAGTTGGCATCCTCAGAGAATGTTCAGTCTGCTCTTGATTTCCCTGATTTAGAAGTACATCGGGAAAATTTTGCCACAGAACAGTTAAAAGATCCTACTCTGATAAGAGCCCGAGAGAATGTGGTAGAAGTAGATGGGGTGTCTGTTAACCCAGGTGAGAGGGTTGCTATTCCCTACTTTATAATGGAAAGGGACCTGTTATACCGGGTGTCAAAAAGGGAAGAAGAAATAATTGAACAATTAGTGGTGCCTAAAACATACCGGAAGCTGGTATTGGAATTTGCCCATGGGCATATGCTGGGAGGACACTTGGGAACAGAAAAAAACAGAGAAAGAATTATACAGAGGTTCTACTGTCTGGGAATAGCTAAAGAAGTAGAAACCTATTGTCCTCCCTTTCCTGTTTGCCAAATGTCTGCCCCTAGGCCACATTTTCGTAGTCCCCTGGTTCCACTACCCATCATTGAGGTGCCTTTTGAAAGGATTGCTATGGATTTGGTTGGTCCTTTACTAAAGTCCACTAGAGGGCATCAGTATATACTGGTAATTATGGACTATGCCACCCATTATCCAGAAGCCATACCTCTCCACAATTCCTCAGCTAAAACCATAGCCAAAGAATTGCTCCATGTGTACAGTCAGGTGGGCATTCCCAAGGAAGTCCTTACAGACCAAGGTACTCCTTTCATGTCCCGGGTAACTAAAGAGCTTTGTAAATTCCTTAAGGTAAAACAATTACGCACCTCAGTATATCACCTTCAAACAGACGGCTTAGTGGAGAGACTTAATAAAACTTTAAAGCAGATGCTGAGGAAAGTGGTGGGTAGAGATGGGAAAAACTGGGATTTCCTTATTCCTTATCTGATGTTTGCTATCAGAGAGGTCCCACAATCATCCACGGGATTCTCCCCTTTTGAACTGTTTTATGGCAGACACCCTAGGGGACTGTTAGACATTGCTAAAGAAACTTGGGAAAGTGAATGTACACCTCATAGAAGTATCATTGAACATGTCTCCCAGATGCAAGACAGACTTGCACAGGTAATGCCCATGGTAAGGGAACATCTTGCACATGCACAGTTGACTCAGCAAAGAATTTATAATCGTGGGGCCCAGCTCCGTACATTTTCACCTGGTGATAGGGTGTTGGTACTGGTTCCCACTGTAGAAAGCAAATTCTTAGCCCAATGGCAAGGTCCCTATGAAATAATGGAGAAATTCAGTGAGGTAACTTACAGGGTTAGTCAGCCAGGAAAACGGAAAACAGAGCAAATCTACCATATCAATTTGCTGAAACCTTGGAAAGAGAGAGAATCCTTGACTGCAAACACTAACCTGGTTCCCACTCAGTATGAATGTTTGATCTCTGAAATAAAAATAGCAGATACTTTGTCAAAAGCTCAGTCACAGGAAGTCAAAGATCTCTTGCTTAAGAATAAAGATATCTTTTCAGAATTTCCTGGGCAGACAACTGTTACAAAACATGACATTATAACCCAGCCTGAGAAAAAGGTTAAACTGAAACCTTATCGTATTCCTGAATCTAGATGGAACGCGATAACTCAAGAAGTTAACAAAATGTTAGAGCTTGGAGTAATAGGAGTAATTGGTCCAGTCCAATTGTGCTGGTACCCAAGCCAGATGGAAGTTGGCGTTTTTGCAACGACTTCCGAAAGGTAAACATTATCACCAAATATATTACCTATCCCATGCCTCGAATAGATGAATTGATCGACCGCCTGGGATCTGCCCGTTATATGACTACGCTAGATCTGACCAAAGGGTACTGGCAGATACCTCTCTCTGAAGGAGCCAAGGAAAAAACGGCTTTTGTAACTCCAGATGGGGCATTCCAGTATCGGATGATGCCATTTGGGTTACAAAATGCTCCTGCTACTTTTCAGAGGGCAATGGATAAAATCCTTCGGCATCATCAAAAATATGCTGTGGCCTACTTGGATGATGTCATTATCCATAGTGCTGATTGGGCAACTCATTTGCCAAGAGTACAAGCAGTGTTGAATGCTTTGCGGGAGGCCAATTTCAAAGCCAACCCTAAGAAGTGTGCTATTGGCCTTGAAGAGGCCAAATATTTGGGATATACCATTAGAACGGGTGTGATAAAACCTCTAATCAATAAAGTTGAGGCTATCCAGAATTGGCCTCGCCCAAATAACAAAAAACAGGTTTGAGCTTTCTTGGGCATTGCTGGCTATTACCGTAGTTTTATTCCTCACTTTGCCACCTTAGCGGCTCCCCTCTCAGATTTGACCAAAGGTTCAGTCATTATTAAATGGTCGCCAGAGGCGGAAAAATCATTTGAAACCTTAAAACAGGCTCTATTGTGACCAGCCAGTGCTATATTCTCCTGATTTCTCCCGAGAGTTTGTGGTACAAACTGATGCCTCGAATGTAGGATTAGGGGCGGTATTGTCACAAGTGCAGAATGGGGAGGAACATTCCATAGTTTTCCTTGGCCGGAAGTTGAATGTACATGAGAAAAATAAGCCTGCTTATGGTTTCGCTCCACCCTGGAACCAGTTCTGACGTGAGATATGAGGCTGGGGAGTTCTGTGAAAGACTTATTTTTTTTTTTGGTAAGCAAACTTTTGGGGTTTTCGGGAAATAGAAACCTTTCTTTTGTGTGTGGTAAAGACTGCTGCTAACGTAGAGACCAGAGCAACGCAAGGTTCTTTCCGGTCTGATAGACAGGGAAGCCTGAATGTATAGTTAGCTGCCAAGCTGGCAAGGGTTTATTTTGCTGTTTTGTTTTATTTTTAACCCTTTTCATTTTGTCCAGCTCTAAATGGTGTAAATAGGGCTGTTTAAATAAAAATCCACACGTGTGTTTTATTCAAACCCATTGTTCTACTGTGCCTGATTTAATTGGTGTACTCATCTAGGGAGTCACCGTTATACTGTTGCTGGGCTAATATATATATATAGGTAATTTTGCCTGGGCATGTGCTTTAAGAAAGAGCCAGCACTGCAAGATGGAATTGCTTTCAGGAAAGCTATTGTTCCTCCTACTCAATGTAACTGAAAGAGTCGCAGTAGATTTTTACTAGTGCTGTTCTCATATCTACCAGGGATCTGTTTATCTTCCCATTGTTCTATTGTTAGGCTGCTGGGGGGGGAGGGAGGGGATGATATCACTCCGACTTGCAGTGCAGCAGTAAAGAGTGACTGTAGTTAATCAGAGCACAAGCCACATGACTTGGGCACTTTGGAAACTGACCGTATGTCTAACCCCATGTCAGATATTAATATTAAATACAAAACACTGTTTGCTCTTTTGAAAAGCAGATTTCATTGCGGAAGTCTGCTGTAGCAGAACTTTAACTGATGCATTTTGAAAAAGAAAACATTTTCCCATGAAAAAATCCTTTTAAGTTTCATTTTGAAGATATACATGCACAAGACTGTGGTGAAATGGTGGTAGCAAAGCTAGAAAGAAAACTAGAATATTATGTTGAAATTTAGATTATACTGTCACAGTTTAGAGTCCTGACAGACAACTACTTAGAGATTAAAATCTATGGTAGCCAAGCAGATCATTCTTATCCATATTATGGTCTGTCTTGGGGAATAAGTTCATTGTATTCTATTCCATATGCCCTGAGCTACACAAGTTATCAAAGGGCCCATTTATCAAAGGTTACATTTCGAATTCATGTGAATGTTTTTTAATTTGAATATACTCATAATTTGACTGAGAGGTTATTTAAGAAAAAATGTGACTGTCTAATAATCAAACCATTACATATTGTCTTATTTCTCATTGAGAACTTTTATGGTTGTGCCTATTCCGCAGCATTATAACTTTGCTGTCTTTTTTTAATAGAATCTGTAGATTGATTATGTAAAGGGCTATGAAACACAACGCCAGATCAAAATGTGAGATTAGAGCTCTAACAGAAAAATTCACTCACTTCTTATTTATTCCTTACATTTAGATGTGTATTTATTAATGCATGAAGATTAGAGTTCACTATTTGATAATGGTGAAAATGAAAAAAGAGGACAAATTTTTTCTGTGCTGAGCTCTAATCTCAATATCTCAATATCTTTGATATATTCATATATGTAGTAATGTAAAAATCTAAGAAAAGCCTGATTAATTCTTAATGTCAGCATTCGCGAACAAATAGTTGTGGTGGCTCTAATACCATTAGTAGGTTGATAGCATTAGGAGTAATGAGGCATTTATTTCTATTTAAGAAACAAGTAAGAATTACATTTTATTGTAATTGGCTTTGTTGATGAATTAATTTCATTTGCCTTTTGTGTATTTCGTTCTCCCCTTTGTCTCAATGTTAATGGTTATTTAGTAGATGTCCTCACAAATATTTGTTTTTCAAGTGTACACATTTTCTCAGGTATTTTATTTTTCAAATCATCTTTGCAACCAGTAAATGCTCCACTCGTTGAATGAAGAAATTACCAATTATTTTTACAGTTGTAGGTCAATGGAGTATAACCCATGTAAACATTTTAATTTTCTTATTAGCTGTATGAAAACATTCAGAGTTATCCGTCAGTGACTTTTGTATATGTTTCTTCTAAAGATGAATATGTTTGAAAGTTATATTAATGCTGTTCACCCATTTAGCTCAGGAACCAGCAGCCACATTGACTACACCATTCTATATCAGTACTAGTATCTTACAATATTCAAAGGCCAAGCTTCAAAGGAAGTAAGAAGATAATATTCTGGTTTATGGGATACAGATATACTATTGTCAAAAATAAGGTTAATACGGTTTCCACAAAACATTTCATTTCTCAATGGCTAATTCCAATGTTTCTTGACCAGTGACCATACTTACATATACTCATGAAGCTGTAACTTAAAATGAACTTTTATTATATATCTTCTGCCTTGATCTCCAAAGGGATGCTATCTATTGAAAACCACATTGTGCCTTTAGTATCTGCTACTGCTCCTTGTACTAAAAACCTTTACAAGAATCCTGGGAGTTAGTAGTGACACACAAAATTGGCCCAATTTGCTTTACCAAAAAAAGAAGAATTGTGAAAAATGCTGAAATTTTGCTAGTTCCATTGTTTTTTTCCCCTGCATTTTTACCAGTGAAAAAAATATTAAAAACCCTTTTCTTTCCTAACAAACCAATGGCAAAAGTCTAACAATGCCATTGGCATTGTTTATACTACAGTAACACCTTTTTAGCCTTTTTTTGGCAAAGCAAAACACATGGCAAAATTCTAGTGTAGATTTGAAAAATATTTGTTGCAAAAGCTGTACAGGAATGGGATCCATTTTCCAGAAACCCCCGAATTTCAGAAAGGCCATCTCTCATAGACTCCATTATAATCAAATAATCCAAATTTGTAAAATAATAAATAATAAATAATAAATAATAAAACAGTAACTTTTACTTGATCCCAACTAAGCTATAATTAATCATTATTAGAAGCATTTGGGTTATTTAATGTTTACATGATTTTCTGGTAGACTTAAGGTATGAAGATCCAAATTACAGAAAGATCCATTATTTGAAAAATCCCATATGTGTGCCAGCCAAAGAAGTTTGCTCATCTTTGGTAATTATTTGACAAGAGCAAACTTTTTGGGTATCTGATAGAAGACAATTGTACCACAGAAATGAAAATTATCAAAGGAAAAAAAATTTTGTCTTGTATACTTACTGAGGATTTTAGAAGGCTTGTAGTATTAACATCAATCTAGTTAACTTTGTTCCTTATCCAAGCTACTTTTATGATTGGGCACTAAGTAGTTATATTTTGTTGGTGTGTTGTGTGTCTTAGTGGTCATAATGTTTTATTTTAGTCTTACATTATGACTATATATGAACTTCACTACTTCCCAAATTCCAAACAAGTGAGAGCACATAATAATTCCAGACAAAGAAACAAAGACTTTCACCCAGGTGATAAGGTCTTGGTTCGTGATTTTCGTCATTCAGGGTGTCTCTGGTCTCCAGGATACTTCAAGTAAAGATACACTGGCACATAAGGCAATTGCAGTGCAGGGTGACCCCTTGCTGTTTATTTGTGCGGACGTGCGACTTTCAAGTACCCGTAGCACCCTTACAGGAATTACCGGCTGCCAACACTTCACCCAGAGGGTGAACCGGGGTATCCGATACGTGCACGCAAGCCTTCTGGGAGATTGGACCTTTAATATAACTATGTTATTGCTAACTTGGACATATCCAGCCTTCATATTTTTTAGAACTGAGTTATAAATTATTGTTTATATATACTAATATTTAGATCTACTTTTTCCTAAAAAGGGAGGAATGTAGTAACCAGCTTTTGTGGCCATTTTTGTTAAGGGCATTCCAGCTGTTTTGCCATTGCCTTATGATTCATTTCCTGTTCCTGGTTTGTCTCTTCCTGTCTAAGCTGAGAGCAAGTGTGGAGCAGGGCTGTGTAACCTGCCATGTTCTAATAAATGTATAAAGTTCTTGTGCTGGTCTGACTGCTTCATCTGAACTACACACAGCATGATCCTTTAACCCACTGCTAGCCAAGCAGTTTATCACAGTGATAATAAGAAGTAAAATGAATATCTACCATCTTGACTGAAGCCCACCAGGAAATATATCAGTGGAATAGAAAGCAGATTAATGCATTTATTATGCAATTAGATCTCCCAAGACATTCATAGAGCAAAAGGTGACATCTGAAGAAAGATGATCTTGGTTATTTCAAGTTACATTTATCACGTGTGACTGCCCAGTGCAACAAATGAAACCTTATATGTGTTGCTATAAAATATGTCTTGAAGAAATCTTTGTTTATCTGCCTTAATAGAATTCTCAGTGAAGCTTCCTGGACTCAGCACAGGTGCTTAGTATTCAGTCTGGTAACAGTGAGTGCAGATGTGTTTCTTTTTTTATTTAGCAGTATCAAGAAGTCCCAGTATCAACTGCTGAACTTTGGAGAGCTGTACAATAAAGTATTTGAATTTAGCCAACATTGTGCGCAATCTTTAGACTGTTCATAAAATATAACCAGCAAATATGGTAAATTGTTGCCAAAGCTAAACAAAATAACACACTGCAACTAAAACATCAGCCCATCTTGACTGCCATCTTTCCTGAAGTCCGAGACCATGAGCGCGCCAAGCTTCAGATTTAAACTTCAGATTTGTATCACTATAAAATGCATCAAATGTATTTAAGAGCCATAGTAAACTGACAATTGTGTGAATATGATTGGACCTAAAATTGTAAGCCAGGGAAGGGGCTGATAGCAATGATGTATACTCTTTGTAAAGTGCTGCTTAAATGTAAAGGATAATAATACATTGCATTTTGCGTATTTCAAATAGAAGACATTTGTAATCAGAACCAGCATGTTAAACAATGAATAAATCTCAGGCATGTACGCTATTAACAGGAAAAGACTTTCGACTTTTCTATAATGATTTAAAGTGTTTAGCATAGAAAGTTTCCAGTAATGAATCTATTTGAATCTTGATTAAAAAGTGATTGAACCACAGTTGGTGTGACATCTTGGCTATAATACTGAAGTAATAATCAATTCCTAGACAAAGTGGCAGACAATTTAATGCTTCACAGAAATTATAAAAATTATGACTTCAATAACCATGGAAAACTATTTTCTGGACCTTTTATTGGATTTTGTCCTCTGTTTAAAGATGCACAGTTTCATTCAAAGGAGCATTGAATTAGTATGTTTAATTGATTTGTTCACTAAAACATGAATATTATTTTTATTATTATTTTCACAAGGAAGGAGACAAAGTGATGAGAAACATATTATTCGGATAAAAGATGTCTCAGTAATGTGCCCAATACTTTTTTTTTGTAGCTTAAGATTTTTATTGCATGTCTGCATCATACAGCATTTGAGTGGTTTTGTTTGCATAGTTATAGGCAATAAGTGTACAAGAGTACTGAAAAAAAAAGACCAAAGAAACGGTCTGATATAGAAGTTAAAGGTTAAACCATACATTCTTAGTGGGGATTAAATTGTACGTGGTTAGAGTGGGGTGGCAGCTATACCATAAGTCCAGAGGTCTAGTGATCTAGTGGCTTGGGCGGGGGGAATCTTAATTATCATAGTTATTGCTTTTGATGTTTCCATACTTGCTTTTGAAATCCATTTGTTATGCTAGGAGCATCATGTCTCCTCCAGGTTTTTGCTATAAGGATGGCCGCTATATTAAATATATAGAACAGGATCTTTTCGGTATTTTCTGGTATTCCCATTGGTAGCAGTTGCAAGAGTGCTATTTGAGGTTGGACAGGTAGATCACATTGTATCTTTTCATGGATGAATTTGAAAACTTGTTGCCAGAAAGTAAACACCTCCAGACATTGCCACCACATATATAGCATTGTTCCTTGCTGTCAGCCTTGTCTCCAACATTTAGTTGAGTAATTTGGGTCTATTTGAGCTATATGTTTTACCGTCTGTGTGTTATCTTGGTATGTGTTTCCGTGTGGTTGGTACAGTTAGTGGCCCCTTTTGGGGCTGCTAAGATGTTTTGCCACTGCTTTGGTTCTATTAGGAGTTGCAGTTCCTCTTCTCATTTGTTCATGTAGGAGAACTTGTGATTCTCCTGCAGCTGAAGTTGTTGTTTATAGCACTCTGATAAGATTGCTTTGCCATTCCACTCTTTACTACATAGATGCTCCATCATAGTGGACTGTCTACGACTACGATTTGTGTAGTCCGAAAGGGAGTTTTGTAGTAGATGTAGGATTTGGATATATGCATTGTTGCACGTCAGAATTGTCACCCGCATAAAAATTGTAGTGCGTCATAATTATTTTGACGCCCATTGACTTCAATGCATTTTTATTCCATTATGTGCTTACTCACTCATTTTCTCTTCTAGATGAACCGTTCGGGCTCCTGGAGATAGTTTTTGAGAATGTCAGACATCCGTCTGATGTCTCTTTGAAGCGTTTGTTTCATCTCAGTGAGAATTTATTTTATGCCAGTACTTCTCACATTGCGGCCTGGTGTTCCATTGCTATCGAGTGCATTGCATCCAATATGGCACTTGTATTTGTTTTTGCAGTCTGTGTGGCATTGGGGTTGAAGCAAACAGTCACCCGCCGATTTCTGTTATTTTCTATGTACCTTTTTACCCCTTTTCATGTGGACAGCATATTGAGCTGTTCATGCATCCATTTTTGTACGTGGCCAGACTCCACCCCCTGGCCCAATACTTTTGCAGGTCACTGGTGATAGGGGTGGCATGGGTCTATAAATAGAGGAGGCGAGGTGCGGGTTAAGATTTTCTTGAACCCCACCTAACTAGTTTCTGGCAATTACAAATGAGTTTTAAAACTTTCTGAGTTAAGGGGATTGATCTTAATGTTTAATTGAAGTGTTGTTAACTCTTCTCACACTGCTTCTCCCACCACTCTGTAAAAGAGCTTACTATTGGGGGCACATTTACTAAGCTCGAGTGAAGGATTCGAATGAAAAAAACTTTTGAATTTCAAAGTATTTTTTTGGGTACTTCGACCATCGAATTGTCTACTACGACCTTCGACTTCGATTCAAACCTTTTAAAAAAAAGAAATCCAATGATCACAATGTTGTTCAAACACATTCTATCACTGACATAGATATGAAGCCTAATGATATATGTCAATTAATTAGACCTTTTGTTACTTTCAGGAAAATGTTATTAAGCTCTTCAAAACACAAACTATGATGCCTTCATGGATCACATGTTTTCACAATGAAATGACAGCTGAGCTAAGGACTTCTTATGAATGTATAAGTACAAGAGTGGCCATGTGGTAGATGGTTGTCAAATGCTAATAGACATTATGGTGAAGGATACTTGGATGAAGCTACTGGCGGGATACACCATTTCAGTTCATGGAAGAGGCGTCTTTGGGGGGATTGTGCATTCAAGTAGGGCAAGGATCCTTGATCATAGTGGTAGTATCTGGTGATAGGACTATGACATGATTTATAGTTCTTTTTTTTGCTGTTCTGTGGGGATATTTTGAGAAATGGTGTGTTATAGTATTAGCTTATTATTATTATTTATTTTTTTTGCTATTCAGCTTCAGCTGTTTTGTAAAGATTTTACAATAGTTGATGGGACATGTTTGTTAAGATCGGCTTCCATTTAGTCACAGTTGTATTAGTAGGAATTGAGCACTGACAGGATACAAGAAGGCCTGGCTTGCAGTCAGTATTCCTGTTCATCCAGCAGGTGTTAACTTGTATTGATGTCAAGGCCCTATGCAGACCAATAGAATTCTTCTACTACCATAGTAGCAATCCAGGTCTGTATGGACTTTGCTTCAGGAACACTGTAATCCTAAAACATGCTTCATCTGTATCTGTAATTTATAAAATTAATGTAATAATTACTATGTAATAATTATGTGTAAGTGTAGGTGACAGGTCCCCTTTAACCTTTTACATTATGTATTCACACAGTGTTCTCCAAGCATCTGTCAAACCTAGACTCATCAGATGGCAAGTTGGTAAAGCACAATTTTACTGTGTTTCAGTAAAATTTAATTGAAGCGATGGTTTTAGAGCTCCAAAAATTGGAGAATTTGAGAATTGGTAAAACTTTGATTCGAATTGATCATATGCACTATTACTTTGATTTGTACGATTCAAATTCGGCCGATTTTTAACAAATATTCACTCGCAAAAAAACGGTTGGTCTGTTTTCATTTGAATTTTGAAGTTTTTTTAGATTCAAAACTCGACCCTTGATAAATCTGTCCCAGGTATTCATCATTTTTTTCATGGTTTTATTTGTTTTTAGTTAGATTTTTTTAATAAATGAGGTGATACTCATGCTTTTTAACATTGTGAGCTTATTGTAAGTAAACAAAACCTCTAAAATTACACAAATTGATTTGTGATCAATAAACCTCTAGAGGCAGATTTATCAAAATGTGAGATTTCAAACAGAAAAACATACACATACTTTCTATTAAATCCTGTGGAATTTTGGGAGTGTATTTATGAATGGGTGAGAGTTCATATTTGGAGGCTTATTATCAACAAATTGAATTGTGATCAAAAAACCTCTAGGGGCAAATTTATCAAAATGTGAGATTTAATCACAGAAAAACTCACCTACTTCCTACTAAATACTATGGAATTTTGGAAGTGTACTGATAAATGGGTGAGAGTTTATATTTGGAGGCTTATTTATCAACAGAAGCACTACAATAGTGGTTTTAGAGGTTTTTGAAACCCTGACTAAACCCACATTCTCTAAAACCTGAATATCATTGAATATATTAAAATATCCAAAATTTCCCCAAAAGTAGAAACTAAAAAATGGCTTGAATGATGCACTAAAAATACAAAGACCTGTAAAAAAGAGCGTTTTACACAATTCCTAGTGAAAAAAATTCTGAAAACTACTACTGTATATACTCGAGTATAAGCCGACCCGAGTATAAGCCGAGGTACCTAATTTTACCTATGAAAACTGGGAAAACTTATTGACTCGAGTATAAACCTAGACACAACTACAGCTCTGTCTCCCAGCAGTGCACATTCCGCCAAAGCAACCCCCCCAGCGATCAACTGGACTTCTTTGCAAAGTTGATGGTGACAGAGAATTGCCAAATGGATAACTGTGTGCATTGTCCCACTGTCCCACTACCATGTGCAGAGGGTGCTGTGTGATATTGCCATCACTGTTAATCTTTTGTATAACCAACAGAGGGCGCTGTGTGATATTGCAGTCACTGTTATTCTTTCATATAACCAACAGAGGGCACACTGTTATTCTTTCATATAACCAACAGAGGGTGCTGTGTGATATTGCAGTCACTGTTATTCTTTCATATAACCAACAGAGGGCGCTGTGTGATATTGCAGTCACGATTATTCTTTCATATAACCAACAGAGGGCACACTGTTATTCTTTCATATAACCAACAGAGGGTGCTGTGTGATATTGCAGTCACTGTTATTCTTTCATATAACCAACAGATGGCGCTGTGTGATATTGCAGTCACTGTTATTCTTTCATATAACCAACAGAGGGCGCACTGTTATTCTTTCATATAACCAACAGATGGCGCTGTGTGATATAGCAGTCACTGTTATTCTTTCATATAACCAACAGAGGGCGCACTGTTATTCTTTCATATAACCAACAGAGGGTGCTGTGTGATATTGCAGTCACTGTTATTCTTTCATATAACCAACAGAGGGCGCACTGTTATTCTTTCATATAACCAACAGAGGGCGCTGTGTGATACTGCAGTCTCTCCCCAAGCGAACTGTTAGTATAGGAATGATTAAAAGTTACTGCAATCTCAGCTACTGCCCGCTGACTCGAGTATAAGCCGAGAGACTTTTTCAGCACATTTTGATGCTGAAAAACTCGGCTTATACTCGAGTATATACTGTAATTGATTAAAAGTGGTTCAAAATCAGTGCAGCTCACATTGACTTCTATAGGGCCTTGACAAATTTTACTTGGTGATTTTTTTGCATTAGAGGTTTTTGTGGTTTGCACACTAGGTTCTGAATGTTTAAAGATTTTAAGACATACCATATTTTTCAAGATTTTTGAAAAAAAAATAGAAATTTAAGGGGCACATTTATTAAAGTTCAACTTTTTCTAGTCGTGCTTTTCTCGCAAAAAATCTGGAAAAGTTGTAGAAATTAAAGTGTGGTTTTTTCAGGATTTATTACAAAACAAAACTACACAAATTTGAATCCAAAAATACTAAAACTCATCAAAAGCCTCATTACAGAGTTGCCAAAAGTCTTTCATTACTCTCTGCTGATATATGCATACCAGATGACCTCTAAATTGAGTAGGGTAGAATCTACTGCAATTCTTATATTTAGACATACATATCTAGACCCTAGTAACCCTCCTCCTTATAAATCCCAAGTGGATTAAACTGTATGTTCCTGGCATTTTGTAAAAAGGACTTCTTAATAACTGATTTACTGATTGATTCACATCCAAAACTGTTTCAAAAATATTGAAGTTCCTGCTAGAAGAAAAAGTCAAACCCTTACTTTACACCCACAGATATAAAGAGAATAGTCTCTTAGATGAAAGCTTTAATACTTTCTCAGTGTCCTCTTTCTCAAAGTATACCGTTAAAAATACTGTATATACTCGAGTATAAGCTGAGTTTTTCAGTATCCAAAATGTGCTGAAAAAGTCTACCTCGGCTTATACTCGGGTCAGTGGGCAGTAGCTGAGATTGCAGTCACTTTTAATCATTCCTATACCAACAGTTCACTTGGGGAGAGACTGCAACATCACACAGCGCCCTCTGTTGGTTATATGAAAGAATAACAGTGTGCCCTCTGTTGTTTATATGAAAGAATAACAGTGACTGCAATATCACACAGCGCCATCTGTTGGTTATATGAAAGAATAACAGTGACTGCAATATCACACAGCACCCTCTGTTGGTTATATGAAGGATTAACAGTGATGGCAATATCAAACAGCGCCCTCTGTTGGTTATACGAAAGATTAACAGTGATGGCAATATCACACAGCACCCTCTGCACATGGTAGTGGGACAGTGGGACAATGCACTCAGTAATCCATTTGGCAATTCTCTGTCACCATTAACTTTTTATACTAGAGTCAATAAGTTTTCCCAGTTTTCGTAGGCAAAATTAGGTACCTCGGCTTATACTCGGGTCGGCTTATACTGCAATTTAAGTTACAGACTTACATTGTCAGATTCAAGATGAACAGGTTACTAACTATGAATTAGAAACTACTCATCTGGTGAATAATATTTATAACTGTAGAATGAGAGTCACATGCACACCAGAGGCCCTTCTCTTTAGATAATTGACTGGTGCACAGGAAGACAGCACTTCCAACCTGGATACAAGCACAAAATAGGTACCTGCATTCGAGGCAAATTAAACAGGGGATAACTCATGTGAAAGTGTCATGGACATTTCAGTATGTGATGAAACTAATATATCCATACAAGCTGACATTCAACATTCCAATTTAAAAGATGAATCCTATGACCCATTAGAGATTACACAGAGCAATCAGATCATAGTCAAGATATGACTATTTATAGTTTATAGTCAAGCTAGTGAAACAACAATTCATACATATTCAAATAATTATGCAATTCAAAATACTGTACATAGTCTTTGAATCTTGCTTGGACTCATTAGTAATGTTAGTGCCATGTAAAACGTGTGGTGTTCCGAAAACAAAAATAGAGAAACATGTATTATGCTACTTGGAAATCTGCTGTCGTCATCCTTAATAGTCATGAGTGGATCAAACTTTGAAAACGTCTCTAACGTGTTTAAGATGATTGGTGGAAAGGGCATAAGAAAGTCAACTCATTACAGAAATCAAAAGTTGTTCATATTTCTGACAGTCAACAAAACGGTATTATAGATAATATTAAAGATCGGCCTGTTTGCATAACTGGAGTTATGGCCAGTTCGATAGCCCTGGGTTTTTTTCCCAAGTATTGTATTTTCAACTTCATGAACACAATGTCAAAATATATAATAGATTTCCATGTTGAGCAAAGGCATCCACAAATTTCATCTTTATCTATAGAAAAAATTGCTTTCAAAAAGCTTTTACAAAAAATCTTTTAAAAAAAATAATTTGCACTGATAGGCTCAAATCAATACAAAAGATAACCTGCGATTCATATGAAGGCATCATTTTTCTTTTTTTAAAAAACTGAAATGTACTGTATGTAATTATGTAGAGGCCAAACTATATTTCTTTTGCAGCTCTCGTCACAATTATAGCATATCCGTTGTTATTGGAGAAGGGTCTGAATTGTTGAAATTATATCTTTTGTAACAATATGCACTTGCACAACATGGAAACTGTCACGTTCGGCACAAGCAGAAAATCGTCAGACAGGCCGGAATCAGATTGGAGAACGTAGAAAAGTCAGAGAATAGGCAAAGGATCAGGACTGGAGACATCAGCGTAGTCACAGACCGGCAGGGTCAGGATTTGAGAGGTCAGAGTAGTAAGCAGGCATTCAAGGGTCAAAATACGGTAGATCAGATAGAATGCTCAAAGAACACCTAGGAACTTTCAAAATAGAACCTAACAACAGGCAATATTATCAAACCAGACTTCCCCTTATATACATTTGAATTTGGCGCCATTGCTCGCTGCCGTCACACATCAGGGTCACTACGTCTTTAAGACATGGAACTGCGTGCCACGTGCCTTAGGGGAAGCTGGCACTGGAACAAAGAAACATATGCTGCAGGCGTCCCCGCTGGAGACATGGCGGAGGACCCCGCCATCCACTAGACCACCATGGTAAGGTTTTCTTACAGAAACCCTAGCATCAGCTGTCAACTTTTCAGATAATATCAAATTTAGCACTGTATATTAGAGTGCTTAAAAAATCACTTCACATATAAAGTTCTGGAACATTTTTGGACTGAAATATGTTGAAGATGCCATTCTATTTTTAAAAAAATGGTATGGTTTGACCACAACCTTGTATTTCTTTAATATTTCTAAGTATGTTGTCTCATTATCATATGTATGTGGGTACTCATATATACATATGGCTAACTTACTTGTATTGATAATTTTTGTGCTTAATGCAAACAAATTAGTTTGTTTGTCACTTTAGCAGAGTTGGGCAACAGCATCAATATTCAAATATTGCTCCGATTCAGCACAGCCAACCGCCATCTGATCATCATTATGAATGGGTCTCACTTCTCAGGGTAGAGGGTTGCATGTTGGTGCTTGCATACAAAGCTATACGTGCAATCTGTGGATTCTGGTTTGTCTGTTTGAAAAAAACAAAAAAGATTTATATTTTATCTTTCTTAAAGTATTTATGGTGTTTATGCACATTTTCTAACTATGCCAAATTGGGTAAACTCATCTCAAAGACAGGGTCAGCTTTTAACTTTAACAAAATACGGCCATATTTTAAAAATATAATGCCATGTCTGCAGCATTGATATGTACAGCATAATAGAAGCTTGTGTATCTTCCCTCTGGATCAGGGAATGTTAACCATACAATGTTAACAATGCAAGATGGAATCGGCAGGCAGTACTTCTGCCCCAGGGCCATGGGCTCTATCAGTAAATGCAAAATATGGTGCTTTGCCAAGGAATCCAATAAAATAAAAATATATAAAAAATAAAATCATTTCTATTTACATATTATTTGGAGTATTTTAATACCTTATTTGTATGTACACAGTGGAATCTATAACATCACTTCCCTCACACCCTTAGTTTGTTGATTAATCTTCATGAACTATGCTTTATAGAGTTTATCCAATTTTAATTTTACAAAGGCTGGGGAATCAGTCAAAAAGGCATGGGTATGTCCCATACACAGTATATTTTGATCATCATCTTGGAGGTTTTTACAATGAGCAGTATATCTAATAAATGCTCATTTTATACAACTAAGTCGGCCAACAGAAAGAATATAGGCCATTTTTTAAAAATGCTTATGTTATTTAGTCAAACCTGTGCTTATGTGCTTGTTGACACTTTTCCATGAAATCGAATATCAGTGTTGAAGTAATCTCACTTAATAGTATCTCTCTGTGTAGAGAGCATGCTAATACAGTTCATTTCTTGGTTCAAGTGTTGCTTAAGATCCTCAAGCTCATGGCAACATAAAGCTTCATGGAATGTTGGCATTAAGACATATAAACTGCAAGAACACCAGTTTGTATTGCTAATTTGGCAGTGTTTAACATTGTTATCTGGAATGTCAGACCCAGTAGGCCATACAGGGTCATTTTGGAAGCATTGTACATGCTGCTGTTAAGCCAGAGACCTTATCCCAGCATATAGTGAAGCCAAATCCTTAAACATAAAACAAATATGATGATGATCATAAGCCTTTTGAAAATCATTGTGCCCTTCTGATAAGAGATTCCCTGCCACTTCAAAAGACCAATATGGCACAACACACACTTTAGCTTTCAGTGTTTTTGAGCCTTACTTAAAATACTTACATTGACTCGTTCATTCAAAAAATAGCAAAATAATGCAAATGTGAGGTAAAACATGTTTTTCACCTATTTTATTTTGATAATAAAATACTTGTGTTTTTCTTGTTTATTAATCTATTGTTATTAATTACTGATTATACAGAAAACATGGCTTTACAATAGGCTGCTAATCCCTATGAATATGCGTCTATGCTTCTAGTATGCATTTTAAAGTGGGGTGAGTGTGAGTGGTGAATGGAGACTGAAGAAAATAATGCAAAGTGGAGAACAGGTGAAAGAGTTACACAGAGCTTTACTCCATTTTGAAAATGTTGGGAGTAAATGTTACATTTTTTTTGTTGTTTGAACAACATATTCACAAAAGTGTCCACTGTTCTTTCTTTCACCAAATAAATGAAAAATGGCAGTTGAGTTGAGTCCTTGCGGCTCCAGTAGCGGACGAGTCTGGATCACAGAGGAATCTCAAGGGTTTAGGTCCAATTTGAAGAAGCCAAAGGATCAAGAAATAGTGTGGCCAGGATTCAGGCAGAAGTTTAGTAGACAAGCAGCAAGGATCGATCTCAGGGTAAAAGCAAGAGGTCAAAAGTCCAAGAATCAATATATTAGGAATTTAGGAACACTAAGGAAAACGATTGAGCTTGACCTATAATTGGGTATTGAACCTGTGACCTCGGCTTTTTTTATTTTGAATTTTCACACCAGATGGGGTGCAATGACCTCATGTGTTACGCCATTTTAAGTTGGTTTGCCATCTTTAACCCTTTGCCTTATGATTTGTTAAATTAGTGAATGTTTAATGGGACAGTAACACCACCAAAAAAATTAAAGGTTTGTAAAGGAAAGACAATATAATGTACTAGTGCCTTGCACTGGCAAAACTGGTGTGTTCGCTTTAGAAAAACAACTATAGTTTATGTAAACAAGCTGCTGTGTAGCCATGGGGGCAGCCATCCAAGCACAGGACACATATTAAATAACTGAAAAGTACTGAAGAATTGCATTGTATACTACAGAGTCTATCCGTTGTCTGCAGGTGCGATTCTTGCCATTATGCCGCCTGAGGCGGCCTTCTTTTGCCGCCCCCATCCTTCCCCAGAGCACTAACCTTTACAGCGCCGGAGAGGGCAGGGGAGGTCCACGACGCTTAGAGAACAATTGCGCTCTCTGCACTAGAAGAGCTGAATTTCCTGGTTGAAAACTGGAAATTTGGCTCTTAGTTAACAGGAGCAGCATTTTTGCAGCCCCTGGCTACTAGGGAGTGCTGCCGCCTGAGGTCTCAACTCTCCTCATTGGTGGAGCGCCCCTGGTTGTCTGCTGTGTATCCTGTGCCTTTTCTCTTTTTCTACTCTGAATGGCTGCCCCCATGGCTATTTTCAGACATTATGCTAACAAATGCACTTTATTATTTATTTAATCCATTTTTTCAATTTCCACTTTCCTCCCTGGCTCAACTTCACTTTCTATATTTGACCCAGCTTCTTCTTCCTCCCCATCATCTACTTCTGGCTCTGTCACACTTTGCCATGCTTCTTTTTGATCCTCTGGCTCTGCCACACTTGGACCTGCTGCTTTCTCCCCTTCCATTTCTGAATTGGGCCTAACAGCATCATATTTAGGGATGTCGCGGACTGTTCGCCGGTGAACTTGTTCGCGCAAACATCGACTGTTCACGCTCGCCGAATGTTCGCGAACGTCGCGCGACGTTCGCCATTTTGGGTTCGCCTTACCTGGCGCTTTTTTTTGACCTCTCACCCCAGACCAGCAGATACATGGCAGCCAATCAGGAAGCTCTCCCTCCTGGACCACTCCCCTTCCATATATAAACTGAAGCCCTGCAGCGTTTTTTCATTCTGCCTGTGTGTGCTTGCAAGAGCTAGTGTAGGGAGAGAGCTGTTACTGATTTCACTGATTTCTTTGAGGGACAGTTGATAGTAAGTTTGCTGGCTAGTAATCTACTTGATACTGCTCTGTATTGGAGGGACAGAAGTCTGCAGGGATTTGAGGGACATTTTAGGTTAGGTAGCTTTGCTGGCTAGTAATCTACCTTCTACTGCAGTGCTCTGTATGTAGCTGCCTGCTGTGGGCACTGATCTCTTCTGATCTCATCTGCTGACTGCTGTAATAACCCAATAGTCCTTGTAAGGACTGCTTTTATTTGCTTTTTTGTTGTTTTACTTTGCTACTATAACAGCCCAGTGCTATTAGTCTAGCTGTGTTGGGGAGTGGGACTGGTGTGCTGCTGTGCTGCTCCTAGTAGTTCAGCAGCAGCAACCCGAGAATTTTTTTTTTTTTTTTTTAATATACATATATTTTTTTTTCTTTTACTTATCTTACTGTTCTTTAACGTGTACAGTGCTGTTGCTGTTCTTCATAGTAGTGCACCAATAGTAGTGCACTTGCAGGCATTATTTGCCCAGTGTGTTCTTCAAACAACAACCATCTAGCTGTGTGAGCTTGTTCACATTCTGTCTAAATATCAATAATAATACCGTCTCCAGAAACACCACCCGAGTAACGTTTTTCAGGCAGCAATAATATATTCCGTATCCACTGCTGTAGAAGTGTATACGTTGACCTTGCAGGCATTGTTTCAATTTGTTTGCCCAGTGTGTTCTTCATTTTCAAACAACTTCCATCTAGCTGTGTGAGCTTGTTCACATTCTGTCTAAATATCAATAATAATACCGTCTCCAGAAACACCACCCGAGTGACGTTTTTCAAGCAGCAATAATATATTCCGTATCCACTGCTGTAGTAGTGTATACGTTGACCTTGTAGGCCTTGTTTGCCCAGTGTGTTCTTCATTTTCAAACAACTGCCATCTAGCTGTGTGAGCTTGTTCACATTCTGTCTAAATATCAATAATAATACCATCTCCAGAAACACCACCCGAGTGACGTTTTTCAGGCAGCAATAATATATTCCATATCCACTGCTGTAGTAGTGTATACGTTGACCTTGTAGGCCTTGTTTGCCCAGTGTGTTCTTCATTTTCAAACAACTGGCATCTAGCTGTGTGAGCTTGTTCACATTCTGTCTAAATATCAATAATAATACCGTCTCCAGAAACACCACCTGAGTTGTTGTTGTTGTTTTAAAAATACTGCCAGGCAAAGGCAGGCCGCCACGCAGAGGCACTAGGGGCCGTGCTGCTATGCTATCCTGTGGCCCTAGGAAATTGCCCAGTTTTAAAAAGGCAATGACCCTGAACTCCCAAAATGCTGAAGAGGTAGTTGACTGGCTTACACAGCACACCCCATCCTCTACCGTTTCTAACTTTACCACAACATCCTCATCCTCCACTGCTATGGGCACCCCACGTAACACTTCCTCCACCACCGGCGCCCCTTCTTCACTGGAGTCAGAGGAGTTATTTTCACATGAGTTTCTTGAACTGAGTGATGCGCAACCATTATTGGCAGAAGAAGATGAAGGAGATGAGGACGTTACACCAGATTTAATTCTGGCAGAGAACACAACAGAGATGGACATAATGAGTGATGAGGAGGTCCCCGCTGCTGCTTCCTTCTGTGAGCTGTCAGAAGAAATTGATGCATCTGAGGAGAATGAGGATGAGGAGATTGATGTTTTGTGGATGCCCAGTAGAAGAGAGCAAGAGGAGGATAGTTCAGATGGAGAGACGGAGAGTCAGAGAGGCAGGAGGAGAATAAGACTTAGAAGAAGCAGGGAGGACAGCTCGCAGGGAACAGTAGGGCAACAACATGTATCGGCACCTGTGGTCAGCTGGCCAACGCACCCGCCATTGCCGCCAACGCCGCCAACTTCTACTGTTACTGCCAGATTGCCAGCTTCAAAAAGGTCAGCAGTGTGGGATTTTTTTAATGTGTGTGCCTCTGACAAAAGCGTTGTAATTTGCAATGAGTGCGGTCAGAAACTGAGTCTTGGGAAGCCCAACAGCCACATAGGTACAACTTCTATGCGAAGGCACATGAACGGCAAGCACAAAGCACTTTGGGAGCAACACCTCAAAGGCAACAGGCAAACTAAAAGCCACCCTCCTTCTGGTCCAGCATCTTACTGCTCTACCTCTGCTGTCCTTGACCCGTCTGAACCACCCTCCACTCCGCCTTCCACCTTGACCACCAGTTCCCATTCCCAGTCATCTGCCCCCAGCCAAGTTTCTGTGAGGGCCATGTTTGAGCGTAAGAAGCCAATGTCTGCGAGTCACCCCCTTGCCCGGCGTCTGACAGCTGGCTTGTCCGCACTCTTATCCCGCCAGCTTTTACCATACCAGCTGGTGGACTCTGAGGCCTTCCGCAAATTTGTAGCAATTGGGACACCGCAGTGGAAGGTACCCAGCCGCAATTTTTTTTCAAAAAAGGGAATACCACACCTGTACCACCATGTGCAGAGCCAAGTCACCGCATTTCTGTCACTTAGTGTTGGGCCAAAGGTCCATATGACTACTGACGCATGGTCCTCCAAGCATGGTCAGGGCAGGTATGTCACCTACACTGCCCACTGGGTGAACTTGGTAATGGCTGGGAAGCAGGGAATGTGTGGCTCAACAACAACAGTGGAGTTGGTGTCACCGCCACGGATTGCACGCGGTTCTGCCACCACCTCTACTCCTCCTTCGCTCTCTACCTCGTCTTCTTCCTCTTCTTCGTCCTCTGCTGCTGGGTCCTCCTCCTCCACACCTGTGCACCCCCAGCTCCCCCTAGGCTATTCGACGTGCCAGGTACGCCGTTGTCATGCTGTCTTGGGGATGACGTGCCTGGAAAGCAGAAACCATACCGGATCTGTACTCCTGTCATCTCTGCAGTCACAGGCCGATCGGTGGCTGACCCCACACCAACTGAAGATCGGAAAAGTGGTGTGTGACAACGGAAGCAATCTGTTGGCAGCACTGAGATTGGGCAATTTAACACATGTGCCCTGCATGGCACATGTTCTGAATTTAATAGTCCAACGTTTTGTCTCGAAGTACCCAGGATTCCAGGACGTTCTCAGGCAGTCCAGGAAGGTGTCGGCCCATTTCAGACGGTCCTACACAGCCATGGCACGCCTTGCTGACATTCAGCAGTGGTACAACATGCCAGTCAGGCGTTTGATTTGCGACAGCCAGACTCGGTGGAATTCAACGCTCCTCATGTTGGAACGTCTGCTGCAACAACAAAGAGCCGTCAATGAATACCTGTTTGAACTGGGTGGTAGGACTGGATCTGCAGAGCTGGGGATTTTTTACCCCGTTACTGGGTGCTTATGCGCGATGCCTGCAGGCTCATGCGCCCTTTTGAAGAGGTTACAAATATGGTCAGTCGCACCGAAGGCACCATCAGCGACCTAATACCCTTTGCTTTCTTCCTGGAGCGTGCCGTGCGACGAGTGACAGATGAGGCTGTAGACCAGCGTGACGAGGAGCAGGAAGCGCACGATTTCTGGTCGGAATCACCAGAACGAACCCAGGCACCTGCTGCAACGCAGGGAGAGGTGTCAGAAGTGGAGTCAGAGGAGGAAGGTGGCTTTGTGGAGGAGGAGGACCAACAGGAGCAGGCTTCCCAGGGGGCTAGTGGTGACCTTTTGGGGACCCCTGGTCTTGTACGTGGCTGGGGGGAGGAGACCGTGGATGATGCAGTCCTTGATAACGAGGAAGCGGAGATGGATACCTCTGCATCCAACCTTGTGAGAATGGGGTCTTTCATGCTGTCATGCCTGTTGAAGGACCCCCGTATCAAGAGGCTTAAGGAGAAGGACCTGTACTGGGTGGCAACGCTACTAGACCCTCGGTACAAGCATAAAGTGGCAGAAATGTTACCAACGTACCACAAGTCCGAAAGGATGCTGCATTTACAAACCAGCCTGCAAAACATGTTGTACAATGCTTTTAAGGGTGATGTCACTTCAGGAACTCATCAACATTCCAGGGGCAGAGGTGCCAGTAATCCTGCCACGAGCGCACCTGCAAGGACAAAGCACTTTGGCCATTCTGTAACGTCAGACATGCAAATGTTTTTCAGTCCAAGGCAGCGCCAGAACCCTTCTGGATCCACCCTCAAAGAACGCCTCGACCGGCAGGTAGCGGACTACCTGGCATTAACTGCAGATATCGACACTCTGAGGAGCGATGAACCCCTGGACTACTGGGTGCGCAGGCTTGATCTGTGGCCAGAGCTGTCACAATTTGCCATGAACCTCTTGTCTTGCCCCGCCTCAAGTGTCCTCTCAGAAAGGACCTTCAGTGCAGCAGGAGGGATTGTAACTGAGAAGAGAACTCGCCTAGGTCACAAAAGTGTGGATTACCTGACCTTTATTAAAATGAATGAGGGGTGGATCTCGGAGGGTTACTGCACGCCGGAAGACTTGTTCTGAGTTTCTGATTCTGACTCCCCATGCAGCTGTCCTTCTCTGCACGCCTCATGACTCCACACACAGCTGTCCTTTAGCGTCCTCCTCCCTCCACCACCGTTACAAACTAGGGTGCAAACCCTACTGGTTTAATTTGAATCCAGGTAAATCCTGAGTTTTTCTGGCCTCTGTGCTTCAGTGGCTGTGACAAAAAAAAAAAGATTTTTTTCAGCATTTATATGGCATATTTTTTCTGGCCTCTGTGCTTCAGTGGCTGTGACAAAAAAAATGAATTTTTTCAGCATTTATATGGCATATTTTTTCTGGCCTCTGTGCTTCAGTGGCTGTGACAAAAAAAAGGAATATTTTCAGCATTTATATGGCATATTTTTTCTGGCCTCTGTGCTTCAGTGGCTGTGACAAAAAAAAGGAATATTTTCAGCATTTATATGGCATATTGTTTCTGGCCTCTGTGCTTCAGTGGCTGTGACAAAAAAAAGGAATATTTTCAGCATTTATATGGCATATTTTTTCTGGCCTCTGTGCTTCAGTGGCTGTGACAAAAAAAAGGAATATTTTCAGCATTTATATGGCATATTGTTTCTGGCCTCTGTGCTTCAGTGGCTGTGACAAAAAAAAGGAATATTTTCAGCATTTATATGGCATATTTTTTCTGGCCTCTGTGCTTCAGTGGCTGCGACAAAAAAAGGAATATTTTCAGCATTTATATGGCATATTTTTTCTGGCCTCTGTGCTTCAGTGGCTGTGACAAAAAAAAATGAATATTTTCAGCATTTATATGGCATATTGTTTCTGGCCTCTGTGCTGCAGTGGCTGCGACAAAAAAAAATTAATATTTTCAGCATTTATATGGCATATTTTTTCTGGCCTCTGTGCTTCAGTGGCTGCGACAAAAAAAATTTAAATTGTTTACATTTAAATGGCATATTTTTTCTGGCCTCTGTGCTTCAGTGGCTGCGACAAAAAAAATTTATATTGTTCGCATTTATATGGCATATTTTTTCTGGCCTCTGTGCTGCAGTGGCTGCGACAAAAAAAACCATAATTTTTCAGGAAAGTACACATGCCTAATTTTTCAGGGTTCTGCAACAGTGGCAAAATCGCATCTTTTATGGTCACCGCAGGTGATCAATAAAGTAGACCAAAACTGGGCCCACACTGCAGAATCTGTGTTTTTTGGTTTGCTTCACTGTACATTGAATTACCTCTGCCTGACCGTGCACGTGCGCACAAGCACGGTGACTGCTAAACACACCACTACAGAAATATTGCCACCAACAGGACGAACATCCTGGAGGTGACAAGCTCAACTAGTAATTAACAACTATTATTTGCTCACTTGACGGTATCATTCATTAAAGCTCTTTGCGTTCTTTTGCGTTGCAGTAAGCGCCGCGTTTCGTCTTTGCGTGTGAACAGGCTGTAACCTTTACACGACTTGATTGGCATGTAGACGCCGGACGTTTTAAAGCATTTTATTACACAGGTTTAGAAATGTAGTGTGATTTCTGCCCTTTACAGCACAAAACACAGCGCTGTGTCAACAAAGTATTTTTCAGATACATTTTTGCCCTTGATCCCCCTCTGGCATGCCACTGTCCAGGTCGTTGCACCCTTTAAACAACTTTAAAATCATTTTTCTGGCCAGAAATGTCTTTTTTAGCTTTTAAAATTCGCCTTCCCATTGAAGTCTATGGGGTTCGCGACGTTCGCGAACCGTTCGCATTTTTGACGCAAGTTCGCGAATATGTTCGCGAACTTTTTTTCCGACGTTCGCTACATCCCTAATCATATTGTCTTAAAAAAATTGATTCAGTATTCTGCTTAAATAATTAATATATTTTGTTTCATTAAAAGTGTTTTAATACATTCGAATGAATATAACTTTTCTCGCCATATCCATCTGAACTTGCATGTTGTATTCTGGGTCCCTGCATTTTAGATCACTCCACATCCTTTTCAGAATGCAGCGATCATATCCTTCCCCAAATTTCCATAGCATCCACCTCTGCAGACATAGCATAATGCCCCTTTTGTGGATCTGTTTTTATTGATCTAGAGGGGCACATTGTTGTAATTTTTGCTGGACAGAAATCTGACCAACTCAAAGCATGAAGCACCAGTCAAAGAATTGAGGCCTGGCATTTTCTCACAAACAGAAGTTAGCAGGAATTAAAGTGCTTCATTTCAGTACAATGAAATGTGTTGTGAAATACGCATGTGATAAGGCATATTTACCCAACGCGTATATGTTTATAACAATAATATATTTTTTTTATTTGTTCAGCAGTATATATAGTAAGAGACATTTAAGGGGTTATTTTTCAAAGTTTTCTCCGCACCGAACTTTCACTGTGTAACGATGGCATGCAAGTTCCCAACCCCCTTCTTTTTTTCTGTGACCCTCTTTATTTTCTAAAAATGCCTTGAAAAAAACTATGATTTAAAAAAAAAAAACACAATTTTTGGATTATTGTATAAAACCCAGATCAGGATATATCTTTAGAAAGAAATAAAATCAATTGGACTTGCTGTGTTTTTTCCTTGAAGACGTTTCACCAGTCATCCAACTGGCTTTCTTTATTCAGAATACCTTGTAAATTTTCCTTTGAGAATAAATATCCTCAGGAATGTTGCTCCAATCAGCATAATCTGTTTATCATAATCCACAATGATGTCATTGGTTAATACCTTAAACTTGTGAAGGCAAAGCAAGTGTGGGAGCTACTAAGCGAGTGTTGCATGTGATCTAAGTGTTGCATGTGAATTAAGTGTTAAGCAGCGTTAAAAACCTTAAGGTGTTTAAAACCAAAAAGGCGTTGGTGAGATATTATATTTGTGAGACTGTAAGTACCCATTGTAAATATGAGTGGGTTTGCTGGTATTACTCAGTGTGTGTATAAGAAATGGATCCGCACACACACTTATTAATGCAGTCGGGGAATATCCCCTTTTATTCAGCCACCAAACATCAACATTTCGGGGGGGAGCACCCACCCTTCATCCATGAAGGGTGGGTGCTCCCCCCCAAAACGTTGATGTTTGGTGGCTGAATAAAAGGGGATATTCCCCGACTGCATTAATCAGCGTGTGTGCAGATCCATTTCTTATACACATTGGTTGCTAAGGGACCCGGCCGGGTCAACGGAAGGAACGCACTACCAAATGCAGGATTGGTGAACTACAGGTGTGCGGTAGGAGAATGACATTACTCAGTGTGTGTCTTGTCACATGTATGTGGTGTTGGAGCAGCAGTTACATGCAGTATTTACATGTGAGAGATGTCGGTGGGTTTTCATCTTGGAATCTGAGCTGCAGATTCTAAGGGGTGAACTTGCAGCACTGAGAGCAGCGGCAAATGAGGGGAATGACAGGAGGCTCACAGAGCAACCACTGGCAGGGGCTAGTGGAGTGGGGGAAGGAGAAGGGGCAGTGGAGGCTAATGAGGGAGGAAGGTTTGTGACAGTCAAGAGGGGAAGCAGGGGACAGAAGGGTAGGGGGGCTAGTCCACAGTTTGTCCAAAACAGCAAATTCGCCGTTTTGGCTGAAGATGCTGGGGAGGAAAACTCTGAATTGGCGTGTATGGAGCAGGCTGACTCTCGGAGCACCCGGAAGGCACTGGCTCTAATACGGGTGGTGGGGTGAGTTCAAGGAAGGAAAGGCAGGTTCTAGTTATAGGGGATTCAATTATTAGAAAGGTAGATAGGGTAATCTGTCGCAAGGCCCCTACATGCTGAACAGTCTGCTGCTTGCCTGGTGCTAGGGTTCGGCATGTGGTGGAACGAGTGGACAGATTATTGGGAGGGGCTGGGGAAGACCCAGCAATCTTGGTACACATAGGTACCAATGACAAAGTTAGAGGAGGTGGTGAAGTCCTCAAAAATGATTTTAAAAAACTAGGTACAAAGCTTAGGGCAAGGACTTCCAAGGTAATTTTCTCAGAGATATTACCTGAGCCACGAGCAACACTAAGGAGACAGCGGGAGCGTAGGGAGATTAATGCATGGCTGAAAGTTTGGTGTAGGAAGGAGGGTTTTGGGTTTTTGGAGAACTGAGCTGATTTCTCAGTCGGCCAGGGATGGGCTGCACCTCAGTGATGATGGGGCAGCTGTTTTGGGAGAGAAGATGGCTAGAGGGTTGGAGGAGATTTTAAACTAGGGGGCCGATTCACAAAATTCGGGTGAAGAATTCGAATGAAAAAAATTCGTATTTCGAAGTATTTTTTGGGTACTTCGACCATCGAATTGGTTAAATTCGTTCGAATTCGAACGAAATCGAACGATTCAAAGTAAAAATCGTTCGACTATTCGACCATTCGATAGTCGAAGTACTTGCCCTTTAAAAAAAACTTCGACCTCCTACTTCGGCAGATAAAACCTACCGAAGTCAATGTTAGCCTATGGGGAATGTTTGCAATTTGATTGCATTTTATGATGTGGTAAGTAAGATTCTGGACAGTGGGGGGGCAGTAGATGTGATCTATTTGGATTTTGCCAAAGCGTTTGATACTGTGCCCCATAAACGACTGCTTTCTAAACTAAGGTCTGTTGGGCTTAATGAAGTCTTTGCACGTGGATAGGAAACTGGCTACAGGATTGGGTACAGAGGGTGGTTGTTAATGGGACATTCTCTACTTGGAGTAAGGTTCTTAGTAGGGTCCCCCAGGGCCCAGTATTGGGTACACTTTTATTTAACGCAATAAAATATTCTATTACCGCACACCTCCTTCCACTTTTCTGCGTGGTGGTGCTGGTCCTCCGTTGACCAAGCCCGGTCTCCTTACTGCTTTGTAATTTCAAAAAATGGTCCGCACACACCAATGTTGCAGTCGGGGATTGTGCCCCTTTTATTAATGCCACCAACAATCATTGGTGGTGGCATTAATAAAAGGGGCACAATCCCCGACTGCAACATTGGTGTGTGCGGACACTTTTATTTAACTTCATTTAACTTCATTAATGACTTAGGGGAGGGTGTCGTAAGTAATGTATCAGTGTTTGCAGATGACACAAAATTATCCAGCCCAATTAATTCCATCCAGGATGTGGCATCCTTGCAACAGGATCTTGACAAACTGGCAATCTGGGCAGCTAAGTGGCAAATGAGATTCAATGTTGATAAATGTAAAGTCATGCACCTGGGATGTAAAAATATCCAAGCCACATATACCCTTAATGGGACTGCACTAGGCAAATCCATTATGGAAAAGGACCTTGGAGTCCTTGTAGATGATAAACTTGGCTGTAGCAAGCAATGCCAGTCGGCAGCATCAAGGGCAAATCATGTCTTGAGCTGTATTAACAGGGGCATAGAGTCAAGGGAGGAGGGGGTCATTCTTCCACTGTATAGAGCACTAGTAAGGCCCCATCTAGAATATGCCGTACAGTTTTGGTCTCCATCACTCAAACAGGACATTATTATATTAGAGAGGGTACAGAGAAGGGCAACTAAGCTGGTAAAAGGTATTGAAAATCTTAGCTATGAGGAAAGACTGGCCAAATTGGGGATGTGCATGCTGGAGAAAAGGCACTTAAGGGGTGATATGATAACTATGTATAAATATATAAGGGGATCATATAATAATCTCTCAAATGTTTTATTTACCAGTAGGTCTTTCCATCTGACACGAGGTCACCCATTCCGATTAGAAGAAAAGAGGTTCTGCCGAAATATTCGGAAGGGTTTTTTTTGAGAGCTGTGAAGATGTGGAATTCTCTCCCTGAATCAGTTGTACAGGCTGATACATTAGATAGCTTTAAGAAGGGGTTGGATAGCTTTTAAGCAAGTGAGGCAATACAGGGTTATGGGAAATAGCTCATAGTACAAGTTGATCCAGGGACTAGTCCAATTGCCATTTTGGAGTCAGGAAGGAATTATTCCCCCTCTGAGGTTAAATTGGATAGGCTTCAGATGTTTTTTTTTTTTTTGCCTTCCTCTGGATTAACTTTCAAAAAAGTTGAACTCGATGGACGTGTCTTTTTTCAACCTTACTTACTATGTTACTATGTCATTAAGTTAGATGGAGATTGTATTAGCAAGATTGGATCTTTGATGTTAAATAGGGATGCACCGAATCCATTATTTTGGATTCGGCCAAACCCCCGATGCTTCGTAAAAGATTTGGGCAAATACCGAATCCGAACCCTAATTTGCATAAGCATATTTGCATATGCAAATTAGGGGTGGGAAGGGGAAAATTTTTACATCCTTGTTTTCTGACAAAAAGTCACATGATTTCCCTCCCCGCCCCTAATTTGCATATGCAAATTAGGGTTCATATTCAGTTCGGCCTGGCAGAAGGATTCGGCTGAATCCTGCTGAAAAAGGCCGAATCCCGAACCGAATCCTGGATTCGGTGCATCCCTGTTATTAAAACTTCCAGGGAATGGTGCCAAAACAGAATCTATGTGCAGCTGTCTTAAAAGAGGTGTTAAAGAAGCCATATATGTAAGAGCAACTGGTTTAAAATAGGTGTTAATGTATGCATAATGTAATGCATCTATGTAAAAACTGAAAAACCAAGTCTGAATAGAGGCGGGTGTTATATCTATTGTCTGCCACATACACTGCTGGAAGGTTTGATAACACATCAAAGCTCCAATCTTGCTAATACTATCAACACCTAATTTAATGACATCATTGTGGATTATGATAAACAGATCATTCTAATTGGAGCAACATTCCAGAGGATATATATTCTCGAAGGAAGATTTACAAATCATTCTGAATTGAGAAAGCCAGTTGGATGGTGGATGGTGAAATGTCTTCAAGCAAAAAACACAGCAAGTCCAGTTTATTTGACTTTTTTCTATAGATATAGCATGACCTGGATGAATGAGAATCTTCACAGATCAGGATATCAGGATATCTTCAAACGGAACATCTGCCATTGACTTCTTCATGATCTGCAGGTCTGATTTGGATTACATTTTTATTCTGACTTTCAACACCACTGGATTTTATTAAATCACAAAAGAATTTAGTTTTTTTTTCTTTGAAAAAAAAAAAGTGTTTAAAAGTCCAACCAGAAAAAATCTTTAATAAATAACCCCCTAAATGTGCTTGGGGAAATTGGGTGCACCCATATTCTTCTCACACCACTAAAAGCTAGAGCAATAAAGAAAAGAAACAGGAAAAGTTCACATTCTTTGAACATTCAGGTAGTGTGTGATGCCATCCTTCAGATTTTAAGGGGCTGATTTATCAAGGGTCAAATAGGAAATTCAAAATTGAATTAGAATTTTCAGATTTTTTTTTTGGTCAACATCTCTCATTTGAATTGGGAATAATCCAAACTCAATTCTAGATTTATCAAACCTTTACCCTGGGAATAATTTGAGTTTGACTATTCGGCACATAAAACCTGCCAAGTTCAAGTATAAGTCAATGGGAGAAATCCAGTCACCCATTTGAAGATGTTAATAGCCTTCCTGACATTCAAGTTTTTTCAGAGAAACAACTTGATTTAAGTTTAGTCTAATACGATTTGAGTTTTCGGGTCGGTAATATTCATTTGAGTTTTAGATATAATTTCGAGTATTTTCGAATTTATTAGACTTAAAAAAGATTCAGATGAATTCGAAATTTGACCTTTGATCCCTGTTTACATTCTGGTTTTCCTGGAAGTTTTCACAATTCATACGTTCTTTGTCAATCTGGCCTATATCAAAAATATTTTCTCAAAAATATGCAAGATGAATTTATTTTGGCTATTTTTTTCATAATATTACCAATGTTTCAAAAATGATTACATATGTAATTATATACAGAACATAATGCATGTAATATACAACATATAGAACCTGCTGCACTGCCCTACCCCAGATTAAGAATTTGATGTACTTTTAATTCCAGCCAATGTTAACAACCAGGGGGTTATTTATCAAAATCTGAAATTTATCAAAATCTGAAATGTTCTCACTATTTCCTGAAAACCACTCTGACCAAATCAGCACAGACTCCCCCAACCCCTATTTAACAATACATTTTCATGAAAATTTCTTGAGTGGGAAAAATCTCAATAAAATCATTAGTGTGATAGGTCAGAAAAAATATATACTTTAAGGGGCCCATTTACTAAGGGTCGAAGTGAATTTTCGAATTTAAAAACTTTGTATTTCGAAGTAATTTTTGGGTACTTCGACCATTAAATAGGCCAAAATTCGATTCAAATTGAAAATACAAATTCGACCATTCAAAAATCAAAGTCACGTTGAAGTCAATGGCAGATGTCCCTTTTATAATTGGAACAGGTTTCTTGCCTTCATGATCTTCGAGGGTTTCAGGCATTTTGACAATGTTTTTTGGGTAACAATCCAAAAAAGTTAGGATTTTCCTGTGACAATTTGATAAAGTGGAACGATTTGAATTGTCGCCGTGACACGATTTGGTAGCAAATTTTCCCTCACATGCTTTTTTTGTTCTGATTATGTAATAAATTAAGGCCATTTGTGGTTGGGAGTTTGGTCAAATAGGTTTTTTTATAAAAATGAGAATAAAAAGGAATTTTAATAAATAGTCCCCTATTTACTGCTGAGACATGGCTGAATGACTCACACTACTGTTAAGTAAATATATAGTACAGGTATGGGACCTTTTATCCAGAATGCTTGGGACCTGGGGTTTTCCGGATAATGGTTATTTACGTAATTTGGATATTTATACCTTAAGTCTGCTAGAAAACCATGTAAACATTAAATAAACCCAATAGACTGGTTTTGCTTCCAATAAGGATTAATTATATCTTAGTTTGGATCAAATACAATGTACTGTTTTATTATTACAGAGAAAAAGGAAATCATTTTTAAAAAGTTGAATTATTTGCATAAAATGGAGTCTATGGGAAACAGCCTTTCCGTAATTTCTGGATAATTGGTTTCTGGATAACGAATTCCATACCTGTATATCAAGCATAGTGTGCATGTGTGTGTATTTGTACATATGTTAATAATTATTACAATGTTTATATAAGAATGTGAAACAATGTGACATTTTACATACAGATATAGGACCTATTATCCAGAATGTATGGGACCTCTGGTTTTCTGGATAACACACCTTTCCATAATTTAAATCTTCATACCTTAAGTCTACTAGAAAATCATTCAAACATTAAAGTAACCCAATAGGTTGATTTTGCTTCCAATAAGGATTAATTACAGAATATCTTCGTTTGGATCAAGTACAAGGTACTATTTTATTATTGCAAAAAAAAAAAAAAGGAAATCATTTAAAAAAATTTGGATACAGTGGAATTTATGGGAGATGGCCTTTTTCTTAAATCAGAGCTTTCTGGATAACAGTTTTCCACATTACAGATTCCATACCTGTATCTCTTGAACATCATTTATATTTCACAACATTTTCTAATACATTTTCAGAAAATCTTTATTTCTACATTCCTGGATGTTTTGTTAAATGATTAAAACAATGATTTTTAACATTCTGTCTGAGCTACTGTATATAAGCTTACATTATTTGTTTTTCTGTTCTAAACAAATTAAGAACAAAATATTGTTTAAGGGAATAATTGTTTCATGATGATTATTTTACACATGATATATTAAAATATAACAACACTGATTGATGATGTTGTAATTCACCTAACAATAATTATTATAATTTTTCAAAACTTGTTATAATTTTACATACAAAAATAATGTGGCTTTTTTAATAAACACTCAGGGGCACATTTACTATGGGTCGAATATCGAGGGTTAATTGACCATCAAAGTAAAATCCTTCGACTTGAATATCGAAGTCAAAGGATTTACCGCATTTCGTTCGTTCGAACGATCGAAGGAAAAATCGTTACATCGAACGATTAAATCCTTCAAATCGAAAGATTTGAAGGATTTTAATCCATCGATCAAAGGATTTTCCTTCGACCAGAAATTACTTAGAAAGCCTATGGGGAAGATCCCTATAGGCTAACATTGGTGCTCGGTAGGTTTTAGCTGGCGAAGTAGCTAGTCAAATTTTTTTAAAGAGACAGTACTTCGACTATCGAATGGTCGAATAGTTGAACGATTTTTAGTTCGAATCGTTTGATTCGAAGTTGAAGTCGTAGTCGAAGGTCGAAGTAGCCAATTCGATGGTCGAAGTAGCCAAAAAAATATTTCGAAATTTAAAGTATTTTTCATTCTAATCCTTCACTTGAGCTAAGTAAATGTGCCCCTCAATATCACTGTTTGCTGTGGGTTAGTGAATATAAACAATACCCAACATATCTTAAAGGGGTTGTTCACCTCTGAGTTAACCTTAAGTAATGATGTAAGGATTGATATACCAAGACAAAATGCATTTTTCAATACCTTTTTATTCAGCAGCTCTCCAGCAATTTAAGCATTTGGTTGCTATTGACCAAAATGCCCTAGCAACCATGCATTGAGATAAATAAGACACTGCAATATGAATATGAGAGGGCCTGATTAGGACAATTAGTAATTTAAATAGCATAAATAAAAATTGGTAGCATTACAGAAAATGTATTTTGAGATGGGCTAATTGCAGGTAAAGTTGTTGTATCATGTTAGCCAGTAAAAATTTTACAGAGCAACCCTTTTTAAATAAAAATTAACAAAGTGGTATAAAGTTGATAACTTTATTGGCTAACTAATCATAGCAAGCTTTCAGAACATTTCAGTTCCTTTTTCAAGCTGCTCACAAAGAAGCTGTGGTGTTCTCTGGTATATATATCTATATAGATAGATATATATATATATATATACACACAACATTCAGCTCAAATGACTGGTGATGAGCGAATCTGTCCCGTTTGTGAAAAATTTGTGAAACTGCGAAAAAATAAGCGAAACTATGACATTTTGCAACACATTGTAGTCAATGGCCATTTTTACTCACAACAATTTTCTACATGCAAAACAATTTTTCTTGCTCCAAATGCATTAAAGTAAATGGGCATTTTTTCTATTGGTGACTTTTTTTGTCCCAATGTATTAGTCAATGGGCATTTTTTCTTATGGCAACTTTTTTGTCCTAATGCATTAAAGTAGCAAATGGGCGCTTTTTCTTATGGTGACTAGGGATGTAGCGAACTGCCGTTAATGTGTTCGCGAACGCCGTTCGCGAACACCGGCAAAAAAGCGAACAGTTCGCGAACAGTTTGCGAACTTCGAACGCTCGATAAAATCGTTCGATCGAACGATCGAAGGATTTTATTCGTACGATCGAAGGATTTTCGTTCGAATCGAACGATCGAAGCTATTCGATCGAATGATTTTAATTCAATCGAATGCTTATAATCGTTCGAACGAATGGAAATCATTCGATTTTAGCGATCGAACGGTCGAATGGTCGAACGAAATTTTACTTCGAATCGAACGCGAACACCAATTGGCGAACGTCGCGCGACGTTCGCGAACATTCGGCGGACGCGAACAGTCGAAGTTCGCGCGAACTAGTTCGCCGGCGAACAGTTCGCTACATCCCTAATGGTGACTTTTTTCTCCAAATGCATTAAAGTGAATGGGCGTTTTTTTATGGGCATTTTCTTGTGGCAAATTTTTTTGCAATATATTTTCACACAAAAAAAAAATTCTCATGGCTGACGAATAAATTCGCTCATCACTACAAATAACCAACAAAAAGGAATATCAATCTGTGTGAGGTATTTGAGTAATTTATGAGGGGATCTGCAAGAGGCATGCAGATAAGATTCAAGAAAAGGTCAAAGAAGCTGAATATAAATTAGGGCTGAATTAATGGAATGTGAAATAAAGGGAATTCCATATGATCTCTTAGTCCAGATGCACATATATTTGGATTTCTGACCTGGTGCAGGCCTTTCTTAGTACACATTATTAGCCATAAATCAAAAACCCAGGTTTAGTCCATTCTCCAAAGAATTAAAAGTTTCCATTAGTTTGTACTCCCATACTTTTCTTTCATTATCTGTTTTAAAATTTCCCTTATAAACCAAAATTCTTAAATCCTTTATGGGGTGATGAGGGCCATTGAAATGATTTCCTATTGGTGTGATCAGTTTTTTATTGGTTACAGTGAATCATGATGGGTGTTTTTCTTTCTCTGACTTTGCCCTGTCTCTCCTATATACAGTCCCCCTGGTATGCATTTCGTGCATTGTATTAAGTACACCACATTGGAAGAAGAACAGTGCCCACGGATGCTGTACTCCTCTAATGTGTCCAGAACTGGTATTGTGTCTGAAATCCGATGTGTGGGCAGATTGTACCCATACTGATTCCCATCCATTGCAGAAATAATTCAGAGCCGAACGAGAAAGCAGTTTTGTATTAATGTAAACTCAATCAGTTGTACAACTGCTGGGCATGGTAGGTCACGCTTTTCCAAAAATGTTTTGCAGGCATCTGTACCATCCTTGTGCGATATATTTGTATATAGTGATTTCACTTCCATGCCTACAGGTTTGTTTAGCAGATTAGCTGTTTCTTGTAAATAGCTTGTTCCCCTTTACAACAGGTTTTAAGATCTGCTCAACCCATGCCTTTTGTCAGAGTGCCCACCCCAGATACTATTGGTCATCCAGGGTTACCTTCTTTGTCGATTTGAGGAAGCATATAGAAGGTGCCTGTTTTGGGAGTCTTTGGTACCATATCTAACAGATGTGATTATGTGGCTGGTAGTGTCTTGTGTCACATATGGCTCCCTAAATTCAGAACAAGTGCTAAGCTCCCTGGTCACTGCCTTTTTCGCCTGTAGCAGCTGCCTTTGACCTCATACATTTATTGGCTAACTGTGGCAAAAAACAATATAAAACCTGCCCACACATCCTGATTTTAGACAAAATACCAATTCTGGACACATTAAAGGTGTGCAGCATCCATGGCCACTACAACTGTTCTTCTTACAATGTGGTGTACTTAATACAATGCACTAAATGCATAACAGGGGGACTGTATATAGGAGAGACTGGGCAAAGTCTGAGAATAAAGGTATCACCTTCAGTGATGGGGGAATTTGGGGCATTTCCCGTGAAATTCGCAGAATTTATTCGCGGGCGACGAATCGCGGGAATTCACTGCAAATTCGCAACTGGCAAATAAATTCGCCCATCACTAATCCCCTTTTTACCACTCTGTTATTTTTTATTTCAAAAGGGTTGTCCTGTAATATTAGATTGGCTAAGTGACCCACGTTTGAAAGCTGGAAACAGTCAGAAGGCCAATTACAATTAAAATATATAAACAGTTTAGAGCAATTTTAAATGTGATTATAAGTAGACATTCTATAACATACTAAATTTTTAAATAAAGGTGAACCAACTTTAACGATATAGGGCATAATCTAACAGGTGAAGGCTTATTTATTAGAGGCAGATGTCCCTTTTATAATTGGAACATATTTCTTGCATTCATGATCTTCGAGGTTTTCAGGCGTGACCAAATTCACAAACCACAACTGTCAATAAATTCATTAAACGTTCCGATTATAAAAAGTATGAATGAAATAAAGCACTGAACGATTCGGAAAAAAAATCAGAATACCACAAAAAGCTCTAAAAAGATTTTTGGACAACTAGTAGTACGTTCAGCGATCCTCCCATTGACTTCTACAGCACCTCGACAACTATTACTTGGCAAAGTTTGGCATGAACGGCTTTTGTGGTTTTTTCACTTAAAAAATCTCAAATTTAGAGATTTTTTAGAAACATAGTAAACCACAATATTCTTATTATTCCCAGAAAAAATTCTGTTTGATTGTTAGTAAATGGGCCCATAGTATTTTAGGGATTATTTATTAAAACTTGACTTTTTCTCGCTTTATTAAAAAAAATTGATCAAACTGCCAAACCTGAATGCCCTTAATTTATCAATAAAACTTTTTTTAAAAAATCGGTGCAACAAAAAGTTGAGCGTCAATTCAAGTCGTGCAACACTCTGAAAACTCATCTTTATCAAATTGTCTATAACATCCTGCTTGGAATTGAACAGTTCCAGTGACCAATGACCTGGTATTGTCAGTGCGTTACCTCTACTCTATGTTAACGGATAGCTATGGTCCTGGTTCACCTGTTGTTAATCTAGTCGCTGCCCATTATAGGTCATGTGTTTGGTCCTAGATGCTCTGTTTCTTGTGATTGTTGTTCCTTGGACTTCTGCTCCCTGCTCCTGTGTGATTTCCAGGTTCTGACCAGTTTTTTCCTGACCTTGAGTTTGCCTCATGATCCTGCTCCTGTTATCTGGCTCTGACCCTGCCTGCCTGACTATGTCCAGATCCTTCCTTCCCCAGACTATACGTTTGATGCCCTTGCCTGCCCCTGTAGGAGTACTGGCTGTTATAGGAGAAGATCACACCTAAACAGGAATTATCAGAATCTACCTTGAACATTGAATTATACTATCAAGCTCTTGCATTACCTCATTGAGCCACTAGAGACCTTTGGCATCCAGTGCTACTCAAAGTTAAAAAAAGTAACACTCTTGTTACCCTGTGCATATGCTCACTGCCTCCTCTTTTATTAAACCCAGGTGATTGTACTCTGGCAATTAAAGGGCTTTATAAACCTGTTACAAACAATTGCCAGTTGCTTCTGCCTGGTTCCCTGTTCCTGCCTGTGTCCTGCCTGGTTCTCACTCTGTGCCCTTGTTCCCTGCTCCTGTTCTCATTGCCTATTGGATCTCATGATATTTGACCTCAGTCTGTCTCTCTGACCATTCTCTGCCTTCAGCCTGCCCCTGACCTAGGCCAGTTTACATGTCTCTTATACTTTCCAGCCAGTCATAAACTTCTACCAATAAAATATTAAAAGGATTTTTTTCCTCTAAAAATTAGATTTTTTCCCCTTTAAAAACGTTGCCAGAAAAATTTGAGGTTTAATAAATCACAACCAAAATACATTTCTTAAAACCTAATTTTTTGGACAGAAAATTATCTTTTAAAGGAAACAATTCAGCAGAAAATCATTAGTTTTTTTTTTTTAGAAGATAAACCCTTACATATTCTTGGAAGAACCCATCTAAAAGAAGGTTGTTTACCTGCAGATGTTGAGGTATTAATAGATAAATCAGACGGAGGAAATTATGACAAGGCCTGTTAATTTTCAGGAAATATATTAATGAGATTTGTAAGGCATTTTGTTGTACATGTAACGAACGGTGTTCAATGCGAAGTCTGTTATACTCGAATAAGAGATCATTTTGGTTTTTAAGAAGATTATTTTGTGCATTTATTAAATAATGTTACTCTTTAATAAGTAGCTTTTCTCCGTGGCTTCTTCTATGTGTTTGAAGTCAGAACATCTACATGAAGCATGGATAATCCACACTTCATTTTTATTAAAAATTACCTTGAAAAACTACTTATTATGTGATGAAAACTGTCCTCAAAAGGATCACTGTGACCTGTTGTTGAAGGAGCAGCAACACAGGGAATAGGATCGGGGGATGGGAAAATATTGATGGTTAAACATCAGAAATATCATTTGGATTTTCAAGGGATCTTGAATCCATAAATAATGATATTTCTTCTTCCACTGAGAGACAAAGGGAAATAAGTATAAGTTTGTATGAGCTTTAACTATTAAAAAGAATTATACTTTTATGGAAATCAATCATAAACACATGCCTTCAACATTTTTGTGTGTGTAAAGATACTTTTCTGGTTTAACACATTTCCAGATTAAACATAATTGTCACTATTTCAGTTAGGCTCCTCCTGCAAATTCATGTTGTTAGTACATTTCCAAATTACCATCATCAATATTCTAAACAAATTATGAAACATTTTAAATAAATCACAATGGAATATAAATCATTTGAAAACTGTAAGAAATCTTAATTACTACAAACCTATTTTGTGGTATTACACAAAAAAAATTGATATTTCTAATTACATTAAATAAATATTGTCACACCAACCTTTTAATATCTTGTGAGTGCTTTTGGCAAGTCTTAATACTCAAAGTTTGACAACCAACTACATTGACTGCTGCCTGAACGTTAGTCCACATAAGTGTCATTTGATCCATGGATGTGCGCTGGGAATCCTTGTCAAACAAGTTTGACCAGTGTCTTACAACTTTAGTAACTAATGCACTGTTTTCTGAAAATTAAAAACACACACTCCTAGATAACTTTTGAGAAATGTCATCGAAATTATGAGAACAATTATTAGATGGAATAGCTTCAGAATGTACTTAACAGTGGCCATGACCAGGATCAGGTATGTGAGGCAGATTTGGGTAAGAGTAGGGTTATGTTTATAAACATGGTAGATTATCTTTTGCAGAATGGAGTAGGAACATGGAGGTCTGGAGCAAGAGGAGCTTGACCAGGATCAGATGAATGCTTGGACATGTTTTTAATGTTTCACCTCCAGCAAGTTTATGAAACCCCCAAAAAAAGTACATGCACCATATATAGTTTCACATGCACCTTATATACAGTTTCACTAGGAATTTTCCTATTTTCACACCAAAATAATACACTAAAGAAAATGTATAGAAAAGTTACTGATTATTTTTATTATTAACCCCGGAATTACCCTTTAATAAATCCCAGATTTTTAGAGCTTTTAAGAAATATAGAAAAAACACAATTTTTTGGAGATTTGTGAAAAAAAAATTATTTTTATTATTAATAATTGGGCCCCTTTGAATCCTATTTATCAATGGGTGAAATGTAAAGTTCTCCATTTAATAAATAGCCTTATAAAAATACCATAGGATTGTACAGAAAGTGGGTGATTTTTTCTGTGGTGAGTTCATTTTGAGAAATCTGCCCCAGAGTGTTATGTACTGTAATAAAACTTTTGTGCCTTTAAGATGGATAAAATGCAGGCAGTGTGCTTGTTGCAGCAGCCTTATGTACTATTTAATTGTGTGCCTCTCCATGCAAGAAACTAATCTATCAAGTGCAAGCTTTGGGGCTTTTTTCATAAATTTAATATTTTTCTATTTTTAAAAATGTTCAATATTTTTAGGTATTTCAAGTCATATTTCTTTCTACAGACATGGAATAGCAATATTTAAGAAACTCAGCTATTGAAGAACTGCTAAAGGTTTCCTCCCTGAAAAGATCACTGTCTGTGTGTGTTTGGTATAAGGGGCATAAACACAGGGTCAGACTGGGGGGCTTGGGTCCCACTGGGGCAACTGCCCCAGGGCCCCCCTTCGGCCCCCCTGCTGCACCAGTGCGCTGTGTCGCTTTTGTGTGTACGCGCGTGGTGCCAGGTTTGTGTGTATGCGCGACCCCCAACAAAGAGGGCTTGTGCCACTAAGAAGTGGATCTGGGCCAACGGGGCCCAGTCTGACCATGCATAAACACAATTAGGGAGTGACAGAGGCCACAATGGGGCTCTTTGCTACCCTATGTACTGGGATGCACTCTTGCTCTGGAAATCTTAAATGACCTTAAGAATCTTTCTAGGTAAAGGAAATACTCCTAAAGTTAAAGAGCCCAACACTTTCAAATATCAGCTAATGCAAATGAGGAGTAACAGGGAAAATAGTTAAGGAACAAATTTTAGCTTGAATATTGTTTGTCTGTGTGCTTCTTTGCCTTTTTAACAATTTGCCTTTTAACACATTCAGGATTTAACTGAAATATATCCCATAACAGCTTGGGAGTTTCACAATGAATGAGCTTAATGACTTGGCTAGCAATAGCGAGGAACACACTCAATTTATTGCCGCAGCCTAAAAATAATGTGCAAGTTTCTTTATTTATTATCTGTTATTAATGGAACATTTGTTAAAAAAAGTAAACAGCCTCCCTTTAAGCATGGCTAATAGATCTAAGCACATCCAAACTGCACAGTTTTCCACTGACATCCATAAAAAATATGTATGCATCAGCATTTCAGTTTGGTATGCTGCATATTAAATAATTGCCACCCATCATTTAAAGGAAAACTATACCCCCCAAACAATGTAGGTCTCTATTAAAAGATACTGAGTAAAACAGCTCATATGTAAAATCCTGCTTCATGTAAATGAACCATTATCATAATAATATACTTTTTTAGTAGTATGTGCCATTGGGTAATCATAAATAGAAAATTGCCATTTTAAAAAATAAGGGCCGCCCCCTGAGATCGTAAGATTCACTGTGCACACATACAAACCACATGTAAGGTCACATGAGCCAATTAACAGACAGAGTTCTGCCTTTTGCTTCCTCACTTCTTCCTGTTACAGTTAGAGTTGTAGTATTTCTGGTCAGGTGATCTCTGAGGCAGCACAGATAGAGTCACGAAATGGTGGTTCAAGGCAAGAGATGTAAAAGGGTAATTGTTCTGTCCTCGCTACGTATTACCCTGGGGCAGTGTGTAGTTCGACATGCAGCTAAACCTTCCCACAATTCAATAAAGAGACTAAGCTTGGAGTCTGTAGATTTTACTGAATAGGCAAGTGGAATAAGAGGTGAAACTGTAATACAAACAGCAGAAAACATAATAAGTATGCTTGCAATGAACTATAAAAACATGCAAATGAATATATAACTGCAGTATAAAATATGTATACTGGCATAAATGTCTCTGTAGCAATGTCTCTGGGGTTTCTGGTAGCTGTGGAGGTGTTTTGGTGTAACTATTCCTTACCAGCGATTCTATCATAAGGGAGATGAAGAACTGTGTGCTTCTTCCAGCAGCATGGTCTGTAAAATGGAGTCCTGGCTCCCACAAGGCATTGCTCTAGGTCACATGGTGGGCGTACGGTAGCCTGATTAGTTCAAATTCTGCCATAAGCCTTATGGAGGTGTAGAATGAATATACAGGCAGTGACGTTGTGCACTTACAACAAGTGTCCAGAGGAGGGAGCTCCGAGCAAATGAATAGGAAAATCCCAAATATGGTAAAAGCGTATGCTGGAGACATGACACTCCCCGTCTGGCATCCATGGATGGCACCATTATTCCTCAGGAGACAATAATAAAGTTAGTTCTGTTACTGGTCTGAAGAACAATTTTGTCTCTCCTTGTTTGGAGGTTTTGACCTCAACTTTGCGGACTCTCCCATCTTCACTTGGGAATGTTTTGGTGACCAGACCTAAGGGCCATTCGTTTCTCTGCGATTGAGAGTCTTTCACGAGAACAACATCACCAAGTTTGAGATTGGGTTTGATAGTTTGCCACTTGTTTCGTGGATGTAAAGTAGAGATATACTGTTTTCTCCATCTGTCCCAGAAGGAGTTTGCGAGACACTGTACTTGTCTCCACTGTCGCTTGTACAAGTCTTTGGTGGTAAACTCTCCAGAGGGAACACTAATTGTCTCAGTCTTTTGAGTAAGCAGAGTGGCCGGTGTAAGCAAGAAAGGATCTTCTGGGTCATTTGAGACAGAAGTAAGAGGTCTGGCATTTATAATAGCTGAAACTTCAGCCATGAATGTAATCAGAGACTCATGGGTGAGCCTTGCAGTTCCCACTTGTAAGAATATGGAATTGAGGATCCTTCGGGCTATGCCGATCATTCTTTCCCAAGCTCCTCCCATATGAGAAGAGTGAGGTGGGTTGAATGTCCAGATGCAGTCCTGATCGGTTAGGTATCTTTCAACATCTTTAACATTGACGTTTGAAGGAATTTGTAGCTCCTTGGTTGCTCCAACAAAGTTAGTACCTCTGTCAGAACGAATATGCTTCACGGGACCTCGTATTGCAATGAAGCGTCTCAGAGCGTTTATGAAGCTTGAAGTGTCCATTGACTCAATGACTTCTATATGGACAGCTCGGATGGTCATACAAGTGAATATGACTGCCCAACGTTTGCTGTTGGCATGACTTCCTCTCGTGTGACGTGTGGAAACAGACCAAGGGCCAAACACATCTAATCCAACATTGGTAAAAGGTGGGTCTAAGCTGAGTCTGTCAGCTGGAAGATTGGCCATCTTTTGTGTTTGCAGCTTCCCACGGAGTTTACGACAAAGAATGCAATTGAAAATGATACTGTTAACACATCTTTTTGCTCCAATTATCCACAATCCAGCCGTTCGCACGGCTCCCTCTGTAAATAGATGACCCTGATGTTTGACTTGATCGTGGTAGTGGCACACAAGCAAACCTGCAATGTGGTGGTGACCAGGGATGATTAGAGGATGTTTCTCTTCAAACTCTAATTTCATGTTTTTGAGGCGACCACCTACCCTCAATAGGCCAGTCTGGTCAAGGAATGGGTCCAGCTTCCTTAGAGTGCTATCTTTGGGAACAAGCTTGTTTCCTCTGATACAGTCGATCTCTTTGGAAAAGGTCTCTTGTTGTACAGTGCGGATGATGACATGTTTTGCTTTCTGAAATTCTGCCGCTGTGTAGACCTTCTGGCAGTGATGCCATCCTTTGCAGGTACTTACATTTGTAGATGTAGTATGTTTAAAGGAGTGAGCTATGTGGGTTAAGCAAGTGACAGCTCGGATGAGTGATTTCCAGGTTGAGAATCTGTTAAATCTGTTGGACTTAAGTTGGTTGTCAGTGGTCGTTGTATGACATGTAGACACTTGTGGATGAATTTCACCATCTGAGTTGGCATCTACTAGTTCAAATGTCTCGCTTTCAGGATTAGTTTGCCCTGTGTTGTACAAGAATGTTGGTCCTGTGAGCCAAGACGTGTCTTTAAGATGACTTGCGGCAACAGCTCTGGTTGCATGATCTGCAGGGTTGCAGTCCGTGGGTACATAGTTCCACTGTCCTGGATGAGTGGATCGTCTGATTCTGAGCACCCTGTTGCTGACAAAAACATAAAATCTTCTGGTTTCGTTATAGACGTAGCCTAGTACTACTTTGCTGTCTGTGTAGAACACAGTCTCTTTGAGTTCTATGCCTGTCTCTGTTGTGATGAGCTCTGCTAGCTCTACGGCTAGGACTGCAGCACAGAGTTCTAGTCTGGGTATAGTGTGTTCTGGGATTGGCGCCAGTTTTGCCTTGCCCATAACAAACCCAATGTGACATTGTCCATATATATCCACGGTTTTAAGGTATGCTACGGCAGCTATGGCCTTAACCGAAGCATCAGAGAACACACAAAGTCTTTGGCTTTGTACCTCTGTAGAAGGTACCGGGGCATATGGACGTGTAACATAAAAGTTGTCGAGAGCCTTTAGGGAACTTCTCCATTCTCTCCACGAATTACCTTTGTCAGGAGCCAGTGGGGTGTCCCAATCAGATGTTTCCAGGGTTAAGTCTCTTAAAAGTGCTTTACCTTGTATGGTGACGGGAGCAGCAAATCCTAGGGGATCATACAGGCTATTTATTGTGGACAGAACACCTCTGCGAGTGAAGGGTTTTTCTTCTCTGTTTACTTGAAAGGCAAAGGTATCAGATTTTAAGTCCCACAGAAGCCCCAGGCTCCGTTGCACAGGTAAGGAATCAGCTCCCAAGTCTAAGTCTCTAAGATCATTTGAATGGTCTTGGGAAGGGAAGGCTTCCATCACTGCTTTGCTATTAGAAGCTATTTTGTGGAGCCTAAGGTTGGAGCAGGCAAGTGCTTCTTGTGCTCTTTTGAGAAGGCTGACTGCGGCTTCACTTGAGGGTGAGGACTTTAAGCAGTCATCTACGTAGAAGTCTCTTTCTACCAATTGTGCAACATCTGACCCGTACATTACCTCACATTCCTGAGCAGAGCGCCTGAGCCCGTAAATTGCAACTGCAGGTGAAGGACTGTTGCCGAAGATGTGCACCCTCATGCGGTACTCTGTGATGTCTTTAGAAGGATCGTTATCTCTGAACCAAAGGAATCTCAGGAAATTTCTGTCTTCCTCTCTGACAAGAAAACAATGAAACATTTGTTGAATGTCAGCAATAAAGGCAATAGAGTCTTTGCGGAAACGAAGGAGAACTCCCAAAAGTTTGTTATTGAGGTCGGGGCCTGTGAGGAGAACATCGTTTAGGGAGACACCTTTGAATTTGGCACTGGAATCAAAGACCACTCTAATCTGTCCTGGTTTCTTTGGGTGGTACACCCCAAATATTGGTAGGTACCAGCATTCCTCTGAGTCTTTGAGGGTGGGTGCTATCTCTGCATGGTTATTCTCAAATGTTTTTGCCATGAAAGAAAAGAAGTGATCTCTCATCTCTGGTTTTCTTTGAAAGTTGCGTTTGAGAGAAGAGAAACGTCTAAGGGCTTCCTCTCTGTTATTAGGTAAGCGTTGTCTCTGAGGCCTAAAGGGTAGAGGGGCGACCCAACTGTTTGAATTGTTTTTAACTAGTTCTTGTTCCATTAGTTTTAGAAAGAGTTTATCTTCAATAGACATCGCTAATTGGTTATCCTCTCTTGTTCTCTGGAACACTGCGCATCCTAAATGATCCTGATCACTGTCATGGGTGAAACTATCATCAGAAAGGTGGAGGGGTGTGTGTCCCAGGCTGGTGCTGTAAGGTTTTTCCTTTATTAGGAACTGGTTTTGGCATGGTGGGAAAATGGAGGGGCGTCCATTTTCTAATGTATTTGTGAGCATGCTGTTTACACAGGCTGGTTTGTGTACACTTCCAAGGCAAGCGTCTCCGATTATGACCCATCCAAGGTCTAGCTTCTGGGCGTAAGGTGCATTGTGAGGGCCGTTTATCTGGTCCCTTGCTTTGTGGACTTGCAGGATATCCCTTCCAAGGAGAAGCATTATCTGAGCCTTAGGGTCGAGTTCGGGGATTAAGTGCATTATGCGCTTCAGGTGTACATGATGCTTAGCTATGTCTGGTGTAGGGATTTCGGATCTATTATCTGGGATCTGGATGCATTCTATTATAGTTGGTAAGGGTAGGCATACCTTTCCGTCTATGGACTCTACTTGATATCCAGATGCCCTTCTTCCTGCTGTCTCGACAACTCCTGAGCATGTCTTTAGAGAGTAAGGAGTGTTTGGGCCCTTGATTTTAAATGCATCAAAGAAGGCTGGGCAGGCTAAAGATCTGTTGCTCTGGTCATCCAGGATTGCATAGAGCTTAATGCTTTTATCTGTTTGGCCTGTCGGGTATACTCTGACCAGGCAAATTTTGGAGCAGGATCTGCCTCCTACGGCACCATTGCAGATTTCTGTGCATTGGGAAATGATTTCTTGTGTGTTTGTGACAGTGCTATCTTCCTCCCCGCCATGCTTGCTGGCGCTCTTGGTATAAGATACAGTCCATGGGGCTGACCCAGGGTGTAAAGCTGTGTTGTGATGTGTGCTGTCACATTCTATGCATTTTACACTGACCTTACAGTCCTTGGCGAGATGAGATGTTGATGAACAGCACCTGTAGCAGATGTTGTTTTCCTTGAGGAAAGCTTTGCGGTCCTCCATGGACTTCTCTCTGAAGGCTCTGCATTTCAGAAGAGGGTGAGGCTTCTGGTGTAGAGGACACTGCTTACCAGGGTCTTTATTCCTTGTCTCCTCATGAGAAGGTTCTGCCGATCTGTGAAAGGAATCTAAAGAGGAAGCATTAGTTTTGTGTACTGTTACTGCTGCTTTGCGAGTATTAGGTACTGAAGGGGTGGTATGTGGCAAAGTGAAATCAAAGCTGGGGTCATTTCTCATCTTGGCTTGTTGGTATACAAAGTCCATGAATACAGTGAAAGGAGGAAATGGAACATTGTGCATTTCTTTGAATTTTGACCCGTGTGCCATCCACCGCTCTTGTAAGTTATAGGGCAATTTTTGTACTATGGGGTTAACACCTCTGGCTGTGTCTAGGAATGCAAGCCCCTGTAAGTCTCCTTCTGCTTTGGCTACTTGTAGTTCCATTAACAAGTCGCTTAATTCCCTAAGTTTTTGGTAACTTTTATTGGTTATTTTAGGGAAGTCTTCAATTCTCTTGAAGAGTGCATTTTCTACAACCTCTGCTGAGCCATAGCACTCATTAAGTCTGTGCCAGATCATTCTGAGACCAGTCTCTGGGTGGTTTATGTTAATGACTCTGATCCTTTTGGCATGCTCTGCAGACTCAGTTCCTAGGTATTTGATAAGGAGGTCGATTTCCTCACTGTATGAAAGGTCTAAATCTCTGATAGTATTCCGAAAGGAGGATCGCCAGGCTCTGAAGCCTTCTGGGCGGTCGTTAAACTTTACAAGTCCTTTTGTGACTAGCTCACGTCTTGCAAAGAACTTGGCAAAGTCCATTGTTACCTGGTTACTACCAGGATAAGAGGGTGGCTGAGTGTAATAGTGAGAAGGTGTTGTATAGTCATACCTGTCTGGAGGTTCTCTTTTAGGCTGGGCTGTGACATACTGTTGTGACACAGCTGAAGAGGTAGGTGCAGGGTTAACCCTAGGCTTGGGTACCTGGTTGAAGTGGGTGTTGTAGGCAGGATCACTTTGCTCAGCGTGGTTTCTGTGATACAATTGCAGCTTGCTGATGGCCTTTGAAGGTGTATGGCGTCCTTGGCTTGGTTCAGGAGCAGCATGTTGGCTTGGTTGCTGTGCTGAAACAGAATCTGTATCCTGTTTGGAGTGCTCATAGACGTACTCTTTGGTGCGTTGTAGTGGATCTTGGGGTTCAATCTCCAGATCAGGCACTTTGCTGTATCTTTCGCTGTCAGGGTACACAATCAACTCCAGAGCTTCTGCCTCTGCAATCGCCGCCGCGGCTTCTCTTTCTGAGGCTAGTTTTTCTAGGGATGCTTTTAAGCGTGCACTCTCTACCTTTGCCTCCATTTCCCTCTCTGCGAAGGCGGCACGGGCCTTTGCGGCTTCTGCTTTTGCGCGGGCAATGGCGGCTGCATTGGTAACAGATGAGCGATGAGAGGAGCCCGAACTTTGGGACCTGGTCACTAGTGAAGATGACTTCTTCTGTGACATTATGCAACACTGAATAAGCCTTTGTCCGCTTTAGATGTAGTGGCTTCTTTGTGCTGCAATGACTTGATAGCAGTGGCTGTATCTGAATCACTATAATATGCTGGTTTAATCACTTGTGTGTCAGCCGCTGTTTTACTGCGCATGCAGTGAGTTATAGTTCAATCCCACCTTTGTGGTAGCGCTGTTTCACTGCGCATGCAGTGAGATACAGTTCAATCTCGCCTTTGAGGTAGCGCTGTTTCACTGTTCTGTCCTCGCTACGTATTACCCTGGGGCAGTGTGTAGTTCGACATGCAGCTAAACCTTCCCACAATTCAATAAAGAGACTAAGCTTGGAGTCTGTAGATTTTACTGAATAGGCAAGTGGAATAAGAGGTGAAACTGTAATACAAACAGCAGAAAACATAATAAGTATGCTTGCAATGAACTATAAAAACATGCAAATGAATATATAACTGCAGTATAAAAGGAGATTTACTTACCTGGTAAAGCTCTTTTGCATAGGCCGTACTGTCAGTGCAGGACGTATGGGGTTAAGTTCTCCTCTCTGGAGGCAGGACAAACATGAATGAATTTTAGGCTCCTCCTCTTCCTGTGTCTCCTCCTATCCTCAGTTGTTTGCAAAGTCTGTGAGGAGACATATAGAGTAGACAGAACTAACTCCCTAACATAACTAATGATCGGCAGCAACCGGCATCCACACAAAAAGGGCGGGATGCTGCACTGACAGTACGGCCTATGCAAAAGAGCTTTACCAGGTAAGTAAATCTCCTTTTATGCATACGGCCTACCTGTCAGTGCAGGACGTATGGGGATGTCCCAAAGCCGTCCAAAATAGGGTAGGGAAAAAAACATTAACTGATATGTGTGCAAAAAACTCTTAGTATAAGAACTATCAGGAAGCTAACTATGTGCTACTGCTGCTTGTAGCACCTTCCTGCCAAACTCAGACTGTTGAGCATGGAAAACATCAAACTTGTAAAACTTTGAAAATGTATGAGGGGATGCCCAGGTGGCTGCCTGGCAAATAGCTTCAAGTGAAGTTTCCTGTTGGTAGGCCCAAGAGGTACTGACCTTCCTAGTGGAATGTGCTCTAACTGACAAGGGGGGAATCCTCCCTGACCTAGTATAAGCTGTAGAAATAGCTTCCACGATCCATCTGGCGATGGATATCTTTGATGCTGGTAGACCAGCTCTGTGTCCACCAAAAAGAACAAACAAGGCATCTGATTTTCTAATGAGGTGAGATCGGTCAACATAAATTCTAAGAGTGTTCACTGGATCTAACGAGTGAATGTGCTGAGACTGGTCCTCTGGCTCCTGCGTTTGAAGGACTGGAATGACGATGTCCTGGTTTATATGAAAAGCAGAGACTACCTTAGGTAGGAATGCTGGGTTGGTGCGGAGGACTGCTTTATCCGGATGGAATTTGAGCCACGGAGGTTTACAGGAAAGAGCTGCCAACTCTGATACCCGTCTTGCTGAGGCTATAGCCAGGAGAAACACTGCTTTAAGTGTGAGGAACTTTAGATCTACTGACTGAGATGGTTCGAATGGGGGAGCTTGCAAAGCGTCAAGGACTATGTTGAGATCCCATGACGGAACAGGGTTCTTAACTGGTGGCTTTAGACGTCTTAGACCTTGGAAAAAAAGTCTTACTTCCGGTAGTAACGCCCACTGTATTTGAAAAAGTGCCGCTAAGGCTGAGGTCTGTACTCTGAGAGAAGGAACACTAAGTTGTAAGTCCGAGCCGGCTTGTAAAAAGTTTAGAATCTGCTGGGATTGACAGTCTTTCCACTGTATATGCTGAGTCCTACACCAGGAGAAAAAAATACGCCAGATACGGTGGTATGTTCTACACGTGGAGGAACTCCGTGCTGCCAGCAAGGTTCGAATCACTGGAGGTGAAAACCCTTTCTGCTGCCAGATATGGGATTCAACAGAAAAGCCGTCAGGTTCAGTCTGTGGACTTCTGGGTACCAAGATGGGCCCTGTGTTAAGAGGTCCGGAAGTAATGGTAGACGAAATGGATAATCTGCTAGTAAGGTCATTACATCTGCGAACCACGTGCGAGCTGGCCAGGCTGGAGCTATCAAGATCGTCAGAACCTGTTCCTCTTTGATCTTTGTGAGAGTGCGCTGAAGAATTGGTATTGGAGGGAACGCATAAGCCATCTTGAAGTGCCAGGGAATAGCCAATGCGTCGACAGCCTCCGCCGTTGGATCCCTGATCCTGGAGAAGAAGCGTGGTAGCTGCTTGTTGTGTCTGGAAGCCATGATATCTACACACGGTCTGCCCCATCTTTGAGTGAGCAGGTGAAAGACTGAAGGCTTCAACCTCCATTCGCCGGGATCCAGAGTATGGCGACTGAGATAGTCTGCTTCCCAGTTTTGAATACCTGGGATGTAAATGGCTGTGAGGCTGACTGAGTGGTCTTGTGCCCAATTGATGATCTTCGAAACCTCCGCCATCGCTGCTGCACTCCTCGTGCCTCCCTGATTGTTCAGGTAGGCAACTGCTGTGCTGTTGTCGGACTGTATGCGAACATGAGTCGCTTGAAATGCTGTCGACCAGTAAAGGAGGGCATTGAGTATGGCCCGTATCTCTAGGATGTTGATATGAAGCTGCTGCTCCTGGAGATTCCAGAGTCCCTGGCAACTCTGATGTTGCCAAGTTGCGCCCCAGCCTGTGAGGCTGGCGTCTGTGGAAATCACCATCGGTTGTGGTAGATGCCAGGGCTTGCCCCTGGACAGGTTGATCCTCTGTGACCACCAAAGTAGACTGTCGTGCACCCGTGGTGGTAGGGATATTGACTGTGAAAGATCCTGGTGATCTTTGTTCCACTGTTGTAGGAATTGCCTTTGTAGAGGTCTCATGTGGAATTTGGCAAACGGTACAGCGTCTATTGTCGATGCCATGAGGCCTAGAAGTTGAAGGGCCGTGAATGCAGATATCCTGTCTGAATGTATGGCCTGAATGAGGGATTGGATTCGGACTATCTTGTCCGATGGCAAGAATAGTCTTTGCTTCACTGAGTCTACTATCATGCCCAGGAATGGTAGAGACTGAGTGGGTGTGAGAATACTCTTTTTGAAATTGATGATCCATCCGTGTTGTTGTAATTGCTGAACGCACTTTTGCGTGTGCTGAGTGGAATCGTCGATCGAGTTTGCGACAATGAGTATGTCGTCTAAATATGGGAATATGTGAATTCCTTGTGAACGAATCTTGGCTATGAGAGTCCCTAGAACCTTTGTAAAGATCCTGGGAGCTGACGTGAGACCAAAAGGCATGGCTCGAAACTGAAAATGTTGGTGATTGAAAAAGAATCTGAGAAATCTGTGATTGTCTGGGTGAATAGGGATGTGAAGGTAGGCATCCTTGAGATCTACCTTTGTCATGAATGCTGCTACTGGAATGGCAGTTGTGATGGAACGAATGGACTCCATCTTGAATCTCTGGTATTTGACAAATTTGTTGAGTGGCTGTAGGTTGAGGACCGGACGAAACCCCCCATCTTTTTTTGAGACTAGAAAGAGGTTGGAGTAGAAACCTTTGAAATGCTCTTCTGGAGGCACCTGAGTAACTACTCCCTTGGTCTGCAGATCCTGTACGATAGCAATCATGGCTGCTGCCTTGGTTGGGTCTGATGAATTTTTGGATGGGACAAATCTGTCTTTTGGGGGAAATTTGTTGAAAAATATTTTGTGGCCTAATTCGATGGTTTTGAGTGTCCAGGAATCTGAGAAAGATGTTCTCCAAACTGAGGCGAATTCCTGGAGTCTGCCTCCCAAAAGTACTAGTGGAGAGTCAGGAATCCTGACTTTTGGCTGGGCCCCCTTTGCGGATTGGCTTCTGTTGCGACTGCCAGGGCTTAAACTTTCTCTGAGAAGATTGGAGTGATGTGGTCCTGTTTCTGTAATTTGTTCTGGAGTAAGAACTTCCTGAACGATGGTGAAAGTTACGCCTATGTGTGTTGCTGAAGCTATCTTTGCGTGGCCTCTTTCCTTGAGGGAGGAAGGATCCTTTCCCTCCTGTTACCTCGGAAATAATCTGCTTTAGTTCTGGGCCAAAAAGTTGTAAACCCTCAAATTTTAGTGAGACCAGTCTATTCTTGGATGCTGCGTCTCCCGACCACTGTCGAAGCCACAGGGCTCTACGAGCTGTGATGGAAGCTGCTGCCGCTCTGGAAGTTAATTTGGTGATTTCTAGAGAAGCATCGCTGAGAAATGATAAGGCTAAGTTAATCTTATCCAGTGCTTGAGAAGTTTCCGGGTGTGTGCCTAAAGGAGATTTACTTAACTCTTGGCACCAGAAACGAGCCGTGCGTGCTACGCTGAGGGAGGCTGAGGCAGGTCTTAAAATAGCTGCTGAGTGTGTAAAATCACGTCTAAGGGCTGATTCGATCTTTTTGTCCATAGGGTCTCTAAAAGTACCCGCATCCTCTGATGGTAAAGTTGTAGATCTAGATAAGCGTACAATGGCTGAATCTACTTTGGGAGATTTGTCCCAAACTTGTTTAAATTCGTCCGCTACTGGAAAGCGAGATAGGAATTTTTGTGGAATGGTACTACGTTTATCTGGTTCCGCCCATTCTTCAGAAACAATCTGAGTAATAGATCTGCTGGTTGGAAAGGATCTAGATTTTTTTGGTGTATTGCCTAACACCTTATCCACTTTAGATCTAGGAGTTGTAGTTTCCTTAATTTCTAGTGTGTCACACAAATATCTAATCAGCAATTTAACATCATCTGGTTGCTGTTGAGAATGACCTTCCTCAGAGCTAGAGTCTTCTGACTCGGAAGGGGTACTATCGTGACTGGTAGAGTCGGAGCAAGTGTCTGACTCTGAAACTCCTGATAGAGTGGAGGGTTGCATGGATTTGGGCTTAGCTGGTGGTCGTGGCCGCTTGGACACTGCCTGCTGTACTGAAGCATCAATGTGTGTCTGTAGCCATCCCATAAAATTAGAAAAGTGGTGGTCTGTACTTGGGCCACTGGAAGCTGAACTGGGTGGCTGTGGTTGTGGTGAAGTGTGTACTGGAGTAGATGGTCCTGGAGAAAAGTGTTGAACCGTAGTAGTATCTTGAGATGCATGTGGTATGGCTATATTGGGAAGGACTTTAATTTGATCCACCTCGATATCAGAATCAGCAATAACATTGGCCTTAGTAATTTTATGTAGGCGAGGAGGAGAAGAGTGTTCAACAGTCTCTCTCCTAGTATGCCTCTTCCTAGTCTGCCTAGAGTGCTTCTTATGCTGCCCATCCTGGGCAGAAAAATCATCAATTAGGTCAGCTAGTGCTCTAGATTGCGCCATTATAACCTTGTAGTGTAAAAGAACTACTTAGCTGGCTTCCGATTGCTTTAGAGGTGTAAGCGCTGCCACTGGGATGCGCCTGAATCAGGTACTCGCCGTGACACGCTGGAGTGGCGGAAGTGCAGGCAAAAGCGGAAGTCGCTAAGGGCGCGAACCGCTAAACCGGAAGTAAGCCAGTGATGCGCTTGAATGGTAAACGCCGGTCCTCCATACCTTCTCTCTGGTGCCTGTAAAACCTTGGCCCTTCGGAGTGGAGCACGCTTGTAGGGCTCACACCGGGCATAGCGCAATGATGGCGCCATTGTGGAGAGAGAGAGGGAGGATGAATCGGAGGGAGCACACATCATCTCCCAAGGAGAGGGGCTCACCTCCTCAGCTAGGCAGACAAACTGGCTAGCTGTAAAGGACGGAGCGACTCTGAGGTCTCACGTCCAGTGCTGAAGTACTGGGGCTCAATTAAATAGGAAGCACACTCCTTATAGGGGGCTCACCTACAAAAGAGCTCGCCTGTAGCTGGAAGAAGAATCAAAATAAAATAAGTAAAATTAAAGAAATAAAATATAAAATAAATAAATAAATAATGAGGAGGTAGGAGATATGTCTGCCTCCGAGCAGGACAAACAAAAAACTGAGGATAGGAGGAGACACAGGAAGAGGAGGAGCCTAAAATTCATTCATGTTTGTCCTGCCTCCAGAGAGGAGAACTTAACCCCATACGTCCTGCACTGACAGGTAGGCCGTATGCATAAAATATGTATACTGGCATAAATGTCTCTGTAGCAATGTCTCTGGGGTTTCTGGTAGCTGTGGAGGTGTTTTGGTGTAACTATTCCTTACCAGCGATTCTATCATAAGGGAGATGAAGAACTGTGTGCTTCTTCCAGCAGCATGGTCTGTAAAATGGAGTCCTGGCTCCCACAAGGCATTGCTCTAGGTCACATGGTGGGCGTACGGTAGCCTGATTAGTTCAAATTCTGCCATAAGCCTTATGGAGGTGTAGAATGAATATACAGGCAGTGACGTTGTGCACTTACAACAAGTGTCCAGAGGAGGGAGCTCCGAGCAAATGAATAGGAAAATCCCAAATATGGTAAAAGCGTATGCTGGAGACATGACAGTAATATTTATGTAAATATATATTCCAGTTTGGTAAGATTCTTTAATATGTTATTCAATTTGATATAAACTATCTGTTGCTTAAGTATTCATTTTGGGGGTATAGTTTTCCTTTAACAGAGGGCCTCTGTGAAGGTCGAAATTTATATTGAAGTGGAAGTCAAGTGAATAAATGTACTGCTGCAATCAAACAGCAAAACACTGGATGGATGGTCCAATCAGGGAAAGAGCAAATATATACATTTGTATAATTTTCAAACCTGTTGTATATAAAAGTGTAAATTCAGTGACTCACTGAGATTAAGCACATGCATTATTAGGATTGTCTGTGCTGAGCATTACATATAAATGTATAAATGCAAGCAATAATGAACTTCTATTTAACAAACCAATTTTTTTATTTTTGCTGATGTGTTTTCATTTTGGTATCCATATATATATATATATATATATATATATATATATATATATATATATATATACCGATATCATATCAGGTTCATATACAGGTATGTGATCCATTATCTAGAAACTCATTAGCTAATATGCTCAGAATTGTAGGAAGGCCATCAACCATAGACTACAGTTTTATCAAATAATTAAATTTTTTTAATCAAAATTCAATCAAAATTATGGAAAGACCCCTTGTCCAGAAAATCACAGGTCCTGTGAATTCAAAATAACAGATCCCATACCTGTATTTTTGATTTATTTTATTTTTGATTTATTGTTGTAACTAGATTAGACCATAACATTTATGTGAGTTTGAAACTACAGCTGGGTTCTTGAACTACATTCTATATTCAAGGGGTGGTTCACCTTAAAGTTAACCTTTAATATGTTATAGAATGGCTAATGCTAAGCAACTTTGAAATTCCTCTTCATTTTTTCTTTGTTATAGTTTTTGAATTGTTTGCCTTTTTCTTCTGACTCTTTCCAGCTTTGAAATGGTGGTCACAGACCCCATCTAAAAACAAATGCTCTGTAAAGCTACACATTTATGGGCAGTTTTAATAGGTTCTAATTCGAATTTCTGTGTTGGTTTTTGGTCAAATATGGGATTTATGACATCTTGACCCTGGAAGTAGCTCGAATTCGAATATTTGCCACCTAAAACCTGGCGAGTTCATGTGGAAGTCAACGGCAGAGGTCTGTTGACCCATTTGAAGATGTTAATAGCCTTCCTGACATTCAAATTTATTTAAGAGTAAACCCAAATTCGATTTGAATTGAATTGAATTTTTGGATCATTCCCATTCAAAAGAATTTTAGACGTTC